>OY728126.1:403503598-404199950 GCA_963277665.1 Viscum album
CGCACCTCCTCGTACATGAGAGGGTGTCGACTAGTAGTGAGGGTCTAAGTTCGTCGGTTGGGAGACTATGCCCTTAATATCATGTCCTAGCACAAATGAGAATATAAAAGAATATAATAAAATATAGCAATCGAATTAAACATGTGGAGACTAATTTGATGGCATACCTATCATACAATAAACAAAAAGGGCATCCAAAGTGGTATGTTAAACTAGAATAAATATGCGACATGTAATAATAAATAAAACTGAGTTTATCCTATGGATTCTTTCCTAGTACCGCTCCCAGCTCCACAATCCTCACCTCAACTATCTCCCAAAGGGCCCTTGTCCTTACATGGAACCCTATGCATGAATTCAATACACGCATTGAAATTATTATATAGGGTGTGAGTAATAAAACTCAGTAAGACACCACCAATGCCTCCTTAAAAATCACATGTATAACAAGTGTATTTCATGATAATAATAAATACATAATAAGTATAACAGTCACACAATCACATATAGAGTGGTTGTGCGCTATCCAAGCCACCACAAACCCCTGAGAATACCTGTTTTGGCTCCATACCAGAATGATTATCAAAGAAGTCAGAAATGATTAGAACTAGCCACAAGGTTGGAAACATGTCACTCGGCATCCACAATTTTCATCGAGATGGTCACGCTGCTAGGTATCCATAAGCTACAATGGGTAACATCACATTAATTGGTATATACATGGTGCATTGTGTAACTATCGACCACAAGGCTATCATTCTACTCGGTATCAACAAGGTGCATAAAATAATGATCGGACCACAATTCTATCATGCTTCACAATCATCCTAATAACTCATAATCTATACTCCCCTTCTAAATGGTAATCATACCACAAAAATCACATGTCATATGTACTAATATTCAAACCTACAAAGGAAATATAATACCAAAGAAGGTAAATCTTGATAAACAAACATATCATGACATCATGATAAATATAGTAGAAACATAAACAAGTACATGTGATAATCATTAAACATGAAAATAGTTACACACACCCACCTGCAATCATATTCAAGAATAGAATATATACAAGTTATCATAATAATTATACCATAACAAAATTTGTATAAAAGTTACCCAAATTATAAATATTTCTACCTCAAAGTAGTTGACAAATAACTTAAAGGTTCATCAAGTAATTGTCACTCGAACCACGTTCTTGTATTAGTCAAATCAAAATACTCGCCAAGGATTCCTATAAACAATTATAATTATTTTATTTCCAAAATAAATAAAAACTTTACAAGTGATGACACTTTCTCTCTCTCGGATAATTAAAAATTATCATTTTAAGTTATGGAATGATTTAACCTTTCTTCCTTATAGAAAATCATAATTAACATACGATAATATTTTTCTCTCACTATAATGATCCTAGATAATAATGAGATAATAATATTTATCACCCATTAGTAATTTATAGTTTATTAAAATTGAATAATTCTTTATCCTTAATTTTTAGAAGCAATAAAATAATTATATTTACAAATTTCACAAAAATAATACTTGAAACAATTTCACCATGATAAAATATGTTCTCAAGAATATATGAGAGAGAGAGTTTAGCCACACCTGTGAAATCATAAAGGACCTTGTTTTGGTCAAGGATAACTTCAAAAATATTGGTTTAATGGTTTTATAGACTTCCTAGATACAAGAATGGATTCAAAAACTAAATATTGTAAGGTTTAAATATGTTAGATGAAGGTTAGCTATGTACAAGTTCACACCATTAAGAACCACAAGTTAAATTCACCATTTAATTTTTCTTTAAAAAAATCTTTAATGTGGAGTGTTTAAAATCATTAATAGAAGTATTAAAACCTTTAAATGAGTAAAAATAATTTATTCCCATGATTTTAGGATTTTAAAATCATCAAAAACTTGTTATAGGGTCATGCTGGGTGAGAAGAAGTGAAAAAATGTTTTAAAATATATTTTCCTAAAAAGATAATTGCATAAGGGTAACATGGTTTTACTCTTATGTAGCTCTTGGTTTTCACATAAGGGTACTAGGTTTCCATTACACATCCTTTTAAACTAATGAAAAACCCTTATACATTTCATTCTACCCTTATATAGCAACTGGGTTATCCTTATGTAACATTTGAAAAACAAATGTCGCATTTACACAGTGTAAGGGTTACCCTTACACATGTATTGGAAATTAGTAGGTACCCTTATACAGGTAACGTTATCATTTATGTGAGTAGAGAAGTACCCTTATGAGAGATAGCATGAAGGCTTCACCTTTATGCGAGCATGGATTACCCTTATGTTAGGTTCATATTACTGTTAGGTGATCTTTAGAACTTGAAGGTTACCCTTATGCAACTATGGAGGTGCCTTTATATAGTTCTTGTAATTAGTAGCTTAACCTTACACAACCCTAGCCCTACCCATATTCAGTGGTGGTTTACCATTACATAACCCTGGAAAAATAAGGGTTGCCTTTACATATCCAAGGGGACCTCCTCTCTACCCTTACACAGCCTTTAAAAAACATAAATTAGGCTTACACAAATCATATTTTCTACATAAGGGTAAGAATTTACTTGAATTTTTTTAATTTTTGACACAAAAGGATAATAAATTTTAAACAAAATTAGGTTTAAAGAACATTTAAAAAATGAGAACGTTATGATTATCCCCCTTAATGAATTCTCATCCTTTAGAAGTTTCACTAACGATATTACTTGAACAACTTAGGCTGGTGATCTTGAATATTAGACTCCCACATCTTACCCTAACTATCTTGTAGACACATGTTGTCCCATCCCTAGAGCCCACCCATGTGCCTGAACTGTTCATCAGACTAATGATTTTCCCTATAGGCCAACACATATTCTTTTAATGATTTTTTTACTCACTCACACACACCCTAGGAAACTTCTCATAAGTTCACCCATCTTGATAACTACTCCAAGACAAACCTCTTTAACTATGGAGTTCTAATCAAGTAGGCTCCTGAAAAAAAAAGGTTTCATCTTATTGGTACTGAGTAGTGTTTCATTAATTGATTTACCTTGTTGATACTAAGTTTTATAATCATCTTGATGAACCTTTTGGATATATAGTGGTGTATCACTATCCTTGTGGCTAGTTCTAATGATTTCTGACTTCTTTGATTATCATTCTAGTATAGATTCAAAGCTGGTATGGTCGGGGGGGTTTAGTGTCTTTGTTAGCACAAAACCACTCAATATGTGATTTTTTGACTATTATGATTTTTATGAAATTATTATTATAATGTAATATACTTGTTATACATTTTCACATTTTTTAAGGATACATTGGTAGTGTCTTACTTGGTTTTATTACTCACACACTATATGGGTATTTTGATGTGCGCGTAGAATTCATTCATAGGGATATGAGTAAGGGAAGACCATGGAAGATAGTTGGGTCATGGTGCGTGGAGTTGGGAGTGGTATTGAGATAGTCTCTAGAGGACTACCAAAGTTTTATTTATTATTACCTTTTGTACATTTACTCTAGTTTGGTATTCCACTTTGGAAGAAGTTATTTTGGGTAGGTATTATCTAGATAAATTTTCTTAATGTGTTAAGAGAGGAGAAGAGTGGGTGGCCTTTTAAAAGTGGAGTGAGTGGCACACTTGTAATTTTTTGAAATATTAAATTCAACCCATGTTTTTTCATGTCAACAGGACACAATAATGCACCAAACTAGATAAGATAAATTAAAATCTCAAAATAGTTCCACACAATGGCTTCTAGAAAAGTTTCTAGGTTATTTTTTCACTTAATTTTAAATTTTAACCACTATGTAAACTCATTTTACCTTAATCATTTTAATTAATTTTAAGTTTTTTCACTAATATATTTGGTCAAAAATTAATTTTACTATATTATAAATTTTAAATTTTTCTGATTCCAAATATGGAATCCATTTTTTTAAATTCAAATCACATAACTGGAAAGTGTTAATTTCATATTAATCCTGCAAATGGGACGAGATAACGAGTTTTTAAGAAGAGTGTTTTTTTGGAAAAAATTGATTCTATATTAACTCTATGAATAATAATAATTATTGTATGAAAATGAAATAATATTTCATGATATATAATATATTCATTTAATTTGAAAAATTATCTATTAGTTATTACTTTAATTAATTAAAAATGAGAAACATTATGCATTTTCAAATAGTTTTTAGAAAAACCTGCTTTTTAACCCAAAAATAAATATATACTAAAAACTAATATAAAATTGATTAAAAATAAATTAATTGGATTAAATATAAATAAACAATACTTAAGTTACTTGAAAACATATTTAAAACATATTTATAATTTTAAGTTAGTTAATTTTTTAAAAATAAATAACTCTTTAAAAACGATATTGTTCACTATTCACTGAAAAATAAATATTTTCTAAAAAATCCAAAAATATCACCCAAAGTAAATTTTGATATTATAATTTAAAAAATTATATTAATTTTATAAAATTAAAATTATAAAATTTCGAAATTAATCTTTTAAATAAAACCTTATAAGAAAAGAGTTTAGTTAAACTATTTCTTTTTTGATTTAAAAATTAATTAATAATTTTATAACTAATATAAATTTATAATTAATATTAATAAATATGAATAATGATTTACACTATCATTTATTGGGTTTTTACATCCTTACACCCATTTATAAATTGCATCCTTTCAATTTTATTCACTTAAAAAACAAATGGGGATATCTTTTCTTCATAGCATTTTCAAATTCTCATGTTGCCTCTTCAACCATAGGGTTTTTTCATAAAACCTTAACCTGTTGAATCACCTAATTCCATAACACTTGGACTATATTTTCAATAATATAAAATATTTATTCCTCAATGTGAAATATTCTCTTCCCATTGAACTACTTAGGGGCTCAGAAAATGTGATGAATCTAGCAAATATTTTCATAACATTGAAAAATGATATAAATTGTGTACTTGAGATAAACTCAAGGAAATGACACTATGTATGAAACTGATCCAAATTTCTCCAAGATTTCATATGTTCCAATGAACCATGGACATAGATTTCCCTTTTTACCAAAACATAGAATTGTTTTCCATGGAGAAACTTTGAGAAAGGCATGATTATCTACCTTGAATGAAATATCTTTCCTCCAGTTATCAATATAACTTTTCTGCATGCTCTAATATTTTCGTATGTGTCACTAAAATAATTGCACCTTCTTATCCATTTTTCCTACCAACTTCGATCCCATCAACTTTTTTTCTCCTACTTCATTTCAAAAATATTTTTTCTGACACAAATTTCTATATAATTCCTCAAATGGTTCTATCTATATACTGGAATAAAAACTGTTATTATTAGAAAACTAAACCAAAGATAGATTTTGGTCCCAACCAACCTAGAAACACATTGAACAAGAATGAAGAATATCTTCCATGGTTTGAATTTTCTTCTCATAATTCCCATCATATTGAGGATATAAAGTTTTAATGAAATTTAATTCAAAACCCAAAAACCTCTGAAGTCCTTTTAAAAAAATAGATGTGAACCTGAGATCATGGTCTCATATAAAGGAGAGAGGAATTTTTTTCTTATCTAGTGTTGAACAACCTTAGGGAAATATTTTTTAAGTAAAATATCCTTGAATTTTTCTCATTCCATGGAATCAAATCATTTGTTTCTTTGATATTCTTAACCAAATACCACCATCAATTAGATTCACCTTCAAAATAATAAATTTAAAGAGTTACCTTTTAATGTTACAAACATCCCATGACTTCAAATATCATTTCCAGAGCATTGATCCATCCTTCAGCTATCACAGGGTTAGATAATCCCCTTAAATATGGGGGATGTAGCCTCATGAAATGATCCACAATAAACATGTTTCTTTATGGTAGATTGGGTTCCTCTCAAACATCGATATCATCACCATTTATATCATATGTCAACTGATCCATCATTGCAACAAACTGTTCTGTTGAAATTAAATCTATCATAGGATGTTGATTCAAAAGAATATTTTCCTATTGGTTCCTTCCCAATACATCTTCCTTATTTCCTTTGTGGAAAACCATTCTAAGCATAAATAGTTTTAGTGAAGAAACATGGTAATACATAAATTCTATATCATTTTAACTTAACCATAAGGTAAAATATTTCAATAGAAATTTATTAAAACTATCCTAACCTCTAAAGTAATCTAAACTGGCCTCTAAAACCAACTATAAGGACCTGGCCTTAAACATTACACAATATTCAGTTTTAGTTAAAAATTAATTTATTTCACATTGAGGATCTTTTCAAGTTTTGATTTTTAGAGAATTATTCCATTACGCATAAATTACAAAACCATATAATAAAAAGTGGACACTTCCGATTAGTATCCATTTTTTCACCATATAAAACTCTTTAAAACAAAACATTATTTATTTCATGAAAAATATTCATGTGTTTCAACATGAATTTATCCTTTTCGATACTCATGTTGTGAAAAACATTTAAAAATGAAGTATGAGAACAAAAAACTCAGTAAGGGATATAAAATAAAGGAAACCATTAGTCTATTAACAAAAAAATTAAAAAACATATAATTTTTACCTTTGTTTTCATAGTTCTTTGAGCATATGAAATAAAACATTTTCACTTGAAAAATATACATATATTTTTCTAAAAAACATTAAAATACATAGCAAGAAAAAAACCCCTTTTGGTGACTTAGATAAATATATTCATAGAACCCTTTTCAAAAAAAATTAATTTGAATAACCATAATTTTGACTTCCAATATAGTCATTACCCAATGCATCAGAGTACTATCTAGGTGCACCCATCATTTAAGCTATAATGGGCTCACCCAGAACTATCTGGGTCGCCCCATCGTATAAGCAATAATAGGATCACCTGGAACTATCTTGGACTCCCCATCGTATAATGATCAATTAACAAAACATGAATAAAACATTTTTATGATTTCACTTTTCATAAACTCTTTTAAAATCATAAAAAACCCACTTTTGGATATCAAAATACCCTTTTATTTTAAAACCACATTTTCAATATAAAAATACCCTTTTCTTTTAAAAAACCATTTTTAATACCAAAATACCCGAAAAAAAGGAAATTGTTTTTCATTTAAGGAAACATGAAATATTGTAAAGTAATCCATAAATTACATAATGATCACAACGATGGAAAATTCATTATTGTCATGTATGCTAAGAATTCCTTTTTTCATTTGTCAAAAAATTCCATATAAAACACATAAAAAGATTCCTTTTGAAAAAAATTGAAAATAAAGTATAAAATTTACTTTATAAATATTTTAATTTTATATAAAAACATTTCAAAAATCATTTTAAAAAAATGAACATGAAATAGAAAGAGATTTTGATGTAAAGCATTAAAAGAATATTTATTTAGAAGAAAAGTCCCTTATCACTTTTAGAAATATTTAAATCATAAGATCCAAAAAATAATAACATTAATAAAAATTAAATACCATTAAAATAGATAAATTCATGTCATATAATGTCAGAGGGGATGTATATACACCTTATAAAAGAATATAGGTGTATAAAATCAAGATATGTCTCAATGAAAGGAGATTAAGACGAAGTCCCTTACCTTGAGTTTGATTCATCACGTGTGTCTTTATCTTCCTGAATAATAAAATTATGTTAATTATTTACTTTATTGATAAACTTTTTAAAATATATTATTACTTTTATTTCACTTATTACAATGTTTTATGCAATAACTTAATCAATTAAGTTTACATCATATGTTTTGAACATATTTGGATTATTTTTCGAAATCGAATTTGGTAGGTTGACTATGGTCAAAGAGGTTATTATATAAACATATATATAATAATAATAATAATGAAAATAATTATCATATTTATACATCAATTATAATTTTAAAACCAACCATGAAATATGGTTATGAAAAATGAACTAGTGTTACAATCATGGATACGGTAGATTGTACGTACGCATGAGTGATGATTCCATTTTCAATTATCATTATTGAAAGAAAGTAAGTAATATTTTATCTTCTTAGAATGATAATTATTTCATAAATAAAATATTATTTAATTATATACTTATATATATATATCATTCTTTTGATGTGGTGATGAAAAAAGGAATCATGTCGCTTCGAGGAGGTGGTAGTCCACACATCCACAAATAACATTATTACTTTTTCAGTGAGTGAAAAGGTAAGAAATAAAATGTAATATTTCATATAAATAATTATAAATATATCATTAATATAATAATATGTCATTTATATAATATATATTCATTATATTTACTCTTACTACCTTCCATGCAATGTGTTATAGAAAACAAATCACATTGTTTTGTGTGGCGGTAGTCTGTTGTACAGACAAACGACGTTATAGTATCCCTTAAATATTGGAATATTAAAATGATATATATGATATAATGAATAAAAAGTTATAAATATGTTATAAATATCATATATAAACTTTTATATCCATTGTTATACCCAACTGTGAGAGGTGGTAATGGAAAAATGAATAACATCATTTTGTGAGGCGGTAGTATGTCGTACACACGAATGATGATTTTGTAACCCATTTTATGGAAGTGTATGTGGTTTTAGGTATAAAACTTAACCTAAAAATATCCTATTATATTTAATATACTGATGTTATTATATTATCATGGTATAATTACAATTGAAGTGGGTGGAGAAAGAAATAAAACAAAAAATCTCATTGATGAACGTTACCTATTCTTCAAGTATCTCTTTTTTATTTTCACAAAAGGCCTTCCATGGATGGATTTATACCCAAATTAAAGAATATATAAGAAGATTATGGAATTGGATAAGTGATTTGGGCTGGTATTTTCCAAACCAGTTCGTTTTGAAGTTGTGATGAAAAGAGGATAGGGGTGGCCTTTTATAAGTGGGGTGAGTGGAACACTTGTAATTTTTTTAAAGAGTGAATTCTACCCATGGTTTTCTCAACTAAACAGGCCATAATAATTCAAAAAACTAGTGAATAAAAGAGATAATGTCTAAATATTACTATACAATGAGTTCTGGATAATTTTATAGGTCATTTGGCACCTTAAGTCTAAATTTTATCCACTAACTAAAATCATTTTTACCTTAATCATTATAATTAATATTGATTTATTTCACTAATATATCTAGTCAAAAATTAAATTGAACTTATTATAAATTATAAATTATTATGATTCCAAATATATAATCCATTTTTCAAATTCAATTCCCATAAGTGAAAATTTTTAATTTAATATTAATTCCATAGACACCGCGAGATAGTGGGTTTTATGAAACTAAAATAATATTTATTGATATATAATCTATAAATTTTATTTAAAAATGACTTTTTACAAAAAAATAGTATTTTCACAATTTAATGAAAAATCAATATTTTCCAAAAAATACTAAAATTTCACCCAAAGTAAATTATGATATGATGATTTCAAAAATGAGATTAATTTTATCAAATTAAAAATATAAAATTTATAAATTAATCTTTTAAATAAAGCCTTATAAAAAAGAGTTTAGTTAAACTATTTATTTTCTATTTAAAATTTACTTAATGTTTTTATAACTAATATAAATATCTAATTGATATTAATAAATTTTAAAAATGATTTAATCTATCATAACATGGGTTGTTACACATAAAGTGAACTAGTAGTATCAGATAATCATTCTACTCTTACAACATAGAGTACATTGATAGTGTAAGATAGTCATTCTATTCATTCTACACATAGTGCACTAGCTGCACTGGATAGTCATTTTTTCCCTAATACATAGGGTAAAATTTTAATACACCTTTCATATTTTTTTAGAAATATTTTGAGTTATCCTAGTGTTTTTTAATCCACATGTATTCTTTATGTGTAGGATGTTGGGGAATTAGGTAGTTCAGATATTGTGTAGCCCTATAGTAGTGGAACTGTGACTGAGTTACCATTGAGAGGCAATTAGTGTGTCATTATTATCAGTATGTATTTATATAAGTTAATATTAATTTATTTAATATTTATACTAATATCTTAATTTAGATATTTAATAAATAATATAAATTATAAAAAACATCAACACTCAAGACGTTCAGAATTTTATTTACATAAAGGTAATTATCTCATTTAATGCATTTAGAGTACCCACTAAGGATGCAGTGTAAAGCCATTAACCCACACTTTTGAATTTAGTAATAAAACATGCTATGTATTTTTTTTGTATAATAGATAGCTCAAAAATATGCAATACATTATACAAATAAGGACCTTTTTCATTCTACATTCTATAATTTCAAACAACAACTTACATATATTGAATTAGAGTTTACAAAAATAATTACAATATAACTAATTGGACTCATTTGCATTACCACCTTAACTTTCCTTTTAACCACTAAGTAATCATATGAAAAACATTTTAAAAACTCAGGATAAGCACAAAAATATCAGTAATAGATATAAAGAAATAAAAATCATTAGTCCAGTGAAAATATGAAAACCCTTTAAAAACCCGTTTCTTAAAAACTCATAAGGATGCATAAAAACATCATGTAGTTACCTTAGTACATATTTACCATATCACTCTTACAATCACCCTTACACATGGAATAACCATTCGGTCAACTTCTATATCCGGAGTACCCAATGCATTGGAGAGCTATAATGGGGCTCACCGGTTATATCTTGATCTATAATGGGCTCAACCCATAATATATTGAGCTATAATGGGCTCAACCCAACATATCTTGAGCTATAATGGGATCAACCCAACATAGCTATGTCAAAGGAACATATCATGGTAATAAAGCATCATGAAATCAGGAAAATCACTCATTCTATATATATATATATAAACAATATTTTTGAATTTCATTAAAGAGATTTTTAAAAGAATTTTAAAAGGAAAGTCCCTTATAGATATAATTGGAGTGAGAATTAATAAAATAGAATGGATATGTGTATAAACTGTAAATAAAAATAATACAACATAATATAAACAAAAATTCATCACACAAATAATCTCAATACCACATAATTAATAAAGGAGAAGGTTAACCCAAAGAATGGAAATTGGGTTAAGAATTATCATACCTTGGGTTTGTCTTACTTAAAACTTGTTTAAACCTCCTATATAATAGTTTTAATAGTGTTATTAAATAATTAAAAAACTAAAATTTGGTTTATAATACCTTATATAATCTTATTATAACATTTTACACCCATTTATTAACAATATTTTGTTATTTCAACTGCTTCAGGTGCGCTCTTTTCATGATTTCAAAAGTCTATTTATTATAGTATTCATTGTAAAAATAAAATAATGAACCATAAGTGATTACATATATATATTTAGGATATTTTTAACAATTACATTTGAATTTAACCTTGCAATTATTTGGGTAAAAGGAAAACAAAAAATCATCATCCACGAAGGTGGTGAATTAACGCACCACGAACAGTGATTTCGTTATTTAATAAAAAAAGAAGATGATAGATTTTATGATGCATATATCATAAAAACAAAAACAATATAGACTATAAGTAACATTGGAGTTGTCATGAAACATTTTAAAAGAGGTGGGGATAAGGTATAAGTGAAAAAGAAATTAAAATAGAAGTAAAAGGAACCTTACCTCTTGAATATTTCTCTTTTGAAACCACCTTAAGGCTCTTGGAAGTGGTATTTTTGTGAGACTATAAGCACAAGAATGTATCTAGATATGGGGAGGATAGAATTTAGAAGAATTTGGCCGAACAAGAAGGCTTATGGTTATGAAATTTTTTAAGGAAGGAACCTCCTTTTATAAGTGAGGTGAGGGGTAACTTAGGAATCACAAAAATTATTAAAATATAATAAATATATTATAAGATTTAAGACTTCCAAAAAGCCTAAAATTAAAGGGGGGTACATTTTCGAAGTAATATTATCATTTTTGGACTTGTTCAATAATTTTGAAATTTTTAAATAATTTAATAAAATATTTTATTCATGGAAATGCAATTTTGTCAAAATAAAAAAAATATTCACAATTAAGACTTTAAACACATCAAAAAAAGTTTCCAATTCGAATTAAATTTTTTATTATATCTTATTAATATTATATTTACCTATAAAAATAGTTACAAGACTTAAAAATATCAAATTATATTTATTTTACTATTTTAAAAATTATTAATTTGATTTATTCTTTAATTAAATATTTACTGCATCAATATTATTGAAGCCATTAATGTAATTATTTATTACCTAAAATAAAATTCTATGAGAAATATAAATGTTTTATATTTAAAAATAGTATTTATTTATTAAATAATATTTTGTAAAACCATTAATTAAAATATTAAACTAATTGATAGTTATAGTGTGAGCAAGTTGTCATTCTTTTTAATAAAATTGTATAAAGGGACTAATGTGATATATGTGAGTCCAAAATATCATAAATCCAAATAAAAACATGATAAGGGTTGAAATTTTCTTATATAAAATTTTTATCCACAATTTATATCATTTAATAATTCTTATAATTTTAATAAAAAACATTTTATTTATTTTTCTTATGCTTGCACAAGTACTACATCAACGTTACACATGCATTAATGTTAATTATTTAAAATATAAAAAATAAAAATAAATTAATATCATAAAAATAAATAAATTAGGTTCAAAATGAAATTCTAGATTCATTAATTATTTATATTCACACATATATATGTCAAAATAACTTCTTAAATTTTTTATTTTATCTTTTCTTGACCTACGCAAGCATTGCACATGCATTTAGATAAGATAACTATTATATAACTACAAAATTTGAAATTAATATCCAAATTAAATAAATAATACATAATAATTAATATATGAGTATTTAAAGTAATTTTTAGAACTCAATTAGTATTTATAAATAACCAAAATTGACATTGTCAATGCTGTGCGGGCACCGCGTCATTACTGATAATAATTTTTATACCTATCTTGAAAAATAAATTATAAAAAAAAATGTTCTGAATCATTTCTGTACAAAATTTCTCTTATGAAATCATAATTTAGTAATTCAATAAATTTAATAGATTTATATCATAATTATGACTTCTATATTTCATAAAAAATACCATATTTTATAAAAAATTGTATTTTTTACTATTCACCAAATATTAAAGTATTCTATAAAAATCCCAAAAATTCACCCTAAATATTTATAGACATGTATAATTAAAAAAAGAAATCCATTTTATCAAGATAAGTTTCTAAAAATGAAAATTTTAATTTTTAAATAAAATAATAATTTATTCAAAAAATAAATTTTTTAAAATTATAACTCTTTTTATAACACCTTGAAAATTTAATCAAGGTCTCATAAAATTATATTATAATCATAAGTCATAAAAATACTTATTTATGAATATATTTTATGGAAATAAATTTTTATTTAAATTATTAAATTAATCATAAATTTGTAATATATATTATTTACAAAAAATACCAAAACTTAATCAATAATTTTTAAAATATTTTTTACTTGTATTATGACATAATTATATCATATTGACACTTATAAGTTGGATAAATTTTATTTATAATTTCATTGGTGAATTTACTATTAATATGGGTACATTGTTATTCCTAAGGTTCAAGTTACTATTCATAAAGTACATTGCTATTTATTAGGGTTAAGTTACTATTTATAAGGGTATATTATTATTCATAAGGTTCGTGTTACTATTCATAAGGGTAGGTTACTATTCCCCAAAAATTAAGTTTGTTCTATCAGACTCCAAAAAACTTACTGATCTCAATTGTGTATGTTTGTTTTTCAAAATTAAAAACATAAAAGCGGAAAATTTATGTTTAACTATTAGTTTATAAAGGTTACATAGTATTTAGTAGTTCATTTAAGCACATAGTGTTTCCTTTTAAAATCTTGGGATGTTACATTATCCCCACCTCAAATGAATTACACCCTCACAATTCATACATTATACTTATAAATATGAATTCACATATTGATAATTAAGAAAATCTATTTTATTATTTGTACATAATTAACTAGATATTCAAAAGTAAATTTTATCGTTAAAATTTTTATAAAAAAACGACATCGCCTAATCTTCAGAGTTGTCTAAAACCTCCCTCTGATTACCAACTATAAAGCCCTGAACCCACACTTCCAGATTCAGTACTAAAACATGTTGTGTATTTTTTTGTATAATAGATAACTGAAAAATATACAATACATTATACAAATGAGGACCTTTTCCAGTCTAGGTTCTATAGAATTAGACAACAACTTGCATATATTGAATCAGAGTTTACAAAAATAATTACAATATAACCAGTTGGATTCATCTGCATTTTCACCATAACTTCCCTTTGAACTGGTAAGGAATCCTGTGAAAAACATATTAAAAACTTGGGATGAGCACAAAAAAGCTCAGTAAAGGATATAAAGAAAGAAAAACCATTATTATAATGAAAACACGAAAACCCTTTAAAAATCATTTTCTTGAAAACTCATAAGCATGCATAAAAACAGCATGTAATTACCTTAGGACATATTTACCATATCACTCTTACAATCACCCTTAAATATGTAACAACCCTTCAGTAAAATTCCATCTCCGGAGTACCCAATGCATTGGAGAGTTACAATGGGGCTCACCCATCATATCTTGAGCTATAATGGGCTCAACCCAACATATCTTGAGCTATAATGGGATCAACCCAACATATCATGAGATATAATGGGCTCAACCTAATATAACTATGTACAAGGAACATATAATAGTAATAAAGCACAATGAAATTAAGAAAAATCACTCATTCGAGATATATATATATATATAATATTTTAGAATTTAATTAAAGAGGTTTTAAAAGAATTTTAAAAGGAAAGTCCCTTATAAATATAATTAGAGTGATAATTAATAGAATGGAATGGATATGTGTATACACTATAAATAAACATAATACAACATAATATAAAAAAAATTCATCACACAAATAATCTCAATACCACATAATGAATAAAGGATAAGGTTAACCCAAAGAATGGAAATTGGGTTAAGAATTCCCTTACCTCAGGTTTGTCTTACTTAAAACTTGTTTAAACCTCATGTATAATGGTTTGAATAGTGCTTTTAAAAAATTAAAAACTAAAATAATGTTTATAATACCTTACATAATCTTATTATAACACTTTTCACCCATTTATTAACAATATTTTGTTATTTCAATTGTTTTAGGTGCGTTCTTTTCATGATTTCAAAAGTGTGTTTATTATAATATTAATTGTAAAAATGAAATAATGAACTAGAAGTGATTACATATATATAAATTTAGGTCAATTTGAACAATTATATGTGAATTTAACCTTTCCATTATTTTGGTAAAAGGGAAAAGAAAAATCATCATCCACAAAGGCGGTGAAATAATGCACCACGAATGGTGATTTTGTTATTTAAGAAAAAAATAGAATATGACAGATTTTATAACGCATATACCATAAACACAATAACAATCCAGTATATAAGTAACACTAGAGTTTTCATGAAACATTGTAAAAGAGGTGGTGATAAGGTATAAGTGAAAAGGAAATTAAAATAGAATAAAAAGGAACCTTACCTCTTGAATATTTCTCTTTTGAAACTACCTTAAGGAATTTAGAAGTGGTCTTTTTGTGAGACTATAAGCACAAGAATGTTTCAAGGGATGAGTATGATGTAATTTGGCATAAGTTTTCCAAACAATAAGGCTTTTGGTTATGAAATTTTTGAAGTAAGGAACCTCCTTTTATAAGTGAGGTGAGGGGTAACTTAGGAATCAGAAAATTATTAAAATATAATAAATACATTATAGGGTTTAAGACTCCCAAAAGCCCTAAAATTAAAGGGGGTTACATTTTCGAAGTTATATTATCATTTTTGAACTTGTTCAAAAATTTTGGTATTTTTAAATAATTTAATAAAATATTTTATTCATGGAAAAACAATTTTTTCATAATAAAAACTATTCAGAATTAAGACTTTAGACACATCAAAACAAAGTTTCCAATTATAATTAAATTTTTTATTATATTTTATTAATATTATATTTATATATTGAAATAGTTACATGACTTCAACATATCAAATTATATTTATTTTACTATTTTTAAAATCATTATTTTGATTTATTATTTAATTAAATATTTACTACATCAATATTGTTGAAGCCATTAATGTAATAATTTATTACCTAAAAATTAAAAATATAAATATATGAGAAATATAAATGTTTTAGATTTAAAAATAGTATTTAAGTATGAAATACTATTCTGGAAAACCATTCACTAAAATATTAAACTAATTGAAAGTTATAGTATGAACAAGTTGTCATTCTTTTAAATAAAATAGTATAAAGGGACTAATGTGATTCATGTGAGTCAAAAATATCCCAAATATGAATAAAAAAATGATAAGTTTCTAAATTTTATCATATAAAATTTTTTATCCACAATTTTGATCATTTAATAATTCTTATAATTTTAATAAAAACATTTTATTTATTTTTCTTATGCTTGCACAAGCACAGCATCAGCATTGCACATGCACTAATGTTAATTATTTCATATGTAAAAATTAAAAATAAATTAATATCATAAAAATAAATAAATTAGCTTCAAAATAAAATTCTATATTCATTCATTATTTATATTTACTCATATATATGTCAAAATAACTTCTTAAATTTGTTATTTTGTCTTTTCTTGCCCAACGAAGTGTTGCACATGAATTTGGACAAGATAATTGTTATATAACTATAAAATTTGAAATTAATATCAAAAAAACATAAATAATACATAATAATTAATAAATTATTATGTAAAGTAATTTTTAGAACTCAATTAGTATTTTTAAATAACCAAAATTGACATTGTCAATACTGCACAGGCATTGCGTCAGCACTGATAATAATTTTTATACTTATCTTGAGAAAAATTTATAAAAAAAATGTTATGAATCATTTATATAAAAAATTACTCTTATGAAATCAAAATTTAGTTATTCAATAAATTTAATATATTTTATATCATAATTATATCTTCTAGATTTCAAAAAAAAATACTGTATTTTATAAAAAACTATATTTTTTATTATTCACTAAATATTAAATTATTCATAAGGGTAGTTTATTATTCATAAGGATAGTTTACTATTCATAATGGTAGGCTACTATTTATAAGGGTAGGTTACTATTCACTAAAAATTAATTTTGTTCTATCAAACTCCAAAAAACTTACTGATCGCAACCGTGTATGTCTGCTTTTTGAAATTCAAAAACACAAAAGCGGAAAAATTATGTTTAATGGTTAGTTTATAAAGGTCACATAGTATTTAGTAGTTCATTTAGGCACATAGTGTTTCCCTTTAAAATATCAGGATGTTACATGCAGTGGGCCATTATGAATAAATAATAGGGTTGTTAGCATGTACGGTAGTGTCCCTTCCCATTACATATTTTAATCTGAGGAATATTCTATTATCTTGGAAAAATGTGTTGTTTGGTAGCCAATAAATGGTATTATCCTAAGTTTATATTCATATATGATTAATTTGAATAGAAAAGTTCCAGCCATGTTAGAAAAGAATCTACGGGGTCTATGAAATAAGGAGACGATTAATGCCACAGTATGGAACGAGATGTTTCGATTTGAAAGTATCCCTATGAAAAACATTGAGGACCGTCATGGGTATTGTACGAGTTGTGTTGAATTATAATGTGCTTTATAAATCAAAAAATACAATTGATAATAATAATTTTTTGAAAATAATATCCACACCATGAATAGGGTTAAGATAAATTTAGTGGTATTTTCATTTTAAAGGTTTCCACATCATGGAGTAGTTTCACATGACAACATTTCACATGAAAGAGGTGGAATGTTTTTGTAGGACATGGACATGAGAATAATGTATATTGATATTTTATGGAAGATGCATAAACCATGTCACAGCTTCAACATGTATAGATAGAGACTCAAAATTCACATTATATATCATAAAATATGATTGATATTTCTTCCTCTACAAGTCAATAAATTCTCATATTCAAAATATCCCATTTTCAAGAGGAAAATCTAGGAATTGAATGAGAAACCTTCACTTGGATTTGAGGAAGGAAATCCCACTATCATTTTTAAGGAATTTACATAATAAAAATATATCATGTAATAATTTACTGATAAAAATGGAGAAGTGGGAGTATAGAAGTGATTTTGAAATGGATATTATCTAAAAAAGAGGGAGAAAAATGATGTCGGGTGTGGATTCATTGAAGATTTGGAATTAAAGAAGGAACCAAACCACAATGATAGCACCCTTATCAGCCTGGTGTTTTTATATTGTGAAGAAGCATTATAAGTTATCTATGTGTCTCTATTATTTATTATATTTTTTTATCACAAAGAAGTTCATAGAGATATATAATGAGGGATTTATCCTAGTATTGATAGTGTGTTCTTCTTAGATTTTGTAACACATATATTGGATATTGTTACCTCTTGGTACACTAACACATCGTCAGTGTATACTTCTTAGATTATCACTTTGTGGTGAAGAAAGTAAAATAATCATTTCCCCACATTTAATTTTGGAATCTAGAATGTGTTTGTTTATTTGAATATTGATAGGCTCATAATATTAATTCTCACATGAGAGTAAGATCCAGTGAAAGAAATGAATAATAGGACACCCTAATCCCCCCCCCCCACTCTTAGGGGGTTTGGGCGTGTGGTTTTAACACTAACCTAAAATTAAAAGGCTCACTCATCAAATCCCTACCTGACTCATCAGTCATCTCACTGGCCATCAATGTCCCAGAACCTAGAAATATTATTGGAAACAATAACAAAAACAATAATTGGTAGTCAAAGAGGACCCAAAAATAAATTTCAATCATCAAATAACAAATAAATATAAAATGGGCAGCTAAAGAGGTCCCAAATAATCAAATAAGCTTTTTATAGTTACTCCATGAAAAAAAATAGACAAAATAAAAAATGTGTCCCAATAATATGAAATAAAAATCTTAGTGCTCACACCTTACCCCATATCATCTCTCTAGTACTCACCAGAAAAATCATCCAGACTACTCAAAAAGTGACACTAGATTGATCCCATATATCACAAGTCATCATAGGGGATAAATCCCACTACATGATGATATAAATATCTATCTACATAGTAATATCTTGGCTTTTATATCATAATCTTCATAAAAAAGTGTGTTTTATAACCATGGTCATGGATTAGGTGGGTCACTAGAAGTTCATCACTCATTTCACACATATGTATCTATCAATATCATTCCCATCAATGAGAAATTGGTTGTAGGCCTATAGGATAAGCATGTCTGGTGTGGGGCAGATTAAAAAAACCTAATAAAAATGGAATTGTGTGTAAACCCCACAAAAGTAGTCAACCTATTCATGTAAACCCATGTTGATATGGTTTATACCAAGAGTTTTTTATTTTAATTAAAAATTCATTGATTTATCTAAGTTACATTCTACACCACATATGTACGACCACTCCAAAGTCCCCCCCCCCTTCTAATTTACAAGGTCTTTCTCAATATTTTACACTTCTAGCCCTCCCATTAAACTTCATTCACCATCATCCTGATCTTTATTCTATAAAACAATCGATATTACCCTTATGTTTCCTATATTTATTTGACTCATTCCTTACACAACAACTTCCTTGATCTTCCTCCCTCTCATCCCTTCACTCTTGGTTTCTCATTGCTACACAACACCAGCCCCATCATCACCCACCTCTCTCCCTCTAGATCTGACTTATGGTTATCAACATTCAATTAGAATAACACATGAGTTATGTACGTCATTGTGTCTCCCTCCTCTAAATATCATGTCCCCTTAATCACCATGGCACATGAATAACCTCCTTTTATCGAAAGGTATAGCCCTAGGTTTAAAAGTTGGAATGCCACCATCGATGAATTTTCATTCCTAGTGCAACTATCAACCTCTAATATCAAGACCACCCTCACCACTCCTAAATTATACAATTTAAAGTTATGATATTCGAGACCCATACTATTCCATCTATTTTTAATTGTTCCATGATATAATATACTTTTCATCATCATTGACTCCCCTAACTCTCCTGGTGCACCAATGGGTATAAATACATTTATTATATTATTTATTTTATTATTATTTTTCTTATATATTTATCAGAGATTTATATACACTTTGTGAGGATGGTATGGTCTATTAAAAAATAAAAAATATATAAAACTCATCAATAAATACAAGTTACCCATGTTCACACCCATATCCATTGTGCGGTAGGGTGGTCTTGATAAATCTACTCATTTATCATGCGAGATTTTATAGACTCAAACCCATGTGGGTTGAATATTTTGTAGGCCTGGCCTTCCGTACCCCCACCCATCCTTTTATATTTATAATCCTTCCCAAGTTGGGATACCTCCCAGCTTAAACCATTGTTAATTATCATGCCATATATGGATGTCCATTAGGAGGAGTACATATATAGAAATTCTTATCCCAACTCAGAAAATCAAATAGTGTATGTGACCTAAAAAATTAAAATAATTATGAACCGCAAGCCATGTATCAATACCTAAGGTCATTATAGGTTTCACCTACTATATAATACATGTATTATTCAAGATATCCTTCGCATGAGTCTCGCTACCTCACAAGTTACATTCTCAGCAACTCTAACTCATATTTCTATAAACCTACAACAATCAAGAGGGAAACACACACATATCCTATAAATGATACAAATAAGGAATCCCTTATCCCCGACCAGTAATACTAAGGATGAAAAACTCCTCTCATATAAAATATCTAGATTCATAGTAAGGATTATCAACACATTGTGACTGCTACCCTTGAGTCTAACCTAACTCATCAATCAAGTAACATAGGGACTAAATCCCACCTCAACAACTGAATTCAATCACAAGGCTCTTCTATAAGGAACTAAGAAGGCCAATACTCCCTATAAATTTCAAAAATACTCCAAACCTAATCATTTGTGATATCCCATGATCTCACTAAACCCAATTACTTACTCCAATGATTAGGTTAACCCAAGATTCCTACCTTTGATCCCATCCTGAAGGATATCTCAAGGTTCCTATAGACCTATGATAAATGGATATTTATCCCATATATCAATCTCTATTAACCAACCCATCACCTTAGGTAAGGTCTGATACTTTGGGTTCATATTCTTCCATAAAATAGGTGGTAACATAAAAGGGAAACCATAATAAATATTATCACACAATTATATAAACCTTTTGAAAACTGAGAAATACCTTTATAAGGTCAAACATACCAAAACATATATCCAAATAAGACCTCACAACTCCCATTTAAAAATATGAGTCAAGAATCTTTATAAAAAATTTAGAAAAGGGTTTTACATATCTTTTTTCTCACACTATGACCTTGGACCAAAACCCATGGAAAATCTCTTGTGAAAACCCTTATTTATTTTGAAATGCTATTTCAAAACAACCTATTTAAATCATTATTTTAATTCTAAAAATACAATAAGATCCCTTTCATTTAGAAATACTATTTTAAACCCAACACATCATTTATTTTCCATTTAAAAGGATTAAAAACATATACTTTTAAATTTAACTCTAAAAAATCCCTTTTTAAAAGACATTAAAAAGGGTATAAATCATTTACATTTCAAAAAATAACTCATGTCACCAAAAACCCATAAAGTTGGCCATCGGAACTCATTTGAACAAGGTTCAACCATGAAATAATTTAGTAAAAAACACAATACTTTTTGGATATTATGTCAACATGATCCTATCCTAGTTTATTGAGTGATAGCATATGGTTTTATAAACCATGCCAACAATAAAAATAATTATCACAAAAACCATAAAACAATCCAATATATTAAGATATCCAATATGTACAGGAAACTAACCTCAAATGGTGATGCATTTATTTATTACAAACTCATAATTATCTTCATAAACTCTAGTATGATCCCACATCATTAATTCATCAATCACTAAACAAGTTAAATTAAAATCCAAAAATATAATAATCAATGCTAAACTTACTAAGAGTCATAACAATGTTGAAATAAAAAACAAATAGGTTTGATCCAGTACATCTAGACCTAATCCATGAAAAATCCCTAATTATTAGAAACAATTCAACCATAAATTAATCCTAACTTCACTACTTTCCTATATAAATTCATTGAAAATAGTACCTTAGAATAAAAGATGTGAAACATTAAGGATATATCAATATCATGCCTCCTCTATACACCACACATGAAAGCCACATATTTTTAATGTGGTTCCATCATGATCAGGTGAAATCACACATCTAAATCCATATTTTTATCTAACTAATATTAGGGTAAGATATGGGTAAGAGGATGGGAGTAAAGAAGATGAATCTTACCTATAATCCATGAAATGAATGAATCGTAGATCACATATGATCAAGGAAGCATAAAATACCACCAATATGGGGGAAATGGGGGAGTTACTAGACAAATTAGAATACCTTGAATTCTACCCCCACTAAAAATAAAATAGGGGAAACCATAAAATGGAAATTATTTCCTTAATAAAAAAAATAAGCTAGAGACCTACTGGGTGCTCAGTGTAAGTTCACCCACCACCTAATGGTTGTTATCTGGCACTTACCTCTCCCATTCCAACTACCAACCACCCAAAACTACTTTCATATATTTTCAACATTCTAAAAATTCCATTAATTATATAAAACTCTCTAAAAACTTCCTACTCTTGATTTAAAATCAAAATTTCAAAATCACTCATCCACCAAAATGACAATAATTAAACCCTTCTCCCAGTTCACCAACACACAAAGTATTATGTTTTAATAACCTCTGGATAATGGGGTTTTATGTGAGGCCATGTGGCATATCAACTCGGGTATCAGGATTCAAGATCCTAGGTAAAGGTGTTAAAAAATGCTATCAGATCAGAGTTTTTGAGTCAATTCTTGGTAAGTCTGGTAGGCGTGGATAATTTAATATTTGGGACTCAAAACATACCCATAAAAAGACATAAATATTTTTTATGGTGATACCCAAGTCACTAAGATGTTTAGGTAAGTGATATATTGGTGATAACCTCATAGGAATGTGTTTGTGTCATGTTAGGCCATGTTTGGTTGAAACCAACAAGAGTTAATGAATTGTGGTATGCATAGTATAGATTACACTATAAGGAATGGTTTTGAAATAAAATTATTTTCTTATATGAAAATGGATTTCCTGTGACTCTCTAGGTTTGAACTTTTAAAAAAATTAAAATTATTGTGTATTATGGATTGGATATAATTTTTTCAAACTTGATTGAACTATTTTGGTGAATGATTGGGAATGAAATTAGCTAAATAAAATGGATACCACCTAGACATAGTTTATAATATGTATTTTTTTAAAGAATTCTTGAGGAAATATATGTTTTTGACAAAAATTATTTTGGGTGTTATAGAATATTCCACCTAGGAAAGTTCCAGTTGGGTATGCACACTATAAAGGAGAGGCAGAGCATGCGCATGTGGATTCTTATTTAGTTTAAATGATCATGAAAACCATCCTAGGTATTAGTAGGGGTGTTGATTAGGGAAGTCCAAGAGAAGTGGATAGGGCTATATAATTCATGAATTATAACCATCCATTATTCAAAGAGGATATGGGACCAAATTAAGTTGAAGAGTGGTTAGAGAAAATCAATCTTATTTTCAATTGTTTTTAACCTTAATGAGTTTTAAGGTCAAGTTTAGTTCTTATTTGATGGAGGGGGAATATTTGAAGTGGTAGAAAGTCATTGAGAAGGTATGAGGGGATAAATATTTCATCCAAAAGGTATCCAATTTTATATTCAATGAGAAATACTTCTTGAAGAAGCTAAATATTTTAAAGGATCAAGAGTACTTTTATTTTGAGAAAGGGTATTTTTCTATGATGAAATATGCATCAAAATTAACTGAGCTGTTGAAGTGTGTGATAAATATGGTTATTAATGAAAAGATAAATTCATGTAGGTTCAATATGTTATTGTGACTAGATATTTTATAGAGGATCATCCTTATGAAGTTTCCTACTTATGTGGATGTGGTTATTATGATGACTTTGATGGAGGTGGATATAGATGAATTGAAAAAGGTAAGTTCTTTTATTCCTCTATTAGGTGGAGGTGCTATAAAAAATACATTTAGTCACATTTATGTTTTTTATTAGTCTTTTTAATAAAAACAACTAAATAAATTAACCACATTTCATAAAAAACATGGTTTAAAAAGTTGTGGTTAAATTTAACTTTTTTCCAAACCTGACATACCCATGTTTCTAAGAAATGTTGGTAAATTTCCTAACATATACCCACATTTCAAAGAAATGTGTCTGTTTATTTATGAAATTAAGCATTATTTTTTAAAACTATTCCTTTTCCTTAATAGCCACCCCCCCCCCCCCACACACACACACACATGATGCAGTCCTTATGCTAACATCACCCTCCCTCAGTCCCCCATAAGCCAATACATTCATGTGCTCATGTCTATTGACTCTAACACACTAGATGAAATTGAATAACCAATTAACTCATACACTCACATCACCCACCACCTTCCCATGCCTCCCTTACCTATTTCAAAATTTATTTTAATCTCATAAGGATCAGACCTAAAACATGTCCACACAGGTTGAATGCTAGGACCACTAATTTTGGGCGTTTTTATTGTAATATTGTCTTATTACTCTATATTTATATATTTTTTATACTTATAATTTATATATAAATTAAGATATCGATATTCATGTATTTATCTGTAAATTAATATATAAATTGACTTATATATATACACACACACACATTTATATTTATATTTATATTTATATTTATATTTATATTTATATTTATAGATATATATATATATAATTGTGTGGGGGGTATGTATGTATGTATGTAGGTAGGTATGTATGTATGTGTATGTATATATGTATGTATGCATGCATGCATCTATGAATAGATATATGTATGTATGAATCTATGTATATAATATTTATATATGTATATAATGTGTGTGTGGGAGTAATATACAAATATACATATATATAAATTAAAATATTTATAATATTTATAATATTTATATGTATGTATTGAATATTTGTTTTTGTGTGTGTAATTTACTAATATACATATAATTATATGTAAATAAAAATATTAATATACATGTGTGTTTGTATGTGTAAAACTATATAAATTAATATATTAATTTATATAGAAATGTACAAATAATATTATGAAGATATATAAGAACATATATATAAATTTCAATATTTATACTTAATATTAGTCATTTATTGTTAATGATCATTTATTTTGTTATTATTAATTATTTATTATGATGTTGTGTGTGTGTACTTATGTATGTATGTGTGTATTCACATATGTGAGTGTGTGTGTTAAGTTTATATAAATAATATTTATTTTTAATGTTATATATATTATTATATATGTACTTTATATATATCATTTATTTATATTATTTTTAATATTATATAATAATTATATATATATATATATTATTCATTTATATTATTTTTAATATTATAAATATTAAAAAATAATGAGTACAAAAAAATTCATATTTAATTTAGTAATGTTTAAAACATGGTTGAAATAAAAAAGTATCCCCATTTTAAAAATACTGTTAAAAATGTGGAAAAATGTAAATTATCAGTAATTCCTCGACCCAAATCATTAGGCCTGAACCAAAGTGTCATATGACCACATGCGCACCTCCCCATACATAAGAGGGTGTTGACTAGTAGTGAGGGTCTCATTTCATCAGTTTGGAGACTATACCATTAGTATCATATCCTAGCACAAATGAAAATATAAAAGAATATAATAAAATATAATAACTAAAGTAAACATTTGAAAACTAAGTTGACGGAATACCTATTATATAATAAACAAAAACGACTTCCAAAGTGGTATGTCAAACTAGAGTAAATGTGTGACATGAAATAATAAATAAAACCGAGTTTATCCTATGGATTCTTTCCCTATACCACTCCCAACTTCACACTCCTCACCTCAACTATCTACCACATGTCCCTTTCCCTTACATGGATCAATATGCATGAAGTCAAAACATGCATTGAAATTATTATATAGGGTGTGAGTAATAAAACTCAGTATGACACCACCAATCCCTCCTTAAAAAAAATCACATGTATAACAAGTGTATTCCATGATAATAATAGATGCATAATATGTATAACAATCACACAATCACATATCGAGTGGTCATGTGATAACCAAGCCACCACAAACCCCGGGCATAAGTACTTTGGCTCTATACTAGAATGGTGATCAAAGATGTCAGAAATGATTAGAACTAGCCATAAGGTTGGAAACATGACACTTGATATCCACAATGTCCATCGAGATGGTCATGCTGCTAGGTATCCATAAGGTACATCGAGTAACATCACTTTACTTAGTATCTAAAAGCTTTATTGTGTAACTATCGACCACAAGTCCATCATGCTACTCAGTATCTACAAGGTGCATAAAATAATGGTTAGACCACAATTCTATCATGATCCACAATCATCATAATAAATCATAACATGTACTCCCCCTCTAAAGGGTAATCATACCACAAAAATAACATGTCACGTGTACTAATATTCAAACCTCCAAAGGAAATATAATACCAAACAAGTTAAATCATGATAAACAAAATAGCATGACATCATGAGAAATATAGTGGCAATATAAACAAGTACATGAGATAATCATCAAACATGGAAACAACTACAAACACACCCACATTCAATCATACTCAAGAATGGAATACATACAAGATATCATCATAATTATACCATAAAAACATGGGTATATAAGTGCCCCAAATTATAAAGAAATTCCTAACTCAAAGTATCTGACAATTAACTTAAAGGTTTGTCAATGAATCATTACTTGAACCAAGTTCGTGTATTAGTCATTTCAAAATGCTCACCAAGGATTCCTTTAAATGATTCTAATTATTTTATTTCTAAAATAAATAAAAAATTTACATGTGATAACACTTTCACTCTCCCAGATAATTAAAAATTATCATTTTATGTTATGGAATGAGTTAACCTATCTTCCTTATATAAAATCATAATTAACATATGATAATATTTTTCTCTCTCTATAATGATCCTGGATAATAATGAGATAATAATATTTATCACCCTTGGTAATTTATAGATTATTATAATTAAATAATAATTTATCCTTAATTTTCAGAAGCTCTGAAATAATTATATTTACAAATTTCATAGAAAGAATACTTGAAAAAATTTCACCATGAGAAAAGATGTTATCAAGAATATATGAGAGATAGAGTTAAACCACACCTGGTAAATCAGAAAGGACCCTATTTTGACCAACAAGGACTTTAAAAATCTTGGTTTAAGGGTTTTTTGGACTTCCTAGACACAAGAATGGATTCAAAAACTAAATATTGTAAGGTTCATATATGTTAGATGAAGGCTAGTTATGTACATTTTCACACCATTAAGAACCACAAGTTAAATTCACCATCTAATTTGTCTTTAAAAAAATATTTAATGTGGAGTGTTTAAAATCATTCATAAAGTTATTACAACCTTTAAATGAGTCAAATAATCTATTACCATGATTTTAGGATTTTAAAATCATCAAAAATGTGTTATAGAGTCATGTTGGGTGAGAAGAAGCGAAAAAAAAATTTAAAATAAATTTTCCAAAAAAATAGAATTGCATAAGGGTAACTTGGTTTTACTCTTATGTAGATATTAGTTTTCATGTAAGGGTATTGGTTTTTCTTTACACATCCTTTGAAACCAATGAACTACCCCTATGCATTTCATTCTACCATTATACAGCAACCAGGTTACCCTTATGTAACATTTGAAAAACAAATGTTGCATTTAGATATCACCAGGGTTACCCTTATACATGTATTGGAAATGAATAGGTACCCTTATATAGGTAAGGATAACCTTTATGTGAGTACACTACTACAAATACGGGAATTAACAACGCTAAAAATGGGCTTTAATAGCGCTAAAAAAGTGTTGTAAAGCTCAGTGCTGATAAAGGTAGACTTTATCAGCACTAAGAGAGCGTTGATAAAACAAACCTTTATCAGCGCTAAAAGAGCACTAATAAATGATTGTTTTATTAGTGCTCCTTTAGCGCTGATAAACTTATCTTTTATCAGCGCTTCTTTAGCACTGATAAAGGTGCAGTTTATCAGCACTTTTTTAGTGCTGATAAAAGCACGATTTATCAGCACTAAAAGAGCGCTGATAAATGCCCTCTCTGCTACTACGATAAATCTGCAGCAGTACACCCGAACACCTGCAAAAAAATAGCATCTTAATAAGCCAATTAAATCAAGTATACCCATACAAAATTAACTCATAAATCATAATCAAATTAGACCAAGTATACCCATACAACAATTATACCCGTACACCATTAACACATAATTTATAATTTAATCAAGTACTTAAAGAAATCAATTCAGAATTCAGGGGGTTTGGGGGCTATTCAAGGGTTTGGGGTGGCTGTCCAAGGGGGGTAGGGGGTGTCCGAGGGGCTTTCCAGTTCAATCCTAAGGCTCCACATGGGTGTGTTTTATCAATACATAAATCTTTGGACTTTTCTCTATCCACTATGCATCATGTTCTCAACCTCAAAGAAGTTATAAGGTTTGTACACACACTGAGGTACACATACTTGGGGGGTGAATCTCATTAATAAACCCCCAATATTAAACCTGCAATAGGCTATTGTAAGTGAATGATTAGGCAATATTCACAAACTAGTTGAGAAAAAACTGGAATAAAACTAATAAAAAAATCATCATTGATCCTCAAATCCATGACAAAGATTAAACCCAAATTAATTTTCCAAGTGCTAAACTTTTATCAAGCATTTCACAAGGATCATGTTGACATTATAAAAATATAGTTTGACCAAGTCCTACCCCATCTACATCAAGACACGTTGATTTTCAAGTATTAAAGCTTGATCAACCATACCTACTTCATCCAATGTTAGGGTTTCTCTGAGTACATCATAGGAACCACACAAAACATATAATATACCATGGTCTCCCCACTATATACATAATTATCATTGAACTCCAATATGTGAGTTTTATTTATACTCCATCATGGAAATCCACTTATGGGAGTTTTCTCATCCAGGTAATACCCTCAACAGTATCTCAGACCACCCATATGTGTTCTTCCAATTCTGAGGCATAAGACCTACAAGGATCTCATCCCTATACTATGGTAGTACCCTTATTTAGGGAATAATACTAAGAAGCATATATTCTTTACCATATGGGAGTATTATCATCCAAATAATAATCCCTAGAAGCATATCAACCCTCCAATATGGGTGTATTCTCATTTGAGGCATAATCTATATAATCATCGCAGCCCTCCCCTATGGGATTATTTTCATTTAGTGAATATTCCCGATAAGAATATCATCCCAATCCTATGGTTGTATTCTCATTTGAGGAATAATACCTATATACATCTCATCCCTCCCCTATGAGAGTATTCTCATTTAAGGAATAAGACCCATAAGCATATCCACCCTCCCAAATGGGAGTATTTTCATCCAGATATAAGCCCATAAGTATCATAGACCCAAACACATGATCACCCTAGTATACCAGGCCAACCATGACTTGATATATATGCGGCCCCTGATAGATCACATTCCATGACCCCCCATTTAAAAGATCAATGCAATCCGAATGCGTTTCGTCGGATTTCCGTAGGTCAGTTGTTGTTTTCAATTAAAATCTTGTCCATTTTAAACAAAATAGAGACCCTTTGAGTGATAGCGGCCACACCGTGCCTCATATTGAGGAGAGGTTTACTCTTACACATCACCAAGTACCCTTGGATCGTTATTATAAAAGATCAATGCAATACAAATGCGTTTGGTCGAATTTTCGTAGGTCAGTTGTTGTTTTCACTTAAAATCGTGTCCATTTTAAACAAAATAGAGACCCTTTGAGTGCTAGCGGCCACACCGTGCCTCGGATTGAGGTGGGTTTGACTCATAAACGTCACAAAGGACCCTTGTATAATTATTATAAAATATCAACACAATCTAAATGTGTTTGGTCGGACTTATGTAGGTCAGTTGTTGTTTTCAATTAAAATCATGTCCACTTTAAAAAAGAGAGACCCTTTGAGTGCTAGCGGCCATACCATTCCTCGGATTGAGGTGGGGTTGACTCATACACGTCACCAAGGACTCTTGGATCATTCTTATAAAAGATCAATGCAATATGAATGCATTTGGTTGGATTTCCGTAGGTCAGTTGTTGTTTTCACTTAAAATTTTGTCCATTTTAAACAAAATAGAGACCCTTTGAGTGATAGTGGCCACACCGTGCCTCGGATTGAGGAGGGGTTGACTCTTACACATCACCAAGGACCCTTGGATCGTTCTTATAAAAGATCAATGAAATATGAATGTGTTTGGTTGGATTTTCGTAGGTCAGTTGTTGTTTTCAATTAAAATCGTGTCCATTTTAAACAAAATAGAGTCCCTTTGAGTGCTAGCAGCCACACCATTCGGGGTTGACTCGTACATGTCACCAAGGACCCTTGGATCGTTATTATAAAATATAAATGAAATCTGAATGCGTTTGGTCCGATTTCTGTAGGTTAGTTGTTATTTTCAATTAAAATCTTGTCCATTTTAAACAAAATAGAGACCCTTTGAGTGATAGCGGCTACACCGTCTCTCGGATTGAGGTGGGGTTGACTCATACATGTCTCCAAAGACCCTTGGATCGTTCTTATAAAAGATCAAGGCAATCCAAATGTGTTTGGTTGGATTTCCATAGGTCAGTTGTTGTTTTCACTTAAAATCGTGTCCATTTTAAACAAAATAGAGACCCTTTGAGTGATATCGCCCACACCATCCTCATATTGAGGCAAGGTTGACTCTTACACATTACCAAGGACCCTTGGATTGTTATTATAAAAGATCAAGTCAATCCGAATGCGTTTGGTTGGATTTCCGTAGGCCAATTGTTGTTTTCACTTAAAATTGTATCCATTTTAAACAAAATAGAGACCCTTTGAGTGATAGCGGCCACACCGTCCCTCGTATTGAGGCAGGGTTGACTCTTACACATCACCAAGGACCCTTGGATCGTTCTTAATAAATATCAATGCAATTGAAATTCGTTTGGTTGGATTTCTGTAGGTCAGTTGTTGTTTTCAATTAAAATCATGTTCACTTTAAACAAGAGAGACCCTTTGAGTTCTAGAGGCCACACAGTGCCTTTAATTGAGGCGGGGTTGACTCGTACACGTCACCAAGGACCCTTGGATCATTATTATAAAAGATCAAGGCAATCCGAATGCATTTGGTCAGATTTTCGTAGCTCAGTTGTTGTTTTCACTTAAAATCGTGTCTATTTTAAACAAAATAGAGACCTTTTGAGTGATAACGGACACACCGTGCCTAGGATTGATGCGGGGTTGACTTTTACATGTCACCAAGGATCCTTGTATCTTTCTTATAAAAGATCAATGCAATCTGAATGTGTTTGGTCATATTTTCGTAAGTCAATTGTTGTTTTCAATTAAAATCATGTCCACTTTAATCAAGAGAGACCCTTTGAGTGCTAGCAGCCACACCGTGCTTCAGATTGAGGCGGGGTTGACTCGTACATGTCACCAAGGACCCTTGGATCATTATTATAAAATATCAATGAAATTCGAATGCATTTGGTTATATTTTCTTAGGTCAATTGTTGTTTTCACTTAAAATCTTGTCCATTTTAAACAAAATAGAGACCCTTTGAGTGATAGCGGCCACACCGTGACTCAGATTGAGGCAGGGTTGAATCTTACACGTCAAAAAGGACCCTTTTATCGTTCTTATAAAAGATCAATGCAATCAAAATGCTTTTGTTTGGATTTCTGTAGTTCAGTTGTTGTTTTCAATTAAAATCGTGTCTATTTTAAACAAAATAGAGACCCTTTGAGTGCTAGCGGTCACACCGTGCCTCAGATTGAGGCGAGGTTGACTTTTACATGTCACCAAGGACCCTTGGATCGTTCTTATAAAATATCAATGCAATCCGAATGCGTTTGGTCATATTTCCGTAGGTCAGTTGTTGTTTTCTATTAAAATCGTGTCCATTTTAAACAAAATAGAGACCCTTTGAGTGCTAGCGGCCACACCGTGCCTCGGATTGAGGCGGGGTTGACTCGTACATATCACCAAGGACCCTTTTATTGTTATTATAAAATGATCAATTCAATCCGAATGCATTTGGTTGAATTTTCGTAGGCCAGTTGTTGTTTTCAATTAAAATCATGTCCATTTTAAACAAAGTAGAGACCCTTTGAGTGCTAGCGGCCACACCGTGCCTCGGATTGGGGCAAGGTTGACTCGTACATGTCACCAAGGACCCTTTTATCGTTCTTATAAAAGATCAATTCAATCCTAATTTTTTTGGTTGGATTTCCGTAGGTCATTTGTTGTTTTCACTTAAAATCTTGTCCATTTTAAACAAAATAGAGACCCTTTGAGTGTTAGCGGCCACACCGTGCCTCTAATTGAGTAGGGGTTGACTCTTAAACGTCACTAAGTACCCTTGGATCGTTCTTATAAAAGATCAATGTAATCCTAATGCGTTTGGTTGGATTTCCGTAGGTCAGTTGTTGTTTTCACTTAAAATCTTGTCCATTTTAAACAAAATAGAGACCCTTTGAGTGATAGCGGCCACACCGTGTCTCGTATTGAGGCGGGGTTGACTCTTACATGTCACCAAGGACCCTTAGATCATTCTTATAAAATATCAATGCAATCTGAATGCATTTGGTCAGATTTTCCTAGGTCAGTTGTTGTTTTCACTTAAAATCTTGTCCATTTTAAACAAAATAGATACCCTTTGAGTGATAGCGGCTACACCTTTCCTCGAATTGAGGCAGGGTTGAATCTTACACGTCACCAAGTACCCTTGGATCATTATTATAAAATATCAATGCAATCCGAATGCGTTTGGTCGGATTTCCGTATGTCAGTTGTTGTTTTCAATTAAAATCGTGTCCATTTTAAACAAAATAGAGACCCTTTGAGTGATAGCGGCCACACCGTCCCTCAGATTGAGGCAGGGTTGACTCATACACATCACCAAGGACCCTTGGATCGTTCTTATAAAATATCAATGCAATCCGAATGCGTTTGGTCTGATTTCCGTAGGTCAGTTGTTGTTTTCAATTAAAATCTTGTCCATTTTAAACAAAATAGAGACCCTTTGAGTGATAGCGGCCACACCGTCCCTCGGATTGAGGCAGGGTTGACTCGTACATGTCACCAAGGACCCTTGGATCGTTCTTATAAAAGATCAAGGCAATCAAAATGCATTTGGTCAGATTTACGTAGGTCATTTGTTGTTTTCACTTAAAATCTTGTCCATTTTAAACAAAATAGAGACCCTTTGAGTGGTTCAGCACTCTTGCATGTTGCTGGTGCATATCATATGTTAAAATGGGGAAATGAATCATTGGATAAAGAATTTTTTATTTAATAACAATTAAAATTTTCCTACGAACATTTACATACAACAATGTTTCATCTTTTGATCCCCTTAACCCCTCTCAAAAATGACCACAAATTGTACATGTCCCCAAGTCAGATGTTCATTGTATTTGTGTACAATCTTCCATCAGGTATGCGGCCCACTCATTTCTGAACACATCTATATCGTCTTGTGAGTATGAGACTTTTCGGCAGTCAGAGTAGTACTGCAAAATAAAAAAATAATTAATTAATAAATAACTTAAACGAACTAGTATTTGTTTTTAAAAATACCTTTTTAGGGATGCTAGTTTGATGATGAAAAATGATCTCTTTAATAAATTTACAAACATAATAACCGCAATCATTATCATTTGTTTGTTTTGGACACTGCAAAAAAATTTATCATTAGGAGAATAAGTAACTTGTGTTGAGATGTGTTTGGATAGTGAAATTTTATTATATATACCCTGATATTTGTCCAGACGTAGTACTTTCTTGCCTCCTTATGCTTAGCCCCTATCCTCATTCCTTTTTCTAGATGATAATGATACACCGCCCTATCATAACAGAATCCTCAGTAAAAGATAATATAAATTATATTACTTGATGTTTAAACCTAAAACCTAAGATGTAGTGTCTTACAGATTCAAAAACTCCATCATGTGTGGTTGGTTTGATGGATATCCTTGCTTTGAATCTAGAAAATAAATCTTCGGAGTATCCAAGTTCACCGCAATTAGCAACCAATGTTTCCTAAAAACAAAAAAAGGAATAAGTAATAAAATAATTGAAAAATATAATTGACATGCTTTAATCATAGAGTATTACCTCTGTATGGTTGGTATTAGGAAAATTCTGTCATCTGTAATCTTGCATTCAAATGTTTCCAGCAAGTTGTTCACTATTGCATCCCTTTTTTATGGCTCTATTTTTGTTAGGTGTGTTGATGTGATATGAGGACTAACCAGTCCAAATCTTGACTCATGGGAAAATTCCTTCAATTTTTTTTCATAAATGCGTCTGTCAACATTATAAAATGCATTTAGTCATAATTTTCACATTATATCAGCTTTTGGAAAATCAATTCATGGAAACATACCTCATATATATATTTACAACTGTGACTCCTAGCCAACCGTTTTCAAGGATTTCATTTACATTTTCAGTAGCAATGAAATATTGACTTTCCTCTCCGTATATATTCTCTTCGAAAACCACTATATGACTATTACCATCTTTTAGCTTCTTATCCACATGAGTCTTCAATTCTAGTAAATGTGGATAGAGAATAGGTGGTGTTATTGTGATTCTAGTAGCTCCTTGGGATCTGTTGGTCGATCCTTTAGATGGTTTTGAGCCAACGTTTGTCACCCCCTTCCCTTTCTCTGCCTATAACAACAATCATTGGTTCAGACCCTTTTTTCATTAATTGTTAAGATTTTAGCTTGAAAAGAAAAGGAAATAAATACCACTTTGTACGCATGTACTCTTACAAGTTATGACGGCCATGCAATGAATGTCCCAATAGCCTTTTCGACTGTATGAATATCATCTTCATCAAGTGGAATAGGTAGCTCTGCCTTTGGCTCATGACCTATAGTAATCGTCACTTTCAGATGATCTTTCGGAAGTGGTCTATTATGCAGTGTGGCATCTAGGATATTGAACGTTGTAGCCCTCGCTACAAGGTGATAGGTGGGTGTTGACAGATATAAATCACAATCATTGTCACCCTGTAGAAGATGAGTACAGAAAAATTATCAGTGTTTCTCTGATTCATATTTCATGGGAACAATTATTAGAATATTGATTACCATGTCTAAGACAGTTCTTTGAGGTGAATGGCTCGCCTCAAAGCTGGTGGGGGTGGGGCGGGATGTTCATGCGGCGATTGTTCTTGATTTGTGGATTCCCTTTGCTTCCCACCCATAAAAGTTGCTAGCAACTCTCCCTACCATTGCAATTGTTCTTCAAGGGTTGCTATTTTTTTGCTCATTTGTTCCAATTTTTCATCTGTATCATCCATTTTTTTCTTCTTCTCAAAATATACTCGGGGTGTCACCCCAAACCCTGCACCTCTGACACGACCGTATTTTTCTGGCTGCTTCAAAGCCGTCGATAATAGGTCTGTATCAGCTACAGGAGTAGCTGATTCCTGTGATTGTCGGATATAGGAAAATAACTAATTATTTTTATGTAATATCAATTTTAAACAAATTATTTTATCATCGTGTCATACTTACACATATTTCCCACACTTTTTGTGTATTCTCATCTACTAACTTCCCTTCTTTTTTCACACGTTCCTCCTTCCATAGCACATGACGTGGGATGGAAGTACATTTGGTTTTAGACTCATCAATCTACATATAAACATAGAAAAATAATTATGATGTTGTTTATTGTCACCTAAAAATATTATTTTAAATTTAAAATACGTACCATTTTCTTTTATAATGAAGTGTACCCCATCCTTGCTTTACGATAGGGGTATGTTGGTTTTGAAGCACGTTCCTTATTTTCAGTACAGAGTTTCTGTTTCATAAATGAAATATTGATAATCAAAGTGATGAATACAGGTATCCTCAAACAACGTATTATCACTCACAATGTACCTGAAACTTCTCATCCCCACGACATCCAATAAATGCATCCCATGCTTCTTGGGATATCAAGAGAGCGTAGACAATGGGTGGGTGCGGGTTTATTTTACCTTTAGAATCTTTGAGGTGACATCTTGTTAAAATAGTGTGAAAACCTCGATGAATCTTTCCTACAAGACTTAGTACATAATCTTTGTGTGAATCATCTACTATAAATGTACTCTGCAAGAGATTGGGAAGAGTAAGACATTGTTTCATTATTTTATTTGATAGTAAATTAAAGAAGTAAATTCATAATGTTACCGTAATTTCTTCCCAGATCACAGCCTTCATCCCAGACACAACATGGTGCCATGAATCTATGTCAATCGGCACGCGTTGCCGAGTGACAACTCCAATGTAGCTGCTAAACATAGCCTTGTTTGGATTCACATGTTGGCCTCTTGCATTCCATCGGACTTCAAATTTGATGCCTTTGCTTTTCACCTTAAGAATTTTGGCTAACACCGTCAAACTACGACGCACCTGTGATTTCTGCAACGTTGGTCCTTCATTCCCGACCATTTCATCTATATCAACATAATCTATATGTTCATCTAAGATGGTATTAATGACATGTGTTGATGGTTGTTGGACCTCAACACTAAGAGCAGCAGGAGCCGCAGCAGCAGGAGCAGCAGGAGGAGCAGCAGCAGGAGGAGCTGCAGCAGCAGGAGAAACCGGAGCCGCAGCAGGAGCAACAGCAGTAGCAGCATGAGCTGCAGGAGTAGCAGGAGCAGCAGTAGGAGCAACAGTAGCAGCAGCATGAGCTCCAGGAGCAGCAGGAGCAGCAGCAGCCGCAGCAGCTACTGCTTGAGAGACTTGTTCAGCCTCAAGGTTAGGAGCATCAGAATGTGCAGAAGTCATTATCTACAAAAGTGGTTGAATAGTTAATTCAGATTACATAAATTCAGTAATGATAAGATAATAACATGAGATAACAAGATCTATATTACAAACAAAATATAACCTGTTTACTTAACTCTCTTTATTTTTTTCAAAGGTTGAAGGGATTTGACACCTCTATCGACTATCCAAATCCCTTCATTGTGGTCTCCTCTAACATACAAAACATCATCTGCATTGGGACTGCTTCGAAATGATTGTGACATACCACTAAAAGGATCGTCCTCAACTGAATTTTCATCGGAACCTTCAGTAGTTTTGGATGATAACAAAACAATCGACCACTTTCGGTTTGTGGGATCTGGAACATAAAAAACTTGTACTGCTTATGATGTCATTATAAACTGTTCGTCTTTGTACCCTTCTTTACTAAAATAAACTTTCACAAATCCTCATTCATCTATTTTAACACCACTGTTGTTATCAATCCATTTTCATTGAAAAATCAGCAATTGGAATATCGTATAATCCAACTCCCATATTAGTTTGATAATACCAAAGTATGACATATTTGCATAAATTGGATTTCTGTCCTTACTACCAGAAACATGCATCGCTTCAGCCACTAGTGTAATTCCACTATTTTTCATGGTAATATCTTCATCATGTTCATCTGTATAGAATGTATAACCATTAATTACATAACCACTGTAAGATAATACATACACACTTGGTCTAGCGGCTAGCCATCGAAGATGTTCTGAAATTGAATTCAAATTTTCATCCAACTGCTTAAAAATATGGTCCTGAAACCATCCTATAAACTGGTGATTATGTGTATCTGATAACCATTTTTCATCCCTCGATGGATTCAACTGCCTAAGAATTTCTTTTTGAGTTTCAATATATGGAGCAACCTCCCAATTGTTATACAAAACATAAAGATGATCCTGCTCCCGATCTGTAATACTGATTGTCACAACTTCTCTTCCAGAAATTCCCTCACCCTCAACGCGTACAGTGTGACGAGATTTTGGGAGACCAATTCTTTCCACATCAGATAGGTATTCAGTACAAAATTAAATGTCTTCCTCAACAATATATCGCTCCACTATACAACTCTCTGGCCGACTTCGATTTTTGACATACCCTTTCAAAATCTTCATATACCATTCAACAGGATACATCCATCTATAGTGCACAGGACCACAAAGTCGAATCTCTCTCACCAAGTGAATCATCAAATGAACCATCATATCAAATAATGTTGGCAGGAAGAACATTTCTAATTCACATAATATGATGAAAATTTCTTTTTCCATAGCTGGAAATTTCCCCGGGTCTAAAAATTTTCTACATATAGCTTTGAAAAAGAAACAAAGTTTGGTTAACATATGACGAACATTCTTGGGAAAAATGAAACGTAAAGCTATAGTAATTAGATCTTGCATCAAAACATGGAAATCATGTGATTTCAAACCTTTTAACTTCAAATAATTCATTGACACAATGTTCTTGATATTTGATGAGTACCCCTCTGGAACCTTTACATCATTGAAGAAGTTGTAAAACTGATATCTCTCCGCCCTAGAAAGAGTATAAGTAGCTGGAGGAAGAAATATTCGATTTTCACCCTTCACGGGAGCCAAATCTTCTCATATTCCCATGTCAACCATGTCCAACCTTGCCTTAATTACATATTTTGTTTTTCCAGGGGCATTTAGCAACGTTCCGATAACACTGTCACATACATTTTTTTCCACATGCATCACATCAAGATAATGTCTGACGTACAAAAAATTCCAGTATGGTAATTCAAAAAAAACTGATTTCTTTTTCCAACCGATTTTCGTAAGGTTTTTCGAAAATGGTTTACCAAAAATAGTGTTCAGATCTTTTACTTTCTCAAACAGTTGATCACCTGTTAGTGGAGATGGTGTTGTTCATTTTTTTAAACTTCCATTGAATGATGTCATCCAAGATCGGTACTTATGCCGATGAGGTATAAATCTATGATGTCCTAGAAACACATATTTCAATTAATGTTTAAACCTAATTGATTTTGTATCTTCTTCGCATACAGGACACCCTTGAGTTCCTTTAATTATATAGCCTGACAAATTTCCATAAGCAGGGAAATCATTTATTGTCCCATACAACATCGCTCTCAACGTGAAGTATTCACTTTTATAAGCATCATACAACATTACACCTGAGTCCCACAATAACTTCAAATCCTCGATCAAAGGAGCCAGATAAACATCAATATCATTACCTGGTTGTTTTGGTCCTGATATAAGCATAGATAACATGATGAATTTCCACTTCATGCATAACCAGGGTGGCAAGTTATAATTTACCAACATAACAGGCCATGTACTATGAGTGCTGGTTTGAAAACCAAAAGGATTCACTCCATCTGTAGATAACGCAAGAAGAAGGTTTCTCGGCTCTTTTCCAAATTCAGGATACTCATGATCAATTTTCTTCCATTGAGGAGAGTCGGCCGAATGACGTAATAACCCATCTTTATTTATTTTATCTACATGCCATGACAATTGTCTTGCAGTTTCTTCACTTCCATATAGACGCCTAAACCTTGGAATGATTGGAAAGTGCCATACAACTTTCGTAGGATTGGATTTATCTTTATTGTATCGAGAAGCACCACACTTTGGGCATTCTGTAAGTGATTTGTTCTATTTGCGAAATAATATACATTCTTTAGGGTAGGAATGTATTCTTTCAGAAATCATTCCCATCGAGCGTAGCATTCGTCTAGCTTCATATGTCCGTCTTGGGAGCTCATTATCTTCAGGGAGCATGTCATTCAAGAGAGCAAGTAGTTTCGTAAAAATGAAATCACTCCATCCGTTTCCTACTTTCAATTTATACAACTTCACTACAGCTGACAATGTTGTATACTTAGTGCAAGCAGCATACAATGGCGTCTTTGCACAACTCTTTAACTTCTCAAACAATTTTGGGCAATCACGGAGTTCATATTGAATTGTCTTTTTCATTTCCTTAATACGATCTTCATCATCATTGACATTTGTAATCACATCCTACATACGTTCTTCTTCATTATCCATATTTGTATTCATATCTGACGATCCAAAAAAAGCAGTTTTATCCCAGCCAGTAGCTACATTATCTTTTTCTCTGTGTTTATTCCAACATTTATAACTCCGATCTATTCTGTGACATATCAAATGTTCTTCCAACTCCTCTGGAGTAAGTAGTCTAGAATAACAACAACGTAAACACAGACAAAGGATTTGAGAAGGATCCTTTGTGTGATCCTTTGCAAAATTGATGAACTCTTTCACTCCGTTCTCATACTCTATTGTTAAATGATTAGCATCCATCCAATATTTATTCATCTCCATCCTATTTGAATCTAAAATATTAGTATTTATGGTTCAAGTACACAAAACAAGAATTCCAAATACAGTAGAAGAGAACCACTTCCTTATAAAAATGGAGATTAATAGAGCCTAACCATTAGTATTTATTCATCTTCATTAAATATAATTACTTTAGATTCATTATAGTTTCCTCAAATCACCCCAGACCAAACACAAGAATAATCAAGAATGATACATCTACCAATCCTAGGTCTCTGCCCTACATTCAATATCATCATGCCTAAATACTCAATGCTGGTGGAAGTGAAACCGTTCCTGATGATCATGCCAAGAATAAATGGAAACCAAAAGGGGGAGTGAATCAAAATACCCCAAAAAAGATGGAAAAACATGGTATTTGAGAATAGGTTAGTGGCTTTCATGTTGGCTAGACACCTATCCAATATACTCCACAAGCGGTGATGGAAATCATTCCCAAAAAAACACATTCCAAACCATTTGGAATTTTATTTAAAGAATCAACTTATCTTTATTTTAAACCATGATTTTCATTTATAATATAAAATCCACAAATGGTAGAAGGAAACCTAATTTATTTCAATGAAAAAGGTTAATTCACAACAAGATACCATCCATTCCATATATTATTTTCATTAATAGGTTTATTTTGTGATTCAAAATGATCAAAACCCATCTAACCAACTTCAAATGGATAAAATATGAATTCATGAAACACATGAATCCCAAAAAGAAGATATAGTATAGAAACACCCACTTGGAATCTGAATGAGTCTACTTAAATGAAGAACATCATACATCTCCAACTACATCGATGCTTTCCCATATACAACGACACCACTAGCTAGATAGTGGCCCTCACCAAGAACATCATAAATCTCCAAATAAGATACTACAACCACTGACCATGAAGAACATCATAAGATAGAAATATACTAAGAACACATCCCTTCACCCAAATAAGATACTACAACCACTAACCATGAAGAACCACTAAGAGAATAATTTGAAACCTAAGGAAAGGTACACCCAAAACATACCAATGAATTTAAATGAAATACTTTCTAAACCAAACCATTGAAATCCTCAAATGTTCCTAACATCAAACCCCATCATATCTCCTAATAAAATTCTTTGATAACACTATTTCATGGCCTATACCCATTTATACCCCTCTATTGGTTAGTAGATTATAGTGTAGTGACCCCCTAAACCATCCTCCAACATGTCATGGGTTAGTGAATGCACCGAGGGTATTTATCACAACCATGTGAAATGTACTTCTAATAATAAATAATCGATATAGTTTAACATCAAGTTGTATAGATGATCTTTCGAATGATACCAAGTGAAAGTTAGTATGGTAAATATGTGTGATAATACATTTTTGGTCTAACTAAAAGGGGATATAGCCTAATGAGTGTATTTTGGATTCACAAAAAATATGATTCTATGTGGTATAGGGTTTTTTCAACTAGTAAGAGTATGGACCACTTAGTGAATATGGTCCTATATGTGTGGGAATGTTTTAATTTAGAGTATGGCCTAATATGTATGGTTCCCATAGAATAAGGCTCATTTTAATTGGATATTTGGGCTCATGGGTAATTTTTTGATGCCTCTACTGGGGAAATCACTCAGGCTTGAATCTGTTTCCTTGGGCTAGCCACAATCCTCATAACCTACCTTACCTATTTCCAAAGGTGGAAAGAGTCCACCTCCATGGTTGATAATATTGTCCCCTTTATTGGAATGGGAATATGGGATGTTAGATATTCCTTCTATAGTTTCCTTCTTGGAGTATGATTCCTATTCTGGGTCTCTGTTCTAGATATAAGACATGTTTCTGAATCTAGTTTTTGGTTCTACTCTCTAGTGGACACAAGTTAATTACAATTATTATTCTAGTTATAGGGAATATACTTTTAGTTAAATATAATAATGGTGATGAGTGTATTGATAAACTATAAAATTCATCTAAAATTGAGGTTATTAATTTTTCATTAGCTCATGACATAAGGTGTATTATCTATAATACATGAGTCATACCATGATTGATAATTGGTAACTTATTCTTATTGCAGAAGGAATTCAAGTCTTATAACCTCTATAATCTTATACTCATTGCACAAGGTGGGTCACATTTTTCATGTGAGGAATCTACACCAATTTGGTTCATAAAATATATTCATAGCACATAAGGATTTCTATATTCATCAACTAATGAATCGTGTTCTTATCACACTAGGTAAGAACATAAGATCATCTACTAAGGGAAGTGTTTAGAGATCGTATGCTCATCACATAGGGGATTCTTTGGCACATCGCCTAAGGAATCTCATGCTCCTCATGTGAGGTATAATCCTAGGATCATTACCTAGGATATGAATAAGAGATCTTATGATCATCACTTAGGGGATTCTTAGGCATATTCCCTAATGAATCTATTTATAATCTCATGAGGTATAATCAAGGGAACATTATTTGGGAGATAAAGAAGATCTCATATTCCCATAACATAGGGACTTCATATTCTCGTCACCTAAGGCAACCTAGGATTATCACCTAGAGTTGTATGTTTCCTAAATTAAGAGTGGTCATAGGTTTATATCTCAGTAAAGGAACTCACATATTTGAATTTTAGAAGAGGGAACCACCCGATACACTCATCACGTAGGGGGTGAGCATAGTTTTATAGCCACCATTTCATTTTTATCCATGAAGTTATTCAATTCCCACCAAAACCTTTTCAATTTCATCATTAACAACTATATTCTATGTCACTGGGAAACTAAAAGGAAAACCCATATCAACTAACGATGTCATCTCCCACAATAACCCACTCATTACATCTTTTTAACAATGGAAAGGTTGATGCTTCCCCACTACATGATTTACCACCTCAACCATCTCACATTTTCCACCAATGGAATATATCACAACCAAACTAACAAAAAACTTCTCAAACAACCCCACCAAAAAACAATGATTATTTACAACAATAAAAGTAAAAAAGCACCATGTTCTTGAGAAATATAATGAAAATTAGTAAACACATGTGAATCATCCCCTTTACATCATTTTCCATCAAGTATGGTTCATTTTCTTCAATCAGTCAATCCATAATACTCACCCATAGAATAAAAAATCATGTTAAAAAATGATATACAAATGGGAGAGGAGAACAATATTGAAAAAATATTTGGAAAACATGCCTTAAATGAGGTCCGACAAACCAAAGCTTCAAAGTGTTGGGGGCGGCAGAGGTCCGGCAAACTGAAGCTCGAGGGTGGCGGAGGTCCGGTAACGCGAACTCAGTGGGTGGTGGAGGTATGGCAACGAGAAGTGAGGGCGGCGGAGGTCCGGCAACGTGATCTCAGCGGGAGGCAGAGGGGAGTCACAGGGTTCTAGTACCACGAGAGCTTTAGGTCGCGATAAAACGAGGGCACTGTGCGACCGACTTTATAAAAAAATGCACTAAGGTTTTATCAGCGCTACAAAAGTGCTGATAAAGACAACCTTTATCAGCGCTAACATTTTAGCGCTGATAAAGGAGATCTTTATCAGCGCTTTTCTAGCGCTGATATAGGGCCTCTTTATCAGCACTTAAAATCGCTGATAAATCCTTACTGTATCAGTGCTAAAATTTTAGCACTGATACAGGGAGTCTTTATCAATGCTTTTCTAGCGCTGATAAAGGTTACCCTGTATCATCACTAAAATTTTAGCGCTGATAAAGGATTTCTTTATCAGCGCTTTTCTAGTGCTGATATAGGGCCTCTTTATCAGTTCTAGAAAAGAACTGATAAAGAGTCCCTGTATCAGTGCTAAAATTGTAGCGCTGATACAGGGTTTCTTTATCAGTGCTTTTCTAGCTCTGATAAAGAGGCCCTCTATCAGCGCTAGAAAAGCGCTGATAAAGATATCCTTTATCAGTGCTAAAATTTTAGCGCTCATACAGGTTAACCTTTATCAGCGGTTTTGCTTAGCGTTGATATAAGGGGGCGCTTCCCTTGCCCATTTTTTTAGTATTGGTAGGTAAGTTCCCTTATATGAGATAGCTTGAAGGATTTACCTTTATGTGAGTAGGGATTACCCTTATGCGAGGTTCATATTACTGTTATGTGGTCTTTTGTACTTGAAGGTTACCATTATGCAACTATGGAGGTACCTTTATATAGTGCTTGGGATTAGTGGATTACCCTTACACAACCCTAGCCAAACCCTTATTCAATTGTTGTTTACCTATACATAACCCTTGAAAAATAAGGTCTTCTTTTACTTATCCAAGGGGAAATCCTCTATACCCTTACACAACCTTTGAAAAAACACAATTTATCCATACAAAAATCATCGTTTCTTAATAAGGATAATAATTTACTTGAAATTTTCTATTTTTTGACACAAAAGGATAATAAAATTTAAACAAAATTTGATTTAAAGAACATTTAAAAATTGAGAACATTGAAATTATTCCCCTTAATGATATCTCATCCTTGAGAAGTGTCACAAGAGGTATTACTTGAACAACTCAGGACAATGATCTTGAACATCAGACTCCCACATCTCACCCCAATTATCTTATAGACACATGTTGTCCCATCCCTAGGGCCCACCCATGTGCCTGAATGGGTCATCAGACTAATGATTGTTCCCATAGGCCAACACATTTTATTTTAATGATTTTTTTCCTCACTCGCACACACCCTATGAAACTTCTCAGGAGTTCACCCATCTTAATAACTACTCCAAGACAAACCTCTTTAACTATTGAGTTCTAATCAAGTAGGCTTCTGAAAAAAGGGTGCATCTTATTAGTACTGAGTAGTGTGTCATTAATTGATGTACCTTGTGGATACCAAGTTATATTATCATCTTGGTGAACCTTGTGGATATTGAGTGACATATCACCAACCTTATGGCTAGTTATGATGATTTCAAACATCTTTAATTATAATTCTAGAAAAGAGTTGAAGCTGGTACAGTCTGAGGGTTTTAATGGCTTGGTTAGCACCAAACCACTCAATATGTGATTGTGTGACTATTATGATTTTTATTCATTTATTATTATCATGGAATATACTTGTTATGCATGTTCACATTTGATAAGGACACATTGGTGGTTTTATAATATGTTTTATTACTCACACCCTATATGGTCATTTTGATGTGTGTGTAGAATCCATGCATAGGGATCTGAGTAAGGGAATCCTTTGGTAGATAGTTGGGTTGGGGAGCGTTGAGTTGGGAGTGGTACTGATATAGTCTCTAGAGGACTACTAAAGTTTTATTTATTATTACCTATCACACATTTACTCTAGTTTTTCATTCCACTTTGGAAGAACTTTTTGTTTATTAAATGATCAGTATTCCATATACTTAGTATCAACCTATTTACTATATTTATTTTATTTTATTATATTATCATTTGTTCAATTACTTGATAATATGGGTATAGTCTCCATATTGATAGTTTTGGACCCTCACTGCTAGTTGGTATCCTCTTGAGTACGATAAGGCATGTGTGACATCATGTGTCACTCCGGTTCGAGCCCGTTGGTTAGGGTCAAGGTGTTACATTAGCTACATTTTAAAACATGAATAAATTAACCATATTTTTTAAAAAATTTAAAATTTAAAATTAGCTACATTTTAAGAAAATATAGATAATAACATTATTTTTTATAGTGATGGAAGGATTCATTCAACAGGAAGAAGTAAAAGGGCAAGGATTTCAAAGGAAAATCACATGTGCATTCTTATTTGGTTTCCTATTGAAGATTTACATTAAATTTATTTCAATATATATAGGTTGGGAACCAAATTTTTAAGTGTCCAAATCCTCCATGAACAAGCCATCGGTGTGAAAAGATAGGTTATCTGATAATATATTTTGAGTGGTTCTTATGGTTGAGTTATGGTGGAGCATCTAACTAGTTGAAAGGATCAAAGACATAGGGTTGTGAACCAGGGAATTCCGAGTTATAGACTCATTGGAGAGTAAGAATACCTCATCAATGTGAGTGGTTAACACCATAGAGGATTCAAGAGAAACTCTTTGTCACTAATCATGCACCAAAGGAGGTTGAGGTTATGTAGAGCCATCTAGAGTGTAAGGTTCCATCTTGATAGATTCCATTATTATTTTTACATTTTTTGATACTATATCATCACATTCCATTATCTCTATGTTATTTTTTGATCTTTTTTTGATACACAAGGATTTCATGACTTATTTAATGAGTATTAACACTCCACTTAGTGAGAGAACTAAATAAGGGCTCAAGTGTCTGTCTTGCATGATCATGATTAGTAATATCCAAATCTCATGGTAATTATAAATTCTTAAGATGAATACATATTATATAATCATTGGAATGGATTGGTTGGTTTAATTTAAATATAAAATTAATTTTTATGGTTGAAATGTTCTTTTATAGAGCTATATGGGACTGTTCATGCTTTCAGGGGAGTGGGTTATTCAAGAAAGTAGAGAGGGTCTTATATTTGACGATATTAGATCCTTATATTTTAAATTAGAGAGCTTAGTGTTTGGTTATATTTAAGGGAATAACCCACCTCTACTTTTTGAGGATAATGGATCATTTTCCATATTTTTTCCCTAAATAATTCTCTATACTACCACTTAAGGGGGATGAAACTACAGGAAAACATATAAATAGTGCTATTTTTTAGCTACAGTTTATAAAACCACTAGTAAACATTTAATTAAATCAATTTCCTCATTTTTAGATTTGATCTTGAAAACCATCAACAAAAATTATGTATTTAGTGGTTTTTTATAAACCACAACTAAATATTTCTAGAAAATAAAATTGATTTCCTTTCCCTTCTCCCTCTTTATTGATCTTTGGAATTCCCTAGGTCCCCCACTCTGATTTTCCTCCCCCATCACCTCTCATTTCTATCTTTTTCCACAACTGTCATGTCATGTTTTTACATTCATTATCTCATTTCATCACCACCCTCCTCTATCATGGTTACCTTCCACCACTTCCATCATAGTTGTTCCCTTTATTTCCTATTTGTATTATTTTTAGTATATATTATTTTATTTATTCTCCATGTATACCAAACAACCCATTAATTAGGATCTATAATTCATATTTTATTTTCCATGCATACCAAACATAATTTTAAATATATATTTATTTCTCACATGGTAAAACATTTTGATTCTATATTTTAGAAAATTTTAATTGAATCCCAATATAATATTTAATTAATAACAATATTTTTAATTTTTAATACAATCATTTAATTTCCTTGATATCTCACCCAAGTTTTCATTCTCCATTTCATGTAGAATGCTTTCAAATTTTATAAGATTTATATTTATAAGAGTATTAAATTTTTCATTCATATTATTCATTGTGGAAACACTATTATCTTCTAGAATTTAAATACCCATGCCTTTCTCTTTTATTTCAACAGTCATGTAACTTATAAATTTTTATTATTAATAAATTTTTACTCTTATATATATATATCGCATTGTTATTACTTTTCCCAACACAAAAATATACATTTTATCTTTTTATTGTGTTCATTTCTTCATCATTTATTATATTCCCTTATGATAACAATAATACTCTTCACCTTTTTCATTTGGTTATCTATTTACTCTAAAACTCCATCCAATTTTACCTCAATATCTAGAATTTTTTCCATATGTTATTTATTTTTAGTAAAAAATTATTTACTATTTTGTTGATCAATAATAATAAATAGAGAATATTCATTGTTATTTTTCAACCTTATACTTCTTTAATTTCTAGTAATCATTTTCTCTCTCATATTCTTTCTATAAAATATTTCTTCTTTTTAAATTCTTTAATTTATTATTTAATTCCATTCTATTAAATTTTTTTCATTTTTTATTTTGATGATATTAATTTATGACTTGAGATTAAAATCTCTTAAAAAATTTATCCACATGTTTTCACACTTTACACAAAAAAAGAAACCCATTAAAATTTTCTATTAAAACTTATTTTTTCCCAATCTATAGATTACATGAAATGAATTACATTGACTCATCAACCACTTCATCTAATTTTTATTCAATGTTAAATTTTTCCATGGATTTAAAATCCAATTTTGTATGTATACTTTATGAATTAAAGGTTATATACTTCATTTTAATTTTTATACCTCTAAAATTATTTTTAAATAATCAATAGAAACATTTTTAAATATCTTTATTCAATGAAAGACATGTTGGGGTTTAATTAATATGCGATCCTTATTAGTAAATTTTTTACTATATTCACATCATATATGTATTAACCAAGTCCTCTCATGGGAAAAAATTAATCAATGATCCTATTAGAGAACTCATTCATGTTTTAAATATGTAATATGATAAAAATATGAAAAAACTAAGAAGAAAAATATTTCATCATATATATAGATTTTTTTATCTTTAATTGAATAAATATGAATATAATTACTTGTAACTATTGTGTATACTTTTAAATAAATAAAATATGATATTTAGGTTGAATTTATAATAGTATTAAATGTGAGGTTTTTTTATAATTTAATTTAATAAAAATAATTATAATTATTTACTATTAAAATGAGGGTTTAATTGGAGCACATGTTTTCTTGATATTTTTTCATGAATTTCACACTCAAATAGATTTAGATATTTTAGTAATTATACAACAAAAGATAGTAATTTTACTCTTGATACATAGTATAAGGCCTCAGCCTTAAAAATTAAATAATCTTGAGTTTTAGTCAAGAATTTACTTTCTTTCACTTTGAGGATATTTTTAGGTTTATAGTTTTAGAGAATTATGCCATAACTCATACATTACAAAACTATATAATATAAAGTGGACACTTCTGATCAGTATTTATTTTTTCCACCTATAAAAATCTTCAAACAAAAACATCATTTCTTTCATGAAAACTCTTCATGGATTTCAACATGACATCATCCTTTCTCATACCCATCCTATGTAAAACATTTAAAAATACGTTATGATCATAAAAAGCTTAGTAGGGGATATAAAAAAAAGAAATTTGTTAGTCCAGTGAAAAAAATTAAAACACAAATAAAGTATACCTTTATTTAAAATTTATTTGTTGATATTAAATAAAACATTTTTACTAGAAGAACATACATACATTTTTATCATAGAAGATCATTAAAATCTATAGTAAGTAAAAAACTTCTTTTTGGTGACTTAGAGCATCATATTCATAGAACTCTTTCAAAACCATTTTAATTAGAATAACCATACTGAAAACTTCCAATATAATAATTACTCAATGAAATGGATCTCTATATAAACACTCCCATCATTTAATATTTAATGGGCTCACCCGACAATATCTCGGCTGCCCCATCCTATATGTTGTAACGGGCTCACTTGACACTATCTGAGCCGCCCCATCCTATATGCTGTAACAGGCTCACCCGATATTATCTAGGATTCCCCATTCTATAATTCTCAAGTACCATAACATGAATGAAACATTTTTATGCTTTTATTTTTTTTAACTCTTTTAAACTTGTAAACAAATCTCTTTTGGATATCAAAATACCATTTTCTTTAAAAAACCCATTTTCAATATAAAAATAAACTTTTATTTTGAAAATTCATTTTCAATACCAAAATAACCCAAAAAAGGAAGTTTATTTTTCATTTAATGAAACATGAAATCTTGTAGATGAATCTAGAAATCACATAATGGTCACAGTGGTGAAAAATCCATTGTCGTCGTGTACTGTAATGACCCAAACTGTTATAAGTGAAATATCCCTTTTTATTTAATTGAATATATTATTTTGTAAAATGGTTATATAAAATAGATGAAATTACTTGGTTTTATGTTTTTGTATTTAAAGGACCATTAATAATGTTGACCATTTTTAATATATCCTCTGAGAAGTGATCACATGATTAGTATAAATTTAGGGCTTTAACAAATCCAATTGACTCAGATAAAGGAAGTGTTGGCCTCAATAAGTAGAATAATGCCCTATGAATTCCATTTATTAGAGATTAAAAGGGAGATAAAGACTCGGGGATTTTACCTTGACCAATACCATGATGAGATCTAGTGACTTAAGCATGAGAGAAACTGTTTAAGAGATAAGTTCAAGCTCATCGAGATCACAACCCAAACCATATTCGTCGAACGGCCCCATGATAATCTCATCATCACACATCTTACTCTTAGGGCGTATGTCGTTTTAATAAAGGGATATTTATCAATACCTTAATGATGTGAATATTTATATTATACAATAATGTATATATTTTCATTTTGATTTTTTCTTTTAAATGATTTTGGTTTTGATTCAATTAAATAGAAATTGTATTTTTAGGTAATATTAAAATTAAATTAAGGGGTTTATTTTGATGAATTAACAGATTTTTGAAATAAATAGTATTTTAATAAAATATTATTATTAAGTAATTATTATTAATTATAAATGGTCATGTAATTTTTATGAAGTGAAATGTACTTTTTATGAGGGTTCAGAAACAGCTATTGTCAAAAACCCATCATTTTATAATAAATGTCAAATATTATTTTAAAAGTGAAAGTTCACATACATAGAAATTTATTTATAAAAATTTAATATTATTTTTAGAATAAAAATTTCAAAATTATCCAATGGTTAATTTTTCATATTTTTCTAATACAGTGGAATTTTTAGGTAAAAATAAATACCATATAAATATAATGTGTCTTTTATGACATTATAATGACCCAAAATGAATTAATAAATACTATAATGGATATTATTGGCATAATATATTTTTTCCCATTAAGATAATGTGATTTTAAGATAATTTTATTATTTTTATAATGTCCTTATGAATCCTCCAAAATCTATAATATATTTTATGATTTTAAATTCATTTCTGTATTAATATGACTCACCTCCACATAAGAAAGTATAATATTTTAATATCTCAGTCCCTTTTCCAAATAAAATAATTAAATACTACCCTCTTTGTAAAAAATCATGGTCAAAAACCATGGGGAGCTTTGTGGTTTTGAATATTTAATTATATAGATTCCAAAACCAATGTTTGTGAAATATTAAAGAATTCCCCTCTTGTTTCCTATATAAACCCACCAAAATCCCACTTATCTTCACTCAAAATATTTTGGTCACGTCATTACTATGTCATAACCTCTCTATAATCCTTTCAAGGCACCCCAAGATCTCAAAAAATTCCTCTTCAAGATTTTGAAGTCACACACTCAAGTAAGGGTTCCTTCCTTTCTCATTTTTATCCATGTTTCCTTATATTGTTACACCATATTATTTTCAATTAAAAATTATGGGGTATTTTTTCAAACCTCCCCAATACTGATATTATTATTTTATAATGATAATTTACCCCTTTTTCTCTCATTAATTCCTCCTATGTATGCCTGTCACCATGCTGAAATTTCATAAGAGTTATTCCATTCCTCCTCTTTCTTCAAGTAAATTATTATGTTACGCCTTCTATTTCCAAATTAATTATGTTGTACATGTATTTATATGACCCTATTACCATCAATTTTATTTATATATGATGATATACCCCCTTCTATCTCACTAACCATTTCTATGAATTTTTATGTCACGTCGTTAGGCTGATAAAATTACATTGCGAGTTTTCATTCCAAAACAATTGTGTAGTGAATACCATACACATTACCTATCAAGGGTTTTCACTTTTATGAACATATAAATTTTTATTTAGGACTTACATGTATATATTAGACACCCCTTGATCATGTAATAAATTATTATTATGAATGAATCCATGTTTTATGATCTATGTGGCACACTTAAGCATGAGAATGAGTACGCCTGGAATTATATAGAACTCCAATGCATTGGGTAATGCTTAGTATCATGATACTTCATGTTAAGATAGTGTTTCACCTAATTACTTTATAATAATTTTTACATTTTTATTTCTTGGCAGTTTATCCTTGACTTATGATGTAGTGTTTTAAGTTGTTTCCACATTTCCATGTTATTAATTTCATGTTATATCATGATTTATGATTCATGTTCCTTTGTACCTCATTTATATTCCTTGCATAAAATATATTATTATCTTCATGTTATTCCATGTTTAATCCCCTACTATGATTTATATATCACCCCTTTTTTATGTATTTTCCTTAGGATATCCCATGCAGTTTTATGCTTGACCATGTTAAAGATATTTTCAATAAAGATGTTGTTTTTCATTTTTAAAGTTGTAATGAAATGTACCTAATTCCAAAATACACTATAATTATTGATATTTTGGGTTTTATTAAGTGTAATTTTATGTAATTAAATCATGTATTAATTTAATAAAAAGAACATGGTTATCATATGTACGTTAAGAATTCCTTTTTTTCATTTGTCAAAACGTTCCGTATAAAACATGAAAAAAGATTCCTTTTGAAAACCTTTGAAAATAAATTATCAAATCGAATTTATAAATCTTTTATTTCCATATAAAAATATTTAAAAAATAATTTTAATAACATGAACATGAATGAGAAATAGATTTTTAAGGAATACTTTAAAAGATGATTTATTTAGAAGAAAAGTCCCTTATCACTTTTGGAAATATTTAAATCTCAATCCCTATGAAAGAATAGAATTATAAAAATCATTAAACACTATTATAATAGGTAAATTAAATATATATAATTTAAAATGGTCTGTATATACACCTTATAAAATAATATAGGTGTGTAAAATAAAGATATGCCTCAATGAAAGGATATTGAGATGAAGTCCCTTACCATGAGTCTGATTCATCACGTGTGTATTTATCTTCTTGGATAATAAACTTATGTTAATTTTTAACATGATTGAGAAAAAATTTCAAGTCTATTATTAATTTTATTTCACATATTACAAATCTTTATTCAATTACTTAACAGATTAATTTTACATCATATGTTTTAACCATATTTGACTTATGTGTCAAAATAGACTTTGGTAGGTTGACTATGGTCAAAGAGGACATTATATAAACATCTAAATAATAATAATCATGAAATAATTATCATATTTATACATCAATTATACTTTTAAAACCAATCATAAAAATGGTTATGAAAAATGAACAAACGTAAGGATCATAGAGGGGATATTTCATACATACGCATGAGTAACATTTCCATTTTTCAATGATCACTATAGAAATAAAGTACATATTTTTTTTCATCACAAAATTATAATAATATCATAATTAACATATTAATTAATTATATATACTTATATACATGATATGGAGGAAAACGAAAGGGCTCTGCTGGTTCCTGAAGATTCTAGTGCCCTGGAACACCCGTGAGGTGTTAATCTGCATTATTATTCATAGATTCATGTCATAAATCAAGAATATCCTCCTATAAAAAAGATTAAATCAAGTTTAGAAGATATTTTGAAGGGTTTTTTTGGGTTTTTATGGTATCTCTGGGGGGGTCATTCATTTTCCCAAAGGATCGTGTTGCACAACAAATTGTTAGGAAAGGTGTTATTTCCCACGTCTCGGCTTCAGATGGGGAAATTACAGAACGAATAATTCTCTATAAGATTTTATTTATTGCTTGAATCTCACTCTCCAAAGGTATAAAACAATGTAAAGTTACGGAACTAGTTGAATGAATCACTTCTATTTGGAGGTTTACCAAATTTAAATGTGTCTCACTTAGAAGGGGTCTTTTCATCTCCTTTTTCCATCTACTAAACTTAAAGGTCGTGATTGGAGCATGGGTTATATCAATATTAGTCCAGGTACCTTAAGAGTTCATGAATGGAACCTTAACTTTATCCTAAATTAATTTAAAGATACATGTGCACAAGTTTAGGTCAAAATCCACAGTTTAAGTTGGGTCTTATGGCATCCAGATATTTTATTTGATATTGATTCTATAATTAGAATCTATATTAGAATGGATATTGTAATTGATATGGTCTGATATGGTCACTTTGTAAGAGTAATAGTTGAGTTTGACTTAAGTTCAACATTGATCTATAAAGTTGTTCTTTCTACACCCCAGGATAAAATAAATCTCAGAATAAAGTTTGAAAAAAAAATCCATTGTTTTATAACTCTTGTCAAATTATTGGTCACTCGTTGTCTAACTATAGGAAGGAACTCTATTGTACTAAATTTAAACAAAGGGGACATGATTCAGAAAACTTTCAGAGAAAGGGATGTAATAAGGATATACAAGCCACTGATAATTATACTGAAGTCCTTCCCCTTGATGATCCACATGTCATTATATCTAGGACAGTGAATCCCAATGTTGAGCAGATTCATTCCAATGTTCAAGGTATATACTAAGGAACCAATATTCCATAATTGTTTGGTCCTAAAGTCAATGGAAGCTTTTTTTAATAAGAAAACATCCTAGTAATGAAACTGTGATGGCTAATACTCCCAATAAGGATAATGTGGTGGATTTCCCCCAAAAAATATTGATAATACCATAACATCATGGGTTTGGTAGAGGATAATATGGTTGATACTATTTTTTATTTTAAAGATTATTTAATCATGAACTTGAATGATGAGCATCATGCTGATGATTCTGATGATAGAAAAGCTACTTTAGAGGAGTCTGCATAGGAAAATATGGAATATTCATTGTGTAAAGATCAAAAGATAACTTCATTTAAAATTCACAAAGGTAAGTATAATATATACACTTCTAATTATAAGAAAAAAGGACCTCACTAATGCTTCCCAGATGAATTTTAACCTTGTACCTATGACATGCATTGGTAAAGACCCTACTTACCCTGGAAAATATAGTACATGCAGGACGATTTCATCCCACCTTGACTCTTTAAATGGAATTATGGTTTGAAAAGAATCACCTTATTACTTTACTCCTTATGATACTACTCTCATTGGATGTGTTATAAATTTATAATTAATATTAATAAATATGAAGAATGATTGGATATATCATTTACTAGGTTCTTACATCCTTACCCCAAATTATAAATTATATTCTTGTAATTTTATTCACTTATTAACAAGTGAGTATATCTTTCCCTCATAGAATTTTCAAATTCCCATATTGTCTCTTCAACCATATGGTTTTTTCATAAAACCTTAACCTGGTGAATCACTTAATTCCAAAAAAACTTGATCTATATGGTCAATAATATAAACTAGTTGTTACTCAATATGAAATATTCTCTTCCAAGTGAATTACTTCAGGGCTCAGAACATATGATGAATCTGACACATATTTCCATAACATTGAAACATGAAATACATTGTGTACCTGAGATAAACTCGAGGAAATTTCACTATATATGAAACTGGTCCAAATTTCTCCAAGATTTTGTATGGTCCAATGAACCATGGACTTAGATTTCGCTTTTACCAAAACTCAGAATTGTTTTCTATGGAGAAACTTTGAGAAAGACCTGACCATCTTCTTTGAATAAAAGATATTTCCTCCAGTTATCTGTATAACTTTTATGTATTCTCTAATCTTTACTCATGTGTCACTGAAAAAATTTCACCTTCTTCTCCATTTCCCCTACCAACTTTGGTCCCATAAAATTCATTTTTCCTACTTTATTGCAATAATCTTTTTTTTAAACCACTTTCTATATAATTCTTCAAATGGTTTCATCAGTATACTGGAATGAAAACTGTTATTATAAGAAAACTAAACCAAATAAAGATGTTGATCCCAACCTACCTAGTAATACATTGAACAATAATGAAGAATATCTTCCATGGTTTAAATTTTCTTCTCATAATTCCCATTAGATTGAGGATAAAAATTGTAATGAAATTTAATTCAATACCCAATGACTTCTAAAGTCCTTTTAAAAAAATCAATGTGAACCTGGGATCACGGTCTCATATAATGGTGAGAAGAACTTTATGTAACCTAATTATCTCCTTTATATGCATTAATTAAATTTGATCTAAATAAATTATATATCAAATTGGAAAGAAATGTGAAAATTTATTTAATCCCTCAATAATAATGAAAATCATAATACTACCTTGAGAAGTATTTGAAAATCCTACCATGAAACCCATTTAAATATTTTCTTATTTCTCCTATAAAACTGGAAAACATTGAGGCATCCCCTTAGGTAAATTTTTTCTACTTTAAACTATGGAGAAGCCAAACACTTCATGGTGAAATAAATAATATATCTTTTCATTCCATCCCACTAGTAATACTCCCAAATGCCTCTGTACATCTTGGTGCTACCTTGTTAAATAAAAAATAGAGAAATATGAGCTTCACTCAAAAACTCTTTCCTTAATTGAGAATCATAAGGCACACATAATCTTTTCCCAAATCATAAAATATCTTTTATCAATATTAAAATTAGGTAACTTACCCTTTTTAATAGATTCTATATTTTCATATAATGGTTGATCCTCCTTCTGAGCTTCTTTAATTATTTTTGACAAATTAAACTACACAAAAATCCTAAAACAAAACAAAGGATGTATCTGTATCCACAACTTCTAGGAAAAATTTCATCAAATCGTTGACCAAAGGGTTAAATTCCAAATGTAACATGGTTGACATAGTCTTAATTTTTTGACTCACAGCATCATCCACTTTGTTTTCATTTCTAGGTTTGTAATGAATCATGAAATCATAATCCTTAATTAGTTCCAATCATCTTCTATGTATCATGTTTAGTTATTTCTGAGTGAATATATACTTGAAACTTTTGTGATAAATATATATTTCACACTTTACTCTATAAAAAATATGCCTCCAAATTTTTAAAGCAAATACAATAACAGTTAATTCTAAAATCATGTGTTGGGTAATTAAACTCATGTGGTTTCAACTGACATGAAGCATAAGAAATTACCTAGTCATTCTTCATTAAGACAACCAAGTTCTTTCAATGAAGCATCACTATAGATGTTTAATTATCCATTTTTTGAAGGCAGGACTAAAACTAGAGCATTGACTGATCTTCTTTTTAGTTACTATAAAAAATCATCACATTATTTTGTCTAGATGAACTTAAATCCTTTTAGAGTTAACTTAGTTAGTGGGATAGACAATCGAGCAAAGTTTTCAACAAACCGTTGATGGTAACCTGCTAATACATGAAAAATATGAATCTCTATGTTATTTGTGGGTATTTTCCATTCTTCAATAACTTTTGTTTTAGTAGGGTGAATAGTTATTCCATATTTAGAAATAATATGTCCAATGAAAAAAAATTCTTATAACCAAAATTCACACTTTCTAAATTTCTCATACATTTTATTTTATTTTAAGGTTTTCAAAACAACCCTTGGGTTTTTTCATGTTTCTATTGACTTTTAGAATATATCAGAATTTCATTAATAAACTCAAGTAAAAAACTTTTCGAATAACTCATGAAAATTTATATTTATAAGGTTCATAAATACAAAAGGTGCATTATACAACCCAAAAAACTTAACTACAAACTCATAGTTCCCATATCTAGTCTAAAACGAAGTCTTTGGAATGTCTTATTCCTTCACTTTCAACTGATGGTAACCCGGCCTCAGGTCAACCTTAAAAAAACTGATCTCCCTAGAGCTAATAAAATAAATCATCAATATGAGGAAAATGGTGATTTTTCTTAATATTGATATTATTCAAGGATCTATAATAAAAGAAAAGTCTCATTGAACCATATTGTTTTAGAAAACAAAATAGGAGAACCCCTTGGTGAAGTTCTAGGTCAAATTAAACCTTTATCTAATAACTCCAACAATTTATTTTTCAATTATAAAAGTTCCATTAGAGAAATTCAATATGGGGGTTTTAAAAATAGGCATATCATCAGGTACTAAGTCAATATTAAACTCAACATCTCGATCAGGAATAATACGAGGAAAATAATTTGGAAAAAAATCCATGTATTCATTTACTTCTGAGACATCACTAATTTGAATAGTTTCTTTATTTTCAACAATATGAGATAGGTAACTTTCACTTTTATATATAATAAATTTCTCAAATTTTTAGTAAGTTATCAAAATAATGAAATCATTGAACACAACTTTCTTAGCACTACAATGTATCTTAGCATGATAAGATGAAATCCAATTAATACCAAGAATGATATCAAAATCTACTATGGCTAGTTCAACAAAATTTGCAGTAAATACTATACCACTGATAACAACATTAATATTTCTATAAATTATGTTTTCTTTAATACTTACACCTATACTTTTCACCAAAATTTCTATCTTACTTTCATTAGGTGATATCCCCAATTTACTTGCAGGCTTTTCATATATGAAAGAATGTGAAGATCTAGAGTAAAACTGGGAATTAGAATAATTCAAATACACAAGTAACATACCTATAACCACTTCATTTGATGTCACAACATCAACTTTAGTATTTGAAAATAACTTTGACACACCATCCTATTTCCAATCACGATGATTTTCATCCTATACAACTAACATCAAACATGTATTAACATAATGACCCAACTCATTGAAACTAAAATACCTTGATATTGGATGGATATCAGATAACCCATTATTCGGTTGTTCGGGGCTCTTTTATTTATAGTAATGAGCCCTATGAACAAACTTACTACACTGCAAACAATTCCCAAATCCCTTCGAACATTCCTTGAAATGTCATTTTACACACTTGTAAATTTCAGGGGGATTAACTCGAGAAATATTAGATGATTATTTCTCTATTTCCATACAGCTTGACCTTTTCTTACTATTTTCATCTTGAGGAACATGCAATTTAGAAAAATATATCTCAGCTTTCTCAACATAACAAACCACTTTTTCAAAACTTTTAAATTCTTGTGTGTCCAATGATATTCGTAAACTTGGTTTCAACCTTGAGTAAAATATATTAATTTTAATATTAGTGTCCTGAATAAAATCTGGCACATACCTAGGCAATCTTGTGAATATTTCTTCATATGAAACTATATAATATTTATCTTTTTCTTTAATTCAAGGAATTGTTTTACCATCTAGTTTCGAACAACCTTAGTGAAATATTTCTCAATGAAAATATCCTAGAATGTTTCCCATTCCATGGAATCAATCATCTTTTTCTCTGATATTATTAACCAAATACCACCATCAATCACCTTCACCTTTAAAATAATAAATTCAAAGAGTTGCCTTTTGACGTTACGAATATCCCATGACTTCAAATATCATTTCCAGAGCATTGATCCATCCTTTGGCTATCACGGGGTCAAATGATCCCCTGAAATATGAGGGATGTTTCCTCATTAAATGATCCACAATAGACATGTTTCTTTATGGTATATTGGGTTCCTCTCAAACATGGATAATAGACATGTTTCTTTATGGTAGATTGGGTTCCTCTCAAACATGGATACCACCACCATTTATATCATGTGTCAACTGATCCATCACTACAAAAAACTATTCTATTTCAATTCCAACCATCTTAGGATGCTGATTTGGAAGAATATTTTTCTATTGGTTCCTTCTTAATACAGCTTCATTATTTCCTTTTTGGAAAACTATTCTGAACATAAATATTTTAGGTGAATAAATACGATAATATATAAATGATATATCATTTTAACTTAACCATAAGGTAAAATATTTCAATGTAAACTCATTAACATTATCATAACCTCTAAAATTATCTAAACAGACCTCTGAAACCAACTATAAGTACTTTTCCTTAAACATTACACAATCTTGAGTTTTAGTCAAAAATTTATTTCTATCACATTGAGTATATTTTCAGGTTTATAGTTTTAGAGAATTAGGCCATTACTCATACATTATAAAACCATATAATACAAAGTGGACACTTTTGATAAGTATCCATTTTTCCACCATATAAAACTCTTTAAAACAAAACATTATTTATTTCATGAAAACTCATCATGTATTTCAACATGACTTCATCATTTCCCATACCCAAGTTGTGAAAAACATTCAAAAACCTGGGATGAGCACAAAAAACTCAGTAAGGGATATTGTCACGACCTGTCCTCGGGGCCCGTGTCGTGACTACCCCAAGCCCGCCTTCCATAGGCCAGGGGTGGGCGACTAGCACCAAAGGTGTAAATACCAATAAAAAGTGAAGGCCTTGCCTTTGTAAAAGTAAACAAACACAATAGAGTACGCAATAGAAGAAAGCACTAAGTAATACTGAATACAAAAGTATGTGCTGAAAGGAAAGGGTCTGGAAATACAAGCCCAACACTAAGTACAGTACAACTGAAAACCTAGTACAACTGCAGTAAAGTAAAACAGCAACCACTGAGTCATCCTCCAGGAATCCCACCTGAAGGGTGGGTACAGATGGTCTCCTCAACACCTCGGGTTCGTCCGTCTGCTCCATGTACGTCTCGCCAAGTGGTCCACCTCCGAGTACCGTCCAGCTCCACAAATCTCTACCTCGATCAGTGTTTTCTATCATCTGCATCCAACACAACATAGTGCGGGTATAGCCCGTGCAGGGGTGAGTATACAATACTCAGTAGGGACCCCGAGACCCTTGAAGGTCTCCCAGAATCCACGAAGGATAAACCACAGAAGAAATATACAATCACGAAGTATCAACCACCCTACTTAGGTATATGCCCATACATATACCTAAGTCATCAGTCCCAATTCAGATTCAACTCTTGATCCCAAGAACAACCCAGTCAACATAGGAAAGAAGTTAATCACATCAATAATAATTATTTAAAGTCAAGACTCATCTCACGCAGGTATACATCTTTCGTATAGCATTAGAGATGATCAGATGTAGTCGCTGATTCATCTAAGCTGTCGGAACCACGTAGGATACTAGACCAGCTAAGCTATCGGACCCACATAGGATACTAGACCATCTACTCTGTCGGACCCACTCAGGATACTAGTACATAATTCAAACTGTCGGACCCACTTAGGATACAAGTACAATAGTCATCGCTGTCGAACCCATGAAGGATTCCAGAACAGTTGTCGTTGCTTTCGAATCCATGGAGGATTCAGTCCAGTCTCATTACTGTCGAACCCACGGAGGATTTAGTCCAGTCTTGTTGTTGTCGAACCCACGGAGGATTCAGTCCAGTCTCATTGATGTCGAACCCATGAAGGATTCAATCCAGTCTCGTTGCTGTCGCAACCAGCTCTAGGGTTCCCGCACACGGCATGCTCAATTCCGAGAGGGTCCGCTCCTCGAGCCAAGGGGTCGATACATAAACTACCTCATAGTCCTGATTTTATGTATCCTAAATTTCCGTCTCATCAAAAGAAACCCAACGTGATAGAAGGCACGTCAATTAGACGCCCGGTCTGTGAGTTATTGGCATTTCCGTCCCAGGGACCTGGTAGGTTTTTAGGCTCAAACCAACCCGACCATACTTCAACTGCATCCGAGCCTCAAGTGGAGTATTCCAAAATATCTATCTCATAAAAAGTAAACCAACGTAGTTGACGGCATGTCAATCGGGCATCCGGTCCTTAAGTTATAAGTGTTTCCGCTCCGAGGGGCCGGTTGGTTTCGGGTTCGAACCAACCCGGACGTACCAAAACTTCGGTAAAACCTTGAGTGTAATATACTGAATCGACCGTCTTTATCTAAGTAGTCCTAAGCAACTGACGGTGCGTCGATCGGAGGTCCTTAGCTCATGTTATGGGCGAATAACCGAAAATGGTCCGAAGAGGGGGGTCTAGGCCCGGTCCGACCTGGCCCAACCTGCCTTGGGTCGGACCGAACCGGGTTGACCCGACCCGGATTTGGGTCCGGATTGTTAGGGCGTGGCCTGGCCCGATGGCTGCAGCCCGGCCAATCATGGCGGCCCGGCCCGCGCGGTGGCCCAACCCGCGTGGCGCGGTGGCCCGGCCTGCGTGGCGCAGTGGCCCGACACGTATGGCGTGGCGGCCCGGTCTGAATGGCGCGGTAGCCCAGTCGCGTGGCTGGGGATGGTGAAGCCTGCCTGGTCAGTGAGACCAGGTGGTGGTGCTACCCTGCGGGGCCCGTCCTATTCAATCAAGGGGGTTACGCCCCCCCCCCCCCCCATCTCCATGTAACGGAACCGGAAGATGCCAGTTCCTCTCCGCGGAACCCAGCTGGGTTCCGGCATGGTGTGCCCCTCGCCGGTGGCTGGCTCAGCCAGCCGCCCTCCAGCTCATCCTCCGCGGCTTCCCCTCCGACGCGGCGCGACGGCGCCACGCCATCTCCGACTGTCGCGGCTCGCATGGTCGCGGCCCCTCTACCGCGCAGCGCAACGGCATTGCACTTTCTTCCGACTGTTGCGGCCCTTCTGGTCACGGCCTTCTTCCTCTGGCGTGGTCTGATGGCACAGTGCCCCTCTGACATTTCCATGGCCCATGGTGGCCACGGCCCGATTCTTCACACAGCTCCGGCAACCCAGTGACAATTGTGCTGCTGGTTTCTTCTGCGGTTCTCTCTATCGGTGGCGTCGTTGCTCCACTGACATCGTCAATCCATCAAGAACCATCAGAGGGACATTGGTCCATGTTTGTTCAGCCCGCGCCCTCCACGTTAGATGATAACATTTGGCTAACAAATAACCACAATAAAATATGAGGTGCGAGGATTTAAATTAATCAATAATGACCCCTACCCCGATAGTTGTTTGTTGACGACGTCACGGGAAAAAGGTGAATTTGATGAAGATCGTTGTGTCCGCCTCACACTTCAGATCCGAGTTTGTGCGTCAGAGATTCTTCGGGATCCGATCTCCGTCGAAGGATCGTTCTTTGCTGGGGAGAACATTGTTGGAGAATCGTTCTTCATCCACCAAAACCTTTCCAACCCTTCCCCCAACGAATCATTTTTAACATAAATAATGTTCATTAAATGGGTGGTTACACCTCTTGTGTTACCACACATTTAATTCTCCTCATTGAATGAGGAGTTTCAATAGTCGGGTGGTCCCCACACCAAAGGAGTTTCAGAATTTCATAATTCAATTAAAAAAAATACAAAGTTTATTTTATTTTTATCCCATGAAACCTCAGAAAACCAACTTTCACCCCAACTCGATTGTGATCGAAGCAAAGGTCTCCTTAGGAGATTACTGATGCTATGAGTTAAACGGTGTCCTCGGATTTAAATTCTGAGCACCGGTTCAAAAGAGAGATTTTCCCGCTCGCACGTTTACTGAACGTACCCAAACAAAACTTCAAAAATTGATTCCGGGCACACCGGGCCTCAAAATCAGGCGCCGTCAGAAACTATGGACTCGTAAAATACCAAAGAAATTAAGAAAAAAAATTCCTTGAAATTTCAGAGTCTTTAAATTACCCCCACCTCAGGGCTTTATGTCCCCATAAAGCTACAACACACACTAGAGAAACAAATGAGGGTACTGAGCACGCATATGAGCCTCCCACTCCTATGTGCTCTCCTATAGGTTCCTGTGCTGCCAGAAAATGCGCACCAAAAGAATCGACCATCCACATAGGACCTGCTCCTGTCAATCCTCGATCTCCACTGGGACCTCTGAGAAAGTTGTCTCATCATCGATGTCCAGCTCCCCATGGTCAATGATGTGGGACAGGTCGTGCACGTATCTCCTTAGCTGAGATACATGAAAGATGTCATGCATCTGATGCAACTGAGGTGGAAGGGCCAGGAGGTAAGCCACCTCGCGTACTCTATTGAGGACCTGGAAAGGTCCGATGAAATGTGGAGATAACTTGCCGCCTCGGCCAAATCTCCATAGACCTCATCGAGGTGAGACCCATAGGAAGACGTGGTCACCATCCTCGAATTCCAGTGGTCTCCGTATCCTATCAGCATAGGACTTCTGTCTGATCTGTGCAGTCTTCATCCATTCCTGGATGATCTACACCTTCTTTGTCGTAGCATGAACCATCTATGGTCCTACAAGTGCTGACTCCCCTGGGTCAGTCTAGCATAGAGATGATCTGCAAGGTCAGCCATACAGTGCCTCATATGGTTCCATCCTGATGGTGGAGTGGTAGTTTTTGTTGTACGCAAACTCCACCAAGGGTAAGTGATCCTCCCAGCTACGACCAAAGTCAAGGACACATGCACGAAGCATGTCCTCAAGAGTCTGAATGGTCCTCTTTGTCTGGCCGTCCGTCTGAGGGTGGAAGGTGGTTCTCAGACATAGTTGCGTCCCAAAATCCTCCTGTAACCCCTTCCATAGTCAGGAAGTGAATCGATCATCTCAATCGGAAATGATATACGAATTCACACCATGAAGTCATATGATCTCATGAATGTAGAGGTGTCCCAAGCTCTCTACTGAGCCTTACTCTCTGATCGGTATGAAGTGGGCCGACTTGGTGAGTCGGTCTATGATCACCCAGATAGAGTCATGTTCTCTGGATGTACGTGGGAGCCCCGTCACAAAATCCATGGATATCCCATCCCATTTCCACTCTGGGACCTCTAAGGGATATACCAAGCCTGCTGGTACCTGGTGCTCTGCCTTCACTTGCTGACAAGTGAGGCATCGTGATACAAACTCTACTACAACCTTCTTCATTCCTAGCCACCAGTGTTTTCGTCTAAGGTCCTGATACATCTTCACCACTCCTGGATGTACTACTATAGGTGAAGTGTGAAACTCCCTCAATACCTCCTCCTGTAATGCAACTGGTACCATGGTACGTCCCCTGAAGAGAATGACGTGATCCACACCTTTAGAAAATCCATCAAGTGCCTGCCCTGTGGATATCTGAGCACGTTGAATCTCACAGTAAATGTCCCCACGCTATGCCTCCCTAACTCGATGAAGATGTAGAGGAGTGACTGTGAGAGACTGCAGAAAGGCTGCTCTATCTCTATCCACAAAGGATATCTGCAACGTGGCTAGCTGCTCTGTCGCCTCTCCTAGTAGCTGAATGCCCGATCTCTTGCTGAGAGCATCAGCTACAACGTTCCCCTTCCCAGGAGTATAGACTATCTCAAAGTCATAGTCCTGGAGGAACTTGATCCATCATCGTTGTCTCAGGTTCAGGTCCTTCTGCAAGAAGATGTACCCGAGACTTTGGTGAAGTCTAGCACAAAGGTAAATTTGGCCGACTCATGAGTGATCAACTGCACCCTCTTATGTATGATTTCATCCTGTGCTATCTGGGTTTTCCTTTTTGCTGACCAAGGAAAATCCATCCCAAATTTGTAGGTAAATCACAACCTTTTTTCCTAATACAGTCAATTTGTGTATGAATTGTAGTTGCCCAGTCCATACCCAAACTAACGTCGTAAGGCCTCGACGCTTCCACCAAGAGGTTCAAACCGAAAATCTCACCTCAAGGGTCAGATCACACTGCCGGCATAAGTTTTATTATCGAGTATCCTCACAAAGGTATCTTCAGAAGTGAGGATCAAGTCAACGGCTTAACCGGAAACTCTAGGTCTAGGACAAGATTTGTGGAAGGAAAGAATGATTGGTACCTATTTCTATTGATACGGCAGCTAGTAGTAGACATAGAATATACCTCAAATCATTCTTAGAGCCCTTGGGTCACACTCCTTGACTGCATATAGCTACTATCTTCCCATTCTCTCCAACTTCATGAGCCTAGCGGGGACTACAAAGACGGGTGGTTGTAACATGTCGAAATATTCACCACCTCATGCTGCTCTCCTAACTCTGCTTCCACATCTATTGCCTTACAGTTTCATCTGCCCTTAATACTTCCTCTTCTCGAAACATTTTATATGCTCAAGTCTCTAAGACTGATGCTAGTTTCATGCTTTCAAACTGTTAACATTCACTGGCTGTATCCACTCAGCCAATAAACATTCAACCACAAAGTTTCTCTCTAGCACCCTATCATAAGTAGGAATGCATAGAGGAAAAAGTGTTGGCTTGGATATCCTTAAACACACCTCGCTCAGAGGTCCGAGCTCTAAAGCACTGATCGAATCATATTCATCGAGTACCAGGAAAGATCGGTATGCCTTGATGAATACTCATCTACCAACACGTCGTCCTGCCGAAGTTGTATAAGCTCTAGAAAACTCTCAGCCACCTCCTCAAGCCAGTCCTTAGCCGCCTGTGGGTCGGGCTCGCCTTGAAACTTGAGGGATATCTGGTGCTAAAATAGATGTAAGTCACTAAGCCTACAAGTGTCCTCTACCGGTACCACCGATAGTGTCTAATGACCAACGGGCAGTGATATAGTTGGCACACTGCCTGAAGGTACCATCTCTAAAAAATGGTCCAAGTACCGAAACTTCGTCATTATGCGGACCATCCTCATGGTCACTCACTAAAAAAGATTAGTAGCTAAGATCAACATCCACTCTACTAGTGGCTCAACTAGGCGGAAAACTCCAGTAATCACCTCCATCATTATGCAGACCATCCTCATTGTCACGACCTGTCCTCGGGGCCCATGTCGTGACTACCCCAAGCCCACCTTCCATAGGCCAGGGGCTGGCGACTAGCACCAAAGGCATAAATCCCGATAAAAAGGGAAGGCATTGCCTTTATAAAAGTAAAAAAACACAACAGAGTACGCAATAGAAGAAAGCACTACGTAATACCGAATACAAAAGTAAGTGCTGAAAGGAAAGGGGCTGGAAATACAAGCCCAACAGTAAGTACAGTACAACTGAAAAGCTATTACAACTATAGTAAATTAAAATAGAAACCACTGAGTTGTCCTATGGGAATCCCACCTGAAAGGTGGGTACAGATGGTCTCCTCAGTACCTCAGGTGCGTCCATCTTCTTCGTGTACGTATCGCCAAGTGGTCCACCTTCGAGTACCATACAGCTCCACAAGTCCCCACCTCGATCAGTGAGGTCCGTCATTTGCATCCAACACAACATAGTGCGGGCATAGCCCGTGCAGGGGTGAGTATACGATACTCAGTAGGGACCCTGAGACCCCCGAAGGTCTCCCAGAATCCGCGAAGGATAAACCACAGAAGAAAGATACAATCACGAAGTATCAACCAACCCTACTTAGGTATATGCCCATACATATACCAAAGTCATAAATCCGAGTTTGGGTTCAACTCTTGAGCCCAAGCATAACCCAGTCCACACAGGAAAGAATTCAATCACATCAATGATAATGATTGAAAGTCAAGACTCAACTCACACAGGTATACATCTTTCCTATAGCATTAGAGATGATCAGATGTAGTCACTGATTCATCTAAGGTGTTGGACCCACATAGGATACTAGACCAACTTAGCTATCAGACCCATGTAGGATACTAGGCCAGCTACTCTGTCGGACCCACTCAGGATACTAGTACAGAAGTCAAACTGTTGGACCCACTTAGGATACAAGTACAGTAGTCATCATTGTCGAACCCACGAAGGATTCCAGTGTAGTTTTCATTGTTGTCGAATCCATGGAGGATTCAGTCCAGTCTCGTTGCTGTCGAACCCATGGAGGATTCATTCCAATCTCGTTGCTGTCAAACCCACAGAGGATTCAGTCCAGTCTTGTGGTTGTCGCAACCAGCTCTAGGGTTCCCACACATGGCATGCTCGATTCCGGGAGGGTCCACTCCTCAAGCCAGGGGTTCGATACATCAACTATCTCATAGTCCTGAGTTTATGTATCCTAAAGTTTTGTCTCATCAAAAGAAACCAAACACGATAGACGGCGCATCAATTGGACGCCAGGTCTCTGAGTTATTGGCATTTCTATCCCAGGGACCCTGTTAGTTTTTAGGCTCAAACCAACTCGACCGTACTCCAACTACATCTGAACCTCAAGTGGAGTATTCAAAAAGATCCATCTCATAAAAATTAAACCAATGTAGTTGATGGCACGTCAATCGAACGTTCGGTCCTTAAGTTATAAGTGTTTCCGCTCCGAGGGCCCGGTTGGTTTCGAGTTCGAACCAACCCGACCATACTGAAAATTGGAAAAACCCTTGAGTGTAATATACATAATCGGCAGTCTCTATCCAAGGAATCATATGCAACTGACGGTGCATCAATCGGTGGTTCGTAGCTCAAGTTATGGGTGAATAACCAAAAATGTTCTGAAGAGGGGGGGTCTGGGCCCGGTCTGACCCGACCCAACCCACCCTGGGTCGAACCGACCCGGATCCGGGTCCGACCTGGTAGGGCACGGCCCGGACCGATGGCTGCAGCCTGGCCCAGCATGGCAGCCCGGCAAAGGGCGCCGGCCCAGCCCGCGTAGTGCGGTGGCCGGCCCGCGTGGCGCGGTGGCCCGGCCCGCGTGGCACAGTGGGCGGGCCCGCGTGGATGGGGATGGTAAAGCCTGCCTTGTCAGCGAGACCAGGCGGCAGTAGCGCCCTACGGGGCCTGAACTATTCAATCAAGGGGGGTTACGCCCCCCCCCCCCCCCCATCTCCCTGTAACTGAACCGGCAGATGTTGGTTCCTCCCTATGGAACCCAGCTGGGTTCCACCCTGGCGCGCCCCTCACCAGTGGCCGGCTCAGCCGGCCACCCTCCAGATCATCTGTCATGGCCCAGTCGCGGCCCCTCTACCACGCGGTGCGACGGCACCATGCTTTATTTCGACCACCGTGGCCCTTTTGGTCGTAGCCTTCTTCCTCTGGCGCGGTGTGACGGCACCACGCCCCTCTGGTATTGTCGTGGCCCGTGGTGGCCGCGACCCGATTCTTCGCACAATTCTGGCAACCTGGTGACAATTGCGCTGCTGGTTTCTTCTGCGGTTCTCTCTACTAGTGGTGTCATTACGCCACCGTCGTCCTCAATCCATCAAGAACCATCGGAGGGACGTCAGGACATGTTTTTTCGGCTCGCTCCCTCCATGTTAGATGATAACATTTGGCTAACAAAGAACCACAATAAAAGATGAGGTACGAGGATTTAAATTAATCAATAACGACCCCTACCCTGATCGTTGTTTGTTGAAAACGTCATGGGAAGAAGTTGAAGTTGACGACGATCGTTACGTCTGCCTCGTACTTCAGATCCGAGTTCGTGCGTCAGAGATTCGTCGGGATCCGATCTCTGTCGAAGGATCGTTCTTTGCTAGGGAGAACGTCGTTGGAGAACCGTTCTTCATCCACCAAAACCTTTACAACCCTTCCCCCAACGAATCATATTTAACATAAATAATGTTCATTAAATGGGTGGTTACACCTATTGTGTTACCACACATTTAATGCTCCTCATTAAATGAGGAGTTTCAATAGTCGGGTGGTCCCCACACCAAAGAAGTTTCAGAATTTCATAATTCAATTAAAAAAATAAAATAAAAAGTTTATTTTTTTTTATCCCATGAAACCTTGAAAAACCAACTTTCACCCCAACTTGATTGCAATCGAAGTGAAGGTCTCCTTAAGAAATTATCGATTCTATGAGTTCAACAGTGTCCTCAGATTTCAATTCCGAGCACCGGTTCAAAAGATAGATTTTCCCGCTCGCACGTCTACTGAACGTACCCGAAAAAAACTTCAGAAATTGATTCCAGGCACACTGGGCCTCGGAATCAGGCACAGTCAGAAACTGCGGACTTGTAAAATTCTAAAGAAATTAAGAAAAAAAATTCCTTGAAATTTCCGGGTCTTTACCGATATAAAATAAAGGAAACCATTAGTCTAAAGAAAAAAAATTAAAACTCATATAATGTTTACCTTTTTTTTCATAGTTCTTTGAGCATATGAAATAAAACATTTTCACTTGAAAAACATGCATACATTTTTCTAAAAAATAATTAAAATACATAGCAATAAAAAACACTTTTTGTTGAATTATAGAATCATATTCATAGAACCCTTTTCAAAAGCCTTTTAATTGGAATAATAATATATAAGGTCAACTTCCAATATAATCATTACCCAATGAATCAGAGCACTTTCTGAGTGCACCCATAATTTAAGCTATAACGGGCTCACACAATGCTATTTGGGTTTCCCCATTACCCAAAAATCTCAGTCATAAGAAAACCCCTGACCATTTATTAAACAAAGGAAAAGGTACATTAAACAGAAAAGAAGAACGCGGACAAACATCTTGCCCACATCCAATTAGTTCTATCCAAAAGAAGAAAACTACATGTCATAATAATCATACACTTATCCATATCCATAATAAGTAGCTTCCTCTGTAGTAGCTAATTCACACTCTAAAGACATTTCATGTTTCTTTAATATATTAATGTACTTCTTTCTAAGATTCAACTTCTCCAATGATGGCTACTCTGTACATTATTGCACGCATGACACTGGGATATCCCCTCTTTCCCTCTTAGATGAACCCCTAGTGTCCACTAGCTTTGGAAGATGAGAGTAGTCTATCCTGGGTCTTCTTCTTGGTAAAGCAGTCATAATGCCATCACTTTCAAACACCTTTTTTCATCCACTCTAAACAATATCACTAAAATAATGTCTGACAACACCACTATTTTTCTTATCACTATCAGAAATATCTCCCCATTTATTAGTGACCTTCATGGAGATAAATCATTGCATCCATCATCCTTCCACACTAGAACATCCTCTGCAACATCCAAGATCCCTCCTTCCATCATCATAGATTTCCTGTTATGATCAATTGGGGAAAGATAGTGAGAGTCTGACATGACGCCATGACCATCACATAACGTCCTCTCCATTGCACCCTCAAAAGCCTTTGCTTGCCTGGAAATAGTCTGAACATCTTTAACCAAGTGATATCCTTAAACCACAAGGGGTACCTCATAAACCTCCAATCCTTCGAATCGATTGTAAGTCGTGGAAACTTTCATTTCCCCAACTTCAAAAGTTTTGAATTCTATGGGATTTATAGAACTAGGACCTGATTGACACAAACCAGCAGTATCCTTCAGTGAGGGCTACAACCCAATACCAAGGTCACTCCTCAATCTATCAAATATCTTTCTCACTATCGGATTTGAGGACACCGGCATCTCCTTCATTCCATAAGAACATATAGGAGTCACTGCAAATTTATCTCAGTTCACCCCCTGCATTAGAACCTGATCCAATTGCTCCTCAACCATTTCACTACCAATTAGAGATACTCCCACCCGAATTTCCTACTCAATGGCTTCTCCATGCTCAATACACCCAATTTTATCCTCAAGGAGAGCATTTTCCCTAGTCTCACCCCTTCTCACTATCAAACCAACTTCAGTGTTATCTGTTCTCAAGGCCTAATCCAGATCAGTAGCAACAGAACCTCTATTGTACCTCGTCTCCACCACTTTTGAGCAGCCACCCACCCTCCCGTTGTAAAAAATAGACACGAGATGACCAAATCGGCCGCAGGACACGCAATAGTGTATCCACGACTCAAAAACAATCTCATGTTTTCAAAAAAAAAATCATCTTTAATCCAAATATAGTGTACCTTTGACCTTGCAACATCGACTTCCACACATATTCTCGGACAAATAGGATGACAGACGACCTTAGTATGACGATCGGAACAAAGATACCCCTGACCATGTTTCCAATTGCACACAGGATGGACGTATTTTGAAAAGAAAGAGGAAGAATATGAAGGTTTACCCAAGTCATGACCATCTAATGGTCACACCGCATATGAAAATCAAAGCTCCAGTGAAACAGGTAGAATATGACCCATTACATCTTTGAGGGGCCCTGGACTAGGCAGTGATCAAGTATTCTTCCAATCTAAAGTGGATCATGAAATGCCTCTGGTCAAGAAAACCAATGACTGCGTGCTCCTGTAGATCCCAAGAATCATTTTGAAAACATGAACATGGAATAGAAAGAGAGTTTGACAAAATACTTTAAAAGAAAAGTCCCTAATCACTTTTGGAAATATTTAAATAATATGATCTACGAAATAATAACATTAAGAGAAATTAAATACCATTAAAATAGATAGATTCATGACGTATAATGTCAAATGGGATGTATATACACCTTATAAAATAATATAGGTGTATAAAATCAAGATATGTCTCAATAAAAGGAGATTGAAACGAAGTCCCTTACCTTGAGTTTTATTTATCACGTGTGTCTTTATCTTCCTAAATAATAAAATTATTTTAATTATTTTAATTATTAACTTTATTGATAACCAATTTAAAATATATTATTACTTTTATTTCACTTATTATAATGGTTTATTAAATTACTTAATCAATTAAGTTTACATCATATGTTTTGACCATATTTGGATTATGTGTCAAAATCGACTTTGGTAGGTTGACTATGGTCAAAGAAGTCATTATATAAACATATATATAATAATAATAATGAAATAATTATCGAATTTATACATAAATTATAATTTTAAAACCAATCATGAAATATGTTTATGAAAAATGAATTAACATTACGATCATGGACACGGTAGGTTGTACGTATGCATGAGTAATGTTTCTATTTTCAATTATCATTATAAAAAGAAAGTAAGTAATGTTTTTTCTTCATATAATGATAATTATATCATAAATACATTATTATTTAATTATATACTTATATATATCATTATTTTTATGTGGTTATGAAAAAATGGATCACATCGCTTCGAGGAGGTGGTAGTCCACATGTCCACAAACAACGTTATCACCTTTTTAGTGAGTTAAAAGGTAAGAAATAAAATGTTATATTACACATAAATAATGATAAATATATCATTAATATCATAATATAACATTTATATAACATATATTCATTATATTTACTCTTACTACCTTCCATGTAACGTGTTAGAGAAAACAAATCACATCATTTTGTGTTGTGATAGTCTGTCGTACAGACAAACGACGTTATCGTATCCCTTAAATATTAGAATATTAATATATTATATATGATATAATGAATCAAAAGTTATAATTATGTTATTAATATCATATATAAACTTTTATATCCATCATTATACCCAACTGTGAGATGTGGTAATGGAAAAAATAATGACATCATTTCATGAGGCGGTAGTATGTCGTACACATGAATAATGATTTTGTAACCCATTTGATGAAAGTGTGTGTGGTTGTAGGTAGAATCATTAACCTAAAAATATCCCAGTATATTTAATATACTGAGGTTATTATATTATCATGTTATAATAACAATTTAATGGGGTAGAGTAAGAAATAAAACAAAAATACTTAGTGATGAACGTTACCTCTTCTTCGTGTATTTCCTTTTGATTTCCACAAAAGGCCTTACTTGGATGGATTTGTGACCAAATTAAGGAATATATAAGGATATGATGGTGGTGGATAATTTATTTGTGTTGGTATTAAACAAACCAATTCTTTTTAAAGTTTTGAAGAGAGGGGGAGAGGGGTGTCCTTTTATAAGTAGGGTGAGTGGCATACTTGTAATTTTTTGAAAGAGTGGATTTCACCCACGGTTTTTCAATTAATCAGGACTTGATAATGCAAAAAAATAGAATAAAAGTTATAAGGTCAAAATATTACAATAAAATGAGTTTTTAATAATTTCATAGTTCATTTGGCTCTTTAAGTCTAAATTTTAGCCACTAAGTAAACTCATTTTTACCTTAATCGTTGTAATTAATTTTAATTTTTTCACTAATATATTTAGTAAAAAATTAAGTTAGACTTATTATAAATTATAAATTATACTGATTAAAAATATATAATCCATTTTTCAAATTCAATTATCATAATTTAAATTCTTTAATTTAATATTAATTTAATAGACATAGCAAGGCAGCGGGTTTTAAGAGGAGTTTTTTTAGAAAAAGATGATTCTATATCAACTATATGACTAATAATAATTATTGTATGAAACTAAAATAATAATTATTGATATATAATCTATAAATTTTATTTAAAACATTCCCCATTAGTGATTATTTTATTTAATTAAAAAGGAGAAACATTATTCATTTGAATCCGTTTTAAAAAAGCCCTCTTTTAAACCCAAAAACAAACATATACTAAAAACCAACATAAAGTTAATTCAAAAGAAATTAAGTGGATTAAATATTAATAAATTATTATTATTTTACTTGAAAACATATTTAAAATATATTTATAATTTTAAATTACTTAATTTATTAAAAAAAATTACTTTTTACAAAAATTGGTATTTTTACTATTCACTGAAAAATTAATATTTTCCTAAAAATACTAAAATTTCACCCAAAGTAAATTTTGATATGATGATTTAAAAAATGATATTAATTTTATAAAATTAAAATTCAAAATTTTATAAAATAATATTTTAAATAAAACCTTATAAGAAAATAGTTTAGTTAAACTATTTCTTTTTTGATTTAAAAATTACTTAATATTTTTATAACTAATATAAATATCTAATTTGTATTAATAAATTTAAAAAAATGATTTAATCTATCATAATGGGGTTTTTACACATAGATTTCATCCTTAGTATCGTATAATCATTCTTCTCCTACAATATAAAGTATATCTATAGTGTAAGATAGTCGTTATATTCATGCTACACATAGTGCACTAGCTGCACTGGATAGTCATTTTGTCCCTAATACGTAGGGTAAAATTTTCATACACCTTGAATATATATTTTTTGAAATATTTTGTGTTATCCTAGTGTGTTTTTATCCACAGGTATGCCTTATGTGGAGGATGTTGGGGAATTAGACAGTTCAGCTATGTTGTAGCCCTATAGTAGTGAAACCATGACTCAGTTACCATCAAGAGGCAATTAGTGTGTCATTATAATTAGTATGTATTTTAATAAGATAATATTAATTGATTAAATATTTATACTAATATCTTAATATATTTTTTTAATAAATAAAAAATAATATAAAGGATACAAAACATCAAAACTCAAGATGTTCATAATTTCATTGATATAAAGATAATTATACCATTTAATGCCTTTAGAGTACCCACTAAGGATGCAGTGGGCTATTATGAATAAATAATATGGTATTTATCATGTGTGTTAGTGTCCCTTCCCATTACAAATAGTAATCCGATGCATATTCTATTATCATGTAAAAATGTGTTGTTTGGTAGCAAAATAAAGGTATTGTTCTAAGTTTATATTTATATATGATTAATTTGAATAGTAATACTTGATATGTTAATAATCAAATGATTATTATGTATTTTATTAATATATTTTGTTCTATTTTGATTCTCTTGATGATATTTCATGTCTATAGATCATAAAAACATGGTAAATAAAAATAAATATTTCAAGTGGGGGTTGTGGCATGAATTTAATGACATGTATATATTAGTTTAATAGATGTATGAGAACATCCCTAAAGGTGTTCCTAGGGAGAAGTGGTAGGAGTTTGCTGATCATCATCATTTAAAGTTATATTAGTCATTTTCTTATATATTAGTGAATTAATACAATTGTTTTAATACTATTTCGTGTTTTATATAAAAAAAGTAGGTGATTTATCTAATAAATGATACTAGTTTGGGGAATCAATTAATTCCCTACACAGATAGGTTGAATTGTTTCACTAGGGAATGAGATGGCATGGAACGTAACATTAATTTTTATACAATATATATCTATAACACTTCAACTATTTTTTTATAAAATTATTAGTTATGTTCTTATTTAATATAGGTGAATAAGGTAGGTCATGATGTTGGGAGAACATATATATATATATATATTTTTGATGTCCTAAAAAAGGATGGTAGTTATATGAATAAACCTATAGAAAATATTATAATATGCATTTTAAATTAGTTTTTCAAGTTATTAAATTACTCTATAAATCAATGTTATTCTATTTATAGTATAAAATAAAAGAATAATTGGATTCCAACCTTACTTTTTTAGCTCCAATATACAAGGAGGATGTTATTGCTCAAGTTTTATAGAAATAGAATTGTGTTTGGGTATAGGGTGTAGGTTGTGGACCATCTCCTTCATGGGTTTTTGGCAGGCTATGTACAACTTTAATGGTGACAATAGATGCAGTGGGTTTATAGGTTTTAGTGATCCTATATCATACAAATAAATTCATACACTAAGGAATATTGTTCAAGATAATATTTCAAATTAAAATATAGAATGATTGGTTCTTATATTTAGATATTTCATTAGATTATATGTTTCAAAGGATGATGAAAGTATTCTTGAAGAAATACCCACACTAATAGGGTATTCAGTACTAGTAAATTTCATAAATTTACCCCTTTTTTTGTTTAAATTATAAAATCATGTAATGTATACTTAAGTATGATTTATTTGATATTTTGACCTGTTGTAGTTAACATTATTTTGGAATATTTTGAATTAAATGAGGTTTATTCAGTAAAAAATTGTTTAATTTAATTTCAAAGGTTTTGTTAAATTAAGGTTTTGGTTTCCTAGATTGTGATGTGTTTGGTATTATTTGGAATAAAATTAAGTTACCATGTTTTATTTATTCTTGTTGTAGGAATATTTGAGGAAGACAATTTTTAGTTGGATTGGAATGGGACAGTGATTTAAAATCACATATTGACTGATAATTTGATTTATGATGTGAATGTGTGAGAATTATTTTGTTTTTATTGGGTAATCTAGGTATTTAGACTATGAATTAACATAATATAAGAATATAATGAAATTTTATAGCTTAGTATTATTTTAAAATCATATGAGTTGATTCAAATGGTCAATTCTTTAAAAATTTATATAATAGGTGGAATGTAGTTGATAGTCGAATTGTGATATATCTTTACTCCTTGCCTAAAGTTCATTTAATATTTTTTTTAATATGTTCGATATTAATGATTGGGTAACTATTTCAAATATAGGCACTAAATATAGAAAGGTAGTAAGAAGATGATGACCAATTAGCCTCATTTGGGGAGTGTGATGGGAATGTGATGTAATCAAGCATCTGATGCATCTGTTTATGTTAAAATTTTATTAATTATAATATTAATTATAACCATGACAATACATATTTTGTAACATGTAATATTATGTATTAATGTTATATATATTGGTTTTTTTATGTTTATGGTTGATTTCAATTGTTATTGTATTGTACTAAAAGAATATATATTATATGTAATGGAAATGTTTTTTTCCTATCACATGGAATAGAATACAATGAGGTGGGTATATGGAATATTTTTTATTGAAATATCATAGTTATTGGTGGTTTTAATCACTATTATATCTTTATGAGTGGTTTTAAAATCTACTAATCATTTATTAGGGTTTAAAACCACTGTATATACTAATATATATAACTATATTTAACAAAGGCTTTATAAACCACCACCAATCATTTATTTTCATTTGAAACCACTGTTAATTAGAGTATATACTAATATATATAACCATATTCAACAGTATATTTTAAACCACTGCTAAATTTTTTTGGAAAATTTTATAACTTCCATTAAACATAAAAAAAACAGCTAAATATATGATAGAAATGCCATTTTAAATTTACTTTTTATTTATTATTAGTTTTTAAAACCACTTATAATAAACTAAAACCACTTCCAATTAGTTTTTTCATGAAAAAGAAAAAAAATCAAAAAAAAATCTTTACCACCTTGGAATGAATGTTAACATACCAATTAGTAGTAGATTATATAAATTGTATCAATTATCATTATTACTTATTTTACATGTATTTTCATATTGATTTAGTGTCTTTGAAAAAAATTATATTTTTTACATATTATCACATGAAACTAGTAGAGCCATTGAAATCAATTATTTAATTAGATGAGATTGAACAGAATAGATTCATTCAATCGAGTATTTACCCTTGGAAAACACCAGTTTTATTCACAAAGAAATTTGATGGTATATTGAGATTGTGTATCAATTATCATAATTTAAATCAAGTTAAAATGAAGAATAATTATCATTATGCTAAATTGATTATTTTTTTGACTAGTAGAATGTAGTTTTTTGGTTCTCTAAAATCAACCTTTGTTCAAGTTATCATTAGTTAAGTGTGAAAGAAGGGGATATTATAAAAAGATATTTCCATTATTGATATGGTCATTATTAGCTTTTGGTCATGCCTTTTAGATCTACCAATTAACCTATGATTTTCATTTATTTTATGAATATGATATTTCATAGATACTTGGACTCTTTTTTTATGGTATTCAGTTATGATATCATTATCTATTAAAGGATCAAGAAAGTCTATAAGAAGCATCTAAATATTTATTTAGGTATTTTGTGTGAGCATATTCTTTATGAAAAATTATATAAATTTCATTCTTGGATACGATAGGTAAATTTCCTTCATTATGTTTTATATAATAAATGAATATTTGTGGATATTGATAAATTTAAGGTGTTCATGTCTTGGGGAAAACCAAATAATGTGTTTGTGATTTGATGTTTCTTGTGTTTGGCCAAATATTATTAGAGGTTTATTCAAGACTTCTCAAAATTTCCATCTCGTATGAAAGAATTAACTCATAATGAAACAAAGTTTTAATGGATTGGTAAATCTCAAGAGGCTTTTGAGGAGCTAAAGAGGATAATAAATTTATCACTAGTTTTGAGTCTCCCTAAATCTGGAGTTATTTATGAAATTTATTGAGACAAATCAGGATTGAGTTTGGGATTTGTCTTGATGAAAATGAGAAAATTTATCATGTATAGTCCTAAGAAGATGAGACCTCATGATAATAATTACCCAGCCCATAACTTATATATGATTATAATTTCATATTCCCTGATAAGTGGGAAGCATTATCTCTTTGGTAAGAAAATTCTTGGTGTATACAAATCATAATTGTCTATAGTATATTTCCTCACAAAGTAACTGTTAAGATCAAGATGATAAGGAAGATCATTGTATTAAGATGTTGTCTTTTGTTTCCAAGGAAATTTCAAATAAGGATAAATCACCTCACTTTGTTTTTGGTGAAAATTGGGATGACTATCGTATTTAGAAAATCGGACTCACGATGCTTAAGAAATTCCATCGGATTGGGAAGATGTTTTTTGGAAGAAAGATTCATCAAACTCACCTTGGGTCTATAATGAGGTGTTGATCATAATGAGGTCTGAATGACTACAATGAAAATATGATAATACATTATTGATTTTTATTTCACAAATATTGTAAGTTTTTTTAAGAACTTGTGATGCAATCCTTATAAAGGAAAGTAGGAGAAGAAGTAATGCCAATCGTATTGAGGTTTGAATTGGAAAGAAATAAGTTTCTAGACGATAGAAAGATACAATAATTTACATTATAATCTAGATGTTGAAAAATTTTATCTTTAACATATTCAAAGTCATGAAGGAAGTCAAGATACAATCAGAATTTTTTAGAAGAATTAAGTTACTAAATTAGAATCTTTCCAATCTAAAATCATAAGCGTAAGATCATCATATTTATATTTGTTTGAAGGATGTGAAGGTTTTCTTGATTGTAATGAGAAAAATTAAAGGTTGTTGTTTTCAGTCAGACCATTAATACATGAGAAACAAATATTAACATAAATAAGTGGTGTGAATCGTATTCAGAAAATAGAAGAAGTTACTGAATTTGAAGCTATTGGAACTGGTCCATCGGACGCGGTGTTCCACCGATCCATTGTAATGAATTCGGAAACTAACTCAAAGTATTGGTATCTTTTGTATATCATATGAAGAGTATTATCGGAGTTAGAGTTTTTTGGTGGTGAATTTATGGGACCAATGAATATGTTGAAGAATAAGAGTTAGTTATGGACAAGATGAAGATGAAAATTAGAGATCAATCAACAATCTAGTCAATCATTTTTATCAAGATAAATTGTTGATTGTTTTTCAGATGGGAACTTTGTTTTCCTTATCAAGTGGGTCAAGAGAAAAGAACTTGAATATATTGAATAAGTTTCAATATAATTTTCAAGAGGATGTTATAGTTTTAAGAATGTGTTTTCTTTTGTTTTCATAATTTGGTACGGAGCATCGTAATGAGAAGACACATGTTTTACATTTTTTATATTGGGTATAGAACAATGTATTGAATAATATTCTATATTTATCATAATAATGAAATTGAAATAGAAATATTAGTTTTTCAATTGGTTCAAATCAATGTAATTATATGTCTTCAGTTAAGATTTTTTTGCAAGTGGTTCAAGAAAATTGGAGTGACCAAATGCCTTTATCATAATAAAGAAATAATATTGGGAAATCAGAATTGAAATAAGAATCATAATGAATAAATTTAAGAAGTATGAAGTGAGCTAAAAGTTTGAGAAGTTTTGATAAGAGTTGAGAAACGTTGAAGGAGTCAAAGATTCATTTGATATTTAAGGGAAATTGAGATTTCAGGAAATTTGGTTGAGCAAGAATGATTTTAAGAATCCCACCCAAACATCTTTTAGATCACCTATAAAAGGAGGAAGTATATTGTAATTTTCTGATGTAAGTATTATTCATAAGGAGTAGAGAGAATATGGAGCACTGAATAATTCTAGATAGAAGAAATTTATTGATTGAGCTTACTTGAGGAAATTTTCCATATAGAATAATAAATGAAAAGAGACAAGAATGTATTCAAACTACTACAAATCAGAGCTTTAACCACTACTAAAAACCTAGGATTATTCAACACAAGGAATTTAACAACACTAGCTAAAATCACTATTAAAGACCCCCTTTTCAGTGCTATTAAATAGAGTGTTTAAAAGTGCTAAAAAGTGTTGTTAAAGGGGTCCCTTTATAATCACTTGTAAAAAATCTCTAATAAAGGCCCCATGTAACGTCTCGACCCAGAAGCCACTAAACTGGTGCTCTGAGCTGGTTCGCCACAAGTCCTCAAGTGTTCCTCCCCTTACACCAGAGGCTTCCAACTAGCAACAAGGGCCTAAGGTGTGAAATTGGGGAGACTATTACCTTATACTATAGTAATTAAATAGCTGAAATAACTAAATATCATATGCAGTGAAAAGTAAAAAGAGTGTAGAAGTAATAAACAACTGAAATAGAACAAGTTATAATGGTAAAATGTTGTAAAAGCCCAAAAAGTTATTCAATACAATACAACATTGGCCACCCACTAGGACGACCATATAGATACAAGTACAAAAGAAACTAAAAGTAAAAATATAGAGCTCTACTAATAACTTTGATCCAACCCACGTACCCACTCTCCAAACACTATCGAACTACACCAGCCCAATTAGTAGAACCACTCGAGCAGCTCCTCTTGATCATGCAACAATGGGCCTCATCCCTATTCACTATTTAACTCATGTTCAACTTGAAAGTCAGACACAAGTTCTGCACAAACACTGAGGTCCACATGCAGGGGTGAGAAATAATATCAATAGGGCACCCCGATAAGCAACCTATAATTGTGCTGCTAAAAGTGTATACAACAGCAACATGCTCAGCCTGGTTGGAACACAACAAAAAAAAGTAAACCAAATGTGTAACCACAATCCAACTCAAGGTCCGTAATCCCTGTCAACTGGCAAGTGCCACCATGGATGTCCATATCTATATACATGTACATGTATAGTCCCATACCTATAAACATGTACATAAATATGAATATTCATGAGTATGTGAATCAAATAATAAGAAACCACATCAGCAGTCAATCCTTGGGTCCATAATCCTGATTGCCTAGACATCCTGTGTAAGGGCATTGAGCTAGCCGTCATGCCACTCAAGTCGTGTACCATTAAGTTGATATCGGGGTCCGTAATACCATCAACATGTACCTGATTTGGCCAACATTGGAATTATATCTTTGAGCAAGCTATGCCACCACAAGGGGAATGCTCATCCTACACCTAGGTTCACTCGTACTCACCTCCAATCACAAACTAGGATATCGTATACCAACGGTCAATCCTGTAAAAAGTCATTGATTGGAAAACATGGATCATAATACCATTAATGCAACTAGGGCTCAGAAAACCATGCTCGTAGGCATATCAAAACCATGCCCGTAGGCATATTAGTCAATCAGGGTTGAGCCCAATATATCATAATTTCAGCATGTATCAGGTCTAAGACCGGTGTATAAGCATTTCATCGTGTATCAGGGCCAAGCTTGTTGTATCATCATTTCAGCACATATCAGGGCCAAGCCCGGTATATCAACATTTCAACATGTATCATGGGCAAGCCCAGTATATCAGCATTTCAGTATGTATCATTTATAACATTTTCCAATAGTGACCATCCTAGTAATCCCTCAATAGATCCTAGGTTCGCTCATAATTTTCTAAATAAGTCTCAATGAGCCTGACCACCCTATCATGGCTCACTCATGGCCTTTACATAATTAACCTCTTAATACCATCCATTGTCTTTTAAATGAGACAATGGTTCATCCAAGTTATATAATATGATATTAGTCATATGAGCTTGACCTTTTATTTTAACCAAGACTGTGGCTCGCCCATTACTAATTACCTCTTTTCAATCATTTCATTTCAAAAACAACACATGGGAATTAAACTATCACAAGGTTTAACATAATCAACTCATGTGGTAAAAACATTTATATAACCAATTACATCATGTAAGGATCAACATCCAATTACCAGGTAATACCTATGAGTATAATAGATATCATAAATAACCTAGCTTAGAATATGGATCTTAGGAGAGTACATACGGGCATCCCAACAAACAAGAAAGAAGCCTTACGTCAAGCTCAACTGCCACCAACCAGGGATCACCTCTAGTAACCACTGCTGCATCAGTAAAACCAAGTAATATATAAACAAATGAGTGAGGGTGGCTCAAACGCCCAACCCAACACTACATTCATAGACCCCTGGGCTTACCAGTTCGGTATGGGTTCTATGTGACACCCAAACACCATCTCTACCTAAACCAGATGTAACAACTCAGGGTCGTTCAAACAATATGTACCTACTAGGTCCCTCAAGTCAAACACTGAGGAGTCATCCTACTCAGAATCCTCTAGGTAAACACGAGTGAAGTCATCTTACACGGGATCCTTATCGAAGAGTAAGTGAGGAATCCTACATGGGATCCTTGATCGAAGAACAATAGAGGCATCACATAATAGGGATCCTCTCAATAGGAAATAAGAGAAATATCCTACAAGGGACTCCTTAGGTCATTACATAAGTAAAGGAATCCCTCATGGGATCCTTGGAAGCATCCGGCCTCACAGCCTCATATTCTAGAAGGGAACATCTCATAAGGGGAACATCCTCAAAATCATAGGTCACATAAGTTAGATCATAGATCATCTCATCTCAAAAGTCTCAACTAGGTTGGTCCGAACACCCAACCTATCATCCACGCAAAGTCTCACTCTTAGGTGACAACTGAACTCAATAACCAGATTAAGAACCTCTCCATTAATATAGAAACCCCAAAAACATCATTTATATGACCTCTAGAATTCAAAAGGAGTCCACCATTGCGATCTATGTAGGAAAACGCTCAGAAATGACTACTCACACGCCCAAAATTGTCAACCGGTGAAAAGGTACTATTAACCATAATGATCCCAAGTGGAACCCACACCTGATTTTGGTTTTTAGCACCTAAAATCAGTCTCTAAATTTCCTCCTTTAAATTAGGGTCACAACGCCACTGACAGTGTGTCAAACAGACATCGGATGCAGAAGATACATCTGATTCAATAATCGCCAAATAATAATAATTAAAATATTATTATTATTTTGGACGTTTCGTACCACCGAGCATCATTATCAACACAAAAATTTCTCCAACTAGTCTCAAAAGTTCCTCCTCAAATAAAGGTTCATGTGGTTATATACGAAACATGAAATGGACCCCTAGATTGCAAGTTATGGGGGTTTAAAGAACCCTCGGACAAAAACAGGTTGGAAAAAGTACGTGGCATGTACTCTGGAGTACATGGGGTCTTCCCATGTAGTCGTACACGGTGTGTATGTTACTGTACATGGATTTTACTATTAAGAAAACATCATACCTTATGATTTTTCACCCGAACACATGTCCATGTTCCACTACACGGCGTGTACTCCTAGTACAAGGTATGTACTCCTTAAAAACCAATATTCTGTGTTTCTTCTCACATGGCCAGACACACGGCCAACCACAACATGGCATGTCCTCAAAGTATACAACGTGTAATTAAGAAAAAAAATTCTTCCCCAAACGGTAAGAACACACGGCATGTTCCCCTATAACACACATCGTGTAACTTGGGTTTCCCAACGGAAAATCCCTTAAAACACCTGAAACACCTGTTTTCACCCCCAAAGCAATAGATCCAGCCTTAAGAGGACACAAGAAAGCATAAACAGGATTTAAAAAATTAAAAAAACATGTTTAAAGTTTATCTATGAAGAAAACTCAAATGGATCTACCTTCGGGCGGAAAGTGCCAAAGCTTCGGTTGATTTCACGATCCACGGATGTCACACGCCAACTCAACGCGTCGAGAGCTTCGAAACGGTACCCCTCCCAACTTCCATCTCTCTATATTTCTCAATATCCCTTTTCCCACTTAAGACATGGCCAAGGTGGAGCACATAGGAGGAATTCTCATGGAGGAGGAAATAAGAAGAAGAAAAATAAAATAAGAAAATAAAGAAAAGAAAAAGAAGAAAAAGGGGCTCGGGCCGGCCCCAGCACCCGACTCGAGTTTATGCCATGCCTAGGCTAAAATCCTCATTCCAGACTCAATGGTAAAGAAAAAATCTCAATACCAAGGCTTCATTTAAAATTTATCTCTAAGTAAACCTATGTGAATAATTTAATATTTAATTTAATAATATTAAATGTTAAATATTCATCTAAAATTTAAACAACTCAGATTTCCACCAAACTCTTATACTAGGGTAAAAACCCAATTCTGGGACCAACGAAGTTGTCAAAAAAATATCTAAGTTCATATGGTAGAGGAAAAAGACTATTTTAACCTCATGATCATCCAATAGAAAATATTCAAATTTCTTCTCAAAACGACAGTTTGGAGAAACACGAATTCTTACAAAATCCCCACCATAAACTTTCTTGTCCCTGAGAATCCAAGTGAAAGGACTAGTAGCCATGATCTCAAACCAAGAATCTTCACAACCAAGCTGTCTATACTATCCAACTACTAGTCATATATCATTAACAACCACCTTCTACATGGAATACATTTAACTGCAACTGATCTGGTACTCCCCACCATAGGAATACCCTTATCTTCATCATAAAAGAAAACTCTGAGCTTCAAAGCCCACAGAAAACACTGAAGTTGAACAGAAAATGAGGGTCACCTCCCTCAAATTGCCACTGGTGCACTCCCCACCATATAGATTTCCTTACACCACTCCTAGAGTTCAACCATATTAGGTTACCTCCTCAATAGGGAAGAACATTAAGAAAGAAAAAGGAGCTCAGTGTAGGGCCTAAAATATCTCAGTACACTCAAGATGAATCAAGATAGTGCATGATCATCTCTTACAGGAGTACACTAAGATTTCACCAAAGGCATTTCCAGATCCCTGATAAAAAGGAATTGGAAAACACTATCCAACCACACCCACACAGGTTTCCCTAGAACATGACAGATATTGACCTATAAGGGTTTGAGTCAAAACCAAGAGTCTCTAGGTCTTACACTTATCCCTACAGAAAAATCCTCAAAACTAGGTCACAAGTTCTAACCACCTATCCCAAAAGATTCAAACCTCTAAAAAAAAGGTAAAATCACAACGACCAACGAGTTCCAAAGATGAAAAACACGGCCTATGAGGTTCCTGATCCTCTCTGAGCATCCTCAGAAGGAACTACTCCATGGAGGTCACAACCAAAGCAGAAGTGAAAAGTTAAACTAAAATTCATCAGGTATCTATATATGACAATACCCCAAGGAGGTCCAGTTCAAAAGAAAATTTTTGGTTTTTATTAGCATCGTACTCAACGATCTGACTATATAACCACAGACCTAAAAAACAACACCCAATAAGGGGTTAAATAAAAAGTCATCACGTGCCATATCGACCTTTTAGGGCCACTACACCACCTGTGCACAAGGACTGAGTCATCATCCTCACAAAAAAAAACCTTAACATAGATCTACATAACCTTCCATAAGAGTAAAAAGTATGTGCAAGCAAACCCAAAGGTCTCAAACATCAGTAAAAACACACACTAGCAAGCCTATGTGCTTTGAATCCTATGTACCTAGTATAATGCATGAGATGCTTCTTGCCTTTTCCAGCCAAGAGTCAAAAACCATCCTCGTTATCTTACCAATGGCCAAGAGCCAAAGATCTATAGTAAATAAAAACATCCACACACAAAATGTGTGTCACTCAATGTGAAAATCATATAAAACTGTAACATCGCAAAATCATAACAACAATCCCAAACCCTAGTAACCAGGACTTCTTACCAGAACAAGTGTTCTCAATGCACCAGTCCAATATCCATCACAGATTCCAACACATTATTAATAATCCTATCTAATATATCCTAAATAGTAAATACCATAAAAAGAAAACTCATTTAATACTAATTTGTAACATCCTGGCCCAGAATCCACTAAACTGGTGCTCCAAGCCGGTTCAACACAAGGCCTCAAGCACACCTCCCCTTACGCCAGAGGCTGCTGACTAGAAGCAAGGCCCTAAGGTGTGATAGTGGGGAGATTATAACCTCATAAAAAATTAATAAAACAGTGGAAATAATTAAATATCATACACAATGGAAAGTAAAAAAGAGTGTGGAAGAAATAAACAACTGAAATAGAACAAGCTGTAATAGTAAAATGTTGTAAAATCCCAAACACCTATGCAATACAATACAACACTAGTCACCCACTGGGCCGAACATACAAATACAAGTACAAAAGAAGATGAAAGTAAAAATATAGGGATCTAATACTAACTCTGAGCCAACCCACATACCCAATCTCCAAACACTGTCGAACTACACCAGCCCGATTAGTAGAACCACTCGAGCAGCTACACTCGATCATGAAACACTAGGCCTCAGCCCTATTCAACATGAAATTCATGTTCAACCTGAAAATAATACATAAGGTCTACACGTACACTGAGGTGCATGTATAGGGGTGAGAAATCATCTCAATAGGGCACCTTGACAAGAAACCTATAACTATGATTCTAAAAGTGTATGCAAAAAAATGTTCTCATCCTATCTGGAACACAACAAAAGGAAGTAAACCAAACGTGCAACCATAATCGAACTCAGTGTCCTTAATCCCTGTCAACTGGAAAGTCCCACTGTGGATGTCCATATATATATACATATAAATGTATTGTCCCATATCTATACACATATACATAAATATGAATATTCAAGATTATTTGAATCAAATAAAAAAGAAAACACATCAGTGGTCGATCCTTGGGTCTATAATCCCGATCGCCTGGACATCCTATGCAAGGGCATTGAGCTGGATGTCATGCCACTAAAGTCGTGTACCATTAAGTTGATCTCGGGGTCTGTAATCCCATCAACATGTACCTACTTCGGCCAACACCAGAATTATATCTTTGAGCAAGCTACGTCACCATAGAGGGAATGCTCATCCTACACCTGGGTTCACTCCTACTTGACTCCAATCACAAACTAGGATACTGTATACCGACAATCAATCTTGTAAAAGGTGAATGGTTGGAAAACACTGAGCATAAGCCCATGAATCCAATTGGTACTAAGAAAACCTCACCCTAATGCATATAAAAACCACGCTCTTAGGTATATCGGTCAATCAGGGTCGAGCCCGATATATCAGTATTTCAGCATATATCAGGGCCAAGTTCGGTGTATAATAATTTCATGATGTATTAGGGCCATGCTTGATGTATCATAATTTCATCATGTATCAGGGCCAAGCCTAGTATATCAGCATTTTAGCATGTATCAAGTCCAAGCCCAGTATATCAACATTTCAGCATGTATCATTTATAACATTTTCCAATAGATCTCATCCTGGGAATCCCTCAATGGATCCTAGGTTCCCTCGACATTTTAAAAATAAGACTCAATGATCTCGGACACCCTATCATGGATCACTCATGGAATTTACATAATTAACCTTTTTATCCCATCCATTGTCTTTTAACCAAGACAATGGTTCACCCAAGGTATATAAGATGAAATTAGTCACATGATCCCGACCTTGTATTTTAACAGAGACTGTGGATCACCCATTTCTAATTACCTATTTTAAATCATTTCATTTCAAAAACAACACATGTGAATTAAACTATCACATGTTTTAACATAATCAACTCATGTGGGAAAAACATTTACATAACCAATTGCATCAAGTAAGGATCAAAAACTAATTCGATAGGTAATACCTCTGGGTATAGTAGATATCATAAATAACCTAGCTCAGAAGATGGATCCCATGAGTGTACATCTAGGCATCCCAAAAAACAAGAAAGACTCTTCGTGTCAGGATCAAGAGCCACCAACCGGGGAGCACCTCTAGTAATAATAGCTACATCAGCAAAACCAAGTCAGATATAAAAAAAAGAGGGTGGCATGAACACCCAACCCAACACTAAATCCATAGCCCTATGGGATTAATAGTTTGGTACATGTTCTTAGTGATACCCGAACACCATATCTACCCAAACCCTACATAACAACTCAGGGTCGGTCAAATAATGGGTACCCATTGGGTCCCTGAAGTCAAACATTGAGGAATCATCCTACTCGGGATCCTCTAGCTAAACATGAGTGAAGGAATCCTACATGGGATCCTTAGAGAAGAGTAAGGGATGAATCCTTTATGGGATCCTTGATCAAATAACAATAGAGGAATCCCATAACAGGGATCCTCTCAAAGGAAAAAAAGAGAGATATCCTACAAGGGACTCCCTAGGTCATTACATAAGTAAAGGCATCCCTGAGGGGATCCTTGGAAGCATCCAGCCTCACGGCCTCGTAGGCCAGAAGGGAACATCTCACAAGGGGAACATCCTCAAAATCATAGGTCACAAGAGATATCTCATAGCTCATCTCATCTCAAAAGTCTCAATTAGGTTGGTCCGAACACCCAACCTATCATCCACGCCAAGTCTCACTCTCAGCTGACAACTAAACTCGATAATTAGAGGAAGAACCTCTCCATTAATATATAAACCCCCAAAACACCATTTATATGACCTCTAAAAGTCAAAAAGATTCTACCATTCTAATCTACACAGAAAAACACTCAGAAAGGACTACTCACATGCCCAAAACGGTCAACCGGTGAAAAATTCACTATTCACCATAACGATCCTAAGTGGGGACCACATATGATATCATATTTTAGCACCTTAAATAAGTATTTAAATTTCCACCTTTAACTTAGGGTCACAACACCGCTGACAGTGCATCAAATGGATATCAGACGCAGAAGATACGTCTGATTCAATAATCGCCAAATAATAATAATTAAAATATTACTATTATTTTGGACGTTTCATACCACCGAGCATCATTCCCAACAAAAAAATCTCCCCAACAAGCCTCAAAAGTTCCTACTCAAATAAAGGGTCATGTTTCCAAAGACGGCACGTGAAACGGTCCCCTGGATTGCAAGTTACAGGGGTTTAAAGAACCCTTGGATGAAAACAGGTTAAAAAAAGTACATGGGGTATGCCCATGTAGTATTACACGGCATGTATTTTACTATACACAGTTTTTACTATTCAAAAAACGTCATCCTGTTTTATTTTTCACCAGAACGCATGCCCATGTGCCACTACATGGCATGTACTCCAAGTAAATGGAGTGTACTTCTTAAAAACAACTATTATGTGTTTCTTCTCACACGGCCGGACACACAGCCAACCACTACATGGCGTGTACTCAAAGTACATGGAGTGTACTTAATAAAACTTCTTCTTCCCTGAATGGAAGAACACAAAGCATGTTCCCCTAGAACACATGTCGTGTAACCTGGGTTTCCCAACAGGAAATCCCTTAAAACGCCCGAAACACCTGTTTTCGCCCCCGAAACAACAAATCCGGCCTTAAGTGGCCACAAGAAAGAACAAAAAAGCTTTAAAAACTTAAAAACATGTTTAAAGGGGATATATGGTGAAAATTTAAATGGACCTACCTTTGGGAGGAAACCTCCGAAGCTTCGATTGATTTCACCATCCACGGATGTCGCACGCCGACCCAGCGCATTGAGAGCTTCAAAATTGTACCCCTCTCGACTTCCATCTCTCTCTCTTTATTGATATCACTTTTCCACCTTGAGACATGGAAAAGGAGGATCCCATAGGATACATACACATGGAGGAGGAAGAAATAAGAAAAAGGAAAAGAAAATAATAAAAGAAAGAAAAGAAAAGAAAAAGAAAAGGGGGTACGGGCCGACCCCAGCGCCCGACTCGAGTTTATGTCTTGCCTAGGATAAACTCTCCATTCTAGACTCAATGGAAGAGATAGAATCATAACATGTGGATACATTTAAAAGTTATCTCTGAACTAACCTGTGTGAATAATTTAATATTTAATTTAATAATATTAAATATTAAATATTCCATTAAAATTTAAACAGCTCAGATTTCCACTAAACTCCTGTCCTAGGGTAAACACCCTATTTCGGGACCAACAGAGTTTTCAGAAAAAAAATATATAAGGTCATATAGTAGGGGAAATGACCATTTTACCCATTATGAGCATCCAGTAGTAAAAATTCAATTTTTTTCTCAAAACGACGGTCCGGAAAAACACGGGTTCTTACAAAATCTCCATTATAAACCTTCTCGTCCCTGAGAAGCTCAGTGAAAGGACTAGTATCCATGATCCCAACCTGAGAATCTGCACAACCAAGCTATCTAGATTTTACAACAACTAGTCATATAGCATTAACAACCACCATCTACATGTAATACATTTAACTGTGACCGATCTGGCACTCTCCACCATAGGAATACCCTTATCATCATCTTAAAAGAAAACTGTGAGCTTTAAAGCCCATGGAAAACACCGAAGTTCAATAGAAAATGAGGGTCACCTCCCTCAAACAGCCACTAGTGCACTCCCCTCCATGTGGATTTCCTTACACCACTCCTAGAGTGCAACCACAAAAGGTTACCTCCACAATAGGGAAGAATATTATAAAAGAAAAAAAAGATTAGTGTAGGGTCGAATCTCTCTCAGCATACTCAAGACAAATCAAGATAGCGCATGATCTTATCTTATAGGAGTACACTAAGATTTCACCGAAGGCATGTCCAGCTCCCCACTAAAAAGGGATTGGAAAACACTGTCCAACCACTCCCACACAGGTTTCCCTAGAACAGAACAGACATCAACCTACAAGGGTTCGAGTCCAAACCAAGAGTCTCTAGGTCTTCCACCTATCCCTACAGAAAAATCCTCACAACTGGGTCATAAGTTCTAACCACCTAGCCCAAAATATTCAAACCACTAAAAAGGTAAATATCACAACAACCAATGAGGTTCAAAGCTGAAAAACATGGCCTAGGAGGTCCCTGATCCTCTCCGAGCATCCTCAGAAGGAACTGCTCCTTGGAGGTCACAACCAAAGTAGAAGAGAAAAGTTAAACTGACATTCATTAGGTATCCATATATAAAAATACCCCAAGTATGTCCAGTTCATAAGAAAAGTCTTGGTTTGTATCAGCATCATACTCGGTGATCTGACTAGATAACCACAAACTCAAAAAAACACCCAACAAGGGGTTAAATAAAAAGGCATTACCTGCCATATCGACCTTATAGGGTCAATACACCATCTGTGCATAAAGACAGAGTCATTAGAATCACAACAAAACACCTCAACATAGATCCACATAACCTACCATTAGAGTAAAAAGTATGTGAAGCAGACCCAAAGGTCTCAGACATCAGTAAAAACACACACTAGCATGCCTATATGTTGTGAATTCTACGTGCCTAGTATGATGCATGAGACGCCTCTTGAATTTGCTGGCCAAGAGTCAAAAACTATCCCTGGCATCTTACAAATGGCCAATAGATAGATATCCATAGTAAATAAAAACATCCACACACAACATGTGTGTCGCTCAAGGCAAAAATCATATACAATTATAACATCACAAAATCAAAACAATAATCCTAAACCCTGGAAACCAGGACTTATTACAGGAATAAGTGTTCTTGATGCACCAGTCTGATATCCATCACAGGTTCCAACACATTCCTAATACTCTTGTCTACCATATCCCAAATAATAAAGACTAAAAAAATTCCTTTGATACCACTTTGTAACGTCCTGAACCAGAAGCCACTAAACTAGTGCTCCAAGCCAGTTCACCACAAGGCCTCAAGCGCGCCTCCTCTTACACCAGAGGATGCCGACTAGCATCTATGGCCTAAGGTATGATAGTGGGGAGACAATACCATTATACTAGAGTAAGTAAAAAGTGGAAATAACTAAACATCATACACAACAGAAAGTAAATAGAGTGTCGAAGCAATAAACAACTGAAATAGAATAAGCTCTAATAGTAAAATGTTGTAAAATCCCAAACATCTATGCAATAAACACTACAGAAAAACTGCCGTTTAGCGGCGGTTTTTTCGCGGCAGTTTTAAAAACTGCCGCTAAACGTGTTTCGGGCCGCCATTTCGCGGCGGTTTTTAAACCGCCGCGAAATGGCATAATTTTTTTTTATTTTTTATTTATTTTTTTTTTGAGGATTAGCGGCGGTTTTTTAAAAAACCGCTGCAAAATAGCGGCGATTTCAGTAAAACCGCCGCAAAATGAAAGGAAAAAATAAAAAAAACACAAGAAACCCTGAAATCACTAAAACGACCATAACTTTTGATCTGGGCGTCCGTTGGAGCGCCACGACCAGTCAAATCAAAGATCATAAAGAGATATAGAGGCACATATAATCAAAACCATGAGACGGTCTAAGGTGAGAAAGATATTAGAGTTATAAGAAAGTAGAAAAAAATTCTCCAACTTCAAACGGCCATAACTTTTTCTCCAAGTATCCGTTTGGGCTCTACCACATATAAAATCAAAGCTAGCGAAGAGAGCTACGCACAAGTTTAACAAAAGTAAGCTTCTATCATGTTTTTTGACCCCAAAAACTCCTCTGAAGGCCTCTGAAACCCCGTTTCCGTCACCGGTGTCCCGTCGAACTTGTCTTCAAACGGACCTAACTTTCGATCCGCGTGTCAGTTCGGACTCCTCCACCTGGCAGATCATAGATCCTTCCATGAGCTTCGGTTTGACTGGTCGCAGTGCCCACATGCACTCCTAGATCATATGTTATGTCCTTTTTAGTGGGTATTGGGTTTGTTATGTTTTTCGATGCCTCGTTTCTAGCACCTGTTCCCCATCAGCTTTTTTTTAAATGGTCGTAAATTCCGATCTGCCTATCTATTCGAAATCTTTCACCTATCAGGTCGAAGATCGTTTCAGGATCTTTGATTTGACAGGTCGCGGATCTAAAACGGACTCTCAGATCATAAGTTATCTCCATTAATGTGAGTCCAATGTTTTTGTCTCTTTATGACCGTTTTGACGAGTTTTAACGGTTGCTCCATTTATTATTGTTTATTTGGGTTTCCATGACTTGTTATCTTTATTAATGGTTTTTTGTGGGTTATTATGATGATTATGTTGAATTATTAAGGGGTTTTCTGGAGTTGTCATGAGTTTTCATGCATTCTCATTCTTTCTAATGTCTCATTCTTCATATGCTTCTCCATCCGTTTTCATGTGTTTTCATGATTTTTCATCCTTTATCACGTCTTTTCATACTTTTTCATGTGTTTCCCTTATTATTTATTATTTATTATTTATAATATACTTTAATTTATTTATTATATATTATTTGTTACTGGTTATTTCTTATTTCTTAGTTATTATTTATTATTTATTATTTATATTTATTTATTATTTATTATTTATTATTTATTATTTATATTTATTTATTATTTATATTTATTTATTATTTATATTTATTTATTATTTATATTTATTTATTATTTATATTTATTTATTATTTATTATTTATTATTTATTATTTATTATTTATTATTTATTATTTATTATTTATTATTTATTATTTATTATTTATTATTTATTATTTATTATTTATTATTTATTATTTATTATTACTAATAATAAAATATTATTATTAATAATAATATTTGTTACTCGTTATTTATTATTTATTATTTATTATTTATTATTTATTATTTATTTATTATTTATTATTTATATTTATTTATTATTTATTATTTATATTTATTTATTATTTATATTTATTTATTATTTATTATTTATTATTTATTATTTATTATTTATTATTACTAATAATAATATGTTATTATTATTAATAATATTTGTTATTGGTTATTTATTATTTATTATTTATTATTTATTATTTATTATTTATTATTTATTATTTATTATTTATTATTTATTATTTATTATTTATTATTTATTATTTATTTGTTATTTATATTTATTTATTATTTATTATTTATACTTATTTATTATTTATATTTATTTATTATTTATATTTATTTATTATTTATTATTTATTATTTATTATTATTTATTACTTATTATTTATTATTTATTATTTATTATTTATTATTTATTATTTATTATTTATTATTTATTATTTATTATTTATTATTTATTATTCATTATTTATTATTTATTATTCATTATTCATTATTTATTATTTATTATTTATTATTTATTACTTATTATTTATTATTTATTTTTATTATTTATTCTTTGTTATTATTTATTATTTTTTTTTATTTTTTATTTTTTATTTTTTATTTTTTATTTTTTATTTTTTATTTTTTATTTTTTATTTTTTATTTTTTATTTTTTATTTTTTATTTTTTGTTTTTTGTTTTTTATTTTTTATTTTTTGTTTTTTATTTTTTATTTTTTATTTTTTATTTTTTATTTGTTTATTATTATTTATTATTTTTTATTTTTTATTTTTTATTTGTTATTTATTATTTATTATTTATTATTTATTATTATTTATTTTTATTATTTATTCTTTGTTATTATTTATTATTTATTATTATTTATTACTTATTATTTATTATTTATTATTTATTATTTGTTTATTATTATTTATTTTTTATTTTTTATTTTTTATTATTTTTTATTATTTATTTTTATTATTTATTCTTAAATATTATTTATTCTTTATTATTATTTATTCTTTATTATTTATTCTTATTTATTATTTATTATTTATATTTATTTATTATTTATTAATTTTATTTATTTATTATTTATATTTATTTATTATTTATATTTATTTATTATTTATATTTATTTATTATTTATTATTTATTATTTATTATTTATTATTTATTATTTATTATTTATTATTTATTATTTATTTTTTATTATTTATTATTATTAATTATTTATTATTTATTCTTATTTATTATTTATTATTTATATTTATTTATTATTTATATTTATTTATTATTTATATTTATTTATTTTTTATATTTTTTATTTTTTATTTTTTATTATTTATTATTTATTATTTATTATTTATTATTTATTATTTATTATTTATTATTATTTATTATTTATTATTTATTATTTATTATTTATTATTTATTATTTATTATTTATTATTTATTATTTATTATTTATTATTTATTATTTATTATTTATTATTTATTATTTATTATTTATTATTTATTATTTATTATTTATTATTTATTATTTATTATTTATATTTATTTATTATTTATTATTTATTATTTATTATTTATTATTTATTATTTATTATTTATTATTTATTATTTATTATTTATTATTATTTATTATTTATTTATTATTATTTATTTATTATTATTTATTTATTATTATTTATTTATTATTATTTATTGTTTATTATTTATTATTTATTGTTTATTATTTATTGTTTATTGTTTATTATTTATTATTTATTGTTTATTATTTATTATTTATTATTTATTATTTATTACTTATTATTTATTACTTATTAGTTATTATTTATTTTTTATTATTTATTATTTGTTATTTGTTATTTATTATTTATTAGTTATTAGTTATTAGTTATTATTTATTATTTATTATTAATGAGTTTATATCTATTATTTATGTATTATTTTTTTTCAATTAATATATATAAGTATATTAAATTCTGTTTATTAACCACATGACGAGTTTGCTGGAGTGGTAAAGTCTTTGGAAAATAAGCCAGAGGTTAGGGGTTCAAATCTCACCAAATGTAGTATTTCTTTATATTGCATGTGCATGGGATGTGCATGCATGGATAAATAAAGTAAATAAAGTAAATAAATAAATAAATAAATAAATAAATAAATAAATAAATAAATAAATAAATAAATAAATAAATAAATAAATAAATAAAAATTAAAAAATAAATAAATAAATGTGCATGGGCATGGGATGTGGCATGGGCTAAAATAAATAAATAAATAAATAAATAAATAAATAAATAATAAATAAATAAATAAATAAAAATTAAAAATATTAAAAATATTAAAAAAAATTAAAAAAATTAAAAAAAAATTAAAAAACCGTCGCGAATAGTTTCCCGATGCACGATTTCGCGGTGGTTTTTCAAAACCGCTACCAATCTATTTAGCGGCGGTTTAAACCACCGCTGCCAATCTATTTAGCGGCGGTTTAAACCACCGCTAAATACCTTTTTGTCATAGTGTCGTGTACGTCGAACCTCCTTGTAAAAGTCACACCATCTTACACCTTACTCTTAGGAAGTCTGTGGGTATATTAAAGTAATATGTATCAAGAACCTAGCGATATGAGAATGTACATCATTTTTTATAGAATAATGAATATATTTTTATCCTATTATTGTTACTTTATAAATTATTTTTATTTTGAAATAATAAAACACAAATAGTATTTTTGTGTAATATTCAATTCAATTAAGGAATTTATTTTGATGAATTAATAGATTTTTTAAATAAATAATATTGTATAAAATATTATTATTAAATAATTTTTATTAAAAATAAATGATCATATAATATTTATGAAGTTAAATATAATTTTTATAAGGGTTCAAAAACTGTTATTGTCAAAAAAAACCCAACATTTCTTAATAAATGTCAATTTTATTTTTTAAAGTAAAAATTTACATATTTAGAAAATTATTTAGATAAAATCAATATTATTTTTGGAATCATAATTTCAAAATTATCCAACGGTAAATTTTTCATAATTTTCTGAGAGTTAAATTTTCAGGTAAAAATTAAATACCCTATAAATATATTTTGTGTGCTTGGACATCATAATGACCCAAATTTGATATAATAAATGCTATAAATGGGATAAAATATAAAATATATGTTTTCACTTTAAAATAATTTGATTTTATGTTTATTTTATTAATTTTATAAAGCCATTGTCTATCCTCCAAAACCATTAATATATTTTAAGGTTTTAAAATCATTTCTTTAAGAGTATGACTCACTTCCACTTAAGCAAGAGAATTATTTTATTAATTTCGGTCCTTTACCTTATAAAATAATTAAAAAAAATCCCATTTGTTAGAAACCATGGGAAAATCATGTGAAGGATTTTGGTTTTGGTTATTTTATTATATAGAGTCCAAAACCTAGGTTTGAGAAATAATAAAGAAATCCCCACTCTTTTCCTATATAAACCCACACAATATCCCATTTATATTCACTAAAAATTCTTTTAACGTGTCCTTAATTTTAACTCCTATCTCTAGATTCCTACCAAGGTGCACCCAAGTTCTCAAGAAGGTCCTCCCAAGCATTTGGAGTCACGCACTCAAGTAAGGGATCTTTTCCTTTCTCCTATTTATTCAAGTATCATCTTTACCTTATGTCTTTTACATTTATTTCCTTATGATGGGATACGTTATTCCATATCCCTCTTACTATCCAATTTATTTCCAAATGATGAGATACTCATTTCACTCTCATCAACCCTTTTTATGAATTTTTAAGCGATGCCTTTATACTACTGAAACTTCACCACGATTTTCCATACCAAAACAATTATGTAGTGAACACCATACCCATTTCCTATCAAGTTTGTTCACCTATATAAACTTATAATTATTTGTATTTGTACTTACATGTATTTATTCTAAACTCCTTAATCATGGAATAAAACATAATGATGAATGAATCCATGTTGTATGATCTATGTGGCACACTTAAGCATGATAATAAAATGAAAGTGATGGGTGTGCTCAGAATTATATAGTGCTCCAATACATTAGGTAATGTTTAGTATCATGATACATCATGTTGGGATAGGTATTTAACCATATTATTTTATGGGACTTTATCCATCATGATTTCTTAGCAGTTATCCTGGACCTATTTTTATGAGGCAGTGTTTTAAGATGTTTCCACATTTTCCATGTTATGATTTTTATGCTATATCATGATTTATTATTCATGTTACTTTTATTCACAATTGATAAGACTATTGTCTATCATGTGCTACCTTATTCTATTCTTATTACCTTACTAGGATTTATAGCTCACCCCCTTCTTATGTATGACCCAAGGTTATCTCATGCAGTTTTAAGTATGAAGGAATATTATGAACATGTTAAAGAGGTTTTCAATAAATATAATGTATTCCATGTTTTAATTTTTTATGTAATGTTCCTAATTACCAAAGACATTATACTTCTCAGTCTTCTGGGTTGTGTTAAGTATAATATTATTTAATAAATCATGGATTAATGTATAATAAAGAACATGGTTGTTATAGGAGATGTTGAAGATCTTTCACCAAAATAGAAGAATGTGTTCCAAGTTTCCAAAGGCAATATACTATTATGTTCTTTGGGAATGTGTTTATGTAATGTAATGAATATTAATCTAAAAAGATGTAATATCCTTGTAAATTAATCCTAGTTAATTATACTGATAACCTATAGAATAAGCTCCAAATCTTTTGAAAGACCACCAGCTAGCTGTTGGATCTCACCAGCTAGCCAGTGGGAGCATACAGTGTGCAGGTAGTCCCAACATCCCCACTGACTACTCGGTGGAGGCTATCGGGTATCATGTCATGAGCCAACCTAGATACCTTGATACATGGATACCTAAGTTGGGCTTTACATGGATCAAAGGGTGTTCCCAATCCTTATGGGTAGGTTAATAGAACCTGGAATCAACTAAGAGTCAAAGGGAATGATTTTTCTACATTATCAAAGAATCAATATATAATAGTGGAAGATAAATCAATGAACAATCTGTATTCCAAACACTCCTCAAGTAGAAAATTAACACAAGCAGATAAATATCCCAAAGTAATACATCATAAAAAATAAAAAAAAATATCCATCAATATAAGGTCTCAAAATCCTTATATAACAAGTGGACCGTATCTCAATTATTCACCACCAATACTCCAGGGTATAATTAATCAATCACACCTTCCACCTTTGAGTGGTGCTTTCCCTTTTCCTAGACCTAGAATAATATAATCTATAAATTATTAAGAAAAAAATTAAGGTGTGATAAAAAATAACCCAGTGGGATCTCAACAAGTGTTCCATAAGAAATTCCAATACAAAGAAACTATTTATGCTTCAATTTAAATAAAGATAAGGCATGGAAAATAAATTTCACAATTTCTGTCAAAACATGATTTCAAATAAAGTAGCTGGTTGATATATAAAAAAATAATTTAATGAACATTTTCATGGATATTTCTATAATCAATGGCATGTAATAATAAAATCTAAACAGAGCACCATGCTTATAAGCCCTGGAGTTTTTTAGTTTCTGGTTTAAGGATCCTCGTACTACTCTGTCAAATCAACACAATTCAAGATGAGTGCACACATCCCTAAGGCTCATTCCATCGACATAATCAATAAATATCCCATATTGATAAATCATGTCGAATGTCATTTAGTTATAGTTTTCATCATAAAATTTGATACTGGGTAGTTAGAGTCCTAGCATGCTTGTCCCAGTCACCCACTAAATACTCAAGCTCACATGTTCTTCAATCAATCAATCATAGGAAATTTAAATTCAATTTATTATTTACATTTCAAATGAAAAATATCAAGTTTCAATATTCCTTTTCAATTTTGAAACCAAAACATAGGTTTTCATCAAATTCATTCCTTTTAAAATAATCTTTCATTTAAATCTATTTTTCTCAAGAATCAACGTCAAATCATTTCAATTTTTATTTTCTCAAAATCACAACATATATACAAATACTTCAAAATAAATCATAAAAATCATCAAGAATCAAGGTTTATAAAATATTTGAAAATATATTTCAATTCAATAAATTAATAGAGGTTTAAATTTTAGGAATAATCCTTATAGAACCACCTACCTTTTATCACACTATCAAATGATCAATCACCCAAAATGGTAATCGCCGAAAAAGAATCTAGGGTGAGAAAGATCAAATAAAAAACCCTGGAATCATAACCCATCAAATAAAATATATAATCCAAAAAAACATGAGGATTTATCACTCTCAAGGGAGGATATAATGGATGAAAGGGAAATTTTAAATCAAGGAGAAATGACTTACTAGAGGGATATCAAATGCATCCTCAGTGCTTCAATCTGAGAAGAAGATATGTTGGAGGATCCAATTAGACTCTTTAAAGACTCCAAATGCCAAATAATTAGATTAGGGTCAAATTTTAGGTGTTTAGAAGTTTTAAAATGGGTTTAATAATTTTAATTAAAAAATTTGGGGGATTATAAAACCATTCGCACGGTTTACAAGGTAGGTCGCATAGTTAGTACTAACCATGCACCAAATTGTGTGGCCTCACTGGGATTTTGGAAAGGGTTCATGGTTTGGCCACACGATTAGACTAATCATGTTCCAACCATGGAAACCCTAACTTCTTAAGGACGCATGGTTTAGAGGGGAGGTCTCACAGTTTGAACTAACTATATGCTACCCTCCAAAACCACTCAAAATGGCACACAGTTTATTGGTACTTAAATAATAGTATTCTCTAATTATGAACCAATTGTTCATAGCCCCAAAACTTCCAAAAATTTTAAAAAATTTCCCAAAATGACATGGAGTAAGACCTAAAAAAGGATGGTAAAAACAAGGGTCAAGAAGGACCTAAAAGTTGGTAACAAGATGTTACAACCTCCCCACCATAAAAAATTTCTTTCCCCCAAAAATCCTATCAAGAAAAATCAATAACAAAGAGATGAGGCCACTGGTCTCTCATTAGTGTCTCATGCTACCAAACCCCATGTGACTTGGAAACTTTATTCCATAAAAATTAAAACAAAGGTATATAATTTCCATGAAGAACCTTCATCTCAAAATCAATAATCCAGACTAGCTGTTTGGTCATAAATAAATCAGGTTCAAAATCAAAGTCCTCCCAACTCAAAACAAGATATGGGTTAGAGAGATATTTTATAAGTTTTGAAACGTGAAAAATGTTATGAATCAATTTCAAATGAGTTGGAAGAGTCAAATGGTAAGCCACCTTTCCAAAATTCTCAACAACCTCAAATGGTCTCATGTATCTTGGTGCAAACTTTTCCTATTTTTCAAGATTTTGGTGACCTAACTGAGGTGAGAATCTCAAAAAAACCTAGTCACTAACTAAACAATACAAAGGTAATTTATGATGATCATTATAGGATTTATACCAACTCTGTGTCATTACCATTCTCTAATGAATAAACTAAATCATTATTATCATCACTTGGACTAAGCTATGTCCAATCAGGGAAATTTCACCAATATTTAATCAACACAACAGATATTTACATGGGTATTCATAAAAGGCATCAAAGGGTTCCATATTGATATAAAAATGGTAATTATTATTATATGAAAATTCAATCAGTCCCAAGTGGTTATCCTAAGCTATACCAAAGTCAAGAATATAAGCATGAAGCATGTCTTCAAGAATCTGTATAACTCGTTCTGTCTGGACATCCGTCTATAGATTATATGTCATGCTCAAACTAACATGGGATACCATGGCCTCTAGGAGGCCTATCCAAAAACAAAAATTTAAATGGGAATCCCTATCAAAAACATTAATATATGGAACTCCATGAAACCTAGTGATCTCCTATACATATAGGCTTCCTAAGTCCCCAACTTTGGTTGTATCTTGAATGGGGATAAAGTGAGATGATTTTATTAGTCGATCAATCACTACCCATATAATATTATTCACTAAAGGGGTATGAGGAAACCTAACCATTAAATTCATATAAATGTTAACCCACTTCTAAGTAGAAACTGGAAGGTGATGAATAAAATCTGAAGGTTTTTGGTTCCTGACTTTAACCTGCTGACACGTATAACAATGAAAAACAAAATTAGTGATATCTCATCTCATATGTGTCCACCAAAATCATCATCGCATATCATGAAACATATTAATTATTCCATGGTGAACTACCCACTAATAATTATGGAAATCCCACATCACAATTTTTATCATGGGAAAAGGTATGACATGCCAATTCTAAAAACATAAGATACCCTCAGAAGATAAAGACCACTCACCGAAAGTCTCCCCACCATAAATAGAGTCCCTAATTCTATATAACTGATCATAAATATTATTATTATAAATAATCATCTCAATAAGAGGGTAGGTTAACTGTACTCTTTCTAGAAAAATCTTGGTCTCGTCCTCCTGGACTCTCAAATTCATACGAGAAAAAAGAGGCATCATATTCCACTCTTCTGATGATTCTTTCATAGCTTGGGTCAAAAGTTTTTTGCTAAAAGAATCAGTATTTATATTCCCCTTACTTGGTGTGTATTAAATTTTGAAATCAAAGGAATTAAGGTACTCCACCCATCACCTCTGGAGAAGATTCAAATATTTTTTAGAGAAAATATTACTCAAGATTTTCTGATCGGAATAGAAGGTAAAAAATTCTATGAAAAGTAATGTTGCCAACTCTTAAAAGTATAATCACATTTATGAGTTCAATATCATGAGTTGGATAGTTCTTATCATCTTTACTAATCTTTCATGAACCATAGGCCACCACATAATCACCATATATGAGAATGTAGCCCAAACCCAAACCTAATGTGTCACAAAAGACCACATAGACCTGAAAAACCTTTGGGAGTGTCAACACTGGGGAAGAAGTCAATAGGAACTTAACTCATAAAAATTATTCTAATATTTAAAATCCCACAAGAACATTACTCCTTTTCGATGGATAGTGGTCATTGGAGAAGCCAACTTCAAGAAATCTTTGATGAGTTGGTGATAATACCCCCACTATGCCCAAGAAGTTCCAAATCTCAAAAATGTTTTATGGTTGTTCCCATGTCATAACACCCTTCACCTTATCAGGATCAACTAAAATACCATTTTTTGAAATTATGATTCCCAATAACTTTACTCCTTGGATCCAAAAATTACATTTTGATAGCTTTTTATAAAGTTAATGATCTCTCAAAATTTTCAAAATTGCTCTTAGATGACACACATAATCCTCCTTGGTTTTAGAATAAATCAAGATGTCATACACAAATACCACCTCAAACAAATCTAGTTACTCATGGAATATCTTGTTCATCGGTGCTATAAAAACTATAGGATCATTGGTTAGACAAAAATTCATAACAAGGTACATGTAATGGTCCTACCTACACCTAAAGTTGGTATTTGGAATATCAGATTATTTGATTCTCAAATGGTGATAACCAAATAAAAGGTCAATATTTGAGGAGAACTTCACCCCTTTTGACTAATAAAAAATTATCAATCCTAATTAATGGATACTTTTTCATCATTGTAACTCTATTGAGTTTGGGTAATCAACACAAAGTAAAAGTTTCCCTTCATCTTTCTTCATAAAAAAAGAATAGGCGTCGTCCAAGACAACACCCTCAAGAAAATGAATCCTTTTTATAAAAAATCATCCAAGTAGGTATTTAAATATTTTAGTTCAGTTGGTTCCATATGGTAATAAGGAATAGATATAGGTTGGGTACCTTGTACGAAGTCAATAGAAAACTCTACTTCCCTTACTAGTGGAAATCCAGAAAAGTTAGATGGAAACATGGCAGAAAACTCGATGACTACTAGAGGAAGATTGATGCTGGAATTTTATCACTTCATGTTAAAATCCAACCTAAATACCACCCTGTCTAACTCTAGAAAATTTGGTCTCACTCTGCTCAACCTCGGGTCACATTCTCCCTGGAAGACATGACATGCCACATCAAGTGCAGTGAAGGAGACCCGCTGAAGGTAAAAATCAATTCGGGATTTATGGGAACTGATACAATCCATCCTAAGGATGGAATATAAAGGTTTAATATTAATAATAATAAAATTCCAAGTGATCTCAATATATTAAAAAGATAATACATAAGAAGGTTATTAGAGACTATGCACTCTCTTCATTTTGAGGGTCTTGGTAATATCTATCACATAAGACATAAGAACCATAATAAGGTTTAAAAAATCAAAACAACTAGTCAATATGAATGAATGAGATGCACCAATATCAAATAAAAGAGTCACTAAATATGAATATATAGTGATGGTTCCCCTCACCGTCGTTGTACTTACGTCAGCTTCCTCTAGAGACTCTTCCATTATGTGAAAAATCATTATTTTGGATACCTATGGTTGTAACACCTTATCTATTGAAGCATAAAATTTAAACATAGTATATTTTGGTGTTAATGATAATGTTCCACTATATGGGGTATAAAAGATAGAACAGAACTTCTATAGGTGTTCTGAGCAACTACATAAACCACATATCTTCAAGGCTTCAATACAAAATCACTTCTAATGCCCAACCTTTGCACACTAAAATCAAGTCAAAGGTCCTCTTATAGACACCACAGAATGTCTGGATGATGATTACTATTTATATCCACCATGAGACTCTCTATGTTTCCTCTTTACTTTAAAGAGACCAATATAATAGCCATTGGGAGTAAGAGGAACTCTCTTCAACCCTCCCTTACTAGCTAGGTCAAGCTCAGACATCAAGGATCTATATAAAATGACCACATAGGAAGTGAGATTAAGCATGAAAACATGATATAGAATAATATACTGAAGACTCATATTGAATATTTTATCCTTATGCTTCTCATTCATCACCACATCAGGAGAAAATTGAATGAGTTCAACAAAACAGTTTGCATACTGAGTCATGGTCCTATCACCTTGATGGAGGTTGAGGAACTCCATATATTTTTTTAAAACCATTGAATATGGATAGAAATATTCTATAAAAATAGCTCTAAATTATTTCCACTCCAATCTCTCATGTCACTTCACTATCATCATCAAATACCACCACCTCATACTAGTCCCTTTAAGCTTGAAGGTAGAATATTTCACCTTTATTAAATCAGAAATTTAAAAGAACTCAAAAATTATCTCAATCATATTAAATCGACCCTATGTCTCTTGATGGTCATTCAAGCCTTAGAAATCTATGGGTTTCTAGATAAGAAAATATAGATCATGATCTCTAGTTTCATCCCTTCAAGGTTCTACCATCGTAGCCTGAATGGGAACGGGTGCAGATACTTGTCCCTGATCTTGGATAATAGGCACCACTATCTCAATAAGATTTTGGTAAACCGGATGTTTCTATTTTTTGTGGTTTATTAGTAGCTCCCTCCTGAGGTCAATTATAATGTCTCCTCGAAGTCATGGTATTATACAACATCAACAGGAAACATGAAAACATCATCAAGGATACATAGAGAATAAACTCAATCAAGAGATACATGAACATCAATTCCATTAAGTAGAATTCAGTTATATAGGCTTTCAAAACACTCAAATTATATTTAGGTAAAAAACTAAGATCAGATCAATTCATTCCTCAAGTACACTTTTCCTAAACACTCATGGTGACTTAAGGCTCATTATGATGAGATCTAGTCAGGAACTCGCTTGTATTAACCACTTAAGTCCCAAAAATCACACCTTCTATCTACCAGGATATCCTAGACTACATAACAACATCAAGGAAAGATTATAAACCTACCTATAATACTATTTGGTCAAAAACTAACCCAAATACCCTGGTACACGGATACCTAATCCAAGTCTGACATAGACCAAAGGTCATTCTTAATCCCCATGGGTTGATGGCTATCATCTGACATCACCTAAGAGTCAAGGGGAATAATTTTTCCACATGATCAAAGCATAAATATATAATAGTGAAAGATAAATCAATAAATAGTCATTATTCTAAACACTTCTCAAGGATTAAAGTGCCACAAGAAGATAAATATCCCAAAGTAATAAATCAATCTAAATACAAAAAAACATCTATCAAGAAAAGTTCTCAAATCCCTGTATAGAAAGTGGGCCATAGCTCTACCGACCACCACCATTACTCTAGGGTCCCATGAATCAAGCTCACCTACCACCTTTGAGTGGCGCTTTCCCTTTCCCTATACCTAGAATAATATAATCTATAAGCACCCAAAGGAAAAAGTAGGGTGTGAGAAACAAATATCTCAGTATGATCTCACCAAGTGTTCTATAAGCAGTTCCAATACAAATAAACCATTTATGAGTCAATTTAAATAAATATAAGGAATATAAAATCAATTTCATAATTTCAGTCAAAACATGATTTCAATTAAAATAGATTTAAGATATATCAAAATGGGATTTGATGAACATTTTAATAAATTGAGAGCATGACCAAAAACAATTCTATAATCAATGGCATGTAATAATCAAATCAAATCAAAGAACCATGCTCATAATCTATAAGTTTAGTTATTTTTTGGCTTAAGGATTCTCTCACTACTCATTCAAATTAATACAACTCAAGATGTATGCACACTTCCCTAAGGGTCAGGCCATCGAGATAATCAATCAATACCCCATCTAGTGAAATCAATATGAACTTGGTTTAGTTAGATTTTTCATCGTCATATCTAATTATAGGGAGTCAAATTCCTTGCATGTTTTTCTTAGTCACTCACTAACTACTCAGGATCACATGTGCTTTAATAAATCTATCATGGGAAATTTTAGTTCAATTTATCATTCATGGTTCAAATGCCCAATTTCAAGTTTCAATATGCCTTGTAAATTTCAAAACAAAATAATAGGTTTTAATCAAATTCATTCATTTCAAAATAATATTTCATTTAAAGCCATTTTTTTAAACAATAAACATCAAATCATTTCAATCCATCTTTTCTCAAAATCACAATGTATTTTCAAAGCCTTTGAAATCAATCATAAAAATCATCATGAATCAAGGTTTATAAAAAAATTGAAAATACATTTCAATTTAATAAAGCAATCATGGTTTCAATTGTATGGAAAAAAAACTTACGAAACCACTTACTTTTTATTACATGATTAAATGATCAATCATCCAAAATATAAATCACCAATGGAGAATATAGTGTGAGGAAGATCAAAGAGAAAACCCTAGAATCATAATCCATCAAATCAAATATTCAATCCTTAAAAAACAAGAATATTAATCAATCTTAAGGGAGGAGTGAAGAGAGGAAAGTAAAATTCCAAATCAAGAAGAAATAACTTACTAGAGAGAGATCAAACACATCCACTAGCACTTTGATCCGAGAATAAGAGAGGTTTGAGGATCCAATTCACCTCTTGAGAGCCTCTAAAAAACAAATTATCATATTAGGTTCAAATGAGATGTTTCTAGGAGTTATAATGGGGGATTTGGGATTTTAATTAAATTTTTAGAGTGATTTAAATTTTTTTTTCATAGTTTATTGGGTAGGACACACTGTTAGTACCAACCATACTCCTAATAGTCCACCCATCACTGGGATTTTGGAAAGGGTGCAAGGTTTGGTTGTATGGCTATACTAGTCATGTACTAACCATGCAAACCATCACTACCAAATTTCACATGGTCTTGAGGAAAGTCTTCATGATTTGAACTAATTATGTGCCACTCTCCAGAACTACTAAACTAGGCACATGGTTTGCTGGTCCTAACTGCATGGTTTTCTATAACCATGCACCAACCATGAAAAAACCTAAAACTTCCAAAAAAATCCAAAAGTACCCATAAATTACCCGAAACAAGGCCCAAAAAAGAGATGATCAAAACAAGGGTCAAGAAGTTCCAGAAATCTAGTAATGGGATGTTACATATCCAGTGAATTTGGGACTTCCAGTCTGGGGGTGAATTAATGATGTTCAAAAAGAATCCATTTTGGGTCTTTATTACCTTGTATCAACTCCTTAGACTAAGGAACCCTATAAATTATATAAAAAGAGGCTTTGGGGGTATAGATCTTATAAAAATTGTAGTGTACATCAAACAAAATTTTCTTTGATATTCAATGGATTCTCAATCTCTAATGAGATTAAAAGTTTCATTCTTTCTCATCTATTCCCAAATAAGATCAAAGTAAATATTATCTATGGGAATCATGAACAATAATGGGCACTATAAAATGGAATGATCTTCATTGAATATCATTAATCACCTTTGATATTTCTTTGTTTTATCATATATTTCTTTGTGCCATTTCTCTTTATTATTCTTCAGCCTTTATTCTTTGTTGTATAGCCCCTTGGATCCCTCTCTCTCAATTTTAATCTCTTTATCAAACACCTTATTTCTATTCTTATATTTTAGTGATAGTTCATGTGGACTTGTAATGGGTTTTACAAAAATTCAATCCATATATTTTCTCCCTCTTTCTCATCATTGGTTTCTTTCTTATCCATTCAAAAGTGAGGGATTATTTGTTTGGTTATTGATTCCTATTAAAACCAAGGGTTCTTGGTTTCTTTCTTTTTCCATTAAAAAGAAATGGAACTCTTTTGTTCTTAGTTATCATTACAACTAAGGGGTTATATACCCTCCCAATCCTTCATGATGGGAGGAGATGTGTAGGGTCACCTTTGTGTGCTATTGTTGAAATCCATTATCAAAGTTTGTCTTGTAATTTTTAATTTTCACGTTTACTATTAATCAATAATTAATTAAATTGTTTTAATTTACTATATTTTTTAATTATATATTATTGAAGGCTTGTATTATATCATTATATCTTTTATATAATTGATTTATTTATTCACTTTTTAAAAAAAATCACCCCTATTTCCAATTTACCTTTCACTCTTCCCAACAATACCCTCTATATAGTGTATCCATGGGTTTCATATGATTTATTCATCATATGGATGGGATTTATCCTTCCTCAATATCTAGTTAGTGCCTATAATACAAAGGATAAGGATAAAGTGTCCTTATGGTGATGGATAGTTTTGTCTAAGCACTATGCGATCATCCACACCCATAACCATCATAAGGATGTATTATTTATAATAAAAAAGGATGCTCCTTGGGTTGTTACATTTACTCATGTGATACCAACACATGATTAAATGCTTCTATGACTAGTTCATGAATCATATACATGAATGATATTTCTCTAAAATGTTTCATGTTATGAAATGTTTCATTAAATGATAGCTACATGGAAAAAATACTTGAATGGTGATTGTTTATCATTTGGCCATAAAAACTCATAGTATAAAATTAAATACCAATTATGCATTCAAATTTTCAATATGAGATAGTTTATATATATCATATACATATAAGGCTTTTGGACATATCTCTTTTAGTCTCCCAACTTCACTAAATCCTAATTGACTTTGTGTCATTTCACCTTATATTATATCATATATAGTAATTTATGAAATCATATCCAAAACTCTTTTGAATATATTTAAAAATACTTTTGAAATTTATCATTAACTTTACCTTTTATTACATAATATGAAATACCTTGTTGAAACCTATCAAAAATACTTTTGGATTTACTCTAAAATAGTTTTTAGAGTATCTATCTAAGTCAAACTCATTCCCCATTCAGTCAATCGCAAAGTATGACCCTACTAGACTTTATATAATTAACAGAAAATGTGTATATTTAGATTCATATATGTAAGAAAAGAGAATCCTATAGTAAATCATCAGTTCTGCTCAAGATATAAAGGGATTTAGAGTGATCTCCATTAAACACATGTATCTTTATACCTATGTCCACCATTTTTCATCATATACAAACAAATATTCTCATATTTTCCCTTTTTCCAAGTCATCAAGTGACTGTGGGACACGAAGAATGTAAATCTCATATATACAACTCAACTATTCTCGATTCTCAGAGTATAAATTGATAAGATCGATGAATACATCACATATCATTCATCATTATGGATTATCACATCACATGTCCCTTACCTAGATAAATATATAATATCTAGGTGCGTCTAAAAACTTTCATGATCTATCTTAATCTAGGGCCCAAATGTTTTATATGAGAGGAAAAATCTCATCTTGTTTAAGCTCCAAGTGATTACATGATCAAAAATATACTCAATCACCCCTGTATTGTCTAAGTAAATATATAGAATTACATAAGTATGGTATCAAAGAATGAAGGTTCTCGTTCTAGGTATCTCATCAACCTTAGGTAATGGGGACTCAAATATAATCCATAAACCCCTATTATACCAAATACATATACATGACACTCCATGTGGTATACTTAGTAGGCCATCCAGTATACACAAAAAATATTATTTTTTGTTTTGTACCTCATAATAATATTTCATATATCTATACGATAATACTACTCCCAAAAACCTTAACATCTCATCATATCATATAATACTCCATGATAAACATTGGTTAGATATGAACTCAAAGTAATACATTGATATGACAATTATCATTACACTTCATGAAATGTATATCAAAATATAAACTTATGAAACTAACATGAAATAATGATAAAGTGAAGATTAAATTTTAATATGATAAGTTTCATACTCTTAAAACCTTTTAAGAATAATTAAAAAACCCAACACAAGCACCAAATTATCATGTCATGTATGAAAAACTACCAGATTAGCATTATGTTTGTTGCACTTTCTAAGTTTTGTTAAATCATTACATCATATGTAATCTATATCACATATCTATATTACCATATGATAAAAACCTCCCATTAAACTCTTTAGTGATAAACATATATTAATTAAATTAGTTTGAATAATAGTCAGACTTAGGAATCATATTTTTAACTGATCAACTAATTGAACATATTCAAACCTCTTAACTTCACAATATCAAATGTTATGATGTCAAATTTTTTTATCTATTTAAAACCTTATAATTTCATTATCATCATCCTTGGAACTCTATTATATCAAATTTTTCTTTAAAATAATGTAACTATTTAGATTATTGTTTACTAATATTGTAACGACCCGAACTATTATAAGTGAAATTTCCCTTTTGATTTAATTAAATGTCTTATTTTGAAAATGGATATAGAAAACGCATACACTCCATTTGATTTATTATATCCAATTGTATTTAAATTATCGTTAAGTATCATTATTGTTGATAATATAGTCATTGAATAGTGATCACATGACTAGTATAAATATAGGGTTTTAACAAATCCTTTCGACACAAATAAAGGGGGTGATGGCCTCAACTAGTAGGATTGTTATCTATAAAGCCCATTTATCAGAGCTTATAAGGGAGATAGAATTTTTGCCCTTTTCCTTAAACTAATCCTAGGCCCAGATCCAACAACTTAAGCATGAGTGAACCGTTTTTGGGAGAAGTTCAAGTTCATCAAGATTACAACCCAAACCATGTTCACCGAACGACCCCATGAAAGCCCCCCACCATCTCACACCTTAATTTTAGGGAATATTCTAGTGTAATAAATGTATATGTATCAATACCCTAGAATTATTATTATGTAAATAATTTTTTTATAGAATAGTGAATATAATTTTATTTTATTATTGTTTTTAAAGCACAAATAGTATTTTTGGTTCATATTCAAATTGAATTAAGAAATATATTTTGATGAATTAATAAATAATATTTTAATAAAATATTATTATTAAATTACTTTTGTTAAATAAAAATGATCATATAATTTTTATGAGGCTAATTGTAATTTTTATTAAGGTTTAAAAACTATTTTTGTCAAAACCTGTCAATTTTCAATAAATGTCAGTTTTCACTTTAAAAGTGAAAATTCACATATTTAGAAAATTATTTAGATAAAATGAATATTATTTTTATAATCATTATGTCTAAATTATCCAACGATGAATTTTTCATAATTTTCTGAGACAGTTGAATTTTTGGGTAAAAATTAAATACCATATAAATATAGTGTGTTTTATGACATCATAATACCACAATAGTGATTTAATAAACACTATAAAAGGGATATTCGTACAAATATAAGTTTTAAATTTAAAAAAAATTGATTTTAAAATTTTTTTACTTATTTTATAAAGCCTTGGTGAATCCTCCAAAATGTATAATATATTTTATGATTTTAAGTTCATTTCTTTAATAATGTGACTCACCTCTACATAAGTATGGATGATATTTTAATATCTTCGGCCCATGGCCTTATAAAATAATTTTTTTCTACTCTTATTTGGAAAAAAATATGGGCAAAAACCATGGTAAGGTTTGTGGTTTTGAATATTTAATTATATAGATTCCAAAACCTAAGTTTGTGAAATACTAAAGAATTACCCTCTCATTTCCTATATAAACCCACAAAATATCTGTAAGAACCTGAACCTTCTTTTTAGGTATATTTTTCCTTTTTCTAGAGTTTTTTAGAAAAGAGGATCTTCTGGAAATTTTTCAAGTACACGTCGTGTACTTCGTTGCTCCAGGAGGCTATGTGCTGGCCGTGTCATGGCCACACACACGGTCGTGTGGGGTGATGTGGAGGCCGCCTAAAGTGGAGTACAGAAACAGTAAGTACATGACATGTACTCCAAAATCACACACCGTGTATTTTGTTTTTTTTTTCATTAAACGCACCGGGGTCACGTTTGACAGACAGAACCATCTTCTTTTAGGTCTCATTCGTCCGAGAGAACACGTACGGCTGCGGATCTTTGACAAACTCCCTAGACTCCGTCCATCCTTCAAATCAAACTCCATCAGTTGCGTTAGAATCATATCGGTGAGTTCTATCTTCTCCTAGAGCATCGTTTTCCAATTATTCCTATTTTGTGAGTTATTTTGGGTTGAGGGTTTTGTGAGTTTTTGTAGATCTACGACATTCTAAGATGATTCAAGCCTATTATTTCAAGTATATTGATCTCCTAACCCTGAGGTAGGTGGTTTGTACCTTTCTATTCGATGTCTTTGAGTATTATGTGCAAATTCCACCAATACCCTTGAACGGGGTATTGAGTATTTACCATTTTACCCCTGTTGTTTTCCTGTCATGCTTGTATGACTGTGTAGAGGTAGTTTGGATATGATTTGGGTTGATTGATATGCTTTGGATGTGTTTTTTCCATGCATTGTTTTGTTTACTACCATTTGGTCCTGTTTAGCCTTTGGTTACCTTGCCTATTTTCCATGCCTGTTGTTGTAGGGTGGAGAGTTGTATTCTGACATGCTTGTTATGATGTAGAATGTTTAGCCAAGTAGTTCTATAGGTTTACTTTGTCTACATTACATTTCTATGCTCGTTGACCTACACAGGGCCATGAGAACCTGGTGTAGTGGGCTATAAGGGGGGATTGACCGAGTGAGCATCCTCAGAGAGCCTAGAATCACCTTGGGCTATAAGGGGAATTGACCGAGTGAGCTTCCTTAGAAAATCCTTGATTACTTTAGACTATAAGGGGATTGACTTTGTGAGTTTACTCAGAGAGTCTTTGTTTAAATTGAAAGACCTGGGCTATAAGGGGAATTGACCGAGTGAGCTTCCTCAGAGAGTCCTAGACCTTGGGGCTATAAGGGAAATTGACATGTGAGCTTCCTCGGAGATTCCTTGACTACCTTAGACTATGCGGGGAATGGACTATGTGAGCTTCCTCAAAGAGTATGTCTTTACCTAGACTATACGGGGAATGGATTGTGTGAGCTTCCTCAGAGAGTCTTGCTTTACCTTTGACTATGAGGGGATAGACTGTGAGCGCTTCCTCCAAGAGTCTTATTAAATTACTATGATAGAACCAGAGGGGTTGGGCTGTGTGTACTACCCAGAGGGTTGTCTGTACTTCTTAGATAGGACCGAGGGGGTGGCTGTGAGTACTTCCCAGAGGGTTACCTATTTAAGATTTAGTTTTTGTTTCACTGCTGCTTGATATTGAACTGTGGATTGTTTACTACTGAGCACTTTCTTGTTTACTGCTTTCTGTACTTTTACCTACCATATATTCACTGACTATTAGGCACAGATCTTCAGGTGGTTTCCTACTGGGATTTAGTCTCACACCCTGTTTGGGTCATGCTTTTAGGCCCAAACAGATTATATTGTTGCAGGTATAGATAAGGGCAAGCGCCCTTATACTTCAGGTACTTGATTACTGTGAAGCTGGAGAGCAAGGGACCAAGCATATGCTTGCAATGATGAGGATCTTTTTATCTTTATTTTGTACTTTGGTTTGGTACTATTTGTATTCTAGCATTGTGACTTGTTTGGCTGGTTTTCTAGACATATATATCATGCATCATTTATTATGCATTGCTCCAGTTGTTTATTATCTCAGTCTTCCACTGTTTACTGTTGTTGGATATTTACTGCTTTTTCCATTGTATGTATTTGTTTACTTCCACTGTGTACTCTTCAAATGAGGGCATAGTTTCCCCACTATCACACCCAAGGCCCTCGCTGCTAGTCGGCAGCCTCTAGCATTCGGGGAAATGCACTTGAGGCCATGTGACCAACCGGGTATGGGGCACCTCGGGGTGGCTTCCGGAACCGGGACGTTACAAAGTGGTATTAAAGGATTATTTCTCTTGACTTACTGTATGAAACCTATAATCAGGGATAGGATGGAATAAGTACTTGGTAATAATCTTTGCCCGAGAGTAGCTAACCCATGTACAGGGAAAATCCATACTACCTCGTTTATTGCAATTTTACTGGTTTGTAATTTTACAGTTGATTTGATTGTCATCGTTGGGTGATTCACTTGTTTTGTGTTATTACCATTGTTGTTATTGGGGTTCTATTTCTATCACAACCTGATGATATGAGGGTATTCCATCTTATGAATCATATAGGCACTTGCTAGAAATCACATGTCATGCATTCTTTCCATGCCATCTAGGATGCATTAGCAATTTCATGTTGTTGTGATAGATGTTGTGTAGAATATGCATGTTGTTGTAATAGATTCCTTGATAAAATACATGTTGTTTGATAGGGAATTGTTGTGTAGTACTTTGTTTGTATGAACACCAAACTTTGGTTCTTAAGGTGTTATGGGCCCTCATGGATCGGAATTTGGTGGATCATCGCTTTGTTTCCTTGTTATAACTTGTATAAGATGCCAAACTTTGATTCATGGGGAGTATGGGCCCTCATGGATCGGAATTTGGCACCTTCAATGTTCATTTCAGTGTTTTTATGGGCTCTGGAGTAATTTCTAAGGCTTACTGTCTGGAAAAACCCAGAATACACGCCATGTAGTTTTGATTACACTCCATGTGTTTTTCTATTCGGGAAGAAACAGTTTTTCAAAAGTACATGTCGTGTAGTCTCTAACCGTGTCTTAGGTCATGTGGGTAGAGACACGGGATGGGAAAATCCTTGTGGGAACACGCTGTGTACTAGTTTAGCATATCATGTATCCTGACCTAGGTACTCGGCCATGTCACGAACAACACGGGTCAGTGTTAGACTTTCTTAGTACACACCATGTTTTTTTGGAACACGTCGTGTAGTGTAACCTGGGTACACAGGCCGTGTCACTAACAACATGGGTCGCTGAAGTTTGTCCAGTACACGCTGTGTCAGGATTATACACTCCATGTAGTCTGACCTCAGTACCCGGTAGTGTCGCGAACAAAACGGGTCGGTGTTATCCCTTTATGTACACGTTGTGTCTATTAGGAACACGTCATGTAGTTTGAGCCCTGTGTTTGACCGTGTCACTAACAACACGGGCCAGGTGAAGCTTGTCCAGTACATGTCGTGTCTACCTTGAACACGCCATGTAGTCTTCTATTGGGAGAGTCGTGTGGCTTAACCGTGTAGAAGGACCCAGGTAGGGGAAGAGGATTCAAGTACACACCATGTGATTGTAGAACACGTCGTGTGTTTGGGGTGTTACATAACCAATTAGGGAAAGAGTACACACCCATGTGAATGAATTCAGGGAACACGCCGTGTAGGAAATGTACACGTAGTGTAGTCATGATTTGTAAAACTTGAGTGCTTTCTTCCTCTTGTTCCCTTCTTACACTCCTTGTTTTCAGTCCTTGATATCTTGATCTAAGGTGTGTGCTTGAACTTGCAGATTAATGCCACCGAAATGTCCTCTGGTTGTACGTCAGCTGCTAGGTAGTGATCAAACACCGGACATGGCTGATTAGAGACAATCTGAAGATCCTCCAGTTGTGCCAGCCTTGGCACCAGCCATTATACCTGACATAGGTGTGGATTTGAAGTTTAGGGAGGGTTTTCTAAGGATGATGCAAACCTTCCAGGGAGCTTCGCCTCATTCCCCATCGATGGAAGATTTGATGCGGGTTTTACAGCAGCAGCATCATCCCACCTTCTCAGGGGAAGGAGGACCACAGGCTATAGAGTCATGGCTCGAATCCATGATGACGATCTTCAAGAATCTAGAGGTGCCACCAGAGAGGAGGGTGAATCTCGCGACCTACATGCTCTAAGACTCCTCCAAGAGGTGGTGGGATGTCATCTCTCAGGAGGGGCGCAACTAGAATATGGCTTGGGAGGAGTTCTAACATATCTTTTATGATTACTTCTACCCGGAGACCTTGAAGGCCAATCGAGCCTGGGAGTTCATGAGCCTGGAGCAGTGAGATAGGTCGGTTCGGCATCCAGAGTTAGTGCTCCGCCAGTTGATAGCAGGAAGCATCACAGGGAGGCTGTATGAGGAGATCAGAGCAGGTGGGATGCATCTTCTGGTAGCCAGGTGGTGTGCTACCAGTGTGGGAGAAGCAACCATACGAGGACACATTTCTCGAGAGACCCATTGTAGTGTCGATCTTGTGGTAAGATGGGTCACCTTTAGTGTTTTTGTTAGTTCTTCTCACTAGCAGCTGGTGACAGGGATTCCTCTATGACTCCTCGTTCAGGAGCAGCACCACCAGCTTCTCACCAGTCTGGAAACTGGAGTTCTTCCAGTCGTTCAGGCTGAGGTGGAGGTTGTGGTTGTGGTGGTCAGTCGTCGGTATTTCAGCGACCGCAAAGTGGATCAGCTCAGAGTGGTCAAGCAGGGTCGCAGGGTCGCGGTGCAGTCTAGACTTTTGTAGTGGAGCATACCCAGTAGAAGCAGGATCCCAGACCTTATACCGTTCGAGGTATGATCTTAGTAGCCTCAGTTTTGTCTTATGCTCTTTTCGATGCAAGGGGCTTCCCATAGCTTTATCTTTGTTGTTTTTGTGGAGATCCTTGGGATCTTCATCTTTTCCTATGCCGATATCTTGACGTTAGACACATCATTTGGGACTAGGACAGATAGTGTACGTCAGTGTAAGGGGTGCCCTCTAGTGGTTGTTGGGTGTCACTTTCTATGGAACCTCTATGTCCTAGAGATGATAGGATATGTTTTCATTCTCGGGATGGACTGGTTGGTTCTCTTCCAGGTAGTCATCGATTGTTATCACCGCAGGGTGAGCTTCATATCACTAGAGGGTGCATCTTTTCTTCATAGAGGCGAGTGGGATGTCCAGGCGAGTAGAGCAGGACCCGAGCATCATGGGCTAGGAGGAGTTACATCCCAGATTTCTATTCTTTATCTGAATGACCAGGGGACTTCACAGATGGACTTTTCCCCAGTAGTGGATCGTTTTAGGGATGTCTTTCTAGAGGACTTTTCAGGTTTTCCTTCGGAGTGTGAGGTAGAATTTTCTATTGAGCTTGTGCCAAGAGAGGCATCGGTGTCCATTCCTCCTTATATGATGGCTACACCTGAGTTTTATGAACTCAAGAAGCAGTTGGAGGAATTGCAGGCAAAGGGTTTCATCTGACCCAGTACTTCTCCTTGGGGTTCTCTTGTCCTGTTTGTGAAGAAGCTAGACGGTACCCTTAGGCTCTATGTGGATTATCGGAAGCTGAACCAGTTGACGGTCAAGAACCGATATCCCTTGCCTAGGATTGATGATCTCTTTGATCATCTTTGAGGATCTGAGTGTTCTCGAAGATTGACTTGAGATCCGATTATCATCAGTTGCGTATTAGACCATCTGATATACCTCTTATAGCCTTCTGGAGCAGGTATGGTCTATACGATTATATGGTTATGTCATTCGGTCTCATGAATGTACCTGCAGTTTTCATGGCACTGATGAACCGAGTGTTCTATCCTTACTTGGATTCCTTCATGGTTGTCTTCATGGATGATATCTTGGTGTACTCTCACACTCGACACGACCATGCCACACATCTTGATATCGTTTTGAGTACATTGAGGGAGCATCAGTTATATGATAAGCTCTCAAAGTGCCAGTTCTGGATGGACCAGATTCACTTCTTGGGTCACGTTATTTCAGATACAGGAGTATCAGTAGACCCAGAGAAAGTGAGAGTTGTAGTTTCCTAGGAGCAGATGAAGAATGTTTTTGAGATGTAGATTTTTCTAGGGCTGGCTGGATACTACAGACGTTTTATACAGAACTTTTCATGCTTAGCAGCACCACTGACAGGTCTGACCAAGAAGGGTGTGAAGTTCTTATGGTCAGATTCTTGTGAGTCAGCATTTCAGGATCTGAAATTGATGTTGACTTTAGCACCGATAATAGTCTTTCCAGAGCCGGGAAAGAGCTATATCATTTACTATGATGCGTCAGGTATTGGGCTGCGAGCTGTGCTTATGCATGGAGATGGAGTCGTTGCGTACGGGTCTCGGCAGTTGAGGCCACATGAGAGGAATTACCCGACACACGATCTGAAGTTGGTAGCTGTTGTTCATGCCTTACGTTGTTGGAGACAATATCTTTTGGGAGAGCATTTTGTGGTTTTCACTGACCACAAAAGTCTCAAGTACATTTTCACTCAGCATGATTTGAATTTGAGACAGCGAAGGTGGGTCAAGTACCTGGAATCCTTTGATTTCAAGCTTGCATATGCGCTTGATAAAGGCAATGCAGTGGTTGATGAGTTGAGCGGAAGGACTCAGATACAGGCAGTTCAGAAGGCCAGTAGTGAGTGGCATCTTATGGATCTGTTCTCTGAGATTCATTTGGAGGTGCAAGATAGTCAGAGGCAGACTTTTATTTCTTCTGTAGTTGTTACCTCTACTCTTCTTGATCGATTTCGAATGAGGAAGCTATCAGATTCTGAAGGCATATTCCTAAGGGAGAGTGTGTCAAGAGAGGACCCTATTCCTGGATGGACCATAAGCAAGGATGAATTCTTGCATTTCCAGGGACGCAAATGGGTGCCAAAAGATATACATGAGGATCTGATGCGGGACTTTCATTCCTCAATTTGGGCAGTTCATCCTGGCATCACTGAGATGTATCATGATCTACACCGTCAGTATTGGTGGCCAGGTATGAAGAGGGACATTGCTGGGTTTTTCATGAGGTGTTCCACTTGTTAGAAGGTGAAGGCGGAGCATTAGCGACCAGCAGGGCTTTTACATCAGTTACCCATTCCCGAGTGGAAGTGGAACGACGTCGTGATGGACTTCGTGACTAGTTTACTGAGGTCACCTCGAGGGAATGACACAGTTTGGGTTGCCATTGACAGGATTACAAAGGTCTCTCACTTCTTGCCGATCAAGGAGACCTTCAGTGTTGATGAGCTGGGGCAGTTGTACATCTGAGAGATTGTACTTCTGCATTGATTTCCACACTCCATTATTTCATACAGGGATTCCCATTTTACTTCTTGGGTCTGGAAGTGGCTTTATAAGGCTTTGGGTACATAGGTACTTTTGAGTACAGCTTACCACCCTCAGACATATGGTCAGTTTGAGCGTATGATTCAAGTTCTTGAGGACATGCTCTGAGCATGCATTTTGGATTTCGGAGGTTCTTGGGAGAAGTATATACTTATTTTGAAGTTTTCCTACAACAATAGTTTTCAAACAACTATTCATATGGCACCTTACAAGGCTTTGTATGGTAGGCCATGCCGATCACCCTTATGTTGGATGGAGGCAGGAGAGGTAGCTTTGCTAGGACCTCATCTTGTCCAGGAGACCATAGAGAAGATAGAGTTGATTCGGAAGAGGATGGATACTGCAAATTCTTGTCAGAAGTCTTATGCTGATCAGCGGAGATAACCTCTGGAGTTCGAGGTCGGGGATCAGGTTTTCCTACATTTCACACTGAGGTTGGAACACAAGAGTATTATGATGCAGGGTAAGCTTTCGCCAAGTTACGTCGGGTCATTTGAGGTGTTGGAGAGAGTTGGGCTGATAGCCTATCGGTTGCAGTTACCTCAGAGGTACCGGGATATGCACAATGTTTTTCACCTCTCTTAGATCCGACCTTACTTTTCAAACTCATCCCATGTCTTTCAACCTGAGGAGTTTGAGCTCGAAGTGGATGCGTTGTTTGAAGATCATCCTATCCGGATTGTTAATCGCAGTACAAAGGTTCTCTGTGGTCGGTTTGTTCCTTTGGTACGAGTGCTATGGCAGCACGGGAGGGTACAGGACGAGACTTGGGAGAGGGAGGCTGATGTACGAGCACAATGGATAGAGCTGTTTGGGGTTTCTTCTTATACACCGCGCTAGGCAAATTCAGGGACAAATTTCTTAATGGGTGAAGTTTTTAAGAACTCGGACCTTCTTTTCTGGTATGTTTTTCCTTTTTCTAGAGTTTTTGAGAAAAGATGAGCTTCTGGAAATTTTTCAAGTACACACTGTGTACTTTTTTGCCATAAGAGTCCATGTACTGGCTGTGTCATGGCCACACACATGGTTGTGTGGGGTGACATGGAGGCCGCCTAAAGCGGAGTACGGAAACAGTAAGTACACGTCGTGTGCTCCAAAAGTACACGCCGTGTATTTTGTTTTTTTTTTCATTAAACGCACTGGGGTCGTCTCTGACGGATAGAACCATTTTCTTTTAGGTCTCATTCATCTGAGAGAACCCGTACAACCACGGATCTTCGACAAACTCCTGAGCCTCCGTCCGTCCTCCAAATCAAACTCTGTCAGTTGTGTTGGAATCGCATCGGTGAGTTCTCTCTTCTCTTAGAGCATCGTTTTCCAATTTCTCCTCTTTCCTGAGTTATTGTGGGTTAATAATTTTGTGCATTTTTATATATCTACAACATTATAAGATGATTCAATCCTCATGGTTCAAGTATATTGATCTCCTAAACTTGAGGTAGGTGGTTTGTGCCATTCCGTTCGAAGTCTTTGAGTATTATGTGCAAATTCCACCAATACCCTTGAACGAGGTATTGTGTGTTTACCATTTTACCTCTGTTGTTTTCCTGCCATGCTTTTATGCCTGTGTAGAGGTAGTCTGGATATGATTTGGGTTTATTTCTATGCTTTGGATGTGTTTTTCCCATGCATTGTTCTGTTTACGACTGTTTGGTCCTGTTTAGCCTTTGGTTGCCTTGCATGTTTTCCATGCCTGTTGCTGTAGGGTGGAGAGTTGTATTCTGACATGCTTGTTATGATGTAGACCGTTTAGATAAGTATTTCTATAGGTTTACTTTGGCTACATTACACTGTTATGCTCGTTGACCTACACAGGGCCGTGAGAACCTGGTGTAGTAGGCTATAAGGGGGGATTGACCGAGTGAGCATCCTCAGGGAGCATAGAATAACCTAGGGATATAATGGGAATTGACCGAGTGAGCTTCCTTAGAGAGTCATTGATTAATTTAGACTATAAGGGGATTGATTGTGTGAGCTTCCTCATAGAGTCTTTGTTTAAATTGAACGACCTGGGCTATAAGGGGAATTGACCGAGTGAGATTCCTCAGAGAGTCCTAGACCTCGGGGCTATAAGGGGAATTAACATGTGAGATTCCTCATAGATTCCTTTACTACCTTAGACTATATGGGTAATAGACTATGTGATCTTCCTCAGAGAGTCTTTCTTTACCTAGACTATACGGGGAATGGACTATGTGAGCTTCCTTAGAGAGTCTTACTTTACCTTTGACTATGAGGGGATAGACTGTGAGCGCTTCCTCCAAGAGTATTATTAAATTCCTATGACAGAACCAGAGAGGTTGGGCTATGTGTACTACCCAGAGGGTTTTCTATACTTCTTAGATAAGACCAGAGTGGATGGTTGTGAGTACTTCTTAGAGGGTTACCTGTTTGAGATTTAGCTGTTGTTTCACTATTGCTTGATATTGAACTGTGGATTGTTTACTACTGAGCACTTTCCTGTTTACTACTTTTTGTACTTTTACCTGTCATATATTCACTGACTGTTAGGCACAGATATTTGGGTGGTTTCCTACTGGGATTTAGTCTCACACCCTTTTTGGGTTATGCTTTTGGGCTCAAACAAATTATATTGTTGCAGGTATAGATAAGGGCAAGAACCCTTCTACTTCATGTACTTGATTGTTGTGAAGTTGGAGAGCAAGGGACCAAGCATATGCTTGCGATGCTGAGGAGCTGTTTATCTTTTATTTTGTACTTTGGTTTGGTACTATTTTTATTCCATCATTGTGACTTGTTTGGCTGCTTTCCTAGACATATGTATCATGCATCATTTATTATGCATTGCTCTAGTTGTTTATTATCTAAGTATTCCATTGTTTACTATTGTTGGATATTTACTACTTCCGCTATTGTATGTATTTTTTTACTTCCACTGTGTACTCTGCCAATAAAGGCGTAGTTTCCCCACTATCACACCCAAGTCCCTCACTGCTAGTCGGAAACCTCTGACGTTCAGGGAAATGCGTTTGAGGCCATGTGACCAACCGGGTACGGGGTGCCTCGGGGTGGCTTCCGGAACCGGGAAGTTACAATATCCCACTTATATTCACTAAAAATACTTGGATAATGTACTTACTTTGTCCCCCTACCCCTCTTTAGAATCCTCACAAGGTTTCTCAAGCTCTCAACAATCCCCTCATCAAGCTTTTGAAGTCACGCACTCAAGTAAGGGTTCCTTCTATTCTCATTTTTATCCAAGTTTCCTTATATTTTTACACCCTTTTATTTTCATTTAAAAATAGCGGGTATGTTTTTTCACCTCCCCCATGCTTCCCTTATTATGTATTAATTATGATATACCCATTTATCTCTCATTAATTCCTCCCACATACACTCGTTACCATGCCGAAATTTCATAAGAGTTATTCCATTTCTCCTATTTCTTCAAGTTTATTTATTATGTTATGCCTTATATTTCCAAATTAATTATGTTTTGGCATGTATTTATATAACCCTATTACTTTCCATTTCATTTATATATTTTTAGAGACCTCTTTCACTCTCATGAACCCTTTTTATGAATTTTTATTTCACATCGTTAGGCTGCTGAAATTGCACCGTGAATCTTTATTCCAAAACAATTGTGGAAGTGAATACCGTACCCATTCCCTATAAAGGGTGTTCACTTTTATACACATATACCTTTTTATTGTGGTCTTACATGTATGTATTCCACACCCCTTTATCATGTAATAAATTATGATGATAAATGAATTCATGATTTATAATCTATGTGGCACACTTAATCATGAGAATGAAATGAAAGTGATAGGTGCGCTTGGAATTATATAGTGCTCCAATACATTGGGTAATATTTAGTATCATAATAAGACATGTTGGGATAGGGGTTTACCTAATTAATTTATGAGAATTTGTTCAATATGATGTCTTTGTATTTTAGCCTTAACCTAGTATGCAATGTTTTAAGTTGTTATCACATTTCCATATTATGATTATCATGTTATATCATGCCTTTATGTTCATGTTTATTCTATGATCCATTGATATGAATATTTTCTAACATGTTTTGACTTCCTCATGTTATTATATTTTTATTCCCTTACTGGGATTTATAGCTCACCCTTTTCTTATATATGTCATCGGTTCATCCCATGCAATGTTAAGTACGAAGGAGTTTTGTGGTCATGTAAAGGAAGTTTTCAATAATGATGTTGTATTTCATGTTTTAAGTTTGTATGTAATGTTACTAATTTCCTAAAATACTATACTTATCGATCTTTTGGGTTGTATTAAGTGTAATTTTATGTCATTAAATCATGTATAAATGTAATAAAAATAATAGTGTTGTTATAGTTGGTATGAGAGGGAGGTTTAGTTATTTTTTGGGATTAGGATTAGAAAACTATAGTGAAAGCCTTAGGGATAACACTAAGTATAAGAAAAAAACATCCCTAAATCTTGGTGAGTATAGAGTGAGTGGTTTATCAATAAAATAAATCCCTGTCTAGATATAAACAAATGGATGTGGCTTTGGCACAGATGTATCTAGGGGTAAAACCTAAAAACATCGCTTTGAGCTAGATTCGAATGGGAACTAGTGCACGGCAACAGGCCTTGTTGCACTCCTGGTTTGAAACTCTTTGGGGATATTCTTTGATAAATTCATAAGCTTAGTAAAAACCATTATTAAGGGAACGAAAAAATCCCATAAGAATATAAATTAAAAAATATATCATAGATAACTTAGATTGAAGCCTAGAAATTCATAAGTTAAGGTAATAAATGTAATTTATAAGTTAGCCCTTTAATGTCATTGGATTACCCTTTATGTGTTTAATAGTTTAAAATACTTACCCCTAATTTTCTTTTTATTCTAGCCAATGGTCGGTAATAGGAGGAATCAGGCTAACAATTGATGCGAAGATCAATGTAATGACTGCCCTAATGAGATTCCCAATCCGATGGGAGCAGGAATCAAAAACTTTGTCATGATACTCTCTCAGTTAACTCGAGTTTTGAATAGAAACTTAGATTAAGAGGAAAGTCCAACCCCCCCCCCCAAGAAAGAACAATTCACAATCGAGAGCTTCATGAGACAAAGTCCTCTTACTTTCAATGGATCATTTGATCCCTTAATCACTTAACAATGGATAAACTCCATTGAGAAGATCTTATCCATCCATAAATTCTTAGAACAAGATAAAATTCTTCTAGCTACTTGTCGTATGGAGGGTGAAGATGATCAATGGTGGAAATTGATAAAAAAAATACAAAGCCTGAGGAAGAGATCAAGGCAATGGGATGGAAGGATTTCTGGAAAATAATTTTTGATAAATATTTTCCTTGTACCCTCAGAATTAAGATTGAAAGGTACTTCATTTCCCTCAATAAAAAAGAAGATGAATCCATCAGAGCATATGAGGCAAACTTCACAAGGCTTGCATGATATGCCTCTGGATTTGTTGTTACCCCTAAATTCAAGGTTTACCGCTTCTTTGGTGGGCTAAAACCTAACCTACGGAAATCCCTGGAGATCCATGACTTTGATAGCTATAAGGAAATTGTCTGATGTGACCTCAAAGTCGAAATGGAGATTGGTGAATCTCATGGGTATCATGGGGATAATAAGCGGAAGGTGGAGTCAAATTATGACGGTCCAATAGAGATATCTAATGGTACCAATAAATTTCAATACCCCACTTGATAAAGGTGTGGAAAGAAGAATCCTGGAAATTTCTTGAAGGGGATAAGGAAATGATTTATGTGCGGGAAGGGCACTTAGTCAGTGATTATTGGAAAGAAAAACCCATTACTGCGACGGAGGAAAGGAATTATCTGGTAAACCCTCAGTTCATTGTTCATTACTATAACTATAAGGAACTAGGTAATTTCTCAAACCAATGTTGTAATCCAAGGGTTTTTTAAGGCAACCAATAACCTCTAAGGTAGTAAGGGATAGATTTTTCCATCACTACCACCTAAGTGAATCTTGACAAAAAAGTGGTGACAGGTACGCTAGTTATTCATACAAGAATAGAAAACATACTTTTTTATTCTGGTTCTACACATTCTTTTATATCCTAAAAGTTTATTAGAATAATCCAAACACCACCAAAAAGCATGGAAGGAGAGATGTTGGTGAAAATGACAAATGGGTCAATTATATCATCCCATGTATATAACTCCTCCCCTATCACAACATTTGGATTGAACTTCCTAGAGAACCTTATCATACTTCTCTTGGTGTAATTTTATGTAATTCTTGACATGGATTGGCTTTCCCTATATAGAGCCAACATAAATTTCTATGAGAAGGAAATCACTCTTCATATGGAGAATCAACCACCAATTCTATACAAGTTCAAGGAGGAGGATGAATCTTCTTTAGCACCATCATCCCAAGCATGGATATTACTACCATATGAGCATGTATATCTTTCTCATATGATCAAGTCTAAGGAAGGAACCATCCTCAAAGACATGCCTATTGTGAGGTAATTCACTGATGTGTTTCCTAAGGAATTGTACGATCTTCCTCCTAGTAGAGATATTGAATTCTTGATTGATCTTATACCTAGTGCATTGCTAATATCCAATACTTCATATAGAATGGATGTTGTGTAACTTAAGGAGATAAAGAAACAACTATAGGAGAATCTAGATAAAGGGTTTATACACCCAAGTGCTTCACTATGGGGTGCATGAGTCATCATTATCAAGAAAAAGGATGGGTCAATGCGCCTTTGAATTAATTATCGTGAGCTAAACAAAATCATGATGAAGAAAAAGTATCATTTTCCATGAATTGATGAATTTTTTTATCAGATATATGGAGCACAATACTTCTCCAAGGTGGATCTGTGGTTGGTATATTACCAAGTAAGGGTGAAGAAGGAGTATATCCACAAGACTTCTTTTCATACAAGGTATGAGCATTATGAGTTCATATTAATGCCATTAGGACTCACTAATGCTTCATAAATATTCATAGACTTGATGAATAGAGTTTTTAGATATTACCTCGACAAATTTGTGGTAGTCTTTATTAATAATATTCTAATATAATCCAAAATCAAGAAGAAGCATGAGGAGTATTTAAGTACTGTGCTAAAGACCTTGCAAAAGGAAAAGCGTTAAGCCAAGTACAACAAATGTGAGTTATGGTTGAAGGAAGTGTCTTTATTGGAGAATATAATCATAAGAAATGGGATATCTATAAACCCTTCAAATACTGAGGTAATTGAAGGATGTCTGAAGCCAACATATGTGACAGATATTAGTAGTTTCCTTAGATTAGTTGGGTATTATCGTCAATTGGTGAGAAATTTCTCATGATTGTTAAACCCTCTAACCAAGATAACTCGGAAGGGAGTTAAGTTTTCTTGGAATGATGAATATGAAGAGAGATTTAAGGAGTTGAAAAGGAGGATTATAATTATGCTCGTGCTCACACTACCCATAAGTGGAGAGATTTTAGTGGTATTTAGTGATGCTTTAAAGAAGTTCCTGGGCAGTGTGTTGATCCAAAATAAAAAAATCATCACCTATACTTAAAGGCATTTGAAAGTTCATGAGAAAAACTATCCAATACATGATTTGGAGTTGGCTGTAGTGATCTTCACTTTGATAATTTGGAAACACTACCTCTTTTGGGAGAAGTGTGAAATATATACGGATAACAAAAGCCTCAAGTATATATTCACAAAAAAAGAGTTGAATATGCACCAATGAAGATGGTTAAAGATGATCAAAGACTATAACTGCTCAATTAACTACCATCCAGGGAAAGCGAATAAAGTGGAAGACACTCTAAGTAGAAAGGATACAATAACTCTTTCATTGATAAGAATTTATAAGGATTTGATCTTATTAGACTTGAAGATGATGAACATGGGAATCATAAAGGAATGAACATCATCAATCCTTTCACAAATGATTGTTCAACTGTCTCTTCTAAGGAGATCAAAGGATGCTCAAAGAGATGATGTGGGAATTCAGAAGAAAGTGGAAACTATTAGAAAAGGGAAATCCTCAAAGTTCAATGGTAATGAAGAAGGTGCTATAATATTTGGGCCAAAACTATGTGTACCATCAAATCCTAAGTTAAAGGAGTTGTTGGATGATGCACATATCTCAACCTTTTTTATCCACCCTGGAAGCACAAAGATGTATCGAGATCTCCAGAAAAATTATTGGTGGGACAATATGAATAATAAGATCACAGAATATACATCAAGATGTCTCGTATTTCAGTAAGTGAAGGTGAAAAGGAAAAAATGTAAGGGGATGATGAAAACATTACCCATACCTACATGGAAATGGTAAAAATCACCATGTACTTTTCTACCAGGATTCCTAAGATATCTAGAGGAAACAATTCTATTTGGGTTGTGGTGTATCATCTTACAAAGACTTCACACTTCATTATGATTCGAGAGGATTTCTCATTAGATCAACTTGCATGAATATACATCAGAGAAGTGGTGAGGTTGCATGGTGTACCACTATCGATTGTATCTGATCGAGATTCAAGATTCACTTATAAGTTTTGTAAGTGTCTCCAACATGATATGAATACTGATTTGAACTTTAGCATGACCTATCACCCTCAAAATGATGGCCAAACTAATTGGACTATCCAGACACTAGAGGACATGTTAAGAGTTTTCTCAATGGACTTAAAATGAGGATGGTATCAACATCTTCCTCTAGTTGAGTTATATTACAAAAACAGTTTCTAATCAAGCATCCAAATGTCTCCCTGTGAATATTTTTATGGGAAGAGGTGAAAAAAACCTACATGCTGGGATGAAGTTAGGGAATTAAAACTCCTATGTCTTGAAATGGTTAAGGAAAAGGTGGATAAGGTTAAAACCATTTAGCAGCACATCAAGTCTACTCAGAGTTGACAGAAAATCTATGCTGATAATCATCGATAAGACCTATATTTTGATGTTTTATACATGGTATTCCTTCACATATCTCTATGTAAGAGAATAATGAGATTTGGGAAGAAGGGAAAGCTTAGTCCAAGGTACATCAGCCCTTTTGAGATCCTTGATCACATCGAAGTAGTGGCCTACCGACTAGCACTCCCACCTAACCTATCTCAATTAAATGATGTATTCCATGTATCCCTCTTGATAAATTACATATCAGACCCATCTCATATACTCAATCTAGAGGTGGTTCCATTGGATAATGGCCTCTCTTATAAGAATAATCAAGTGAAGATCTTATATCTTAGAGACAAAGTTCTACAAAATAAGACAATGCACCTTGTAAAAGTATTGTGGAGAAACCAAAAGTTTGAAGAACCAATGTGGGAACTAGAGGAGGCAATGAAACAAAGTTTCCCTAATCTGTTTTAATGTGGGGAATGAAAATTTCTAGGGTGAGATTTCTTAATGGGGGAAGATTATAATAACCCAAACTATTATAAGTAAAATTTCCCTTTTGATTTAATTAAATGTCTTGTTTTTTAAAATGGATATAGAAAACACATGCACTCCATTTATTTTATTATATACAATTGTATTTAAATGACTGTTAAGTATTATTACTATTGATAATATAGTCATTGAATAGTGATTACATGACTAGTATAAATATAGGGTTTTAAAAAATCCTTACAACATATAAAAGGGAGGTGATGGAATCAACTAGTAGGATCATTCCCTATAAATCTCATTTATCAGATCTTTCAAGGTAGATATCATTTATGGTATTTTCCCTAGACCAAGCCCAATTTGAGATCCAACAACTTAAGAATGAGTAAAACCGTTTATGGGATAAGTTCAAGCTCATCGAGATCATGGCCCAAACCATGTTCACTGAACGGACCCATGAAATACCCACAATCATACACCTTACTCTTAGGGAATATGTTTTTTTAATAAATTAATATGTATCAAAACCCTATAATTATGATTATGTACATTATTTTTGTATATAATATTGAATATACTTTTATTTTATTATTGTTTTTAAAGCACAAATGGTATTTTTGGTTAATATTAAAATTAAATTAAGAAATATATTTTGATGAATTAATAAATAATATTTTAATAAAATATTATTTTTTAAATTACTTTTATTAAATATAAATGATCATAAAATTTTTATGAGTCCAAATGTAATTTTTCTTAAGGTTTAAAAACTGTTTTTGTCAAAACCCGTCAAATTTCAATAAATGTCAGTTTTCATTTTAAAAGTGAAAATTCACATATTTATAAAATTGATTAGATAAAATAAATATTATTTTTGGAATCAGAATGTTGAAATTATTCAACGGTGAATTTTTCATAATTTTCTGAGACAGTCGTATTTTTGGGTAAAAATTAAATACCATATAAATATATAGTGTGTTTTATGACATCATAATGGTCCAATAGTGATGTAATAAACATTATAAAAGGGATATTAGTTCAAATATAAGTTTTAACTTTAAAATAATTTTATTTTAGATTTGTTTTAATTATTTTATAAAGGCTTAGTGAATCCTCCAAAATGTATTGTGTATTTTATGATTTTAAGTTCATTTCTTTAATAATGTGACTCACCTCCACATAATCAAGGATAATATTTTAATATATTTGGTCAATTTAATTATAAAATAATATTTTATACTTATATTTGGAAAAAAACATGGGCAAATACCATGGTAAGGTTTGTGGTTTTGAATATTTAACTATATAGATTCCAAAACCCAAGTTTGTGAAATATTAAAGAATTCCCCTCTCATTTTCTATATAAACCCACCCAATATCTCATTTATCTTAACTAAAAATACTTGAAGCAAATACTTAATCTATAATCCCCTCTCTATAATCCTCACAAGGTGCCCCAAGCTCTCAATAATCCTCTATTCAAGCTTTTGAAATTACACACTCAAGTAATGGTTCCTTCTATTCTCATTTTTATCTAAGTTTCCTTATATTGTTACACCCTTTTATTTTAATTTAAAAATTATGGGTTATATTTTCTAAACTCTCCCATATTGTCCTTATTATGTTTGAATGATGATATACCCCTTTATCTCTCATTAATTTATCCCACTTACACTCGTTCCCATGCCTAAATTTCATATGACCTGATTACTTTCCAAATTCCCCCTTATGAATTATTATGAGTTACCCCTTTACGAGATACCCCTTTATGAGTTACCCCTATTTCATATGATGAGATACCCCTTTATGAGTTATTTCATTTCTTCTCTTTCTTCAAGTTTCTTTATTATGTTATGACTTATATTTCAAAATTTTTTATATTGGTACATGTATTTATATGACCCTATTACTTTACATTTAATTTATATATTATAAGATACCTCTTTATCTCTCATCAACCCTTTTTATGAATTTTTATATCACACAGTTAGGCTGCTGAAATTGCACTGTGAATCTCCATTCCAAAACAATTGTGTAAGTGAATACCTACTCATTCCCTATAAAGGGTGTTCACTTTTATACAAATATACCCTTTTATTGGTGACTTACATGTATTTATTCCACACCCCTTGATCGTGGAATAAATTATGATGATGAATGAATCCATGCTTTATGATATATGTGGCACACTTAAGCATGAGAATGAAATGAAAGTGATGGGTGCACCCAGAATTATATAGCACTCCAATGCATTTGGTAATGTTTAGTATCATGATATGATATGTTGAGACAGTGGTTTACCTGATTCCTTTATGGGATTTTGTCCACTATGATGTCTTGTTAGTTTATCATTGGCCTATGATGCAATGTTTTAAGTTGTTATCATATTTCCATGTTATTATTATCATGTTATATCATGCCTTTATGTTCATATTTATTTTATGCTCCATTGATATGTCTATTGTCTAAAATGTGTTGAATTACTCATGTTATTCCATTTTTATTCTCTTACTGGGCTTTATAGCTCACCCCTTTCTTATATATGTCCTCAGGTTATCCCATGCAATGTTAAGTATAAAGGAATGTTGTGGTCATATAAATAAAGTTTTCAATAATGATGTTGTATTTCATGTTTTAAGTTGTTATGTAATATTACTAATTTACCGAGACACTATACTTCTCAATATTTTAGGTTGTATTAAGTGTAATTTTATGTCATTAAATCATGTATGAATGTAATAAAAATAATAGGGTTGTTGTAAATACATCCTAAAATATTTTTGGATACTAATTAAAATTCTATTGAAACTTAGATTAGTATAATATTTTAACTTTGAAATTCACTTAAGTCCAAATATACTCCCACTATCCTCTTAGACACAAAATTTATTTCAGAATGTCTTGATAAGATATGTAAACCCTTTTGTGTTTTAAAATAACACTTATTTCTTTTTTATGGGAATATTTAACAAATAAATTATTGTTTTTGTATCATATGTGTTATTCAATGTGTTTGGAACATTTTCATTTTAAAAGAAAAAATTTATTAAAATATACCACTAATGGGTGGGAGAAACACATTCCCTCATATTTTAACAAATATTTGGATAAAAATTTCATCATGGATAAAACATTTTTATCCATATATTCTTTACAAAACATTTTATAGAAATTGATTAATTATAAACCATGTGTATAAATTTAATCATCTCATACTTGTTCATAAAAAATATTTATTATAAAACATCTTATCTTATCACATAAGATAAATTAGATGGAGACACATATATTTTACGTAGATTCATTTGAGATTGATAAATCCTTTACATTAAAACCCTTGATGTAATAACTATTTACTTCATCTCATGAATATAAAATAAAATCTCAATCAATTCTTCCTTTTATTTTTAACTTCTATATATTTAAAAAACTTTTTAAAATATATATTTGGTATCACATAACTTTTCAAAATCAAATAATTAATTTCTATAACATTCATAACTAACATAGACATTCCATGAAGTTTATAAACTCCTTTAGGTGTATCATAGATAATATAATAATATTGAATTATTACACTTATTTCCTGATAACCTTGGGTTTAAATAACCTTGATTGGCTTCTATAAGAATCATTTTTGAAGTTTTTAACCAACATTTCTTCTTTCAATTTTCAAATTTTACCTACTTGTATTGTTTATATGGTACATTATAACCTTTACATCATATTCCTAGTTTTTATAAATTCCCAAAACTTTGAGAATATTGGTTAAATGTTCTTTGAATCCAATTATATTGTCGAAACATTTCCATATATGACAATAGGATAAATTCCATAACCAGAGCAAGCCATTTTTAGTCTCCCCTTATAGCAAACCATACTTTTCATAAATAAATATTAAATATTATTAGATTAATATTAAATAAATAAAATTACTATCTATTCCAGAACCATAAAGGTTTAGTGTCTTTGGAAACTAGATACATAAACATCTTATTTAGGTACATTATTCATCATCTCTCATGATTTTATTCTCTCTTTTTACCCTTCTTGACATATCCTACTTAAAAACTTTCTTCATAACATGGAGAAAGGAAACATAATAAAGGGTGAGATCAGATTCTTGGTAAGTGTAAACATGGTATATATCAATAAATGATCATATGAAATCATAAAATAAGCATAAGAGTACAATATCATGACCATAACTTACAAAGTTCATACCAAATCTATCAAATATTATAAACATGAGTCATTGTATAAAAATTTATCATTTCAAAAGACATGAATCATAAAAGTGAGAGATGCTCACTAATAAAAATGCACCACAAGTTCAAATCATAATCATAGAAACATGTCATAAAAGTGTGGCTTCGTCATAGATATAGAAACCATTTCATATGTAAAGTTTAACTATTGAGACCATCAAATCATAGTGGATTAGGCATAAATACTATTCCCCATATTATAATAGATTAAGAATCATAACCTATTTCCCATAGTGGATAAGGAATCACCCCCTATTTCCCATGTTGGATCAAGCATGTTGACTTGTTTCCCATTGTGGATCAAGCACATCACCTAGTTTCCCAAAATTATATCATGAGATATAAAACTTTACCCAATTAAACATAAGGATATATAATTTTAGTCTCACCAATAACATAATAAAAACCATACATATGTGTGTCATGATATAATAAAACATTCATCATATCATTATAACATAACCCATGGAAAGAAAACAAGATTCATAAACTTTTCATCATTTCTTCATAGCATAACCTGTGAAAAATAAATAGGTTTTATAAAAAACCCATCATCATAATCATAAACCATCTAGAGAAATAATAAGGATACTATCATTTCATAATATCCCCATTAAATCATAATTAAAATCAATGATTTTATCATATGTGTAAATTATTTTAAAAGATCACTGGAATATTCTTAAGGAAAATACCCATTTTATTTTGAAATCACTTATTTAAAATATAAAAGTTCCCAAAATATTATGGAAAAAAATTATTTGAAAATATACTTGGAATCTTGTAATGTATTCTTCAAATAATTTTCTGTTCATTATGGTGATAAATTCCATTAATGTTGTATACATTAAAACAAACATTCCTTTCACATTTTCGGTAAAAAGTCAAAAGTACCTCTTTCAAAAAATGACAAGAAGGTTCAATTTAAATAATTTTGTAAAAATATAAAAAATGGTGAAAATAAATTTAAAAGTAATTTTATAATAGTAAAAATATTCTTAAAAACAATTTTAGTAAACATGTATATGGAAGAAAAGTGATTTTCAACAGAATAAATAAATAAAACCATATTTACTTAAAAAAATAGTCTATTAAGTACTTAAATAGAGGAAAATTAAATTAAAATTAATATCCATCATAAATAACTAGATAATAATAAAAATTAAACGGATTTATCATATTAGTATCATATAATTTTCCTTAATGTAAATTCAAACATAAAAAATTCTAAAATAAAATGAGTTATAAAAGAAATCCATTATCGCTTCAGTAACTTTTAAATCATAAGCCCTATGAATGAAAGAAACTTATATGCATATTTATTTCCCATAATTTTCATGATAAGTATCGTAAAATAAATTCATGGGTAGTATATACACCATATAATAGAAACAAGTGGTGAATATTGCATGTGTCTTACAAAAGTAAAAATGAGACAAAAATCCCTTACCTCGAGTTTGAATTGCTTAAAAAGTGATTTAGCCTCTTGTATAATAAATATAAATTTATTATAATTATATAAAATATTAATTTAAATAATTATAATATCATATATGATCCAATTATAATATTTCATCACTGATTTATTAACAATTCCTTATTAAAAAGATCATTTCTGTGTGTTAACTGTTTCATTTTTCATGAGGATTTTGGTTTGGTAGTTTCGGTAATTGTACATTTATCATGGTCCCATCATATAAAGAATGTTAACAATGATATAAATATTGTATATATTCATTATATATATAAATATATATTCATCCATAAAATATATAGATATAAAACTGAATTATACTATTCATGGATTAGGTAGACCATATGTACACATTAACATTGTTTTCACTTTTTGACGAATGGAAAAAAAGAAAGGTAGATAATAATTCAACTTTATAGAATAATTATTATATAATATATAACATATATATTCATTAAACTATCTTTATTACCATCCATATAAATTTTAAATGAAAAACACATCACATTGCTTTTTAGAGGTGGTAGTCTACACGTACACATGAGCGACATTATCATTTTCCAAATGATTAGAAGGAAAGAAGGTAGATGTGATATTATAATTAAATAATAATATTTATTTCATAAATATAGTTTATATTCATTAAACCCATAATAATTTACATCCATGAAAAATGGTGGTGCAAAATGAATTGTATCGCTGTGGGGAAATGGTAAGTCGTACATATGTACAAGCGATACTTTCACTTCCCATTTGATGGAAAATAGGGTGAATAAAGGTGTTTTAATAATCATAATAACATTTAATTATATTTATTATAATTAATTTATTATTTTATGAATAATAAAAAATATTTATAGGAAGTAGAAGAAGAAACAAATTGAAAGAGGTCAGGTAAGATGATTACCACTTCTTTGGTAGGCCTCTTTAGATACCTTCTTAATGACCCTTAGAATGGAATTTTATGAATAAAATCTCATATAATTAATTTATAAGTAATTTAATAATATATTTTTATAGGGTTTGGTTGATATATAAATCTAAAATTTTTGTAATTAAGATAAAGGAGGGGTTCACTTTTATAAGTGAGGAGAGGGGCGCTCTTGGAATTTTGAAAAGATTGAAATATAATAAAGTCATTATCTATAAAAAATACTTTTGAAATTGAAATAGATTAAAATATAAGGTATTATTTGGTTTAAATATCACAAAAAAATAATATTTTTATAGGTTTAATTTGTGTTTTAAACCTTATCTTTTAGTTTAACCTCTTTGTTAACCAATTTTAACCTTAACCGCAGTAACAACTTTTTCACTCTTAATGGGTTATAATTTTACTTATTAAGGAATAATTAGCTCATAAATGGAAAAGGGATGATATTTTAGACCATTTATAATACTAATTTTAATCTTTAAATAATTCTATAATTTTTAAATAATTTAATAAAATTTTATTTTTCAAAAAATATCATTAATGATATTTTTGCCACTATTTACACAATTTGAATTTGAAAAAAACATAAAAATAATTTAATTTGAATCCAAACATTTTAAAGATATTTAATATGTTATATTTAACTATAAAATCCATGGGAAACTATAAATCACCTAAAAAATTATATTTTTTAAAATAATTTACTTGATTTATATACTACTTGCACAAGCACTGTGTTAGAGTTGCATAAGTATTTAAGATAATTATTTTATTAATAATTGTAAAAAATAAATCAACAAGATTAAAAAAATTAATTCAAATTTTAAATAAACATTTATAACTAACCTTATCCTTTTTTATCCTTATGTATAAATTTTAGAGATATTAAAATCAAGAGTGGAATTTTGGAATTTTCTTTACTTTAAATAATCTAAATGTCACTATCAAGGTTAAATGGCATAAAAATGACATAAATTTAAATTTGGGAGGTATATGGTATAATTTCTCTCATAAAATGAAATAAATGAAAATTTTGGGTTGATTTTGAGACCATATCTTATGGTTCTAACCCTAATTAACTCATTTTACCGTTACCGTGGTAATAAAAAATACTATGGTTATTATTCATATTGACCAAAACTAAAAGGGAACTATTTACCAAATTTGGAACTCAAAATTTAAAATATAAAATCCATTTTTAATTATTCAATTTCAAAAAAAATTAGAAATTAATTTAAGATAAAAATGTAAAACACAATAAAAAATAGTTTTCAAAAAAATGCCTTTTTTAATTATAAAAATATATTTATACCAAATTCAACCATAAAAATGATTTCAATGAACTTAATTGAATTATTAATAATATAATAGACATGATTTTACTTTTAAACCAATTTAACATACAATATAACTTTTCAAATTCTTGAAACAAAAATATAGTTTTCAATAAAAAATTGTCTTCTTCACTATTCATCGAAAAATAAATCTTTTCACAAAATTCTTAAAAATTTACTCTAAGATAATTTTGAAATGTTTATTTAAAAAATTAATTTAATTTTATAAAATTAATTTTATAGAAGTGTAAAAAATTAAATATAATATTTTCTCACAAAAATCAATAATAATCATATTTGAAGAATACATATTTTTAAAGCATAATATGACTTTACTAAAAATTTAATGCTTATTTACTGAGAATTAGTCAAAAAAATATCAAGTAAAAACTATATATATATATATAATGGTTATTCCTATTCATACCCACTAATTCAACGACTATGTTATATTGGTCATATTTAAATAATAATATTTTGTGGTTTGTTTAAGCTCGGTGTTGTGTGTCATATACGTTATCGAATATAATATTCTTTTAAAATATCAAGGTGTTACATTCTCCCCCCCCCCCAATAAATAGTGTCCTCAAAATTTTAACATGTTCTCAGTAATCAGGTGTTTGATATTTGAAAATTTCTTTTTTGAAAACTCACATCATAAAAAGGGTTAATAAAACTTCTTCTTGAATAGAGGGAAAGGGAAATACAAATTTCACCTAGAATAACACATAATTAGGTTTCCAAATAGGATAAAATTAGTGGGAAGTGAAAACATGGACATGGAGGAAAACATAATGTCTGAGTAATGATGGAGAGTGACATGGAATGTTGATCGTAAGAAAGTGAATCATCATGAGAATGTTAACAACCACAAAACCATAAATCGAAGAGGTGTGAAAAAGACCATCAATTCATCAAAAATGAACATAATAGGATAAAATTTTTGTTTCAAGATCATTTTCCTAGAGTTGAGAAATTCCTTTACCATCTAGACTAAGAAAATAAGGAAATATACTTAATTGAAAAATATAATTTAATCCTTTAATCAATTTCTACCACAATCTCATCTTTTCTCAAAACGATGAGTATTCAAGATGATTTCTCCATACCTAAAGCACTAAAATAAACTTCTAATGGATAAAATAATCCAAAAAAGGATAACAATCTATTCCACTTATCATTAAACATTAAAACAATCTAAAATATTTATAATTTGGTAAAATAATATCCAAAATGTATAAACCTTCATGTAAAGAAGTTATATTTTTTTCTCAAAATTTTACACAACAAAACCAAGGTTCAACTTAGATAATTACAAAAATAAAAAAATCTACATCCCAAATTACCTAAATAACCTCAAACTTAAAGAATGTTTAACTTTAAAGGTGGTCTTATACCTTTTAACTTACATCCCCAAAAATGTAATTGCATTCTTCCCAAATAATCTTTCATGTTAAACCACATGTTAAACCTAAACGTTAAATATACCTCAACCTAGTAAAACATCTCCCAAAATATCATTATTAACCATGATAAATCACTATATAATCATATAATGTAGTGAAATGAAAAAAAACATGAATCAAATTTAGATACTAACCTGAAAGGTAATTCTTAGCTTTACCATAAATATCTCTGAAAACATTACCTTATTAATGAATCACTTTCCAACCATCAAGATTATCTATATCTCACTATCTAATTAACTTAAAATGAAATCATATATTAACCCAAATGGTTATTTAAACCTAAATAGATTATTCTTCCCAAAACCTAATAAAAGTTTCAAGTCACCTCAAAATACCATCACTTAAAACCTCAAAAGGTGTATCTATTTCTTTAAACATATGATCAACCTTAAACTTATAAAAACCATTATGGTATCTATAACTCTTAATTTAACCTCACATGAATACATATACACAATTATTATTCCTAAAATAAAATCATAGACTATTTAATATATTCTATAAATCCAAAAATGTAATAAACTTTATCAATGATAACCAAAATCACTTTGTCATCAAATCACTAACCAATTTTAAGGTTGCCAAAACTATCTAATTTACTTTATCAATTTAAATGATCTTTTTATCCAAACTAAACTTTATAAGCTTATAACTAAATCAATTTTCTTGGTTATCATTATACTTCAACATTTTTTTCAATTCCTTAAAGAAAAAACTAGTGTGGAACAATCCTTATATGTTTCATGATTCTCATGACCAGGATATCATTGATATAACACTTTTACAAAAAAATTACCAAATCCTAATACATAAACACTTCAATCCTTTCACATAAATTATTATAATATTATAGATCCTTCCTTGGTCTATGAATTAAACCTAGGATTAGAGAATTGACTCAGATAATGCCCTTGTTCCCCACACCTGAGACATTAAACTATAAGTAGTAACTTTGGATGAACTTCATTTCCCTCCATCAAACTCTTCATTTTTTTCTCAAAAATTACTTACTATATTCCCTTTGTTTCCATATAGAAAACATTTTCTCATTCCTTTGAGACATTACCTTGAGTTCTTGTTCCCATATTCTCAACATGTAGGAATATGAATCTTTTTTCCTCTATAGCCTTCATGAAACTCCATCTTTCTATATTTAGGTGTATCAGGAAGTTCACCCAAGTTGAGATTTTTATTCGTATAATGATATATATAATTAGGTATAATCATAAGGTTTATCTTTAAATAATTTTTTTCATTTGGTTGCTCATGATGAAAATTGACACATTCAACATTAATATGAATCCTCCTAGTTCCATGCATTAACTAAAACCAAAAAGTTTAGCATGAGAAAAAATAGCCATAGTGAGAAATAATATAATCATGAAAAATAATTCATAGTATATCTAAATCATGACACATTATTTTCAATCTATTACACCTTATGTTTAACCTACGCCATCCTTAGTTATCATTGATTTAAATACTTCATAATGGTTTGTAAGGAAAATGTGAATTATCTTAAGCATATCCCCTAGGAGTGTAAAATCAGGTGTGCAGTAAGGGAAAACTCACCATGCACTATAATTATGTTCAAGATATACTCATCTAAGTCTTTTCAATTTTATTACCCCTAGATGTATTTGTGCCAGAATCACATACACTTATAATATCTATATATGGATGTTTTTCTAGTAAAATCACATAATCTCTTCCTTATAAAAAATTTAGGATGTTACCATATACTTAGACTTATCCCCGAGGTTTTATCTGAAGTTATATAATCATAATCTCTAAATATTGTTTAAACCCTGCTACGATATCAAATATAGTGACACATACTTTTCATAGATAAATATCAAATCTTATTATATTAATATTAAATATATAACATTAAAATCCATGCTATAACCATAAAGGTTTAGTGTATTTGGATACTAGATACATAAACATCTTATTTTGGTACATTCTTCATCATCTCACATGATGTTCTTCTCACTCTGTACCCTTTTTAACATACCATAATTAAAATATTTCTTTATAACCTGGTGAAATTAACCATAAGAAAGTATGATCACATATGCTCAGTAATGGTAAACATGGGAGATATCAATCGATGATTATATGAAAGCATAGGACAAGTATACAGTTATGATATGGTAACCATAAATTACAAAGTTCATACCCAATCTGTCAAAGAAAAAAAACATGAGTCGTGGTATGAAACTTTATCAATTAAAAAGACATGAATAATAAGTTTGATATATCATCACTAATCAAACATGAACCATGAGTTCAAATCATAATCATAAAAACATGTCATAAAAGTGTGGTGACATCATAGTTATAGAAATCATTTTATATGTCAAGTTTAATTAACGAGACCATCAAATCATAGTGAATCATGCATAAAAACCTATTTCCCATATCATAACAGATCAATAATCATAACTTATTTATCATAGTTTATTATTCAACACCACCTATTTCCCATAGTGGAACAAGAATATTGACTTGTTTCCCATAGTGGATCATACACATCAACTTGTTTCCCATAATCATATCACGAGATGTATAAATTTACCCAATGCATTAGAGGACTATATAATCTTTGTACCACCCATCACATAACTAAAACTATATATATGAGTTCCATAAGACCATAAAATATTCATCATATCATCATAACATTACATGTGGAAAAAAACAAGTTTCATATACATTTCATCATTTAATCATTTCATCATAGAATAACCCATGAAAAATGAATGGGTTTCATAAAAATATCATCATCATTATCATAAACCATCCAGATAAATAATAAGGATGGTATCATTGGATAATATCCCTAGTGAAGCATAATTAACATTAAAGATGTTATCATAAGTGAAAATTCCTTTAAAAGATCACTAGAATGTTCTTGATGAAAATACCCTTTTCATTTTTTAAATCACTTATTTAAAATATAAAAAAATTAAAAATATTATGGATAACATTTTATTTGAAAATATTATTATAAAATTTTAAAGGAATCTTTAAATAATTGAGTGGTCATGATAGTGGGAAATTCTATTCATGTTATATACGTTAAAACAAAGATTCCTTTCACATTTTTGATAAAAAGTCAAAATTACCTCATTTATAAAATGATAAGAATATTACTTTCAAAAAAAATAAAAAATAAAAAATTGGTGAAAATGAATCTAAAAAATCATTGGATAATAGTAAAAACATTCTTGAAAACATTTTTAGAAAACATGGACATAAAAGAAAAATGATTTTCGACTAAAGAGAGATACAAAGTTAGATTTCCTTAAAAATATCATTCTGGTCTCTTGAGTACTTAAAGAGAGGAAAATGAAATTAAAGAAGTATTATAAAGGAATAACTAGTTTATAATAAAAATAAAATGTATTTATTAAATTATTATTAAATAATTTCCCTCAATGAAAATTCAAACATAAACAATCTCAAAATAAAATGAGATTATAAAAGAAATCTCTTACCACTTTGGTAATTTTTTAATCATAATACTCATGAAAGAAGATTATAAGGATATTTATATCCCATATTTTTCATCATAATAATCATAAAATACATTCATGGGCATTATATACACCATATAAAAGAAACAAGTGGTGAATATGGCATGTGTCTCATAGAAGTAAAATTCTAATGAAAATCTTTTACCTCGAGTTTGACTTGCTTCGAAAGCACTTTAAAATTATGTATAATAAATTTAAATTTATTATAATTATATAATATATTCATTTACATACTTATAATATCATATATTATCCAATTATAATATTTCAACACCCATTTATTAATAATTTCTTATTAAAAAGATCGTTTATAGGTGTTAACCATTTTGTTTTTCATGAGGATTTTGATTCGTTAGTTTCAGTCATTTTACTTTGATCATGGTTTTATCATATAAAAAATGTTAAACATGATATAAATATCATATATATTTATTATATATATAGAGAGAGTCATCTATAACATATAGTGATAGAAAAATTAATTGCACCATTCATGGAGACGATAGGCCATATGTACACATGAATGTTGTTTTCAGTTTTTGATGAATGGAAAGAAAGAAAAGTAAATAATAATTAAAATTTGAAGAATCATTATTATATCATAAATAATATATATATATATATATTCATTAAATCAATCCCTATTTTTGTACATGTAAATTAGAAATGAAAAACAAACCACATCGCTTCGAGGAGGTGGTAGTCCGCACGTACGTACAACTGACGTTATCATTTTCCTATGAATTTAAAGGTGAGAAGGTATATATGATATCATAATTAAAAAATCATATTTATTTCATAAATATCATTTATATACATTAACCCATCATAATTTCCATCCATTAAATATAGTGATGGAAGATTAATTGTATTTCTACGTGGAGACAGTAATTCATACATACACATAAGAAATACCTTCACTTCCCATTTAATAGAAAAGAGGATGAATAAAGGTGGTTTCATAATCATAATAATATCTAATAATATCATCTATTTAGAATAATTAGAAGAAGAAAAAAAATTAAATAGTTTAGGTAAGATGATTGCATCTTCTTCAGTAGGCCTCCTTTAAATCTCTTCTTAATGACTCTTGGAATAGTCTTTTAAGAAGACCAGTATCACACCCATGGTGTTATTTTGAGGTATTTTATTGTTTATTTTTTTTATTAATTGTGTTATATAGATTTCCTGGTTATTTTCCAAGAAGAATAGTTATTTTTGGGTGGGTGGTAGGTGGAACATTGTTGGAGTATAGTTTGGAGAAATTGTGTGTCATCCCAATGAAAACCATGTGATCCAGATAGTGGAATTACTTAAATCACATAGTTAGGAACATAGTCATGTGACCCTTCTATAAAACAATGAAACCTACCCCTCCTCTTGAACATAAGTGATGCACGATTGGCACATAGTCTTAAAATTCATGCGACCAAAATTTGCGGCTTCCAAATTCTTAAAAACTTGAAATTCCAACTATACCCTTACCCAATTTTAACCCTATAACCCACCTATATCACCCCATTTGATCCCCTCCAACTTTAGGTACACCCCTACTCCTCCTTCACCCTACTTGTGCTCAATTTTTGGGTGGTTTTGTTTTGATTTCTTAAAGAAACTCTAAGTAAGTCCCTTCATTCCTCTTCTTCTTCCCTTCCATTGATTTCTCCTCTCTTCCTTCTTGGATTATCTCTTCTCCATTAGTTATGTTGACCTATAATGGATTAAATATCATTTATATGGTTTGTATCTTGATATTTTTTGTGTTTTCTTACTTCTAAAGGATATTCTCTTGGTTTAGCTTGTGATCTCTAACCAGATTTGGGTGATTTCAAGTGAAAGGTAGGTTGTTCCATGTTATGCCATTATTTTATGATCATAATATGATTTTTTAGTTTCTAAGTATTTTTTTATTTTTTTATTTTTTATTTTTTTATTTTTTTATTTTTTTATTTTTTTGTGTGAAAATGGTGTTTTCAATGTTTTAGGTGTAATTAAAGTGAATGAAAGTGATTTTCTTCTTTTTAAATGGTTAATTCATTTATGAATGGATTATAGTAAATGTATTTGTGATATATAAAAGTATTTTTCATGATGTGGAAAATGGGAAAGAGAACTTGGTAACCTTGGGTATCTAATATGGTTTCTAAGGACTAGTATACCAGTTGATTTGGTAGGGAATTGACCTAGGCTCCCCAATAGGATTATGATGCAACACTAACTAAACTATATGATAATTCTTGGGGACCACTATAACTTTTTATCAGACCTCTCTAGTGCATCATGCATAAGAATAGATTATATGGTTTAATCACTGAGGTATAAGGATCTTAGGGCCTAGTTGACCTATCTTTCTAGGGATTTACCATAGTGCGTAAATTGTGTTTATACTAGTTTTTAGTTATCCTTACACATTTAATTTTTCTTATTAAAATAAAACTTGTTTTCAATCCAAATTTTTTTAATTTTCTTCTTTGAAAACTTGTCTATTAATTTATCTCTTAGTTTCATTTCAAGGAACCTTTCGGCGGTATCCTACTAGGCAAGTGAGCTCACACCCCACATATAACCAATGGGTATATGTTGATCTTATTTTTTCTAATTCATGTAAAGGAAATTCCTTCTTTAGTGATGATAGTAGGCATACCCATTAGTAGATTCTTCTTTAGAAGGAGTTGTGGTGATGGAATGGTCAATGATAGTTCCATGTCACAAGGAGGTTCCTTATAGTTTTTTTATTCCTCTACCTTTTATATGTTTTGATCTTGGTTATTAATGATGTAAATGAAACTTAGACTAGTTTGCACCTCTTTTTTTGTTGATAATTTATGTTAATTATGCTATTTTTTTATTTAGTTATAATGCATGTTAATTATTGATAAGAAATATTGGGAAAACCATTCCCAAATGAGTTCTCATATTCCCAAGCACTATTTTCCAGCTTAAGGGAATTGGGAACACACTTCATGCCATGTCACAAGCTGGTTGGGTGTCAGGTTGGATGGCAGCCCGGGCTAGTTCATAAAAAAATGGTATTATAGCTAGGGTTTTCCTTTCTTTTTTGTCATGTTATTTGGGAAGTCTGGATACCGGGGCTTAAGGATATAGTTTTTAGTGGGGTGTATGTCCAATACTCCTCATAATGAACCTTGGATCACTATGGGATGTTTGAGATTTGTTTTGATTTCCCCTTATGGTGTAATGTAGAGGATGTAGATTGGGCATGGATACTGAGGTAGGGTAAAGTAGTTTCAAATTATTATTTTTAAATAATGTGTATTTAATTATTATTCTTGAGAATGTTTAAATTATTCTATTTTTTTGGTTTTTTATAGGATGATGTATTAATAGTTTGGCTTGTGTATTATCATGCCTCCCTGCAGACCTCTCATACACCCATGGGAAGAGGATATAGAGATTTATCCTTCACTAGTTGATTATATATTAGTGGAGGTAGTGGTTTGGGTTGTCTAAGATATAGATTATGGAGTGGGATCTAGTGTTGCACAAGCTAATGAAGCAAAACCAAGTTTATAAAAGGACAAGGCTCATGAGTTCCCTATGAATAAACCCCCTTCCTGGGAAGCAGAGACCCACAGCAAGTGGAAGAATGGGTATAGAAATTTTATAGGATATTTGGATTCCTCAATACTCCAAAGGGCATTAAAGTAAAATGTGTCATGTTTTTGTTGTAAGGCCCTAGTCACCGGTGGTGGGAATTAGTGGTTTGGGTGGGATGGCATGAGCAGATGGGTTGGAAGGATTTTAAGGTTTCTTTTAATGAGAAGTATTATCTTAAGATATTGGCCTTATCCAAGACTCATAGTTTTATAAATATTCATATAGAAGAGCATTCAGTGATGGATTATGCTAACTACTTCATGGAGTTAGCTCATTTCTCTCTTGAGGTGGTTTACAATGAATAGTTAAAAGCTCAAAGGTTTGAAATGGGTTTGCAGATAGATGTTAAATCTTGGTTCTTCTTGTTTAAACTAAAGATGTATTCAGATGTGGTTGACCAAGATCTTATGGTTGAGATCAATCAGGATGGAAGGTCAGGCTTATTATGGATACCTCTAGTGTTGAATCAGAGTGGGGTTTACTCATCTGAGAAGAAAATGAATTATGAGGAGCAGGATAATAGGGGAGGTAGTAGTTTTATATATCCATCATGAATACCCTTGTCTATATCTACTAGTAGTGGATATTTTGTGTTCCATTAGTGTGTATAGACTACATGTTCATCCCCACCCAGGTGGTTCCATTGGTGTTGAAGCTTGGTCCATTTGCAAATATTTTTTTAGAAATGTTCCCCCATCTTAGAGCAGTGAAATCTCATCATCCTCGAGGGGAATGACATCTCAATTAGAACCATCCAAAGTCATAGGTTCTCATTTTTAGTGGTTATGGTGGAAGTACTAGATCTTTTATTGGGTGGAGTCATCTTAGGGTAGAGCTTCAAGTTAGTAGTCTCTCCTAGACACAGATGGATATAAGGCACCTTCATGTTATGAATTAGATGCTAGTGGAATTAGATACAATTCTAATGAAATATTGATATATTCTCCCTATCATATCATCCACAGTAGTTGCTTTATTTAATACAAGTGCTTCTAATTCATTTTTCTCTGCAGTCCTTGTGGATTTGTTGAAAACCCAAATGGATCTTATGTTGTATATCATGGAGTTGATGATGCCTCTTATTAAGATAAAGTAATGGATTTTTAGATGTTCATTCTATGTTATCAACCTATTATAGGTCAATTTGGAATGGTACTTTCTTGTTCTAGAAATAAACCACTTAGATGTAATCCTAGGAATGGATTGGATGACATGTTTCAAGGATCACATCGATTTCTATCAATGATGGTTTACTTTCATGAAACTCGATGGGATCACTCGAATTTTCCAAGGTGAATGGGATCCATGGTTAGGATGAGATGGAACTCCACTTTCAGAGTTAGGAATCCTCGCATTCCAAGTATTTTCTCTTATACTAGAATATGATGAGAAAGTTTTTGAGAGAAGGTTTCCTCCCATCATGGATGAGTTCCGAAGGTGTTTCTAGATGAATTTTTAGGTTTACTTACAGATCAGGATGTGGAATTCAACATCAATTAGGTGTCAGGGACTCATCCAATATCTCTTTCCTCATACCATATGTCTCCTACTAAATTAAGAGAGTTAAATATATATCTAGAAGATTTATAATTCAAAGGATTCATTCACCTAAGCATATCACCTTATGTTTCACTAGTAATTTTTTTAAGAAGTCCGGTGAATCTATCCAATTGTATATTGATTACTGGAAATTAAAAAAGGTCACAAACAAAAATAAATACCCCTTTCTCCACATCTATTACCTCTTTGATATGCTCAAGTGTAAAATGTGGTTTTCCAAGATCAACTTACGCTCCATGTATCAACAGGTCAGGGTGAGAGAAGTTGACATTCCTAAGATAGTTTTTTGAAGAAGCTATGGACACTTTGAATATTTGGTTATTCCATTAGGGTTGACAAATACTCTTACAGATTTCATGGACCTTATGAAATGGGTGTTCCATAGATATCTCAACTCCTTTTTTGTGGAATTTATGGATAACATCATGGTTTATTCTCAAAAAAATGATGAGGATGGTCAACATCTAAGGATTTTCTTAGGAATGCTTTGGGATCACCGTAATTATTCTAGACTCTCAAAATTTAGTTTTTAGATCTGAGAGGTTAAATTTTTAGGGAATGTGATTATTGAACAAGGAGTTTCAATTGATTTGGAGAAAATTCTGGCGGTAATGTCTTGGGAACAGCCAAATAATGTCTTTGAGATAATGAGCTTCTTGGGTATGGAAGGATATTACAGGAGGTTTATTAGGGAATTTTCTAGGCTTGATTCACCAATTATGTATCTTACCCAAAAATAGGTAAAGTTTTTTTGGATACTATAATGGTAGGTGTCGTTTTATGAGCTTAAGTAGCAGTTGACCAATGCCCCCGTTTTGGTTTTACCTGAGGTGGGAAAGGGGTATGTTGTTTATTGTGACACTTCAGGTGCAGTTCTAGGATGTGTGTTGATACAAGGTGACCATGTGGTGGTGTATGGAACTCTCCAACTCTATCCACATGAAAATAATTACCCAACCCACAGCCTCGAGCTAGAAGTTATGATGCATGATCTGAAATCATGGTGTCACTATCTATTTGGTGAGAAATTTATAGTCTAATCATATCAAAAAAGCTTGAACTATATTTTCTCTCAAAAATATCTAAATACGAGGTATCTCCAATGCATCCAGTACCTTCATGGGTTTGAAAATAGACTATGATGGGGATTTTTTCTCAGATGCATCTGGAATCTAAAGAGTATAGTGGAGGTATGTTCTTCTCTAGTATTTAGTTGATAACCTCCATTATCAAATTGACTAGGGAGGAATATCCTAAACATGAGAGATGTCATAATTCTATGCATCTCCTAAATGGTGGGGAGGTTCTTGATGAATGATCATTTTCTCCTAAGGTGACTCTTTGTTTCAAGGGCTGATTTTTAGTACCATTATCTCTAAAAAAGGTAGTGATTAATGATAGCCACTAGTACTAGTGATTTTTACATCCTAGAGCCACTAAAATGTTTTATGATGTGTGAAATTGATTATTATTTCCAGGTTTGTGATGTGATGTAGCTTATTTTTATCTTGATGTTATGTTTTTCAGTAAATTAAAGTTGAACGCCTGAAGTCCTCTAGATTACTATAGACACTACCCATTCCTACCTAAAAGTGGGTTGAGGTCTCCATGAACTTTATCATTAGGTTTCCTCATACACCCCAGGGAAGGAATGCGATTTGGATTTTTATTGATTATCTGACCAAATCCACCCATTTCATTCTGATAAAGGATTTTACTCATGTGGAAGAACTAGGAAGGGTGTATGTCTAAGAAATCATGAGGTTACATGGTGTGTTGTCATCTATTATGTCAAAAATGGACCCTTGTTTCACTTCTCTAATTTTGGAAGGCCTTCAAAAAGAAATGGGGACACAAGTCAAGCTAAGTACATCATACCATCCTCAAATGGATGGTCAAACGGGATGGGTGAACCAGATTATGGAATACATTATATGTGCGTTCATGATGGACTTCAGAGGATCATGGTATCACAATATTAGGTTGGTGGAATTTTCATAAAATAACATTTAACAATATTTGATCGGGATGGATCCCTTTGAATCAATTTATAAAGGACCATGTTGGTACCCTCTATGTTGGATGAAACGGCGTGATGCTTCCTTACTAGGACTGAGCCTTGTTTGGGAGACGACTGACAAATTTTAGATGATTCGAAAGTGTTTTTTGATAGCTTGGTGTTGTTATAAGTATTATGTGGATCGTCATCATAAAGATTTGGATTTCTTGGTGGGTGACTAGGTGTTTCTAAAGGTATCACCTATTTTGGTTCATCATTGAATTGGGAAGGAGGGGAAGCTTATGCTAAGGTATGTCAGACCTTTCGAGATTACGGAAATGATTAATAAGGTTGTGCATCATTTGGAATTTCCTTCCTAGTTAAGATCAATTCATGATTTATTCCATGACTTATAATTAAAGAAGTATGATCCAAACTCATTGAATATGCTGAAATAATAAGATATTGTGATGGAACCTAATATGTCACTAATTGAACAACCAGTGAAGATTGAGGATTCCAAAGTGAAAGTGCTTCAAGGAAAATCAATTCCACTAGTTTGAGTTTTGTGGTAGCATGGAAAATATGATCACGATATGTGGGAACAAATGCATTATGTGGAGGATTAGTACCCACACTTATTCTCTGATCATACTATAGTTTGACTTTTTGAGGGAAGATTATTTTCATAGTGGGGAGAATTGTCATACTCATGGTGTTTTTTTGAGCTATTTTCTCTTGTATTTTTTTCTTTATTTTGTTATATAGATTTCTCGGGTATTTTACAAGAAAAATGGTGATTTTTGGGAGGAAGGTAGGTGGCGCATGGTTGGTACATGATTAGAGGAAACCATATGTTAACCTAGTGAAAATCATGCAACCCAAATAGTGGAACGATCCATACCGCACGGTTAATCACACAACCATTCAACCATTCCAAAAAATCATGTGGCCTACCCCTCCTCGATTTCAACCCTCTAACCCCCCTCTCTCACCCCATTTGACCCCCTCTGGCCCTAGGTGTATCCCTCCTCCTCCTCTACTCCACTTGGGCTTAATTTTTGGGTGGTTTTGGTTTCACTACTACAAATCAAGACTTTAACAGTGTTAGCATTTAAATTCGCTACAAAAATGCACTAATAAAGTCCATCTTTATCAACGCTCTATTTTAGCACTGATAAAGGTCCACAATAAAATAAAATAATTAAACAAATAAAAATATTTTTTTAAACAATTTCATTAATTAAATAATTATTGTCAAAAATTAAAAAATTGAATATACATATATATAAATTTTAAAAAGTAATAAATAGTATATATTAAATATATAGATATGTAAAATGAATAAAATGAAATAATTAAACAAATAAAAATTTGAAATGAGTAAATTAAGAAAAATATTAAATATTTTATTAATTCAATAATTGTTGATAAAAATGAATAAATTTAATATACATATATATAGATTATAAATATTAATAAATAGTATATATTAAATATAGATATATAAAATGAATAGATTGAAATAAATAAACAAAAAAATTAAAAATGAATAAATTACAAAATTATTTAAAAAATTATTAATGAAAAAATTATTAATAGAAATGAATAAGTATAATATATATATATATATATATATATTAATTATAAATAGTAATAAATAATATATATTAAATATAAATATATATAAAATGAATAAAATGTTAATTAAGAATATATTAATGTCTTATTCCTTTTTAATTTTTTTGATTTTTCAATTTAACATATATCAAACATCATGTGTTACATTGACTTCATGTACATATATATATAATTAATGCATTTTTATATACAAATACACACACAAATATATTTACGCAATATATAGAAACACATACACCTAATATTTATATAATTTATTCAAATTTTAGTATATTTTAGAATTTCATTATAACATGATAAATTTAATATATTATGTTATTAATCAGTTAATTTTATTTATTTATTTTTAATACTATTACAGTTAGGGTATTCATTTTTTTATTTTTTATTTTTTATTTTATTTTTGAATTTGATCATTTTTTATTATTTATTTATATATATTTATTTAATATATTTTAGTATTTTCAATATGTATTCATCTTTACTTCAATATATATATATATATATATATCCATATTTTTTTAATAATTTATATTTAATTAATAAAACTTATCCAGTTTTCCAATATTTTTAAAGTGTACTCATTTTGAATTATTCAATTTCACTCATTTTTAAAATGCATGTATTTAAGATTATATATCCACTAATAATGTTAAAAATATATTTGTAAATAGATATTTATAAATAAATATATTTATAAATGTATATTTACTATATTTATAAATTTATAAATTTATAATTATTATAAATAAATAATTATTATTTTTTAAATAAGTATTTATATATTTATAAATTTATAAATTTATAATTATTATAAATAAATAATTATTATTTTTTAAATAAGTATTTATATAATTATAAATAAATAATTATATATATTCAAATAATTATATATATTCAAATAATTATAAAATTATAATATATTTATTTAAATAATTATAATTATAAATATTTTATGAGCGCTAAAATTTTGGCACTGATAAAGGAATATTTTTCAGTTCTTTTTTAGTGCTAATAATGATCGATCTATATCAGTGCTAAAAAAGTGATGTTAAAAAATATCTTTATCGGTGCTAAAATGTTAGCGCTGATAAATATGTCTTTTATCAATGCTTTTTTAGCACTGATAAATATTCCTTTTATCAGTTCTTCTTAATTTAACACTGATAAAAGGGATCTTTATTAGTGCTATTCTGAAAGTGTTGTTAAAAGTGTCCCCGATCTATTTAAAATAACCCTAACCGCAACTCAGTCACTCACGATTCTCATGCTCTCACGAAACTCCTCTGCTAATGGCGTGACTCCTCTACATTACCTCAGGCGAATCAAGGCTAGAATACAATGTATGTTATTTTCTATTTTTCCTCTATCGTTGTTTGATTTTTTGGGTTCTGCATTTTTCATTTTTGTGTTGTTCTTAACCATGATGAACCCTACATCTCATCTCCTCACCCCTAAAATACAACAAGTGGTTCTATTTCATCTTTTTCCTCCATAGAAAATGGTTTTGAATAAAGAAAAGGGTGTTTTCACATGGTAAGGTCTGTCAACATATGTGTATGGGTCTGTATGGATAAATAAAATAGATTTTGCACCACAATCTACTACAAATGTAATGTTATTTATATCCCTTATAATTGACATAAGAATTTAGTGATTGGGAAGTGTGTCTGAGGTGATGTGTTGGCCTGAATAAGGAACTATTCGGGTATACTATGTCAAAAATGTTACAAAATGGAATCAAATGGAAACTAGGGATATTAGTATTGATTATATCCAAAATAAAAAACTTTCTAGACATAAGAAGTAATTCATAAATATTTTTAGATAGCATAATTATGTTGGATAATTGAGTTATCATATGAAGTCTAGGTTGTTTTTTGTTTAATTTTGCCTTGACTTATCTTCTCAAGTCTCATGACTCTTATTTATGAGTTGATAGGTAGGAATCGGTAAGAATATATGAAATGTCATGTTCTTATGTGTCTTTATTTAATTTTTTGTCTATAATCAATTATAAATTTATATTAATAGAAACATGAATAATTAATAAATAGCATATTCTTATTTACTTATTAGTGATGATTAGGTTTATATAACTTATTAATTGATTGAGTTTATTTAGTAACCCCCTTTATCGATACTATTAATTATTTTTTTCATACTTATATTTAAAATAATGCTTATAACATCTTTTAAATTGTACTTAAAGTATGAAAAGACTTATTAAAAAGGAAGTGAATGATAGAGGGGGCATGGGGTTCAAATTTAAAATAGATTATTTTGTGCCTATTTCTGAAGGATTATTGTTTTTTGGAAGGGGAAAATTATATGAATCTCTACATTAATATAGAATATGTCACCACTCTGACCCCTAGATCTCTATATTAAGGATCCAATGAACATCCTTTGTATGCTAGAACTTATATTGATTTTCATGTCTTAGAGGTAATTGTAGATCTAATTCAAGCTATGTGGGGTAATTTTCAATTATGGTAACATATAGTATTTATGGTTCCTCTAAGATTTTATATTAATATATCATAATAATAAATTTAGGATTAAATTTCATATATTCATTTCATTTATAAGAGTAAAAAAATTTAGATCAATACTGAGAATAAGTTAAAAAATTCACCCTTTAAAGGGATGTATGTTGTTGGTGGGGTCTTATGGTGGATTAAAAGAATATCCAAAATTGGAAGGTGGTGAATCCTTGAGTAGACAAAAGTGATGTCAAATGTAGGTTGGATGAGATTCATTTCTTCAAGACCATTAGAGTGGAGGTATTACAATTCCTCTTCAATTGAGGAGACTTTTTGAGTGATTCTATCATTGTAGGTTCCTAAGACACTTTAATCCTTATTACCTATTTGATGTGAAACATTTCTATCGATATGGTTAGTTGGGGAACCTCTAATGTCCCTTTTGAACTATTCCTTCTAGGCAGGGTCATTAGATATGATTGGTAGATTATTTATGGATGATGCTATACAGGATTATTATATAATGATAGGTACAATACTAATATATTATACTCTTTTTATGGCCTTAGTACACATAAGTTTCATATTCTTTATTTATGAGTATCTTATATTTCATCTATCATTGAGATTATAACTTATTCATAATGTTATTAACATCAATATTATCTATAAGTAAGCATATGGAAAAAGAGTAATCAGTGTCAATTTTATTTATGAGTATCTTATATATATATATATATATATATATCCCTTACCTATACCTACACAATGTCACCCCTACTCTGTAAACTCGTTCCAGCTTCAAACGAGACCATTGTGAACTGCATCTCCATCCGCTATTATGAAATAAGCATACAACACATAATAGTCATAAGTAACATAAATTACTTTTCATAAAAAAGGGACCATAGGTTTCAAAAATAAGGTTGTGTAAATAAGGATTAATTTTGGTAAGACATATATACAATAAAATACACTCCATGCATAAAATTCCACAATTGCATGCATCTTGCATGAAAATTGTTATTGTCTTGAACATAGATATAATAATTCCATACTATAGTACAACTAACCTTCACTACCTTTTATTTAATATATCCTGATAAACTTGATTATATTCCATCTCTTGATGATGGATTAGACTCCCCCTTTCAAACTAACATTCCTCCCATCATTTTGGTTCCAAAGTTCCTTGATGGAATACCTCCCGCTCAGATTATATTCATTTATCTCCATCAAAGTCACTGCCATGGCTTTGAATACTACATCTCCCAAATCATCCTTTAACTCTTTCATCCTTTTATCCTCCTCATTTAATACTTCCTAGGAACAAAAAAATGACACTGAAAAATTATTCAAAACATAACGAATGAATTTGTTTGGTTTCTTGATATGCATTTTCTTATATGACTCACTCAGTTACTTTTGAGAACACTTCCTCAAAAATTACTTTTATTTTGAGTGCAGTCACATTAGATCCTATTAGAACTCCGTATTTAAGCATACTTAGACGAGAGTACTACTATGATGAGTCATCTAATCTGACTCTCAAAGGTATTTCTCTCATAATGATCAGAGCTCTTCGGCCCTATTTTCAACTTCATATTCAGGATACTTTATATTGGAATCTTGGAGAAATGGTCGATTTTCAATATCTCTCATTCACCTCACATCAATACCACTACAAGTTTGTGTCTTCTCTAAGCTATGCTAAAAAAGAAACATTTCAGAGGAAATGGAAAATAATAAATGTTTGTGAGTGGAAGTAAATGACTGAGAGTGTAAGTCATGTGGATTTGAATGTTCATTCCTTCATTTTTTTAATGTAATATGTTAGAATCTATAATTAAATTTTCATTTTTTTTTAATTTATCTTTTAAACTCAGTGGAAATTCAACTTTCATCTCCCGAATAGTTATTATTTCATTTTGTTCCTTGAGACCCATACCCCATATATTCTATGTTTCTTGAACTACTCTAAGTAATATTCATCCAAAATGATCATGGGATGACTTCTGGTTAGATTAGTTCAAGCAACATAGGTGTATGTCCACAAAATATGGTAGCTAAATATCAAATAACAAAATGAAATAATAACTGTTTGGGAGGTATGTAATTAAGGAAATTTGGAACCACTATCACATACATGACTTATTTTAAAGGTATTTTTCATTTAATTTTCATTCTTGCTTTGTTTTGTGGGTTTCCCATGCATTTTGGTGGAAATGATGGGTTTTCAAAATTTGAGCCAAATCGTGAGCCCATTTCCAGATTTAAAAATAAATTTTGTTTCTTTTATAACTCCTTCATTTTTTGAAATTTTTCATCCATTCCAATTATTAATTGGCCTACCCTAACCTATTAACACCATTATATTAATTTTCACCCTTTATTAATCCCTAATCATGGTGTATTTTCGTTTTTATTTAAGGAATTGGTCCATCTCGGAAGCCCAATTCCAGTTTAAAAAAAATTATTTATTTAATATCTTATTCAATTTTAATGATTTTTCAGTGATTATACATCTAACCCAATCCACTAAACCTAAGATCATCCCCATTCTCTTCTCCCCCTCTTTAGATCTCATTTTCTTTGTATATTAGGTCAAAACATCTTAAGCTTTCACAGTTCATCCAGATTTAAAAAGGTAATTTGATTCCTTCATAACTCCCTCAATTTTTACTCTTTTCCCCAATTTTAGTTCTCAATTTACCTTATCTTCCTTATTATAACCTCCATTGCATTTTTGGATGTTTTAAAAATCATATACTAGTATATTTGGGGCTATTTCTTCAAGATCTCTCAAGTAAGTGGGTCCCCTTCATTCTTCTTTCAATTTGATTAGGGTTTCATTCAATTTTATTAGGGTTTCTTCCCTTATCCTTGAGGTTCCTAATGTCCAAAAACTAGTGTTGAGAACCTAGGGTTTTATTATGGATTTCTTGGTCTATTGTTTTGGTTTTAATCTTGATCTAAGTCCCTTATGGTGCGGCGGTGGTGTGGTTTGATTTTCACACAAAGATTCAAAGGTTTTCATTAGTGTGGTAGGTGATTCCATTGTGTATGAAATCCTTGTGACTTATCTTGATATGTTTATGGTATTTTTATGTTTATTTAATTTTATTTTTTTTTTCTAAAATTGTTTTTAGTGGTATTTGTAGATCAAATGAATTTTAAGTGCCATTTTTATGTGAAATTGGGGGGTTTTCATGGAAATATTGTATTGGTTCATTTGGGGATTCCCTATAACTAATTATTTGATTTTATTGAATTTTTTTAGAGCTTAAAATTATGTTTTGAATGTTTTTCCCCTTGGGTTGTTTCTGCTAAAAAAATTAATGGTGTTTGTGAAGCATATGAGTTTTAAGTGAGATGTTTGTGTGGAAATGAAGGTTTTACAAAGATATCACTTCATGGTTCATATAAGGCTACCCAAAAACTGATTTTTTGGTTTTATTGAAAGTTATTGGGCTTCAATTTATGTTTTTGTGACTTGTGAGTGTGCACGTGGTGTAAAAAGTGGGGATTTCAAGGAGTTTTGGGTGCGAAACAATGCGGGATTTTAAAAAGCTGTTTTATTGAAAATTAAAATGTTTTGTGTGTGATTTAAGTGGTATAAAGTGTGTATAGATACTATATTGTTTTTATGTTACCATTAGTGGTGTTTTTATATGAAAATGGATATATTTAGTATGCTTAAATTGTTTTATCACAAAGGGGGAAGCCCGGGTACCTAGGTGGGCGGATATATACTAGTACGGCTAGTGATCCGAATGGGTTTTGTCCCTGTTTCACTGAGAAAATGGATAAATACAACTATAACTAAACTATATGGATGATTTTTTTGGACCACTAGGTTATTGGTATGTTCCCTACTAGTGGATCTTGCATGGGAAAGGATTTGTGACATGGATATTTTACACTGAGGTACGAGGTACATAGGGCATGAGACTATCCATTGCCTAGGGGTGTTCCCAGTTTTGGTGCTCATTGGATTTGTGGTATTTAACCTTGTCTTAGGGTATGTTTGGTTGTACATTACAGTAGCTAACATTTATTATTTAAATATTTTAACATTCTGAAATTTTTAGTTTGAAAACTGTTTTCAATTGAAAGTTTCATTTCTCGGAATTTTATCGCTGTTTTCCTTACATATTAAATCTACCTGATTTTTCACCTTGTATTGCATAATATTTGTATTATTTGGGTGGTATCATAATTTAATTAGGATCACACCCTAATTACACCACTTTTGTGTAAGTATACTTGATTATGTTTGACATGGGTAAAGGTAAAGTCTCGGGTGGAGGCGGTTCGGGTTGTTAGTCCCCTCCTATGGTGCGGTGTTGTGGAGACGACTCGAGGGTGATGACCCCTTATCATGTGGAGTATTTGTAGATGTTATAATGCTGTTTTTATTTATTTTGGGACCTCTTGTACTTCATTTAAAACCATGTATTCAGTTTTTTATTTTTCTTAAGTCTTGTTTGGCATGAAAATTTCAGATTCAAATTATTGATTGTTTTTAATGTTTTATGCTTTCATACTCGAGTAAATCATTCCCAAGCCTAATTTATTGATACCCGGGCACTTGTTCCAGCCCATGGGAATAGGTAACACCCTTTTATCCTTGTCATGGTCTATATTTGGTTTCGGTATTAGTGGAGACCATATTTAGTTCGTGACAACCACAATGATGGGAGGAATGCTAGTTTGAAAGAGGGTGTCCAATCCATCATCAAGAAATGGAAGAAAATCAACGTCTAAGGATGGATTAAATAAAGGTAGTAAATTTTATTTGTACTATAGTATTGAATTATTATACCTATGTTGAAGACAGTTACAATTTTCATGAAAGATGTATGCAATTGTGGACTTTTATGCACGAAGTGTATTGTATTGTTGTTATTCAAGACAAATTAAATGTTTGACTACCCATGCAGAAAATGTATTTTTCACATGATGATGTTGCCAATACTGAGAAATAACAGACTATTGATGATGAAATTTTGTAATTATTAGGGGATCAACAACATGTTGATGAAAAAAAACACAACATCACAGTGGTGGATAAAATTATCAAGGAAATAAGTCATGGTATAAAATTTGAGGTTGGTTGGAATCAACATAACCAACCTATTGACCCCAACAAGTTAATGTTCATTAGTTATATTGGGATCACAATGAGGATGGATGTGTCGATTTATATTGATTCATGGTGCCACGTCCATCCTGTAATGAAGTAAATCCTTTGGAAAGATATAACGGTAATGTTACAATATACTTTCACTATTTTAATGAAAGATTATATAATGAAATGTTTATTTAATTTTCATTATTCCTTAGAGACTTCATTTATTTTAGAATATTTTTGTAGAAAATTTGTCCTAATGGACACTATAAAATCCCATATAGGCTTCCAAACTCTTCTTACAAAGTTACATCTTAAGGGTAATGAGGGGAAAATAAATCCCCACCCACCACTTAGTTATGAACATGTTATAAAGCAAGAAACATGGACTTATTTCATAAATCATCATAATGAGAAATCATTTCAGGTCCATTATAGTTGATAATATATTATTTGACATTATTTATTTTATCCAAATTTATTCAAAATTTTTAATTTATGGAATAAAAAAAGAGCACTGAAAATAAAGAACGTGCATCAAAACCAACATGCCCCTATCACAAAGAAAGGATGTGGTACGCTTCATTAAATAATAAATTGGTATAAATTTTAAATCAATAATAAAATTTTAATTATTTGATATGAAAAAACATATGTTCCTTTGTTTATATATATATTGATGAATCAAAATATGAATCCACTTTCATCCCATGTCATGTGTTGTGGAAGGAGGCTCATGTAAATAAGGAGGTTAAATTAGTTGAGGAAAAAACAGAAACGATATGGGAAGTATGTGTAAGTATGAAATAATTGTAATTAATTATTATTTATAACAATATTACATAAAAATTTCTATTTATGTCCATATTTTTTTATATGGTTTAGACATAAAAATCAGTAATGACCGTACCATAAGAAAAGCTACTTCCAGTAGCTTTGAAGCAGCCTGAACAATATGGTTGTGTTATAGGATTAGGTTTTGGAGCTTATTCTAGAACATATTTCAATAAGATAAAACCATATAAAGATACATATAATATGGTGAGATGATTGTAGACACAAATAGACTCACTACAAGATATTATTTTACGGTCTAATTTGGTATACCAATGTATAATAAAGGATCAAAGTGAACTGGTGGTGGAGCAAAGATCTGCACATGAACCAAATGATCCCACTAGATTTGAGGCTAGTAATTCCCCACAACTATATACCTTACCTAGGGTAATCAATTTTTTCATTACTCTTTCTCCTAAATGTGAATCGAACAACTCCTGATAACTTGATATTACTACAATTCTGTAGGGTACAATTGTATGTGATTTGTATCTTTCAACACCCATGTACCACCATGTTATGATGGGTACAGTATATAATATCTCAAAATACTAGATACATAGTCAAACCCTCCCAAAATATCACATGGTAGTGGGGATTGAGGCATCTTATGAGCCAACTGCTGAGTTACTTGATCAACTTGATGGTCTAGATATTACAATGGCTGAATATGTTATTAGAGATTTCATAGCATGGTCATCTAATTTTATAAATATAAATTAGTTACATCTTTAACAAATTTTTTCATATGAAAAACATGTAATGGTTGATGATAAAAGGTCTGAAGTGAGGTATGATATTACAGATGGATAAAGCGGCGGAGAAACATGACTATTATTACTAAAACAATATTAATACGGGGTTATATAAGTGATATCTTTGACTATAAATAGTCATTATAAATATAAAAATATTAGCTACATTATGATAATTTATTTATAATTTTTATACATTAAATAATTAAATTTAATTATGACATAATGATGATGCAGTAATAGATTTATTAAAGGAAGAATCAGATAAATGATATTAATAATATTAAAATAAATATAAATTGAAATATTGATTTCATCCATGAATTTTATGGATTAATTTGACATTTTATAGATGAGGTAATTTGGTTTGTTGACATAATCAAGTTTTTATGATTTTTTAAAAAGTTGAGTAATGAATAGTGTCAAAATTGACATAATTCATATTTTAAAATATAAAATATTTAATTAAATGATATAAATTTTATAAAAAACTAATATTTGGAAAATAATTTTATATAACTCTTCCAATTTCATTAATATCACATTTATTGGTCATTTGGCATGATTTGGTAATTATTTTAACTCTCAAAGTGTAAATTACTTAATAAAACGATAAGATTTAAAAGGGTTAAAACATAAAAGATAAGAATTAAAAAATATCCAAAACTTGTCTAATTTTTATGTATGAAAGGATTTAGACCCATACTCATCCTATATTTTAAATAAATTAACTTTTAAAAATTTGGAATTGAAAATGAATTTATATTAATTTAATACTTTTAATAATTCCAAAAGTGTCCATCCCCTCTCCTATAAAAAGGCACTATTTTTCTCTATTCCTTACACTTAAAAAACCATTTGGTTCATCCAAGATCTTCCCAAAACTCTTCATAGAATCTATACTTATATTTTTGAGGCCTTATATTAGGTATAACACCCTTCTTATAGGTGTTAATGTGTTAAGAAAGGTGATCATTTGATGGAAAGGTAATGTTTTTATTTAAGTGTTTCTATTTTATTTCTTCTTCCACTTCCTTTAAATATCCTTAATCTATGATAAAATAATAAATCCAGTATACTCAATATAATGAGATGTTATTATTTTAATATCATCACCTAAATCCATCTCCAATTTCATCAATTGAGAAATTAACATTTCGTTCGTGTGTACGGCGGACTACCACCTCGTAAACCGATATAGTTCGTTTTTCATTATCGTCTCTCAAGAATGGTCATAATTATGTAATTAATGTTTTTATATGATTTTCATGACATATTTATCATTCTAAGAGAATAATATATTGATTATTTTCTTAATTTACATGCACATAAAAAAATAATGATGTTCGTGTGTACGTGTGAACTATCACCTCCACGAAGCGATGTGAATTGTTTTTATTCACTAAATCACTTGAATGATATATATAAGTATATTTAAATAATTATTGTGATTTTAATAATATTATAATATTTATGTAAATATAAAATAATAATTACCTTATTTCCATAATTATCAATGAAAAATGGAAACATTACTCATGCGTACGTACGACCTACCTTCTCTATGATTATAATGTTGTTCATTTTTCATACCATAAATAAATGGTTTGATTTAAAAGTATAATTTATGTATATAAGTGGTTATTATTTCCTGAATTTTATTCTGGAGATGATGGACTTATGACCACATGGACTATTGATATCATACCAAGTTCATTTTCGACTCAAGTACCGAATATCGATAAAACATCTAATATGAACTTAAATAATTATGTAATTTTTATAACATGATAATAAGTGATATAAAAGTAATAATAAACTTTAAAAGGGTTCTTAAGAAAGTATAAATTAACTTAATTTTATTATTCAGGAAGATAAATATTGTACGAGACAAGTCAGACTCAAGGTAAGGGACTTCGTCTCAATATCCTTTCATTGAGGTATATTTTAATGTTATACACCAACTTCTTTTATAAGGTTTATGATTAGACTATTTGAATTTTAATTTAATTCAAAGGTTTTCAAAATTAATCTTTTTATATGAAGTGTTTTACTAAATGACAAAAGGAAAAAATTTACGTATACAACGACAACGACTTTTCCACCACCATGACCATTATTTGGTACTTGGCTTCCTCTACAAGCCATAATGTTTTTAAAAGAAAGTAAATACCATTTTCACCTTTCAATTATTTTTTTATTTAAAATGGTTTTGATAATGGATTGACTGTATCAATATATTGAGATTATATTTTGTGATTGTAAAGTGGAAATTTTATTTTACTTTATGCTTACTTTATGTGTTATGATTATGTTATGGATATTGGGCATTAATTATGTATACGGATGGTTCTATGATAAATTGAGAGTGGGTGATCCTGTGATAGCTCTCCAATGAATTGGATAATTAAGAGAAATTAAACAGTAGAGTTTTTCCTAAGAGATTTATGGAATATACTACGATGGGTATTCTAAATGTAACCATGAAGGTTACTCATTATGTATCTGTGAAAGCTACAATGTAAGTATGATATGAATGCCAAAAGTTACCTTTATAATTTTTGATTGCTAAGAAGTTTTTTAGGAATCTTATAATTTCATGAGGTATATTAAAGAACTTATTTTTTATGGGTGAAAATTATGATTTTGTGAAAATGTTTTCATGAGTTTAAAATAATCATAGACTAATGGTTTTCATTTATTATTGTATATCCCTTACTAATATTATTGTGTTCATCCCAAGTTTTTGAAATATTTTACATAGGGTATAAGTACAGGTAAGAGAAAGTAAGAAGTCAAGATGAATGTTATGAATATCTTTATCAAGAAAAATAAATCACGTTTAATTTTAAAAGTTTTATATTGTGGAAGAAATGGATATTGTTTTAGTTGTATCCATTTTGTATAAATTTGAGTTGTTATGTAATAGTTATGGCCTAATTCTCTAAAACTCTAAACTTGAAACTATACTCAATGTGAATTCTTGACTTAAATCAATATTATGTAATGTGTAAGGTTGGGGTCTTATAGTTGGTATCAAATTTCAATTTAGATAACTTTAGAGGTTAGAGAGTTATTTAAGCATAAGTTACAAGTTATATATAACCACAATGGTTATATAGGTAGGAAGAGTTATATATATTTTAGATAAATTGAATGAGTTTGAGATAACATGAATAAGGATATCTTAGTGTTTACCTTACTTATAAAATGTTATATGATATACTTTTTTTTACTCACACTAACCTTTTTGGTTTTAGTAAATGGATGGATCTAATAGGCACCAAAGTAATAATGGATGTGAAGGAAAATGTGATGGTTCTCTGAATAAGCAACTGAATGAAATGGGAGCTATAATGATAAATCTTGTATTTATTCTAAACCAACTATTAGGAGTCATGATTAACCACTTGAACCTTGGTGATTTTTCTAGTGCATCGTTTATGAGGGAAACTAATCCCTATGGAAGTTCAGGTAATGATCATGAAGTTAAGTATATTCAACAACATATGTGTCAAGGGTGTGGAAAGAAACACCTAGGTAAATGTTTTAAAGGGACGATAAGATGTTATAGATGTGGTAATGAATTTTATAAAGTAATAACCTTCTAAGGAAAAAGGAAGCGTTCAGTTGACTCCGAGAAAGGGAATAAAGTTCTTTTCGATTTATCAATTGAAAGTTTTAAATGTGGGGAGTACGGTCATTATGAAAATAGATTTCCTATGAATAAGGTTTGGGAATGGGATCAGTAGGACCATACAAATATATCTTTAGAAATACCTGGTTCCATTCCAATTGAAGATGAGGAAACTAAAAATGACCTATGAAAGGTATAGATTATTTCTTGTCTCATGTTTTGACATTATTGAATCGTAGGACATGATTCGTGTTTTTGTTTATAGGAAATAAGTATTAAGGAATAAGATGTAAAATCATGGTTAAAGGATAATTAAGAATTATGAATGATTAATATGTATATATATATAAGGGATTAAATCCCTGATGTCACGACCTGAACTCTGGGGCCCGTGCTGTGACTACCCCAAGCCCGCCTTCCATAGGCCAGGGGCTGGAGACTAGCACCAAAGGTGTAAATCCCTAAACTAAGAAGGCATTGCCTTTATAACTCTAAACACACACAATAGAGTACAAGATGGAAGAAAAACACTAAGAAAGACTGTATAACAAAAGAGTATTGAAAAGTAAAGGGGGCCAGAAATACAAGCCCAACTGTAAAGTACAAGTACAACTGAAAAGGGGAAAAATAGCTGAAAGGTGAAGAGTAGCTCCTGGATCGTCCACCACAGATCCTACCTGAAGGGTAGGTACAGATAGCCTTCTCAGCACTCCTCGTCTGTCATCCTCCTCCGGGTACCGACTCGTCGTGACGTCCACCTCCGGGTACCGTACAGTCCTTGTACACTCATCCTCGGTCAGTGTTGTCCATCGTATGCATCCAACACAACGAGGTGCGGGCATAGCCAATGTAGGGGTGAGTATAACGATACTCAGTAGGGAACCCAATACCCTCAAGGTCTCACAAAATCCAACAAGGATAAACCACGGAGTATGAAATCAACGGATAGTCATTACTTAGGTATATGCCCATACATATACCTAAGTTATCAAGTAACTCATCTAAATCATGAGGAAAACACAGAAGTCACTGACTCAGCTCACACAGGTATACAACTTATGTAGAGAGATAGAGATGATCAGATATAGTCACTGAATCATCTGAGTTGTCGGACCCACACATGATCTAGGACCAGCTATTCTGTCGGACCAATACATGATCCACGAATAGAAGTTGGAGCTGTCAGACCCACATAGGATCCAGGACCAGCTATTCTGTCAGACCAACACATGATTCAGGAATAGAAGTCAAAACTGTCGGACTCACAAAGGATCCAGGAATAGTAGTCAGAGATTTCAGACCCACACAGGATCCAGGACCAACTATTCTGTCAGACCAACACATGATCCAGGAACAGAAGTTGGAGCACAGCCAGCCATAAGGTTTCCACAAAGCAAGCTTGATTCTGGGAGGGTCTTCTCCTCAATCCAAGAGTTGATACATCAAATGCCACAAAGTCCCATGAAGAAGTATCTCAGAGGTCTGCCACATCATAGGGGTCTCAACACAACAGAAGGCACGTCGATCGGACGCCCGGTCTGTGAGTTATTAGCCTTTTAATCCTGGGAGCCTGGTTGGATTCGTGTACGATCCAACCTGACCGTATCTCAAAATATACCTTGTACTCTAGTGGGGTATTCTCAAAGGGACCGTCGCATTCCAAGAATACTAGTGTCGCTGACAGTTCGTCAAACGGACGTCCGGTGCCAAAGATAAGGCCAAAGAAAGTAAAGGGTCAGTAGTGGGCCCAGGTCCAGTCCAACCCGGTGGGACCAACTCGGCCCAACCCAGTCTGGGCCAACCCGGTCTGGGTTGACCCGGTCATCCCGCTAGGTTAGGGCCGGTCTGCTGGGCCCAGCCCAGTGGACTACAGGGGCGGTTTGACCCGGAGGTTGCTGCGTAGGCGGCTCGGTCCGGAGGCTGGGGCCGGTTCGGCCGACACTACGTGGGGCACGGCTCGGGCGGCTCGGCCCGGAAGGCCATTCTGGTTCGGCCAACGACACCGCGAGGGACGTCGCGGGCCGGATCGGGAGACTGGCGTGGCTTGGCTGACTCGGTCGGAAGCTGGGGTGGCCCGGGTAGGTTGGGTGGCGGCCGGGCAAGCCGGGCGGCGGCCTGAGCAGGCCGGCGGGGCATCGGGTAGGCCGTAGGCAGGGCGCGTGGGGCGCGGGCAGGGCGGCAGGGCACCGGGTAGGCCGAGCGGGGTGCGGGTAGGGTGACTGAGAGGGCACCGGACAGGCCATGCGGGGCGCAGGTAGGTCGTGCGGGGCGCGGGCGGGGTGGCCGGGAGGGCGTTGGGCAGGACAGTCGGGGCGCGGGCAGGGCATCGGGCAGGCCGCACGGGGCACGGGCAGGAGGGTTCGGCGGCCGGTGGCAGCCAGGCATGCCGGTTCGGCACGGCTCGGGCCGGCGTGGCACACTTCCACTTCCGAGTTCGCACGACAGTTGTGGAAGTGGCTTCACGTCGGTAGGTGTCTGGGGAAGAAGTCGAAGAAGGTTCGTCGCCGGTGTTCTTCGTTGGAAGAACGCGTTCTTTATTCTTCGTTGGGAGGATTCTATCTTCTCCCAATAATCCTCCTTCTCAACTTCCACCCAAAATCCAAATGAAAATAATAGAAGAAAGGGTTTGTCTATTATTTTGTTGGAAAAACAATTCAAATTAGATAATTAATTTAAGAGGCTCACCCTAATTAATTCCCGAGATTTGGCACAAATTAAAAGTTAGGGTAGTTGGCTCCATTAAGGTGGGTGGTGGTCAAGGAGTTTCTCCCCATTTAATGGGGATTTGAGGAATCAAGAGGCTCTCCCTCATTAATGAGGGAGAGTTGAGAGATTTTTCTCTCCTCCCATTAATAGGGGGGTTAAGCCCCATGTGGTTCCCACCACATTAATCCTCTCATGGGAGGTTTAGTTCAGGTGGGCCCCACCACCATAACCTCTCGTGAGAAGTTAAGGTGTGGTGGCCTCACCTCCAACCTCTATGAGGAGGTTTTAACCACCACACACCAAATGGAGTCTCAAATAAAATAAAGGGTAGCTACAATTTATTTTATTATTTTTTTTAAGAAAACCCAAAAATTAACTTCTATCCTCGACTCACTGTCGTCAAAGTGAAAGTCTCCTTAAAAGAATATCGGCGCTGCAAGTTCAACGGTGCCCTTGTATTTCAATTCTGAGCACCGGTTCAAAAGTTATAAAATCCTTCTCGTACGTTTACTGAACGTACCCGAACAAAACTTCAGAAAATGATTCCGAGCACACTGGGCCTCAGAATCAAGCATCGTAAATTTTCACGGGCTCGTAAAAATCCCATGTATTTAAAAAAAATTCCATGGGATTTTCGGGTCTTTACACCTGATTAGTATGACTTTATCTTTTTAGTTAAACAAGTTGATTAAATAAGAATAAGTTGATTTTTGGGGACTTATGTTTTATCAAATGAATATCCTTAGTATTAGAAAATGATTTTTGAAATTAAGTGATAAATGTTATTTTAGAATACGTTCACTATTTTGGGAACTTTATATGATTAAGTTAAATAGAATACTATGGGATTTTATTTGAGTAGTAATGGTTGAATTGTATTTTGGAAGAATATATGATTTTAATTGTGGACTTATGGGGAATTAGGTTATTTATTAAAATGATTAACCTATCATGGACAATATGTGATTAGGTTAATTACTTTTTGGTATGAGACATTAAGAGTGATCGATGTTATTTGGAGATAAATGTTTAAATTTATCTTAGAGGATTATGTAATCAAATTATTATGAGTTTTGGGTTTCAAACTTAGTTTGGATTATATTGAGGTATTTTAATGACGGTTATTTATTGAATGGTCTATATTGATCTTTGGGTATTACCATTGAATTTTTAGAGATTAAAAGTAGTTTTTAATCATCCGATGGTTTATTATTTTTAGAGAATTATTTTATCTGATACTAACCATATTGGTTTTGGTTAATGTTTCAAGATGGAAGAAATCGATAGTTAATATTTTGTGGATTATGTGATTCTATAGAAGTTTATTCATCGTAAATATGCTTAGTTTGGAGAAAAATATGAGTTTTAGGTGGAAATTAATTAATAGATGAAACTCTACTTGTTAAGTAAGTATATTTCCTTATGTTCTTAATATAAGTAGTAAAAAAATTCCTTAACATTATAAAAAGGATATTAAAATAAAAATGTTTTCCTTTCACTTTTCCTACTATGAAACCAAAGGCCATTTAACCCATCATAAGTTTATGATTTTGTGATTGTTAACTTTCTCCTAATAATGTTTTTTATCACTCTTCATCAGAACACGATAGTTAGTTTTTTCTTCCATATCCATATTTTCCAACATGGAACCCTAGTATGTGTTATCATCGGTAACCTTTGTACTTCCCTTTATTTCTTTTGAAGTGGTAGTTTTATTAATCCTTTTTTGCTGTGGGATTGCAATAAAGGTATTTTGAAAAGTCATACCTTAGTTACCGACCCAAAATTCAAATTGTGAGGACGCAATTTCCAAAAGTGGGGAGAATGTAACATCCCGAGTTTTAAGAAATAAACATTATGTTCGATAGCATACATGATACACCACATCGAGCATAAACGAACAAATAAATATTGTTATTTAATTATTACCATTATAACCTAGCTGTTAGAATGTAAGTAATGAACAATATTAACTAAATTATAAAAATATGGTTTATACATGTTTATATAATTAATTACTTGGTGAATAGTTAATTATAAATGAATTTAAAACCCTTTTTAAAATAAAAGGAAATGTTTTTCTAAACAACTATTTAAATGTGAACAAGTGCATATACTAATAAATAAACAAATAAATCTTTTTTGGATTATTAATTATATATATATAATATTCATTCTGATGTTTAAAATTTATTTTATATATTTTCTAGGCATGATATAAGACTGAATTTAATTTTATGTATAAAACAAGTATTTTTCAAAAAAAAAGAATTTTTACCACCTTTTGATGGTGGACCATTTTTAAATCTAGTTTTTGACACTTTTATATGTTCTATTTAAAAAAATAAAATTCTTCTTTTTAAGTGGGACATCAAAATTTACTTTGGTTTAATTTTGGTATTTTTCTGATAAAATTTATTTTTTAATGAATAGGAAAAAAATATTGCAATTTAGTTCAAATCTATTTTTCATCTAATTTATTTATATAGTTATATTATAATTTTAATTTATTTTAAATTATAATTAAATAAATTTTTTATCATTCAATCCAATTTAGGTCATTAGATTCAATTTCACATTGAAATTGGATATAAAAACTTTGTGAACTTTTGAATGTTTTACTTCAAAAACTCGTTTTCTCGATCCATCAACAGAATTAGTGTTAAACCTAATTTAACCACTTATGTGAATTGAATTTTAAAAAATGGAAATACATGGTTGTAATCAATATGAAAAATGTGATCTAATAGGATCAAAATAATTTTTTTAATAGTAACTTTAATATTTTATTTACCACGGTTAAAGGTAAATCGGGTAATTAAGGGTAAAAATAATATTATAATAATATAAAACTACCCTAACACTTGTCCTAATATTATTGGATGAGTTATTATTGACCAAGACAATACTTGGGCCAAAATTATGGCCTTTGGAAGCCACTTGGGTATGATTGTGACATTAATAGTATTTTATTTAAAGTAAAAACAAAGATGTCATAAACATGTCTTGTATTACTAAAAAAAATTAATATGGGGTTATATAAGTGATATATTCGACTATGAATAGTCCTTATAAATCTAAATAGATTACCTACATCATGATAATTTATTTATAACTTTTAGACATTAAATAATTAAATTTAATTATGACACAATCACTACTATAAATGGAGGATATGTCGATGAAAGTTTTCCAACGGTTTTCATAAACCGTTGGAATAGGGGTGTGGAGAGACTTTTACCAAACGGTTTTATCAAACCATTGGGATATATGAGTTTTTAGATGACTTTACCCAATGTTTTGATAAAACCATTGGGATATGTCAATTTTAGGAAGGCTTTCCCAACAGTTTTTCTAAACCATTGGTAAAGCTTACCTTTCCCAACAGTTTTTTAAAACCGTTGGGAAAGTTTTCCCCTAAATTGCCAGTGGACCTGATCTCCCATCCACATGATTAAAGGCCTAAAGCTGAGACCTAATAGCTCTCTCACTCAAAAAATCATTCCACCATATCCATCTTCAATCACAAAGTTATTTTGTTCTACACTTCAAATCTGTAAGTAGTACTTTAGGTTTAATGTTTTGCATCTATTTTTTTGTTTTTTGTTTTAATTTGGCTTAAACCCGAGGTCTGTGCATTATGCTATACCCAATAATTGCAATTTTATTTGTTTTCTATTTTTTTATGCATTTCAATAGTCATGTGTGAACCAAATTTATTTGAAGTGAGGGGGTGCAGGTGGTGGGAGGTGTGGTGGGTGGGGGTGCAGTGGGTGGGGGGGAGGGGGTGTGCAGGTGTGGGTGTGTAGTTGGGGGGGAGTCTGTTGGGGGTGAGGTGGGGGGTGTTGTGCAAGTGGGTGGGGGGGAGGGGAGTGTGCAGGTTGGGGGGTGGGCTGGGCAGGTGGGAGTATTTTGGGGGGTGAGGCGGGGGTGTACATGTGGGGGTGGTGGAGAGGGGGGTTGTGCAGGTGGGGGTAGGAGGAGGGGGGCTATGCAAGTGGGGGGGGGGCTGTGCAGGTGGGTGGGGGAGGGGAGTGGGCAGGTTGGGGGTGGGGTGGGCAGGTGGGAGTATGTTGGGCGTGAGGTGGGGGTGTATAGGTGGGGGGTGGGGGTGGGGGAGGGGGTTGTGTAGGTGGGGGTGCAGGTGGGGGGGTTGTGCAGTGGGTGGATGAGAGGGGGGTTGTGTAGGTGGGAGTGGGGTTTGGGGGGGCTGTGCAAGTGGGGGTGATGGGGGGGTTGTGCAGTCGGTGGATGGGAGGGGGGCTGTGTAGGGGGAGTCTGATGGGGGTGAGGTGGGGAGGGGGGTTGTGCAGGTGGGAAGTCATCACTTCCATAGTTCGCCAATAAGCACTGGGAAGTCATCACTTCTAGAGATTTGGATGGGTATGAGGCCTCTTTGGTTTTGGTTCTTGTCTAGTCATCTTGATAAGTGAGGCATCACATGATCTAAAAGTGAATCAACTATATAGGATGAATTCCTTCTCCCACAACACATTTTTCTAGAAAGAATATATCCTTGAAAGGTTGTGGGAGCCTTTTAGAATCTAATTCCCCGACATTTTCCCAATTGCAAGCTTCATACCATCATGTTATCAAGTCACTAATCCTACCAAATTGGATTTTCACTAAAAAATACTATTCTAATCCTTAATACCCATTGTTTGTTTTCCATAACACACTACGGCAAAAAAGGCATTTAGCGGCGGTTTTTTTTCGTTTCGCGGCGGTTTTGAAAAACCGCCGCTAAATCGTGCGTCGGGAAACTATTCGCGACGATTTTCAAAACCGTCGCAGAACGTTTCGCGGCGGTTTTTTAGCGGCGGTTTTTTTTTATTTTTTTATTTTTTTTATTTTTGTTATTTTTGTTATTTTTTTTTAATTTTTTTTATTTTTAATTATATATATATATATATTTATTTATTTATTTATTTATTTTTCATATTTATTTATATATTTATTTCGTATTTATTTTATATATTTATTTCGTATTTATTTTATATATTTATTTCGTATTTATTTTATTTATTTATTTTTCGTATTTATTTATATATTTTATCTATTTATTTTATGTATTTTATGTATTTATTTTATTTATTTTATTTTATTTATTTATTTATTTATTTATTTATTCGTATTTATTTATTTATTTATTTATTTATTTATTTATTTTTTGTATTTATTTTATTTCGTATTTATTTTATTTATTTATTTATTTTATTTTATTTTATTTATTTATTTTATTTATTTATTTTATTTATTTATTTTCGTATTTATTATTTATTTATTTTTATTTCATATTTATTTTTTATTTGTTTTATTTCGTATTTATTTTATTTATTTATTTATTTTATTTCGTATTTATTTATTTTATTTATTTATTTCGTATTATTTTATTTACTTTATTTATCCATGCATGCACATCTCATGCACATGCACATGCGCATGCACATGCACATGCACATGCACATGCATACCCATGCAATATAAAGAAATTCTGCGTTTGGTGAGATTTGAACCTCTAACCTCTTGCATATTTTCCAAAGACCTTTCCACTCCAGCAAGCTCGCCATGTGGTTAATAAACAGAATTTAATATACTTATATATATTAATTGAAAAAACAAATAATACATAAATAATAGATATAAACTCAATAATAATAAATAATAAATAAGGAATAATAAATAATAAATAATAAATAATAAATAATAAATAAAGATAAATAACAAATAATAATTAAATATAAATAAATAATAAATAATAAATAATAAATAATAAATAATAAATAATAAATAATAAATAATAAATAATAAATAATAAATAATAAATAATAAATAATAAATAATAAATAAAGATAAATAATAAATAATAAATAATAAATAATAAGTAAACATAAATAAATAATAAATAATAAATAATAAATAATAAATAATAAATACATAATAGATATAAATAATAAATAATAAATAATAAATAATAGATATAAATAATAAATAATAAATAATAAATAATAAATAATCAATAATCAATAATGAATAATAAATATAAATAATAAATAATAAATAATAAATAATAAATAATAAATAATAAATAAATATAAATAATAAATAAATATAAATAATAAATAATAAATAATAAATAATAAATAAATATAAATAATAAATAAATATAAATAATAACTAATAACTAATAAATAATAAATAATAACTAATAAATAAATATAAATAATAAATAATAAATAATAAATAATAAATAATAAATAAATATAAATAATAAATAATAAATAATAAATAATAAATAATAAATAAACATAAATAATAAATAATAAATAAATATAAATAATAAATAATAAATAAATATAAATAATAAATAATAAATACATAATAGATATAAATAATAAATAATAAATAATAATCAATAAATAATAGATATAAATAATAAATAATATATAATAAATAATCAATAATCAATAATCAATAATCAATAATCAATAATCAATAATGAATAATAAATATTAAATAATAAATAATAAATAATAAATATTAAATATTAAATAAATAAATATAAATAATAAATAATAAATAATAAATAATAAATAATAAATAATAAATAATAAATAATAAATAATAAATAATAAATAATAAATAATAACTAATAAATAATAACTAATAAATAAATATAAATAATAAATAATAAATAAATATAAATAATAAATAAATATAAATAATAAATAATAAATAATAAATAATAAATAATAAATAAATATAAATAATAAATAATAAATAAATATAAATAATAAATAATAAATAAATATAAATAATAAATAATAAATAAACATAAATAATTAATAAATATAAATAATAAATAATAAATAATAAATAACCAGTTACAAATAATAGATAATAAATAAATTAAAGTATATTATAAATAATAAAGGAAACACATGAAAAAGTATGAAAAGACGTGATAAGGGATGAAAAATCATGAAAACGCATGAAAAAGGATGGAGAAGCATATGAAGAATGAGGCATTAGAAAGAATGAGAACGCATGAAAATTCGTGACAACTCTGGAAAAGTCCTTAATAATTCAACATAATCATCATAATAACCCATAAAAAAACATTGATAAAGATAACAAGTCATGGAAACCCAAATAAACAGTAATAAATGGAGCTACCGTTAAAACCCGTCAAAACGGTCATAAAGAGACAAAAACATTGGACTCACATTAATGGAGATAACTTAAGATCCGAGAGTCCGTTTTAGATCCGCGACCTTTCAAATCAAAGATCCTAAAATGATCTTCAACCCGAAAGGTGAAAGAGTCTGAATGGACAGACGGATCGGAAGTTATGACCATTTAAAAAAAAGCTGACGGGGAACGGGTGCTAGAAACGAGGCATTGAAAAACATAACAAACCCGATACCCACTAAAAAAGCCATAACATATGATCTAGGAGTGCATGTGGGCGCCGCGACCAGTCAAACTGAAGCTCATGGAACGAGCTATGATCTGGCAGGTGGAGGAGGCTGAACTGACACGCGAATCGAAAGTTAGGTCTGTTTGAAGACAAGTTTGACGGGACACCGGTGACGGAAACGGGGTTTTGGAGGCCTTAGGAGGGGTTTTTGGGGTCGAAAAACACAACAGAAGCTTGCTTGTGTTGAACTTGTGTGTATCTCTCTTCGCTGGCTTCGATTTGATATGTGGTAGAGCCCAAACGGACACCCGGAGTGAAAGTTATGGTCGTTTGAAGTTGGAGAACTTTTTTAACTTTCTTATAACTCTAATATCTTCCACACCTTAGACCGTCTCACGGTTTTGATTATATGTGCCTCTAGATCTCTTCATGAGCTTCGATTTGACTGGTCGTGGCGCTTCAACGGACGCCCGGATCAAAAGTTAGGGTCGTTTTAGTGATTTCGGGGTTTCTTGTGTTTTTTTATTTTTTTCATTTCATTTCGCGGCGGTTTTACCGAAACCGCCGCTAATCCTCGAATAAAATTAAAAAAAAATTAAAAAATAAATAAATTTTTTTTTCCGTTTGGCAGCGGTTTTTTCGCGACGGTTTTTAAAACCGCCGCGAAATGGTGGCCCGAAACGCATTTCGCAGCGGTTTTAAAAACCGCTGCTAAACGGCAGTTTTCTTGTAGTGACATGAATGAAAACCCAATTAAATCTCATAGCACTCAGTCACACCCTGTGGATAGCCCGCCCAACCCCTTGGACACCCCCTACCCCCTGGACAGCCCTGCCACCCTCGTGGACAGCCCGCCCACCCCCCTGGACACCCCGTACCCCCCTGGACAACCCTGCCACCCCCTTGAACATCCCACCCACCCCCTGGACATCCCTACCCCCTGGACAGCCCCCCAACCCCGTGGACAGCCCGCCCACCCCCTGGACACTCCCCCCCCCCCCACCCCCCAGACACCCCCACCCCCCTAGACACCTTGTACCCCCTGGAAAGCCCCCCCCCCACCCCACCCCCACCCCCGTGGACAGCCCGACCACCCCCTGGACACCCCCTCACCCCTGGATAGCCCCACCACCCCAGTGGATAGCTTGCCCACCCCCCTGGACACCTCGTACCCCCTAGACAGCCCTGCCACCCCCATGGATAGTCTGCCCACCCCCCTGGACACCCCCCAACCCTGTGGACAGCCCACCCACCCCTTGGACACCCCCAACCCCGTGGACAGCCCACCCACCCCCTGGCCATCCCCCACTCCCCACCCTCGGACACCCCCCATCCCCCCGGACATCCCCACCCCTTGGACACCCCATACCCCCTGGACATCCCCCACCCCCATAGACATCCCGCCCACCCCCTAGATACCCCCCACCCCCCCGGACAGCCCCGCCACCTCTGTGACAGCCCCTCCACACCTGTGGACAGCCCGCCCACCCCCCTGGACACCCCCTACCCCCCCTAGACAGCCCCCAACCCTATGGACAGCCCGTCCACCCCACTGGACGCCCCCCCTTTCACCCCCGGACACCCCCCATCCCCCCAGACACCCCCACCCCCTGGACACCTCGTACCCCCTGGACATCCCCCCACCCTCCCTGGACACCCCCTACCCCCTGGACAGCCCCGCCACCCCTATGACAGCCCCCACACTCATGGACAGCCCACCCATCCCCCTGGACGCCCCCTAACCCCTGGACAGCCCCGTCACCCCATGGACAGCCCGCCCACCCTCCCTGGACACCCCGTACCCCCTGGACAACCCCACCACCCCCCGTGGACAGCCCGCCCACCCCCTGGACACCTCATACCCCCCTGGACACTCCCAACCCCGTGGACATCCCGCCCACCCCCCAGGACACTCCCCCCACCCCCCGGACACCCCCATCCCCCTGGACACCCCCACCCCCTGGACACCCCGTACCCCCTGGACACCCCCCTAGACAGCCCCCAACCTCATGGACAGCCCGCCCACCCCCCCTGGACACCCCCCACCCCACCCCCTGGACACCATCCCCCCGGACACCCCCACCCACCTGGACACCTTGTACCCCCTGGACAGCCCCCCACCCCCATGGACAGCCCACCCACCCCCCTGGACGCCCCCCCCCCCCCCGGATAGCCCCTCCACCCCTGTGGAAAGCCCCCCATGTGGACATCCCACCCACCCCCTTGGACACCCCCTACCCCCCTGGACAGACCCTCTACCCCCATGGATAGCTCGCCCACCCCCCTGGACACCTCGTACCCCCTGGACAACCCTGCCACCCCCGTGGACAGCCCTCCCACCCCCCCTGGACACCCCTACCCGTCTAGACGGCCCCCAACCCTATGGACAGCCCGCCCACCCCCCTGGACACTCCCCCCGCCCCCCCAGACACCCCCCCCCCCATCCCCCCCAGACACCCCCCATCCCCCCGGACACCCCCCATCCCCCCGAACACCCACCCATCCCCCCGGACACCCCCCACCCCCTAGACACCTCATACCCCCTGGATACCCCCCCACCCCTGTGGACAGCCCGCCCACCCCCCTGGACACCCCCAACCCCCCTAGACAGCCCCACCACCCCTATGGATAGCCCTGCCACCCCCGTGGATATCCCACCCACCCCCTGGACACCCCTGACCCCCGTGGACAGCCCCCCACCCCCCGAGACAGCCCCCCACCCCCTATACACCCCCATCGCCTTGGGTAGTGTATGTGATCACTCAAATAATCTACTAAAATATTAAATTTTTTTGATCTAAAATTTTCTCAACTTCTGAATAATTCTTCTCTACAAGTGTACATGATCTTGTGCACTAATGTATAGTTCTTCAAAGATATTTTGTTGTAAATATAGTATTTTGTTGTTTTTTATATTATGATTCTCATATAGAGTAGTGTGTCAGTTATGGTTTCATATAAAGTGAACAATTCTCATTTATTTAAATATATTTTTTATGAAACTTCAATATTATTGAATTTCTTTTGATGAAATGACTTATAACAAAAAAAAATACAGAATGGATAGAATTTGGATGTATAAAACCGATCGTATCTCAAGCAATTTTCAAAACAATTTGGAGAGCTTTTTAGATTTTTCATTTCACAATGCTTCTGATAGTGGTCACATACACTACCCCTGTTACAATTATTTTGAAAGACCTTGGTTGAGCTGTGAAGAAGTCAGCTACCACATAACCAAATATGTTTTTCAAGCAAACTACTCTTTGTGGTATCACAATGGGGAGAAAATGAAATCTCAAATTACTGATGATCCAAATGAGGGGACTGGATTAGAGAATTTGTTATATAAACAGTTTCCATTTATTCGTCATCATGAAAAAGAAAGGATTTTTACCCAAGAAGATTTCGATATGATCAGACATGATGCGTCTAATGAAAATGATGATTTTGTCAGGGTGAAAAATTGAATGATGTTGCCACGACTCCAGTATATCGACAATGCAGTAAAATGAAAAAGCTGGAATTTTTAATCTGATTGTTTCATGGGGAAACTACGTATGGGATTTCTAATACTGTCATCTATTACATTCGTACCTTCTTGAAGGACTTACTTCCAGATGATGCAGATATTACCTCAAACAACTACATGGCATGGAAGTTAGTTGAGGAACTTGGATTTTCAAGAAACAAAATTCATGCTTTCCCAAAAGATTTCAGTTTATTATGGGAAGAAACTTCTGAACAAAATAATTGTATAAAATGTGGCACATCCCACTAGAAGCCAAAAGCTGATGGAACACCATCTCGTGTGCCACATAAAGTAATGTGTCACTTTCTATTGATCCCCAGACTCCATAATCATTTTATGTCTGATGAAATATCAATAAAAATGTGATGGCATGATACCAAGAGAAATAAGACTAATGATGAGTTGGTTCACCCTGCAGATAGATTTTCATGGCAGAGATTTGATGCTCGATATCCTGATTTTGCAACTGATGTGTATAATATGAGGTTGGGTCTTTCATGTGGCAGTTTTAATCTGTTTGGGCATATGCTTACATCACACAGCACATGACCAGTTTTTATACATATTTATAATCTTCCCCCATGGTTATGTATGAAAAAACCTTTCACTTTCATGAGTATACTCATATCTAGCCCTTCTGATCCCAGTAATGATATAGAGGTATACATGAAACCTTTGATAGAATAGTTGAAACTTCTTTGGGATATGGGTGTGTGCACATACGATGCATGTTCGAAAGACATATTTCATATGCGTGTTGCGCTTATGTGAACGATCAATAATTTTCCTACTTATGAAAGGATATTTAGATGGATCACGAAGGGAAAACTATCATGTTCTATTTGTATGAAGAATAAACGATCCATAAGACTAAAACATTATTGTAGTTTCAGTTTTATGGGACATCGACGATTCTTTCCAATAGAACATCCATATAGAAATAATCATTGAAGATTTGACAATACCATGGAGACCAATGATCCACCTCAGCGTATGTCTAGAACTGATGTGCTTAATGAATTGAAAGATTTTATTTTTTCATTCAGGAAGGGTCAAATGAAATCTGGAAAGAGAAAGAATGTTTCCACTAAAACCTGTTACAATTGGAAGAAGAGAATTATCTTCTTTGATTTGCCTTATTGGTCAACCAATTTGTTACATCATTGCTTGGACATAATGCATATTGAAAAAAAAATATGTGAAATGTTTCTTTCGATTCTTCTAAATGTTAAGGGAAAGACAAAAGATGATTTACGGTCTTGGCGTGACTTGGTGGATTGGGGCATCAGACCAGAATTGAATCCTGTGCATATTAGTGAAAATAAATGGCAAGTTCCATGTGCTTCTTATGTGATGACACCTACAGAAAAAAAAAATCAATTTCTAGAAGTACTAGAGACTATTAAAGTTCCTGATGGCTATTCAAGCAACATATCTGAACGGGTCAATAGAAGAGAGTTGAAGCTAAAATCTTTGAAGACTCGTGATTATCACATCCTTCTGCATGAGTTGATTCCAATAGAAATTCGTCATCTTTTTTCCAATAATGTAAGGTTGGATGTTATTCAGTTGTGCCATTTGTTTAGAGATCTTTGTGCTGAGAAGTTGTCCAAATATTTCTTGCAAAAAATGTTGGCAGATTCCCCATTAATTTTGTGTGAATTAGAGAAAATATTTCCTCCATAATTTTTCACATGCATGCTGCATTTGACTGTTCATATTCCAACTGAAATACTTCTCGGAGGACCTATTCCTTTTCATTGGATGTATCCAACTAAAATAAATATGTACACATTAAAGTCTTATGTCTGTAACAGGAATCATCTCGAAGGTTCTATCATGAATGGTTACTTGGATCAAGAATGTATGGATTTCTACTCTATGTATTTGTCTAATATTACTATAATAATGAATAGACCAATGAGAAATGAAGTATAGTATGAGAAAATTGAACCCAGTTTTCCATTACTTCCTCAAACAGGAGGAATTCTTGGATCATATACATTGACGACATTAAGCCTTGAAGAGCAAGAGATGGCACATCGCACAGTTTTGTTCAACTGTGAATTGTTCGATGACTACATCTTATCAATAAATTATATATTTATATCTTATATATATATATATAATATCTATTAAACTATTCCTATTTTTATCTACAGGGAACATAAAGCGATGATAAATAGAAAGCATCATTCTTTATCTTTGAGAAGGAGGGAGACTTTTCATAGAAAAGAGTTTTCTACTTGGTTAAAATTGAAGGTAATAATATTAATGTTTAAAATAATTAAAACAATATTTAATTAATTTTAATATTGATTTATATTTGAGGTATTGAGTTTGCCTGCTGACTTTGTCTCTGAAGAAATAAGATCTTTGGATTTTGGTTCTAATACTGTGGTTCATGACTATAAATCAAGTGTTATCAATGGGTATAGATTTACTATCATTGAACAAGAAAAGAACATGAGAACACAACATGATGGTGTTATGGTTACTACCATAATATACTGTTATGCTAGTGCATCAGATAGTAGAATGCGATTTGAAAATATAGGTTATTATGGAGTCATTGAAAAAATAATAATATTGGATTATTATTCTCATGGATGAGTCACGATGATGAAATGTCAATGGTTTGATTCAATGATGAGGCATGGCACATTTCACTAGTGCAAAAACACTTTTTCGCGTCGGTTTTTTTTTATTTTTAACGTCGGTTATAAACCGACGTCTTTATAGGCGACGTTAAAAATAGCGTTTTCGCGTCGGTTCATAGAAACCGACGCGAAAAATAATTCGCTTATGAGCTTCGGCGTCGGTTTTTTATAAAACCGACGCCGAAGCTACATGTAGACATTATTTTCCGCGTCGGTTCATTAAAAAACCGACGCGGAGAATATATTCGAATAGGTTTTCCGCGTCGGTTTTTAGAAAAACCGACGCGGAAAACCGATTGGAACAGGATTTTCCGCGTCGGTTTTTAGAAAAACCGACGCGGAAAACCGCATTCAACCGGATTTTCCGCGTCGGTTTTTCTAAAAACCGACGCGGAAACCCGCTTTCAACCGCGTTTTCCGCGTCGGTTTTTCTAAAAACCGACGCGGAAAACCCTTTCGGCGTCGGTTTTTAAAAAAACCGACGCCGTAAATAATTTTTTTTTAAAATTATTCGGCGTCGGTTTTTAAAATAACCGACGCCGTAAATTTTTTTTTTTTTTTAAATAAAATACATATATTTTCTCCTCCAAACAAATCGGAACCCTGAAAAAAAATAACGAAGTATACAAAAACAATTAAACAGCTTTAACAGAAGTACTTCAGAAAACTCAAAGTAAAGCAGAATTAAAATACACGTACCTACATGGTGCATTTTCTTAATCTAACCATACTCAGTATCAATCATTGTAAGTTTCCTCCCATAGATAGCACCAATCCTGTCAAAACAGTAATGAAACGAGTGAAAAAATCAATCCAAGTTATTAGTGCAATGAATAAACATTAAATGAAAATGTGTAATTTATTTGAATCATTCATTTTTTCACAAAGTAAATTACCAAAATGAAATGATCAAAATTCCAGGAACACTCAGCCGATGCAACCTCTTCCTCACCTCCCCCACTGAAGATGTTGGGGGTGTCTTTTCACCATAGAATCCCCACCACCCCCAACCTCAGGTTTTTATATTTGCTCTGTATAGACGTGCATTACCTATTCACTATTGTTATTTGTTTAAGTTATGGAATAACAGAGAAATAAATTTGAGTGCAAAAAATAGGTTAGAAAATTGAAATCAAATGCAGATTGAAGATACATAAAGAAACATACCTTAAAAATTGACGCCTTCTATTTTATCTTTGTGCAAACCCACTAAGCGTTGTTTCAGGTATTATGTGATATGCTTCTCGGCAATCATTTTTCGATATTTATTTGCATAAAAAATAAAAAGGCCTAGAAGATATTGCTGTGCATTCAAGGGAGACAATTTTTAGTGTTTGTGAATGTTATTTCGCTATACGAATCTCTATGTTCATGATCCAAGTACCACCCTACAGATTTGTCACTGTACAGACAAATGATTTTAAGAAATAACAATGAAAAGAAATATAATAACTAATTCTGAATTAAAATACACGTACCTGAAATATACGACATGCTTATTGTTGGTTATTGTTGAAGGATTCATTTGATTATTAGTAGATTCAATAAAACAGTTTTTGCAGAGGCACTTGAGAAAACTCAGTAAATCAGAATTAAAATACACGTACCTGAAATATATGACATGCTCATTGTTTGTTATTGTTGAAGCATTCATTTGATTATTAGTAGGTTCAAACACCTAATATATCATAAGAGTTAGTTTTTTAAACCCATATATAATATTATTTATAAATATTAGTATACATACCTCAAATCTTAATCAGACTTAACAAATAGTCCGCAAAAGTAGATTGAATATGAATCATATCAGATTGAGAATATGACTGTGAATCATTGAATACCTACAATAATATTGAATGATATGAAATTAATAAATAGAAGAAAGTGGATGAAAATATATAAAAAAGTTAATACAACTAACCTTATGAAAATCAGTAGTTTCCCCAGTTGTGATTATCTCGTACATAAATCGTAGAATATAATAACCACATTCAACGCTTCCATTTTGACGATGACACTGCAGTTATAAAACATTTAACTAATAATGAAACCCAATATATAACAAAAATATAAAAACTAATTACCTGTACTTCCACATATTTGATTTTCGTTGGTTTCTTTTCATTTGTAAAATGTTTCCATGAACTGCATTGTTTTATATAAGAACTAATAAAACTTGTGTAAACAATTAAAATTAAACATAACAAACTTCTAAAAATAAAAAAACAACTTACCTGTTTAATAAGTTGGAAAACGTTTTACGCACTTTTCCTAATAAAGAGCAAAACCAATATAAGGTGCATTCATTTGGGCAAAATACACCTAACATCCAATGCCCCCTATAATACAAAAAGTTCATAATTAATGACATTATAATGATCATGAGTTCAAAATTATGTTGATATTCTTACTTATCAACAAATGGCAAAAACCAGCACTGAATCTCTGTTTGTGATAATCTCTCGGATATATATTTAACTTTGTCATCATTTTTCACATGTTTGACTTCCGAGGAAATGTACTCTGGATCTATAAAGCTATAAATGCTTGTAGTTTCATTTTGTAAAAGAATCCTGTATAGATACCTAATTTAAAAAGAAAACATAGTTAGTCAATGACATAACAATATTTTAGTAAAGAAATAGCAATTCAGACGTCAATTTACTTACATGGAAAACAACTGCACCACATTCAGCCCGATCTCTTCAAAATTAACTAAATTCATGATATCTTCTTTCAATATTCTCAATTTATAATTTCTTCCACATATATCGGGCGTCATCCGAAACTCATAGATAAAATTCAAGGAAGAAGAGCACTGAGATAATCTTTTCAACCCAGAAGAAATATCAGAAGTATCTACAGCCGACTGTTTTTGAACATTTTGCTGCATTTGTACAGTTTCTTTTGCTTTCAGATATTCCTATATAAGTTAAATGTCAGAAAACATTATAAGTAATTTGGAATCATTTCTAATTACTAGTTAAAAAAACTCATACCTCATGTGAAATATAACGAAGAAGTGCAGTTGGCCAAAGTAAAAAATGGCCCATGCATTCCCCAACACTGGTGATCTCCGCAGTAGGAAATGGTAGTAGAGCAGTAGGATCTATAATAAAAAGTACTGATACTCTAACCTGACCCATCTGCATAGGCTGATGATGTACCGAGTCCCCCAAAAAATACACTTGTCCTAACGCAACAATATGTACATGAGGATCTCCCGCAAACAACTCACAATATAAGGTTTGATCCGATGGAGGAGGTGGAGGCTCAAAGTTAGCAGGTGGGGCAGGGTAGTCAGGGTGAGCAGGCTGAGAAGTCAGAAAAATGAAAAGGGTATATTAGTGTTTAAAATTTTTAACATAGAAAAATTGATTAAAAATTAAATTAAATAATATACCTCAAATGGTTGCGCAGACGGGGCAGGGTAAGCAGATGAGGCAGGGTAGTCCGGGTGAGTTGGCTGAGAATGTTGAAAAATGAAAAAGTTATATCAGTGTTTATAATTTATAAAATAGACAAATTGATGACATTAAATAATATACCTCGGAAGGCTGCCCAGACGGTGTTGGGTAAGCATATGAGGCATGATAGTCTGAGTGAGTAGGCTGAGAATGTTGAAAAATGAAAAAGTTATATCAGTGTTTATAATTTATAGAAAAGAAAAATTGTTAACAGTAAATAATATACCTCGGAAGGATGAGCAGACTGTGACTGTCTTGCCAAGTGTTCTAATAAAGCCTTCTGTACTGCTGCTTGAATTTGATCACCCATAGACCGTTTCATATCCTGCAGCTCTTCTTTTAAGGATTCAATTTCCGGGTCTCTTGGTTGCTTACTCTTACCAAAAACCTTCCGAATACTAACACCCGCCTGATATCCTCTAACACGGCCGGGGTGTTCAGTCTTTCCCAAAGCAGTGGCTAGGATATCCATCCTACCCTCAGGGATAAAAGAGCCCTGTGTCTCTTTCTCCTGAAGTTCATCCTGAAATGAAAAATAAAAAATTTATATTAGTGTTTATAAATTATAAAAAAGGAAAATTGTTAACAAAGAATTAATATTTACTTACAATTCTATCAGCCACTTGATGAGCTTCGTCTGTAAGATATTGTTCATTTTTTTTTCTTCTTGCTCGTTTCCATTTCTCATGGCGAGTGGGAGGAGATGGAGGACCATACTGGACCTCTTCTGAACCACTACTTGATCGAGCTCTTAATGCTTCAAATTTTTCTTCAATAATTTTCTGCTCCAAATACGAGTATCCTCCACGTGATAAAGTATGAGGGTATACGTTTTTCAACTGGATCTCCTGATGAGATCTTCTGGAGGCCTGTTACATAAAAATAAACACATTAGTAATAAGGAAAATATAGCATAAATTTTAAAATATAAAACAATTACAATACCTGAAATTTCTCTTCCTGACGACTGTCAACAAATCGCTTCCATGTTTCTTCATCTATATATGGATACTTAAGACATGGGCTTTCAAACCTTCTCTTTCCAAAAACATAATCTTTCGTCAGTTTGTTTTTAAAATCTCTCCATCGAACCGCCGCTAAAGAGAGATGTCTTTTCCTAATTTCTTTGGTTTCCTCAAAATTGAATGTCATCTGTAATTGAAAAAATAAAATATGTCATTTAAACTATATAATATTAAAAAAATGAGATAAAATAAATAAATAAAGATATTTTACCGTCACGGCCTCCCAAAGTTGTTGCTTCGCCGTCCTGTCCACTGACTTCCAATCAGGATATAAAATACTAATCCTGCAACGGCTCTGCATCGCTATATAACTGACAAACTGAACTGCATTTGGGCCAACTGCATTATTATTATCATCAAAACGGATGTGTAATTTGTTATCATCACGAGCGAGTGATAGTTTTGGTAAACGTGTAATACCACGTTTACCAACTAGAGAACTTGATTTTTCAGTAGTAACTGGAGAAGTCTCCTCCGCCGAGGACGCATCAGTAGTCCTGCAATTTTTTTTAATAAATTAACAGTTTTATTTCATTAAATATGTATATTACTGAATATTTAATAATATGTCAAAATAGATATACCTCGGTAACTGCTCATCTCTATCTGTATTTGACATTGCTACTAGAAAGTGTAATGAAATTTTGGGTACCTGCATATCATTAGAAAACTGAATAATTAGAAACAAGGAAATGAAAAATAAATATGTAAAAATAGAGGCATGCATTTGTAAGTTTTAAAAATAGACACAAAATATAAATATTTACCAGAAAAATTAGGAGACTAATTTAGTGTTTTCCCACGTCCCTTCATCATGATCGGTACGTACTGCATGCACTATGTCTGTCTTATATTCATTGTAATCATCTGAAAATTGCATAATAGATGAATAACGCTCATGTAAATCACTAGCATCATCAGAATCATCATCATCACCCAAATGATATCTTTTCCCTTGCAAAACAACTGACCACTGATCATTCGACGGATCAATGACATAAAATACTTGTTTTGCATGTGTCGCCAAGATAAATGGTTCCTCATTGTGATTAAATCTTTTCAAATCAACCAGTTTAAACCCATATTCATCATGTTTCACGCCACTATTACTATCAACCCAATTGCACTTAAAAATAGTGACTCGAAATTTAATATAATCAATTTCCCATATGTCTTCAATAACTCCAAAATATGATGTTGATGCAGAAATTGGGTTTTTATCTTTGGCACTCGAAAAATGCACTGCTTCAGCGAATACCATCACACCACTATTCTGAACGGTACTCTTGTCATCCAGGTTTTTTGTGTAAAATGTGTAGCCATTGATATCAAAACCAGACCAAGTGATCACATTAAAAGATGGTCCCCCTGATAACCACTTCAATGTTTCTGATACAGATATATCTGAGGTGACTTTCTCTTTAAACCATGAAACAAATGTCTTCTTATGCTCAATCATCAACCACTTTTCATTTCTTTTCTGATATCGTAACTTTAATTCAGCAATATGTGAGGATATATATGGTTGAACCTCATCTGTGTTGTTCAAAATGTATAAATGTGCTTGCATCACTTCATCACGTGGAATGAACTTTACCTTTAAGCCTCGAACCCCTCTACCTTCTCTGTCAACTGTCATATGTCGAGATAGAGGGAGACCAATATGCTCCACTTCATTCAAATAATCAGTACAGAACTCAATCACCTCTTCTGATACATATTTTTGAACAATAGAGGCCTCTGGTCGATAAGGATTTTTAACATATCCTTTCAAAATTTTCATATATCTTTCAAAAGGATACATCCATCTTAAATAAACAGGCCCACACATTCTTATCTCACGCACCAAATGAACCAATAGATGAACCATTATATCAAAAAATGTGGGTGGGAAATACATTTCTAGTTGACAAAGAATAAGAGTTGCTTCATTCTCCAACAAATCTAACAAATTTTGATCAACGACTTTGCTACAAATGGATTTAAAGAAATTACATAACCTGATGATTGTCTTCCTGACAGCTTTCGGTAATATACCACGCACTGCTACTGGTAGAATTTGTTGCATTAACACATGACAATCATGTGATTTCATACCTATTAATTTACAATCCTTCAATGACACAAAATTACTCACATTTGAAGAAAAACCACTGGGTACTTTAATACCATGAAGACACTGACAAAAATTCATCTTTTCAATCTTGCTTAATGTGTGACAAGCCGGAGGTAAATATGTTCTTTTTCCTTTCACAGCGGGAGCTAACTCCAAACGTATTCGCATTAACATCAAGTCCAATCTAGCATGTAATCCATCTTTTGTCTTTCCTTTTATGTCTAACAAAGTTCCAATCAAACTATCACATATGTTTTTCTCAACATGCATAACATCAATGTTATGTTTTATCTCTAAAAATCTCCAATAAGGTAGTTTGAAAAAAATAGACTGCTTCTTCCAGATATGTTTTTGTAAACCAGAACTTTTTCTCTTTCCGAATGTTGAATCAATATCTTTCACTCTGTCATAATATTCTTCAGCTGACAATGGTTGAGGGGGGAGGTTGTATTCTTGTAAACCGTTAAATGCTTTTCTCAATCTACGATAAGGATGATCAATTCGCAAAAATCTTCGATGTCCCATGTACACTGTCTTTCTTCCATTCTGCAATTGATAATATGAAGTTTGTTCTTCACAAATTGGACATGCTTTATGTCCCTTAACACTATATCCAGATAAGTTTCCATACGCAGGAAAGTCGTTTATAGTGAACATTATCATAGCACGCAAAAGAAAATACTCTTTCTTGTATGCATCGAAAACTGTAACACCTTTCTCCCATAGCAGTTTTAAATCCTCAATCAATGGTGTAAGATACACATCAATATCATTTCCTGGTTGTTTTGGTCCAGAAATCATCAAGCTCATCATAACATATTTTTTCTTCATACATAGATGTGGGGACAAGTTGTAAAGTACCAGCAAAACAGGCCATGAACTATGTTGGCTACTGAGGCTCCGATATGGATTCATTCCATCAGTACACAATCCCATTCTGAGATTTCTAACTTCACTTCCAAAATCATGAAATTTTTTATCAAAACTCTTCCACTGTGGTGAATCGGCCGGGTGACGTAAGTTACCATCAGAAATGCGCTCATCTGAATGCCATCTTAACCTTTTTGCATCATTTGAATTTGCAAATAGACGCTTCAAACGAGGAATAATTGGAAGGTACCAAAATGCTTTAGATGGAGTTTTGATTTTGGTACCTAAAAATAAACCAGAATTGAATTATCAGAATTGTTTGAAAAAAATATTGGATGATATCATTGGAAAGTAAAAAAATTGATTTTTCATAACGTTACATGACATCACCTGAAAATGAATCTGAGTTGACTTTCTCATCCATCTTATAGCGCGATGTTCCACATGTAGGACAACTTGATAAATGTTCATTTTCTTTCCTATATAGTACACAATCATTGGGGCAAGCATGTATCTTTTTATACCCCAATCCCATTGGGCATAATATTTTCTTCGCCTCATAATTGGAATCTGGAAGCCCATTGCCTTCTGGAAGAAGCTCTTTTAAAAGCTCAAGTAAACTGGAGAAACTTTTATCACTCCACCCATTTTTTGCTTTTAAGTTAACTAATCTCAAAACTGCTGATAACACTGTATATTTACTGCAACCTGGGAATAATGGTTTCTCAGAATCTCCATACAATCGTTCAACAGTTGGTGTTTTTTCGATGGTTTCAACACCTAAATCATGAATTAATTCTTCAATACGATCCTCTGCCTCATTATGAATATCGTCATCAACATTGGATGTTGAATTTTCAGTTCTTTCACCATGCAAGATCCAACGTGTATAATTAAGGCTAAAACCATAACAAATGAGATGATCTTTGATTTCTCTGAAGTTTAACTTTCTCATATTTACACACTTCACACATGGACAGAAAATCAAATCAATATTTTGATTATGCCGTTTAGCAAATTCCAAAAAATTGTCAACTCCTCTTTCATATTCACTAGTAGTTCTTCGTAGATAAATCCAATTATGATCCATTAATACCTGATATCACAATATAATTGATGAATATATTAAAACATAAAAACATTTAAATATCTATCAGATAAATTGTAAACAAAAACATATTCCATAAAAACTATTGATAATCAGATAAAAGACATCAAATATGAAACACGTTTACAAATATAGTAAACAGTTAATTTTAATATTATATACATGTGTGTTATATTGAAATACAAGGACAAAATGGTTAAATCAAAGGTTTCATTTTTTGAAAATAAAGTTCCATGATATAAATATTATATGAATGACATACAAGATAATATGATTTCTCACTATGACTACTATTGATCACACTATATTTATTTTTTTATTCATTTGATGTAACATGAATGAATCATGGAAAACTTAATGTGAAAAATAGTGCAATAACTATCCTTATTTAAAACAATGTGTATTAAAACACACATGTGGAACTCGATTAACAAAACTACTTGTGGGATTTGAAGAGTCATTAAAACTATTCAAAAGGGCTCCATATGGTTGGCCTAACTATGGGGGATAGACCTATAGCTACAAATCTTCATCCACCATCACCCCAATATTAAGTGAACCCCCAAATAGATTACACATCATTGGTAATTCAATCATCATTTTTATATCAAACACATAAAACCAATCAAAATCAATATCAAAATCCAACAATAAATCCTAGAATTACATAAACACTCAAGGATTCAAATGGAAAAGATATTATGACACTTTTCCCAATGTGTAGCACTAGATTTTTTATAACCTATATCCATAATAACATTATAATGCCAAATAACAAAGGGAACTTGGAAACCCAAACCCTCTGAAAAATCTTGGTTTTGATACCATTTTCATGAACCAACCCAAGATATCTATCCATTAAACACCTAAACTAGACCATGACATACTTGAGGGGAGTACCTAATCCTCATAGACTAACAATAAGCATTATAGGCATCTAAAACAATCACTAGGTATGATTTCACCCATTAATCATAGTGTAATTAACATCATATTTCTATCAGAAATCTGAAATGACCTATCCATAGGTTATACATCAACACAAAATTTGAATCAGTAGAAATAATATAAAGAATAACTATAAATAGATATAAACTAATTCCCTCAATACACTTCATCTCCTAAATCACCTAGTCCTCACAAAAGTAATTCAATACACTTTTAACCATAATTTTAAGTAGTAAAAACATCATTTAAATGGAAAAAATTTACACATATTCTATTTAAATAAATCCGTAAAAAACCTATAATAGGCACACTTGGGATAATTTGATAAGTAAAACAATAACTGAGCTCAAGTCCCCACTAATCACTAACCCAAACTGAAACAGAATGCATCCTAAGAGGGAAAAAGAACTGGATAAGATCCTAAAACTGAAATGTAGATAAACATGAGTATACAAATACTAATTAGGCCACTACTCACCTTACAAAATTTCTAACTTTTAATTAAAGCCCCTTTTAATCTAGTTTGAAATAAAATAAAATAAAATCTTACATAATTATTTAAAATCCAACATAATATAAAATCTTACATAATTATTCAACCCGAATTGAGATGTTAAATCCAAACTGCGACCGGTATAATTACTTCCAAAAACAAACAATATCAAATCTACACCAACAATGATAATACAAACAAAAAATAATGATAAATTACAACTAAAATATAACCAATAATCCAAATCACGCAAAATAGGGTTATTGATAAAGAAATAAACAATGGGATATGAAACAAGAGATAAATAGGAAGAACACATACCCAAAATCGTGCAGACGACAAAAAACCTTCAACAATGGCCGTTCAAGATCGCAAATCAAGTTCGAAGGTCGTCGGGAGTCCGAAGCGCCGCAGCGGAACTCGATTTCGACGGACGAACAAAATGAGGGTTTCTGTCCGTGAATATTTTTAAAAGACTTTTCGCGTCGGTTTTCATTAAAACCGACGCGAAATATATTTTTTTTATGAGTTTCGGCGTCGGTTTTCATGAAAACCGACGCGGAAAATATAGTCGAAGAGGTTTTCCGCGTCGGTTTTTCTACAAACCGACGCGGAAAACCGATTAAAACAGGATTTTCCGCGTCGGTTTTTAGAAAAACCGACGCGAAAAAAAAAACATAATTATTTTTGGCGTCGGTTTTGTGTAAAACCGACGCCAAAAATTCCCCGCATATACTATTCGCGTCGGTTTTTAAAAAACCGACGTTATTACGACGACGTTAAAGCCCGTATTTCCACTAGTGTTTATTGATGATTGTGGATTTCAAGTAATTGATATGACTCACACTCTTGCTATCGATGAACCATATGTATTGGAATCAATGGCGAAATAAATTTTTTATGTCAAAGACCATCTTCGACCTGAATTTGGTGTCATTATTAAAGTAATTCCAAGATATATTTTTGATGATGATGATGATGGAATTGACACCATCCCTACTGCTATTGGAAACAATCCATTTATTACTTTTGATGACTCTAATAGATCAATTTTCAAAGTTAACTATGAACCTGAAGTTGTGGTGGGAAATATATAAAATCATACATTCATATTCTCAATTCTTTTGGTTTACCTCTACTTGGGCTGTTAAGGTTGGTACTATTCAAATTTATTTAATATTGATTGAAAATATGTTGTATCTGACTTGACCATTCTGTGAATTTTCAATGTTTATTGGTTGTAATGTTATTTGAATTGCATTTTCTAATTTGGAATTGAACTGTATTCAAACCTACGAAACCAACATTTCTAACTTGGTGAACATTTCAATGCTTCAATTGTGATTTGTATAAAATTTGTATGACTCTAAGACCTCTCTTTAACATTTTACCAAGTAAAGAACATGATGGTTTGTATTCTTCTACAAAACATGTATTGAAACCTGCATAATCTACCTGGGCTAAAGAAATTAAATTTTTCCTTAATTTTGACAACTGCTTTACCACTTATGAATCTAGTAGAATCAATATTCCATGATTTTAATAGACTGATAACACTTATTAAATAACCATCCTACTAAAAATTAAATTTCTTTATTAAATCTAGTATGATTTATTGACTTCATTATATATTTTTTCAATCTCACCTAAAACAATGGTTAGTTAAATTATCCATGAATCCCCCTATTCCCTCTCATTTATTTTGTTTTTTGGGTAACACATTAGTTATCCTTTTCTATTTACTTCCATATTTGTTTTCAAATGCAGGAAATGAAACCAATTGAAGAGAGGTGACAAAAACAGATTATGGACAACAATCGTTGCATGACTGAGTTGGGCATTCCACCACTAGTGCCTGCAGTGAGTATTTTATTTCAAATATATATATTTAAATAATATATAATGTCATGTGATTAATTTTTTTTTAAAAAAAATTACAGGATCCATCTATTAGGCGATAGTTATTTGATGAGTAGCCTAGTAGTGGTCCTAGTACTTATGGTGTTCGTACGAGGGGGGGGGGGGTACGAGAGCTAGACGATCTGGTCGGCATACCCGATTAGACCCTGCCCCTCCCACTGGCATATCATCCATCCCACATACTGATCCTGGTGTGTCGTTAGGGATACACAGGATATTTAGGCCTCTCATTTTTTCACCACCATTTACATCTGAGCCTCCTCACCCATATGTACCATATACGATGATGATTCTCACTCCCCATCCAGCATCCGGCCAGCCATCCCTGTTATCTTCTTTTACTTATGCTTCATTCTCTCTAGGCTTTTATATTCTATATTCTTTGAACCCTGCTCCGCCAGAGTCTATCCCTGAGGAGCATATATTGGGACCCAATCCATCTATACAGGGTGTTCCTTCAGTTTTTGCGGATCCAGCGGTGCTCATTGATCAGACTACAGCAGGTATACTTATACAACCCTAACAATTTTTTACACCATTATTTATTTTCATTATAACATGTATTGATAAAATATTTGTTTTTCTTTCATAACAGATATATCTACTGATAGGAGGCAGGGGCGGGGGCGTACATGCATGTGTGCGGTATGGAACCGCAGCACGCAGTTGATGGTGGACTACAATGAAGATAGTTAGATGATTGAAAAATTAGGGCATCAATGTCAAAGTTTTTTGGAAACACTTTCCAAATACTTCAACATCATTCCTATCAGCCCGCTCTCATGGAGACAGCTGCCAAATGAAGTCAAGGATAAAGCCTGGGCATAGATATGGGTAAAAATATCTATTGTATTTAATGCAATATATTAATTTTTGTATTTATATGAATTAATATTTTCGTGTCATCTACTGTTTAATTTCCCTGATGGTGAGGGTGCATGACCAGCACGTCTAAAAGATTTAGGCAAGCTTTGGAGAGATTATAAGCATGAGTTGTACATTGGATGGAGTGGGCACAGAGTTAGACGTGGTCTCTATCGTGGATGATTGTCCGTTAGAACAGTATCGACAGATGATTACTCATTAGATGACTAGACAATTTAAGGTATTAATAACATTAGAGGTATTTAAATGAAAATTTTCATGTTTTTCATTAATACTAATTATTGATTTTTTTTTAGGATTCATTTGGAAGAAATAAAAAAACATTGATGCAAAGAAATACGTCTACACATTGGGACGTACTACAATGTCAGGTCATGAGAGGTAGTAGGTATGACAGTTTATAATCTTTCTTTACAACTTGCACTTTTTATTACTTCCTCCATAATTTATTCGATTGCTAAAGTTGTTATATAATTTTAGTTATGAAATTAATTATTGGTATCCTATTTTTAATTATGGTTTCCTACATTCAATGTCATTGTAGAGGCATAAATTGAATATAAAAGGATGTGTGCCTTGAGTAAAACTGTTTTACTTGAGTAGAAAGAAGAAAAATGGAAGTGCGGTTAATGAACCGACTCAACAGCAGATTGTAAGTTTTACTTTGTAGATTTAAAATTTTAATCTCTATTTTGTAACTTAATAATCTATTTATATTTGTAACAGGATACTTTAGAGGCCCTTGATGCCCAGGAACCTGACAATTTTGGGCCAAACAATCACTTACATCAGGTGTTGGGAGATGAGCACCCTGGTAGAGTACACTACCGACCTGAGAAGAGTATAGTTCCGACGAGGTATTGTCCATCCTCAAGTACGAGTTGTAGTGCCATCGAGTTACAATAGGTTAAGGCACAAGCAGAACAGGCTGAAAAAAGGCCACAAATATGATAGAATAGTCTGTTAGGGCAAACACTGCATTTATGAAACTGATAGAAGTTTTACGTCCAATACTTTCACCAGAGGCCATCACTGCTTATGATGAATATATGTCATCGATCCATTCTATATATGGTGCACCAGTTGGCAGTTCTAGTAGTGGTTGAGACGATGGCGAGGAGGAGGTCGAGGAAAAGGAGGAGGAGGGTGAGGAGGAGACCTAGACGGAGGAGGAGGCTGAGGAGGAGGTCGAGGTGGAGGAGGCTGAGGCGGAGGAGGAGGGTGATGAGGAGGTCGAGGTTGAGTAAGAGGGCGAGGAGGAGGGCATTGAGGAGGGCGGGGACGATGATGGGGATGACGATGAGGATGAGGGTGAGGGTGATGATGATGGTGATGATAGTGATGGTGATGAGGGACAGATTGATCTGTTACATTTTTTTACTGATATTACTAACCTTTTATGTTTATTGATTTGTTGTGCCTGAATATATGTGTGATTATGTAGGTCACATTATCTTTATTTTTTTATCTATAAATAATAAAACTTGACTTGATGATTTGTTATGACTGATTCGCCCCTCCCTTAGATAGCCTCCCCACCCCCTGGACACCCTGTACCCCCCTGGACAGTCGTGCCACCCCCATGGACAGCCCGCCCACTCCCCTCAACAGCCCCTCCCCCTGTGGGCAGCCCCCACCCCCTGGACACCCCGTACCCCCCTAAACAGCCCCTCCCACCCCCATGGATAGCCCGCCCACCCCCCTGGACACCCCCAACCCCTGGACAGCCCGACCACCCCCGTGGACAGCCCGACCACCCCCCTGGACACCCCTCCCCCCGTGGACAGACCCCCCACCCCTGTAGAAAGCCTTCCCACCCCCCTGGACACCCCTACCCCCCGTGGAAATCCTGCTCGCCCCCTTTGGATAGCCTTCCCACCCCCCTGGACAGCCCGACCACCCCCGTGGACAGCCCGCCCACCCCTGTTGACAGTCCACCCACCCCCCTGGACACCCCGTACCCCCCTGGACAGCCCCACCCACCCATGTGGACAGCCTGCCCACCCCCTGGACACCCCTACCCCCTGGACAGTCCGGCCACCCTCGTGGACAGCCCGCCCACCCCCTGGACACCTCCTCCCCCCGTGGACAGCACCCCCACCCCCGTGGATAGCCCGCCCACCCCCTGGACACCCCTACCCCCCGTAGACAGCCCTCCCACCCCCCTGAACACCCCCTACCCCCCTGGACTGCCCGACCACCCCCATAGACAACCCTCTCACCCCCCTGGACACCCCCTCTCCCCGTGGACACCCCCACTAGACGGCCCGACCACCCCCGTGGACAGCCCGCCCACCCCTTTGGACACCTCGTACCCACTGGACAGCCCCCCCCCCACCCCCATGGACACCCCGACCCCCTGGACAGCCCCCCACCCCCGTGGAAATCCCCGCCCACCCCCTAGACACCCCCTACCCCCTGGAAAACACGGCCACCCCCATGGACCGCCCCCACCCCCTGGACAGCCCCCACCCCCTAGACAGCCCCCCACCCCCGTGGACACCACCCCACCCCCCTTGGACATCCCCCCAACCCCTGGACAGCCCCCACCCCCTAGACACCACCCCACCCCATGGACACCCCCCACCCCTGGAAATCCCCCCAACCCCCCTGGACACCACCCCACCCCCTGGACACCCCCATGGACACCCCCCCCCCCCCCCGGACACCACCCCACCCCCTAGACACCCCCCCCCCCACCCCCCCTGGACAACCCCCCCGCCACCCCCCCCAGACACCCCCATCCCCCCGGACACCCCCACCCCCCTGGACACCCCTACCCCCCTTGGACAACCACCCCAAACCCCTAAACATCCCCCCAACCCCCTAAATTCTGAATTGAATTTTTTATTTATTTAATTAACTTATGAATTATGTGTTAATGGTGTATGGGTATACTTGTTATAATTACCTTATTAATTATGTGTTAATTCTGTTAATGGTGTATGTAACTCTGACTATGATGGGCTCTCTATAATGTGAGTGTCCTCTCACCATTATGAGATGTCTCCACCAAAGAAATTGAAATGGGTTAGTTAGAAGAGTGGTTTTCATGTGAAGATTGAAATGGGGAAAACTATGTCAGTGGTACATGTCATGGTTGGAAGAGTCTACTGGTTTTATGTGATATTGCAGGTGTTTTTTTGTTATATTTTAAGTGCAAATTTTTCTATTTTAAGTGTTATTTGCAGCTGTGTTTGCAGGTGTATGCAGTGGAGGGAATGGGTGGTTGTTGTGTTGTTTGCTGGAAAAACACTTTACCAACTGTTTTAAACTGTTGGTAAAGTGTTTTTGGATAATAGTTTTACCAACGGTTTGAATAAACCATTGGTAATACACTATACCAACGATTTTGAACCGTTGGTATAGTGTATTTCCAGAATATTTTTACCAACGGTTTTAAGGAATCGTTGGTAATACTATATACTAATGGTTTCAAACTGTTGGTAAAGTACATGTAATCTATATATCTCTATGGTTGATAAACTGTTGGTATAAATATATACCAACGGTTTTATAGAAACTGTTGGCATACTGAAGGTTACGGTGCCATATACCAACAGTTAGAGAAAAACCGTTGGCATAGGCCTTTTACGACGACTTACTAGCCAAAGGTTTGCCAAACCATTGGTATATAGTATACCAACGGTTCTGATGCCTATATCAACAGTTTCAAACTGTTGATATATATTGTATTTCTATTAGTGAATGATGATGAAGTAATAGATTTATTAAAGGAAGAATCAAATAAATGATATTAATAATATTAAAATAAATATAAATTGAAATATTTGATGTCATCCATTAATTTTATGAATGACTTTGACATGTTATAGATGATCTAATGTATTTTTTTTTTGAATGAATCAAGTTTTTATGATTTTTTAAAAAGTCAAGTAATGAATAGTTTCAAAATTGACATAATTCATATTTTAAAATATAAAATATCTAATTAAATGATATAAAATTTCTAAAAATCTAAGATTCGGACAAAATTTTGAGATAACTCTAAAAATGTCATTAATAACTCATTCATTGGTTGTTTGACATGATTTGGTAATTATTTTAACTCTTAAAGTATAAATTACTTAATAAAATGGTAAAAGTTAAAAGGGTTAAAATATAAAAGATAAGGATTAAAAAATATACAAAACTTGTCTAATTTTTATTGGATGATTATATTTAGACCCATACTCATCCTATAATTGGACTAAATCAACTTGGAGTAATTTGGAATCTAAAATGAATTTATATTAATTTAATACTTTTTATAATTTCAAGAGTGTCTCTCCCCTCTCCTATAAAAAGTCACTCTTCTTCTCTATTCCTTACACTTTAAAAATCATTTGGTTCGGTCAATATCTACCCAAATATCTTCCTAGAATCTATAATCACATTCTTGAGACCTTATATTAGTCATAACACTCTTCTTAGAGGTGTTAAGAGGTTAAGAAATGTGGTCATCTGAAGGAAAGATAATGTTTTTATTTAAGTGTTTCTATTTTATTTCTTCTTCCACTTCCTTTAAATATCCTTCATCCATGATGAACTAATAATTCCATTATCCTCAATATACTGATATTTTATTATGTTAATATCATCACCTAAATCCATATTTAATTTCATCAAATGGGAAATGAATATTTTGTTCGTGTGTACGGCGAACTACCGCTTCGTAAACCGATATAGTTCGTTTTTCATTACCACCTCTCAAGACTGGTCATAATGATGGAATTAATGTTTTTATGTGATATTCACAACATATTTATCATTATAAAATAATAATATATTGATTATGTTCGTACTTTCCATACACATAAAAATGATAATGTTGTTCGTGCGTACGCGTAAACTATCACCTCACCACAAAAAAAACTACCCGATTAGAAGGGGTTTTAACCCCTTCTAAACATATTAGCGGTAGTTATGATGAATCGCCACTAATGTGTCTACCTACTTCTGTTATATGTGGTTTTGGAGAACCACTGGCAAAGTAGTGTAAAATTTAGCAGCAGTTCATTTAGAGGCGGTTAAAATCCCCTCTAAATTATTGATCAATCTAGCGGTGGTTAGAAACCGCCGCTAGATGAGCTGCATGTGCCATATTATAGGTGGTTATAATAATCATCTCTAATTAAATACTTATTTAGAGGGGGTTAAAACCCCCTCTAAATGAACCATATTAGAGGCGATTCTTAGAAGTTCCTCTAAATAATATTTATTTTTATTTTTTAAATTTGTCTCGTTCCCCACATTCTCCTTCGGTTCACGACACCCCACCCCACCATTCATCACCTCCGGTTCATGACACCCCACCCCACCATCTTTCACCTCCAATTCACACAGGCGACCCACCATCCTGTTCATGAACCCGTCGTGGTCCCTGCAGTTCGATGCCACACCACCACGGCGTGACCTCCCGTCAGGTTCCATACTCGTGTGGCCCCTCCCTCCCCACTCCCTAGTTGACCCAAGGCTCCTTATCCCCTCAAGCTTTTAAGTTGTAAAATTTTTCTCTGGCGGGATTCGAAGCCTAGACCGCCTCCACAAACATGCAGCGACTATTCCACTATGGCAATTGTAGTTTGTTTATTTATTGACAACCATCACTGTATTTATATATATTACAAAACTAATTAAAATAAATATTATTCCAATAAATATTTAAATACATATATAATTATTTAAATTAATATATACATTTTTATATTATAAATTTATGTGAGTATATTATAATACATTTATATTATATTAAATTTATACATTTGTATAAACTATATATTGTAAATGTGTATTTACACACATTTGAGTATATATTTTATAATTATATTCATGTTATGTATATACACGTATATTTATATATTTAGAAATATATTTATATATTTATAAATATATTTATGTAAATTATTTATATACTTAAATACATATTTATATATTATGTACATGTTAATTTATATAATATATGTATAAGTATTTATTTAATGTATTTATATAATATCTTTAAAAATATATTTATATAATGTATTTCAATACATATATTTATTATTATATAAATTAATATATATTTATTTGTATGTATTATGTTATATATAATTAATATTACATGAAATACAATTTAGATAAATATTATATATGAAATAAAATTTATACAAATATTTATATAATGTTACATGAAATACAATTTATTCAAATATATAATTAATATTATATTAAATACAATTTACACATATATTTATATAATGCATTTCAATGCATATATTTATTATTATGCACATTAATATATAGGTATTTCAATAAATATAATTGTATAATATTATGTACATTAATACATATATATTTCAATAAATATAGTTGTATAATATTGTGTACATTAATATAGGTTTATTTTTATAAATTGTATATCATATAATATTAATTATATATAATATAAAATCATAAACACATTATTTAAAAATATTTATTATTATTGTAATATAAATTATAAAAACTACAAGCTTGGATTTTTATATGATTTATTTTTTAAATAAATTATATTTATGTATATATTTATATAATATGTTTATGCTTTTATGTTGTATATAATTAATATTATGTGAAATACAATTTATACAGATAAATATATATAAATGTACATAAAATTATAAAATTATATTTATTTATACATATAAATACAATTAAATACAATCATATAATTGAAAATATATAATATAATTAAATGATATATATATTTACTAAATCAATTTATGATTAATATGGTATACTGAAATATATAAAATAATTATATAATATATACAAATTTATATATAATAAAATATCTATAATATAATATATATAATATAAATAATATATATATATATATATATAATTTTGTCTATATTATATTTATCTGTATACATGATATAATATAAATTTATTTATACCTAAATATGCAATAAAAATGTATTTAATATAATATATGTATAATATAAATCATAATATAAATGTATGGAATTTATAAAACCATATATAAATTTTATATATTTGAATAAATATATTTATAATTACATTTATATTATGTATGTCGATATTTATATATGTGTACGTCTTTGTTTATATCTATGAGTATTTATTTAAAGTATTTATATAACGTCTTTATGTGTGTGTGTGTGTGTTTGTAATGCATTTAAATACATTTATATAATGTTTTTATGTGATGTGTGTGTGTGTGTATACACACACACACATGCGCACCCATATATATATATATTATAAAATTTGAATTTATATGAGATTTATTTTAAAAAATAAATAAAAATTAAGAAGGGGTTAAAAAACCCCTATAATAAAAGGGATTAGCAGTGGTTCGTGAACCTCCTCTAATTTCTTGAATTAGTGGGGGTTGAAACCCCCCTCTAATATCATAAATTGGAGGGGGTTCACAACCCTCTTAATATCTCAAATTAGAGGGGGTTCACAACCTCCTCTAATTTCTTAAATTGGATGGGGTTGTGCATAACCCCCTCTAAAATGAATTTAGAGGGGTTTGTGCATAACCCCTTCTAAAAAACCAACACTAATCTGCTAGTTTTTTGTAGTGTCTCCACAAAGCGATGTGAATTGTTTTTATTCACCACATCACTTGTATGATATATATAAGTGTATTTAAATAATTATTATGATGTTAATAATGTTATGATCATTCTGGAAAGATAAAATAATTATTACCTTATTTCCATAATGATCAGTGAAAAATTGAAACGTTACTCATGCGTATGTACGACCTACCGTCTCCATGATTATAACATTATTCATTTTTCATACCATAAATAAATGGTTTGATTTAAAGGTATAATTTATGTATAAAAGTGATTATTATGTCATGAATGTTATTTTGGAGATGATGGACTTATGACCACATAGACCATTGACATCATACCAAGTTCATTTTCAACTCAAGAACCAAATATCGACAAAACATCCGATATGAACTTAAATAATTATGTAATTTTTATAATATGATAATAAGTGATATAAAAGGAATAATAAACTTGAAAAAATTTCTGCAACAAGTAGAAATTAATCTAATTTTATTATCCAGGAAGATAAAGAACGTACGAAACAAGTCGGATTGAAGGTAAGAGACTTTGTCTCAATCTCCTTTCATTGAACCATATTTTGATGTTATACACCACCTTCTTTTATACGGTGTATAATTAACCCCTTTGACTTTTAATTTTATTCAAATGTTTTCAAAAAGACTCTTTTTATACGAAGCGTTTTACTAAACGACAAAAGGAATGTTTTTTTATGTATATGGCGACAACACCTTTTCCGTCGTCGTGACCATTATTTGGTATTTGGCTTCCTCTACATGCCGTAATGTTTTTAAAAGAAAACTAAATACCATTTTTCCTTTTTCAGGTATTTTAGTATTGAAAATGATTTTGAGAATGGATTGACTATATCAATATCTTGAGATGGTATTTTGTGATTGCGAAGTCAAAATATTATTTTCCTTTATACTTATTTTATGTGTTATGATTATGCTATGAGTCTTGGGCATTGCTTATATATACGAGTGGTTACGTGATAAATCGAGGGCGGGTGGACCCGTGATAGCTCTCTAATGCATTGAGTAATGAGATGTAGTTAAACGGTATGGTTTCTCTTAAGAGGTTTAGAGAATATACTGCGATGAGTATTCCAAATGTAATCATGAAAGTTACTCCCTATATAGCTATGAAAGCTACGATGTAAGTATGATATGAATGTCACAAGTTACCTTTATGATTTAAGATTGTTAAAAAGTTTTTCAGAAATCTTATGATTTCATGAGCTATGTTAGATAACTTATGTTTTATGGGTGAAAAATATGATTTTGTGAAAATGTTTTCACGAGTTTAAAATATTCACGGACTAACGGTTTTCGTTCCTTATTATTATCCTTTATTGAGTTTTTTGTGTTCATCCCAAATTTTTGAAATGTTTTCCACAAGATACAAAGATGGGTAAGAGAAAAGAAGAAGTCAAGACAAATGTTGTGAATATTTTTATCGAGAAAGAGAAATCATGTTTACTTTTAAAAGTTTTATATTGTGAAAGAAATTGACACTGTTTTAGTTGTATTCGCTTTGTATAAATTTGAGTTGTTTTGTAATAGTTATTGCCTAATTCTCTAAAACTATAAACTTGAAAAGACCATCAATATGAATTATTAACTTAACTCAAGATTATGTAATGTTTAGGGTTGAACCTTTATACAGTTTTATCCAATTCAACCGCATAGCGAAGGATGAGACTCAGTGTTCTTTCCAGCTTGCTGGGTGCAGGGCTATGTATGAAAGTTCAAACGTGTCATGAAGAGGCTGAGGTTTATGTTGAAAAGAAAAAAATCACCATTAAATTTGTTTTTTAGATATATTTACCATGATATCAAGTTTTACTTGTTTCGGGAAGGATAGGTCTTTGAAAATAATTTTTAAAAAATGAATTCATGGATAAGTATCAACTATTTTTAATACATTAATAAATTATAATATTTTTTATATTTTTTATATTTTTTATATTTTTATAAATAACACCTTCACCATTACTCATGTTTTTTTAGTGTCATTAATTACTATCCATATTCATTCGGATATCAATCTTAATTCTTACATGTAAAGTAATACATTTCCAATTCATTGCTTGTCATAATCCAATCAAAAGATAAGTATCGATGGGTGTTTAATGAGCTTTTGGGTATCACACTTCGCGGCCCCGCGTTAGTAGGGTGGACTGGATTTTAAAAACGAGCCCTTGATCCCTCCCTCTCCCTTTTCCTGTTTTCCCCTCGATTTTGTCGTTCTCCACCTTCCCATCCACTTCACCGCATCATACACTACCCACCCGCCCGAATTTCTCTGAGACGCCATAGGTCGGCCGGTTGGAGCTGCTAGAGAAAGAGCTTCCCCGCTGCCACTTTGACCTGTACATAATCGGGCCTATCGGTTTGGTTCAGCACGTTCTGTCTCTATCGATTTTCTGCGTCGAATACTTTCACAGTGCGAAGCGGAGTGGCTGTGTAATGCTCAAATTTGTCAGTTTATGTTTGATAATGTTTTTCTTGGGTGCGCCAGAGTCACCGCCATCTCTAGTTTAAATGGATCTACTGAAGCAAAGAAGTAGAGATTATGTATAAACTTTCCGTATTGATGTAAAAGGAAACCACAGTGGCATTTTATTAGATATTTTAAGAGTCTTTTTCAAAACATACAACCGTGTTGAAAGAATTTCAAAATAGATCTGATTGTCCTAATTCTTGGCAGACCATTTAAGGATTGTGCGTCTGCTGTAAATATGGACAGAAACCCAACGTCGACTTTAGGTGGGCATTTGACAAGTGAAGTGATGCCCATAAAGGATCTACAGACATTTGAGGACCATCAATATGATGATGTAATTTCTAGGGCAGCTTAAACAAAATTCGATTATTTTGGCAATGAAATGGCTGTTGTTTTTTTCTATTTTAACATGAAAGCACTATATCCAAATCCGTGAGCCATGCAGCAGGGTTAAAGCTTTCACGGTATGTTTTTTTTTTTTTGTAATTGTTAATGACTTCACTTCCTAATAAATGTAGTTTTTTTACAGGGTATAATATTTTTTAAAGTGGTTTAAATGGCTATCTTCGTTCTTATTTTTATTTGGCTTTGTGCTCTAAATGTGGACAAACAGCAGCATATGAGCATTAAGTGGGTGGATGATCAATGAAGAAAGGTCCACAAAACACCTGCATCAATTAAAGGGTGATTGTTGCTTTTAGAATATTCATTGTACGACGGAAGTGTTAAAAGACTGCATGATTCTTAAAATCAGATTGTAGATTGTTTGTGCTTAAGATTATTTTGTTTGTGTTTATGTTATTTATTTTTTACCTTAGAAGTGTGAGTGATTTCAGTAATTCCATTGTAATATCAGGGTAGCATGCTTAAATCCATGAATGTTCTTTTATGAGTCATGTATTCAAAAATCCTTGTGATTTTTTTTAGCATTATATGGCGGTTGAAGCGGTCCAATTTGATTTTGTTTTCCTAATTCCTGGCAGTAGATTGTGTACCTACGGTAAATATGGACATGAATAACATGTAGGCTTTACCGGGCATGTGATTAGTGAAGTGATGCTCATCAAGGGTCAATGTTCATTAATTGTTGTTTAATTAATCTTTTTTAGTTGTCCTTAGACAAAGTTTCAAGATTGCATCAGATTAAAATTGTTCACAATTTGGTCAATTAGCATCATGACTTGTTTTTTCATGAAAAATTGCACTAATATTAATTCATGTGGTTAGCAGGTAATCATGGTGGCCAAAAGATGGATCCATTAATGATTGAGTAGCCTAGCCTTATTGGACATCGTTAGATAATTTTTTTTTGTCAAATTCTTGATGAAGTGGTTTATAATTGGAGTAAATGACCCTTTCGACGAGTTCGAGTTTGATAAAGAACCCCAGTGTTTTCTTCTTGAAGGTCCAAATGCCCTTTTCATCTTTATGTCACGAGAAGAATGGGTTGGCGAATAAAAATATTGTGGCTGTGTCTTCTGAATGGCTCAATCAATTTTTAATAACTTTGACAACAATTTACTTGAGCATGAAATATCTTCTCCAAGATGGGAAGTTGTTTTTTATTTGAGGTTTGGACTTTGTTAGATAGTAACCTTGTCAAAATATTCTCTTGTTTGTTCATTCCTTATTCTTTATTTTTTTGATCTTCCATAATAGTCTTGTTTTGTTATGTGTTCCAATTTTTATCATTTCTTAACGAACTAGTGTATTTATATTTCGTCTTGGTTGGTGAAGTAATATATTTGGTTACTGTTCAAATTCTATTATTCGTGTTCTTTTATCATCCCCACTTGGTATGAGAGTGTAAAGGGTTATGGCCGCTTCTTGAAGTCTCGCCGTCACTATCTGTCGAAGGCCCACTTCCATGGCTGTGTCGAACTGCAGTGAACAGGGAAGGGCTCCATGAAGATTAACGATTATCTTACCAAGATGAAGAGTTTCTTTAATAGCCCTTCTTGCCTTACCTGATTTAATTGCTCATGTCGGCAGGCATCCTTAGTTCATCATTCATCATCATTGTTGTAGGAGAATAAAAGAGAGAGATTCGAACCCCCAAGGTGTACTCTCTAAAGGAGCCCTTGGGGTTCTTTTATAATGAATAATTAAGACCACACCGGACCTCAAGTCCGATGTGGGATGCAGACTCCAACACTCCCCCTCAAGCTAGGTGTACCTAGATTGGACACATAAAGAAAAAACAAAGCAAGCAAAAGACTTCAAACACTCTCTCTCAAGCTGGACATACCCAGCTTGACGACAAAACAATGCAAAACAGAATAAAAGATAAAGCTGCAAGCCTGCTGCTCTCCCTCACGATCGCAGCTCCCCCTTCTGGATGATGAATGAATGAAGTTGTCGCGGGTGCAGCAAAGAAACCACAGCAACCAGGCCGGTTGACGGAGCGCCAGGAATGCCGCACTAGTGGGGCCGGTCGATGATATGTCGGGAAAACCACACTAGCACCGGGAAAACCACACTTGCGGGGCCGACGACGGGAGGCGGGGATTCCGCAGAATTGTTGCGACTGGCGGCACCATAGGACCCGAATCTTAGGCGGTCAAAGTGCTGCACCACGGTGGAGGGAGCGCAAGGGCGTGCCGGCGGACAGGGATGCGACTGCCGGGAATCGTCAGGAGATGCCGACGACGAGAGACAGGGATTCCGCAGGAGGTGCCGGCGAGGAGGCAACACTGTCACAGGAGGCCGACGCAGAGGGAGCGGCTTTGCAGAGGCGGCGCAGGAAGGCGAAGCCGGTTGTTGCCGGGAGTCCGCCAGAGGGACGCAGGGGGGGCTGGAAGCCGGGAACTGAGCCGCGTAGGGCTGGCTGTCGGGATGCCGCAGAATGAGATGGGGAACGAGAGGCCAGAGTCGGGCGGTAGCCGCCGGGCGAGCACCTGGACGGGGCCGATAGGGAGCGACTCGAAGAGGCGGGCCGTCGGGCGAGCACCTGGACGACGACGCCGGGAAAAAGCAAGAGGGTGGATTCCACTGGGATCGGGAGGCGAGGCCAGGCTTCGCCGGGAAGTCGCAGGAGAGGTGGGAGGCGTCGGGAAACGCTGCGGGAGTCGCTTCTGGAAGCGGGGCCATCGGGGTGCACCGCTGGAGCAGGGAGCCGCTGGGAGGATGGTCCGCCGGGAGCCGCGACGAGGGTGTCGGGAAAAAAAAAGGCAGGAGGGAGCCGCTGGACGAGGTCGCCTGGACGAGGCCGCCTGGACGATCGCGACGGGAGGGAGCCGCCAGAGGGATGGGAACCGCTGGGATGGGGGCCGTCGGGATGGGAGAGAGGGCGACGGGAGCAGACAAAGGGAGGGCGTCGGAGAGTCGCGCGCATGGAGTCGCGAAAGGAGGCGAGAGCCTCGTCGGGATACCGCGGGAGGAGGCGGGCCGGGAGTCGTGTGGGATGACGGGGCTGCGCGCGCAACGTGGAGGAGACGTCGGGGAAGGAAGTCGTCGCCGAGAGGGCCGCACTTGGGTCGAGAGCGAAGGAACGCCGCGTGAGGGCACTGGGAACCCGTCAGACAGAGGGGGAGATTCGCCGGCAGGGTGCCGCCTGAGGTGAAGCCGTCACGCGCAGCGGGGAGGGGCGCCGAAGAAGCAGGCGGACAGGGAGGCCGGACAAAACCGGGAGGCCGGATGGAATAGATAGCTGGCCGAGCGGCGCTCTGGAGGGATAGCCGGCAGGGGGGCGGCGGAGAAAACCTATGGCTTGCTGGCCATGGAGGCCGCCGCCCCCCAACCAGGAGAAATTATCAGGAACCCTAAACGGGATTAAAAAAAATATATGGGAGGGAGTGTTCGGGATTATATTCCCTCTGATACCATGTAGGAGAATAAAAGAGAGAGATCTGAACCCCCAAGGTGTACTGTCTAAAGGAGCCCTTGGGGTTCTTTTATAATGAATAATTAAGACCACACTGGACCTCAAGTCCGATGTGGGATGCAGACTCCAACAATTGTTAAACCCAGTTTTATTATAATGAGTATTTTCGAGTCCCACATCGGAATATTTCACCATATAATCCTTTTTACTCCTCTATAAAAGAATGTCCCCACATCATATTGAGGTAAGGGGAATTCTCCGCTTACATGGTATCAGAGTAAAAATCCCGATAATTTTTTTTCCGCTACCCTTCCTTCTCCTGGAGAATCCCTCCCAGCGACCTCCCGGCTTCGTCCGGCCCCACCCTACCTCCGGCTTCTAGGTGTCCCGACGACTCGCCCTCCCTGCGGTTTCCCTGCTATGCCAAGCCCTGCCTCTTGTCGCGACTTCCCGGCCCGCCTCTTGTCGTGACTTTCCGGCCCGCCTCTTGTCGCGTCTCCCGACCCGTCTCTCGTCGCGGCTCCCGGCCCCGCCTCTCGTCGCGGCTCCCGGCCCTGCCTCTCGTCGCGGCTCCCGGCCCGTCTCTCGTCGCGGCTCCCGGCCCCGCCTCTCGTCGCGGCTCCCGGCCCCGCCTCACGTCGCGGCTCTTGGCCCTGCCTCCCGTCGCGGCTCCCGACCCCCCTCCCATCGCGGCTCCCACCCCCGCCTCCGGTCGCGGCGTCCCGGCCCCGCCTCCTGTCGCGGCGTCCCGGCCCCGCCTCCTGTCGCGGCGTCCCGACCCCACCTCATGTCGCGGCGTCTCGACCCTGCCTCCTGTTGCGGTGTCCCGGCCTCGTCTCCTTCGGGCTTCTCGGCGTTGATTGTCGCCTCCCTCCCGCGACACTCCTTCCTCGAACGACTGGCACCGCACTCCAGGCGGAACCCCTCCCGCGACGCTCTATCGACCCCGCCTGCTCGCGGCCTCTCGGCTTCGCGACCAGCCCCGCCTCTTGCTGTGATTTATCGGCCCAACCCTCCTGTGGCTCTCCGGTTTCACCTGGCCTCGCCTCTCTCGGCGACTCCCGGTCCCGCTCTCCTTGACACATCCCGACCCCACCCTTCTAATGGCCGAACCTTCAGTTCTGCCTCCGCTGATCATCGCCTCCACCCGCCTGGTTGATGAGCGGCTCGACTCAACCAATTTATCGGTATGGCGGAAGACGGTGTTGATGTCACTAACAGGCATGAACCTCGACTCCCACCTCGAGGTTCTTCTGCCCATCTACTGATCTCAAATACCGCCCATGAAAGCTTGCTGATAGCAAAATCTTTGCCTTTCTGGTCAATTCCATGGACCGCTCTGTCAAGGACGTCACTCGGACCGCCAATACGGTTAAGGAACTCTGAGATTTCTTAAACCACATGTATTTCGAGACAAATAATTTGGTTCGGGTCTCTGATGTTCTTCAGCGCCTGTCACTCATTCGCCAATACGGCTACGGAGATGCTCGCCAGCCCCTCTTCATTAGAGATTCCACAGGTGTATCATTGCCTTGGAAAGACTATTTTGACACTTGCCCCACCCACCCTCAGCATCGATCACGCTGCCCTCTTGGGTCGTGGCAGTGGACGCTCCTCAGGCACTCGTGGACGTGGCTGTGGGGAGGGCCGTCCTCGTCCCCTCTGTCAGCATTGTGGCAAGCTTGACCACCTGATCGACCGCTATTGGGTTCTCCATGGCCGCCCATCTCAGCAACCTCGGCAAGGTCAAACTGCGGTTCAAAATGCTTCCCTGTTGGCCGCAACTCTTCCTCTCTCTCTGGACCTCTCCATGGCTGAGCTCCAGCTGATTCACGATCATCGGACCACCTCTGTACCGAGTTCTTCTTTAGCATCTCTTGCCCACTTGGGTGGTTCCACTACTTTTGTCAGCTGTCGCTCCCCTGCCTGGATGCTTGACTCAGGTGCATCAGATCATCTCACAGGTGATGCAGGTATGTTATCCACCTACCGTCCATATGTTGGTTCCTCAGCTATCACTGTCGCTGGATCCACTATCCTCATTGCGGGTTTTGGTGTATGCTCCCTGACTTCATCTATTCACTTGTCATTTGTGGCACATGTGCCTCACAGTCATTTTAACCTTCTCTCCATAAGTAAGCTTACAAATGATTTCAACTGTAGAGTCATCTTTACATCTTCTCCTGTTGTGTTTCAGGAGTGGATGACGAACTGGGAACTTGGTAGAGGCCAGCTTCGGGACGAGGTGTATATGTTTGATGGACCGACATCCGTCGCCTGTACGTCTGTCTCTGCTCGTGCATTGGACTTTCATTTCCAGTTGGGACATCCACCCGCCTTCGCCCTTCATCAACTTTTTCCTGATATTAGTCAGCATGTTTCCTTTTATTGCGAGTCATGTAAATTTGCGTAACATCATCGCACTTCATATCTTCCTCGAGTGGTTACACGGGCCTTCGAACCCTTTGATTTGGTTCTTTCTGATGTATGGGGTCCCTGTGCCATCTCGAGTCCCTTAGGGTATAGATATTATATTTCCTTCATTGATGATTTTTTGCGTATGACTTGGCTGTGCCTTCTTCAAGATCGGTCTGAGATATTTTCTACTTTTCAGACATTTTACCATGAAATTCATACCCAGTTTTCCATCTCCGTTAAATGTCTCCGCTCAGACAATGGGCGAGAGTACTTGTGCACTCTCTTTCAGCAGTTTCTCCAGGCAAACGACATCATTCATCAGACCTCCTGTCCTGACACTGCTCAGCAGAATGGAGTGACTGAGCGGAAACACTGACATATTCTGGAGACTGCTCGTGCCCTCTTATTCCACCGGCAGGTGCCTCTTCTCTTTTGGGGGGATGCCATCCTTACTGCTACTTACCTCCCCAATCGTCTTCCGTCTTCTATCCTTCAGGGGGAGACTCTTTTTCGGACTTTGTTCTCTCTTCCTGCTTACTCACTTTCACTCCGTGTGTTTGAATGTCTCTGTTATGTCCGTGACACTCGTCCCAATCTCTCCAAGATCTCTTCCAAATCTCTCTGTTGCATCTTCCTTGGATATTCACGCACTCAGCGCGGATACCGATGCTTCTCTTTGGACCTACGACGGTATATCATCTCTGTTGATGTATCGTTTGTCGAGAGTTCTCCGTTCTCTTTTCCCTTTTCTTGTTCCGACACTATCATCGATGATTGTCTTTCTCTCATCATCCACCCTCATCTGGTGTCTCTCCCTGCTGATCATTGGTTTGGTACGGTCTACTCCCGTCGCCCATCGACTATGCCCCCCGTCCAGGCTGAAGAAACCATCGTTCCTGCTTCGTCCGATGCTCCCACCCGACACCAGACGACTTGCTCATTGCACTCCAGAAATTTACTCGTTCTTGGCAGACTACTCCTCTCTATACATCTTCATACAGAGGTCTGTCAGCTCTGGAGATGATATCTATTTACCGCACGGTTGGCGATGCCAAATCTCACCCGGGGTGGCTACAAGTGATGCGGGATGAATTGCAGTGGGTATGGCTGTATGTAGGGAATGGCCACGGGCAGTAGTGTATTTCTCTAGGGGGTTTATTGGGTTAGCTGGAAGCTGTTGGGAAGTAGTTAGTGGGAGGATATTCTGTGGGGCCCAAGGGGAAAATGTCGGTATCCTGAGGGGGGAATATGCTGGGATCCTTGGGGATTATGCTGGGGGGCCCACGGTTTGTTAGAAGGGGCTGATTATAAATAACAGAGGCTGGAGAAAGTTGAAAGCCAGGAAGAGAATTCTGTTTAGAAGTAGTGGCCAGCTGGGCTTGGGCAAGAGCTCCGTGGGGGACTCTTGAGTTTTTTTCTCCAATTGCTTCTCTTCTCCTCCTCCATGCTTGTATTTCTTTTCTGTTTTTCATCTCTGGTTAAATATAAGAAGGCTGTCCTTTTTTCATCTTTATCAATTGGTTCGATCTGCCGTTGCTCCCTGCTGCCGGAGCACTCTGTCGTTTCTAGTTTTACAGCCACGTATCCATTGTCTTCCAGTTTCACAGCGGTGCGCATAGACGAGACGCGCGCTGCCTGTTTCCGACCAGCGGCGACTTGTACTCTTTGCTGGGCCTTCCTCCGTCGATTGCGCTCGCCTGGTAATCTTCATCATCATATTTTTATTTTCCAAATGAGTGCAGGTCCACAAACAGAAGACAAGAAACATAAAGAAAAGGAGTAGGGATGAAGTTTGCCTATAAAAAGGAGGCACTCCCCTGATGGTCTCATCACCAACAACAAATCATTCATCTCCCATATTTATGAGGTGTTTCTCCATTTATTCAAGAGAGAAATTTCTAGAGTTTTCTCCTACTAATAGTGAGAGGGAGAGAGCATGTATCTACATTACCCACAATAAATTTGTATGCATCATTTAGGAGTTTTTTCATGTTACACTTACTCCCATTTATTTCCATCTATTTTGGCACAAGTTTTTATCTTGATTTTTCCGTCGCTCTGTGGGCCAATTATTCTAGTCACAACATGTGGTATTAGAATGTGGTTCTGTTCTTGGTGTTTTCACATTTTTTTGGATATTACTAATTCTTATAAATTTAAGTATGCTCTGTGTAGCAACTCTGACCGATGTTCCACACCAGTAAAAATTTATTGAGATTATTAAATGCATTATTGTGAAATGTGGTTTTGGATCGACAGTGTGGCTAGTGGTGGCGAAATTTGAAATCGGAAAATTCAACGAGAATATTTTTTCGTTGTAGAAGATGGAGATGCAATCAGTTCTACGGAAGAACAATTGTTTATCGTTAATTGTTGTAAAACCAGTGGGTGTGATGAAGGAGAAATGGAACGACATCGAGCAATTGATGTAAAACCAGTGAATGTGATGAAGGAGAAATGGAACGACATGGAGGAAAATGCTATTGCCAATGTTGGAGTCCAAGACCCACATCGAACTTGACTCATCATGTGGTCTTTATTATTTATTATAAAATAACCTCAAGACCTCCCTTAGAGAGAGACCTTGGGTATTGGGTCCATATCTCTTTTATCATTTTACATGTATCAGAGGGGGTATAACCACAAACTCTCCCGTATATATTTTTTTTATCCCGTCTAGGTTATTCTTTCTTCTCTCCTGCTGTTGGGGGCAATGACCTCTATGGCCAGGGAGGTGTAAGTCCTACCATCGCCCCTCCGCTGCTCCTCCGAGGCAGTCTTCTGTCGTCGGTGCTTCTGCAGCCCTGTGCGCGACGACGCCTCCAGCGCCTGCTCTCTCGTCCGCGCCGCTTCCCTGGGCGACGACCCCATGTGTGGGGTTCTCTGTTCGTCGCGACAACCCCGACACCCACCCTCTTGACAGCGAGGTCCCCGTCCCCTCTCGTGCGAGGGCTTCTCCCGTGCGCACCCTTTCTTTTGACGCCTGACGACTCCAGGCGCACCTCCGCCTCCCGTCACCCTCCCGTGCGTGGCATCTCCAGCACGCCACTACCCCACGATAGCTCCTATGCGACTCCTGTGCGACGACCTCCTGTCGCCCTCGCCGATCTAGTGCTTTCGGTCGGTGCCCTCTCTGCGCGCTAGCTTTGACGACACCCGACGACCTTCCTCCCCCAGATCCGCCGCGTCCGCTCCTCCCGTTCCGCCAACATCCCACTCAGATGGCACCTCTAGCCCTCTCCATCCCTGCGCGCGGCTTCGCCGCGACTTCTCTCTATGCACGCAGCGACACTAGTGGTGTCGCCCTCCCAGATTCGGCCAGATTCAGCCGGATCCCCGTCCGCCGCGCATGCCTCCTCTTTTTGGTCGGCTGCCTCCTCTGCTTCTGCACCTCCTTCGCCTCTGCACGGCTCCTCCGCTTCCGCTCTGACCTTCTGTACAGGTCCAATGCTCCTGTGCCGACTCCCTCCTTGCGCACCACTCCTTCTTGCAGGATGAGTCCCTACACGTCGCACCCTCCCGGTTGCCCTGTTTTGGGGGTCGGCCTCTTTGTGCGACATCCATGCACTGCTGCGCATGCCTCCCATTCCCGTCGGCCGACCCCGCTTGTTCGCGCATCATTCTCCCATTCCCTTCGGCCCTCTGCGAGGACCTTCTGCCCACTGGTTGGCTCTCCCTCCACCCGACGCAGCTCGCCGGCGGCGACCCACTTCACCCCTTCTTTCCAGGTGCACCATCGTCTGGCCCCGCCTATGCGGATTTCCCAGCGCTCCATCGTCCAGCCCTGCTCGTGCGGCTTTCCCGACGCTCCCTTGTCCGGCCCCACCAGTGCGGCTTTCCCGGCGCCTCATCGACCGACCTGTTAGTGCGGCTTTCCCGACGCCTCATCGACCGACCTGTTAGTGCGGCTTCCCCGACGCTCCATCGATCGGCCTCGCCTGCGCGGTTCTTTTGCTGTGGCTCGACAACTTGTCGCACCATCGATGTAATTCGGCACATCTTATTTTCATCTCGAGGGGGAGCAGCGACTGTGTATGATTTTTTTTTGTCTTGTTTTGTCATCAAGTTGGATATATTCAGCTTGAGGGGGAGTGTTTGCAGTCCTTTGTTTTATTTGGTTTTGTTAAACCCTCTTTTTTATTCTTTTTATTATTATTGGTATTTTTCCGAGTCCCACATCGGAATACTCCTTTGTGTATTCCTCTTTCTCAATCTATAAAAGAAGGCATCCGCCTCACCTTGAAGGTAAGAGGGTTTTCCCAATCTACATGGTATCAGAGAGAACCCTATTCCCGAGCCCTCCCTCTATTTTTTTCCTCCCGGTTCTTCCCTAAGTGGCATCCTTCCCTCCTAGTCTGCCCTACGTGGCACCCCCCTCCCTTGGTCTGCCCTCCGCGTCCCCCCCCCCCCAGCGGCCCTTCAGTGACGCTCTTGCCCGACACCCTGCGCCGTCCGACCCCGTTCTCCAGCGGCCCCCCTTCTTTGCGCGCGGCGCCTCCAGCGGCCCCCTCGACGGCCCTCCTCTGCGCGCGGCGCCTCCCGCGACCCCCCGGAGGACCTCCTTCTGTGCGCGCGGCGCCTTCCGCGGCCCCCCCGGCGACCCTCCTCCTCTGCGCATGATGCCTCCCGCGACCCCCCGGCGGCCCTCCATCGCGACGACCCCGCTCTCCCCGCACGACGGCCCCGCCCTCCATCACGACGCCTCCCTGCGCCGCTTCCCCGCGCGACGGCCTTGCCCTCCCAGCGCGCTCGTTCGGCCTTGTCTCGTTGCTCCCTGGTGACTTCGCCCGCCGATCCTCCACGCCGGCTCCCTTCCCGACGGATCCCTCCCGACGCCCTTCCGTGATCTTGACGTCCACGCCGACCTCCCCCCCTTTCCGCCGACGGCCCCTCCCAACGCATACATCCCAACATTTTTTTTTCTTCCAGCCGCGACTCCCTCCAGGCGAACCGGTCCAGGCAAACCGGTCCAGGCGGCTCCCTCCAGGCGAACCGGCTCCCTCCTGGCTCTTCCTGCGCACGGGTTGCACTGACTCCCGGCTCCCCTCCCGTTGTCCGCTGCATCTCGCGGCTCCACACACTGCCCGCCATTCACGGCTTCCCGGCACGCCCGCCCCCCCGCTGATTCCGGCGCTGCCCACAACTGCGTCTTAGAATGCTACCCGACGTTTCCATGGCAGACTCCTCCCCTCTGCCTCCGATGATCACCGCTTCCACCTGCCTCATCCATGACCGGTTGGACTCCACAAATTTCTCCATCTGGCGGAAGACTGTGGTGATGTCCCTGACTGGGATGGACCTTGATCATCACCTTGAGGATCCTCCCCCGACTTTGACTGACCCCAAATACCGTTCATGGAAGCTTGCTGATAACAAGATCTTCGCTCTGCTGGTCAATTCAATGGATCGATCGGTCAAGGATGTCACCCGCACGGCGAATACAGTCAAGGAACTCTGGGACTCCTTGAACATCATGTATTCCGAGACCAACAACCTAGCTCGGGTTTCCGATATCCTCCAGCGCCTGTCCCATATTCGACTGCAGGACTAGTCCTTCACCGCATATTTCATGGAATGAAAAGGGTTTCGTGATGAATTGCAGGAGTTGTGGCCCGTTCCCCAGACACCGGCAGAGGCTCAGACCCAGTGGGACCAACTCTGCATCTTCACTCTTCTCAGCGGCCTCGCTCCGGAGTTTGCCACCACGACAACCGAGCTGCTCGCCAGCCCTTCGTCGCTGGAGATCCCACAGGTTTATCATTGGCTGAGCAAGGCCCAGCGGGCTCTTCCCCCTCCCGCCCCGATCATCGACCACTTCGCTCTCTCCACTCTCTTTTGGCAATTTCTCCGGACAAAAGGCATCCTTCATCAGACCTCCTGTCTTGATACACTCCAACAGAATGGCGTGACCGAGCGGAAACACAGACACATTTTGGAGACTGCCGTGCCCTCCTCTTCCACCGACAGGTGCCGCTGCATTTTTGGGGAGATGCAATTCTCACCGCCACCTACCTTATAAACCGTCTTCTTTCCTCTATCCTTCAGGAGGAGACTCCTTTTTGGGCTTTGTTCTCCTCTCTCCCTCTTCACTCCCTCTTCACTCCCTTCCCCTTCGAGTGTTTGGATGCCTCTGTTACGTTCGCGACACACGTCGTGGCCTCTCCAAACTCTCCCAAATCCGTCCGGTGCATTTTTCTTGGCCACTCCCGCACTCGGTGCAGATATCACTGCTTCTCACCCGACCTTACGACGTTATGTCATCTCGGCCGACGTCGCATTTGTTGAGAGCTCTCCGTTCTCCCTTCCCTCTCCTCATCCTGACCCCACCATCGATGATTGTCTTCCTCTCATCATCCACCCTCCACCGGTGTCAACCCCTGTTGACACCCATTTTGGTCAGGTCTACTCCCGTCGTCCATCAACTGTATCCCCTGTCCCGGCCAATGACATCGTCGTCCCCGCTTCGTTCGATGCTCCTGCCCCGCCGCCTGTGGACTTTCCCATTGCCTTACGGAAAGGTACTCGCTCCTTCGAGTGTTTTCTGTGATTGGAAGATCAGAAAAATTGACATAAACAATACTTTTCTCAATGAATTACTAAATGAAAATGTTTATATGGTTCGGCAAGAAGGGTTCATTGACTCTAAAAGATCCACATGCATATTAAAACTGAATAAAGCTCTATATTGGTTGAAGAAATCACCCTGAGATTGGTTTGAAAGACTTGATTTTTCACCATGCTAGGCCTGGCAACTCTGTTTTTCTTTAAAAGGCAATATGATATTATGTTAGTTTTGGCATATGTAGATATAATTGTTATGGTAAATAAGCATATCTTGTTTACAATCTTTATGCAACTGTTGGATCATCTTTTTTCCTTGGGAAGGACCTTGGAAAATTTCATCATTTTTTGGCCATAGAAGGGAAGCTGTCTGGATCACTGTTGGTTTGTATCTAAAACATGAAAGATATATTCTTGATCTATTAAACAGCCTTAGGAATGACAAATCCTTCTCTTGTTCCAACACCCATGGCTACAGGTAAGGTATTTTCAGCCTTTGAAGGAGAACCCTTAAAGACCCCTTGGTATATTGAAGCTCAGTGGATGCTCCAAGACCTGATTTTAGCTATGCTGTCAACAAATTAAACCAGTTTTTGAAGGAGAACCCTTAAAGACCCCTTGGTATATTGAAGCCAGTGGATGCTCCAAGACCTGATTTTAGCTATGCTGTCAACAAATTAAACCAGTTTTTATGTTGGTCCAATTGATCCTCATTGTCAGGCTTTTGAAATGGGTTCTCCATTACTTAAAGGTGGTGTTATTTTGGCATTACATATAAAACCAAGCAATCATTTAAGGTTTTTATGTTGCATATTGCTAGAGCATGGGACAAACCAAGGGATTGGCTTTTGTATTCTAGAAAGGGTAGAAAAGTCATTCTTAGGGAGAATCAGTTAGCTGGGGACCACGTGCATGGGTGAGAGAATTCTGCTTTAAGGAAGAGGTACGGGAGGATGGGGGGGATGCAAAGGAATATTTTTCTGTTTTGGGAAGGTCATCTATCTTGTTTGGGTAGGGGAGTTCCTGAGACTCGTGTATTCCATTTTTGCTTTTGATGTCATTCTACTTTCTATTGTAAGTGTCCTACCCTACTGATTGAATACATACCATACTGTTCAATTCTTCCTTGCTTGGGGGTGGGTTCTTATCACTTTGGTCCAACCGGTCATTACGATCATTGCTGGATAAATGGCACAAAGGAACTCTGATGATGGAGGTGAGGAATCAGACACAATTGGAAGGCACAGAGCATCGCATTGGGTGCATTGAGACAACTCCGCCAGACTTGGAATCGACGGCTGACACCCTTACACAAGGCTGACAACGGTGGGTGCTTGAGACGGAGGAACAAACGGAGTTTCACAAGTATATCACTAGCCTGGTGCGTTGGCTAGAGAAGCTCCCTTCTACAGGATGCATGGTCCACAATGATGGTAGAAGGGTCCAACACGCACTCGTATGCCGCAGACGATAAGGGGAAACACATTAAGGGATTAGAGAATCGATCGCAACAACTCCTGCAGGAGATTCATTGATGGTAGCCTGACGTGTTGAACTGCCCACTTTTGATAGAACAAATCCTTGAGGGTGTATCACTTGAGCTGAAATTTATTTCCAAGTTCACGAGACTCCTTAGGATGTGAAGGTGTGTAACGACCCGAATCCGGAGCCCCTCCACTGGTGCTCCGTACCCGGTTCGCCACATGACCTCAAACGCGTTTCCCCAAACGTCAGAGGCTGCCGACTAGCAGCGAGGGCTTTGGTGAGTCGGTGGGGAAACTATGCCCTCATTCGGTAAGGTATACAGCGGAAAAACAACAGTCAACAACGGAAGCAGTAACAACATGCATAACAGCAGAAACCAAACAACGGAAGCAATGAATATATATAGCAATGATGACAATGATGCAACATGTACAAGTATCTATGGAAAACAACAAACACAACAACGTGCTGGAATACAACTGAAAACAAGTGCAAAGGAAAAACAAAATAACCTCCCTAGCATCGCGAGCCCCGGCTCGGTCCCATGCTCTCCAGCTCCAGCGCAATCAGGATCCTGAAGTAGAAGGGCGCTTGCCCTTATCTATATCTGCAGCAACATAGTCTGCTTGGACCCAAAAACATGGCCCAAACAGGGTGTGAGATACAATCCCAGTAGGCAATCACCCAAAGATCCGTGCCTAACAGTCAATGAATATATGACAGTAAATAAGACAAGAAGTAGTAAACAGGAAAATACAAGCAGCTACAAACCACAGTTCTAACAATAAAGTACACAAGTAAACAGCCAGCAACAAGAAGAAAACAGGTAACCCTCTGGGTAACTCTCACAGCCTAACCCCTATGGTTCAACCTATAAGTACTAGCAACCCTCTAGGAGGCACACGCAGTCTCACCCCTCTAGTTCAACTATGAAAATTAATAGACTCTCTGGGGAAGCACTCACCGTTAATTCTCCCTATAGTCTCGTATCGTGCTAAAGGCTCTCTGGGGAAGCACTCAACATCTATTCCCCCTGTGGCCCGCATCGAGGAACTACAGACTCTCCGAGGAAGCACTCAACGTCAATTCCCCCTGTGGTCTCGCATCGTAATTAAAAGACACTCTGGAGAAGCCATTCCGTCAATTCTCCCTTTGGTCTACTACTCTAGGTTCTCACAGTCCTGAGTGAAACTAAACATGCTCAGCGCGCGTGTGCATCGTCCAAATAAACCTCAAAAACTACTTGGCTATCAACTAAGGCTCAGCAGCAACACAAGACAACAGTCCACAATCCTACAACTAGGCATGACAAAGCAACCTGAGCACAAAAATAAATTACTCTACTCACAAGCATCAACCTCTACCAAAGCAATCAAGCAAAGCAGGCAAAAAGCAGGGCAAAAACAGGAAACCCCCAATTCCCCATTCAAAGGAATTGGTGGAATTTGCACAAAATATTCAAAGACTATCTACAGAAAGGCACAAACCACTTACCTCGATCCTAGGAGATCGATATAAGGGAACCACGACGACATATTCCCCTTGGAACGACGTAGATCTGAGAAAACGCACAAAACGCTCAACCTACGATAACTTGGAAACCAGGAGGAATCAAGAAACAAGACTCAAGCAGAAGGGAGAGCTCACCGCTGCGATTCCAACGCAATCGGCCGTGCTCGAATCAGAGAACGGACGAAGATGCGGGAGCTCGTTGAAGATCCGGCCGTACGGTCGCTCTCGGGCGGACGAAATCTGGAGAAGAAGATGAAAACGGAGGTTAGGCGCGACCCCGGTCCGTTTAGTGAAAAAATTGGGTCCTTTCCGTACTCCGCCAAAATCGGCCTCCACGTCACCCCTACACACCGTGTGTGTGGCCCGGGCACGACCAACACACGGCTTCGAGCCGGATCAGAGTACACGGCGTGTACTTCAAAAATTTCCAGAAAGTTTATTTTTCTTAAACTTCAGAAAAAAGAAAAACATACCTGAACGAAGATCCGGGTTCTTACAAGGTGTCCCTGACTCAGATGTGTATGGATGGAGTCTCTCCATCCACTGGTTTACCATACCGCTTGAAGTGTATCCGGATGTCACATGACAGGTTTTCAAAGATGAATTAATGGAGCATTTTAGTGGATTGGGCATTCAAAATTCTTACAAAGAGGTAGTTGCCCTTCAACACCAGAGATCAGTATAGGGGTGCGTGGAAAAATTCGAGTACCTGGCTTCATTAATTCCTCGGAAGCCAGAGCAGCAGTATGTGGGGTATTTCTTGCACGACATGTGATAGGGTGTGGAACGAGAGAGAAAACAGGGAGTTTCTATTGGAAATCAGCCACTACGTACAAGAATTACAAGAATTATAGAAGATCTCTTGAAGACGCTGCTTCCGAGAGCCGATGCTTAACCCTCCATTCTGCACAACAAAATTCCTGGCAAAGACATTTGTGTGTTGCCCCTACCTTCGGCCCCTTAATACCCCATCCACCGCCAATCATCTTAACTACTAGCTACTAAAAGTACAATTCTACCCTTGACCATCATTAAAAACTTCCGACCTGCTCCCCTACGGCTGCAGCTCCCTTTACTCTGCAGCTCCCATTCGCGGCACCAAGGCCTCCTTCACAACAACACCCCAACCCCTGCCCACATTCCTATCAATTTCGCCCGCTTAAAAAACACTGTCCTCAAGGTGAAAAAACTAGACGATGAACTGTCGGAGCTATTAGAGGAATGGCCTGGAAGCAGAAAATAGCACAAACCCATGGCAGAGGCTTTGGCGGTGGCCTTGGCAACCTAAAAAGATTACAATTGTCGATCTTGTTGTGCACTATACCAGTAGGTAAGTCATTCAACCTTTGGAACAAGATAACACTGGCTCCCTTGCTGTTGTCATCATCCTCCACTGCCTCAACAACTGAAAAATGCTTCGCCAGTGATCGCATAGCTTGTTGGAATAACCCCTGTCTTGCCTTCGCACCAAACACCAAGAGTCGTGTGTCTTTATTACACAATATTTCACGTTGAAATTTGTCCGCTACTTGTGACTGCTTCATCTGGTTTAATCTTTCTTTGTGTTTTGACAAGTCTGCAGACCCAATCGTTTGCCCCTTCTGCTTGCTGCCCGCCAATCCGCTTTGGACCGGAACCAGTTAGCTTCATGTTACTTTTTCCCTGTTCAGTATAGCGCGCTGTTTATACTTGTTGCAGCTGTTTCGGTCTGTTCTCCTCACGAATGGAACTCGTAATTCCTGATGCAGTTTGATCAACGACAGAAGAGGAGGTAGAATTAACCTTACCTATTTCACTCACTGTAGTATGTCCCTTCTTCGACTCATGTTCGGCCTACAACACAACCAGTGATTGATGATCCTGTTGTTGACACTCTGCAAGTTCCTGCTGGAACTTCGCAAGTCCTCACACTATCTGTTCGAGATTAACATGCAATTTTTCCATCAAATTTTCATGCGTCTCCATGCGTGTCTTAGTGGTTCTAGAGTCCTCTGTGGTGACACATTTTCATTTTCCGCGTAGCGGCCTTGCGTTAGTGTCGTTCTAGAGTGCCTCTCTTTCCCTGACAATCCTCATTCAAACTTCTTAAGCTGTTGCATCAGCTTGGTTTGCGTTTTGTTTTTTTTCACTGCAGGTTGTCGTCTCCTACCGCAGTGTTTTCTCTCTCAGCCAACACTAGATGAACCTGGTTCTACTTTGTCTGGCGCGTCTTCCTCAATTGTCGAGTTCCATTGTCGCGTTTCATTGTTGTGAGGAAGGATGGTCAAGCTCCTCTGCGCGTCAGCTTCAAATATCTCATTCAAAAATTCTGCTAGCGACTCCTCTAGCAGAACAAAAACAACCATGAAACTGCGACGTCACTTGCTGCTATGATTTCCTTCTAGTCCTTCAAGTGAGCAGTCTGTCTACTGCTCCACACCTACCTGGTCTGCTTATTTCAGGAGTAGCTATTGCGTCTGCAGAGGAAGTTCTTCCTGCATTGGAGGAAGGATTGGTCGCTTGATCAATTACGCGCGGCTCGCTTGGATGGTAGTCAACAAATGATTCTGGCGGCAGGTTGAAATGCAATTTCGAAACTCCCTCTTTCTCAGTAAACTCTCAATGAAAGCACTTATTGATAGGGTATGGAACGAGAGAAACAGAAAATAGAGATTTTCTACTGGAAATCAGCCACTATGTACAAGAATTACATAAGAAGGTAAGAAGAATAAGAAGATCTCCCGAAGAAACTGCTTCCGAGAGCCGAGGCCTAACCCTTCGTTATGCATAGCAGAATTCCTGCCAAAGACATCCGTGTGTTGCCCCTACCTTCAGCCCCTTATTTAATACCCCACTCACCGCCAATCATCCTAACTACTAGCTACTGAAAGTTCAATTCTACCATTGACCATTATTAAAGACTTCCAACCTGCTCCTCTATAGCTGTAGCCCCTTTTATTCTCTGCAGCTCCCATTCGCTGCACCAAGGCCACCTTCACAACAACACCCCAGTCCCCCTGCCCACATTCCTACCAGCTTGCGTGAAAAAAATTCTAAATTGGGTACGCATCCACAACCCAGAGACCCATTTGCAGGCGATGAGATTGGTTCGACATGTAAAACTCGTTATCTCCAAAGGCGTTGATGCTCAATTTCAAAATGCGGGATCTGAAGTGTTTAGTAGAGTTTGTGAGGGAGATGGTTGGCCGTAGCCAAGTCGACTGGGTCACTTATCCACTGTGGCGGTACATCTCAACCCATCCAATGCGACGAAGGAACTTGCGGTAGAAGCCGACCAGAGCTTCCCAATCAACCTTCCTTCGGGGGATGAGGAGTACGTCACTTAACGACCCAAGAATGGGAGGACTGACTCAAGAAGGGGTTATTCTTCCGGTGCAGATTGCCCTTCAATCCCATGCGGAAGTGTGCCGACCCAAAATTGCTAGTAGTGTTGCTCGGGGAAGATGATGTCCAAGGGGTGGAAGTGGAAACAGACATGAAACAAGACAGACCGGACTGTCCAAATGACGTCGAACGTAAAATAATGGAATACCCGAACTTGATCCATTTATGCCAAACTCGGGGTTCGCCGAACATGGAAGTCACCACCATGAAGGTGGAAGGCATGTGGATGACATTTCCGTCTTTGTTTTTCTAGACAGTGGAGCTACGCAGAATTTCATCTCACCCAATTTGACGAAGCTGCTGGGCTTGGCAGTGAAGGACTCGAGGGTGATGAATGTCAAGCTGGTTGCAAATGCTTGGGGACGTGAAAATCAATTGGGAGGCTATGACTATGAGCTTCTGGACTAGAGGTCATGAATTTTCCCTCTAAGGAACTAGACACACCAGTCACTTAGCTACCTCTCTCTGATCGTGATCTTAAGATGAATAACATTGGTAGTCGATCTTCACTGCAAGGTGATAAATCTAGCCATGGGGCCTACCTTTTGGCTGAAAAACAACAGAGTTTGCAAACCTTATTACAGGAGTTCCATGGAGTGTTAACTGAGCCTAGGGATCTACCCCCCGTCCGCAAGAGGGCTCATTCCATCAAACTGTTCTAGGGACAAGGTCCAGTGACCGTGAGGCCCTATTGCTACCCACATTTCTAGAAAAATGAGATGGAACGTCCAGTAACCGAGCTGCTACGAAAAAGGATCATTCGACATACCTCCAGTGTTTTCTCCAACCCCGTTTTATTGGTCAGAAAAAAGGATGGGACACGGCGGCTATGTGTAGATTATCAATCCTTCAACAAAGTAACTTTTCTAGACAAATTTCCTATTTCGTTGGTGGATGAATCGTTGGATGAGTTTGGTGGTACAAAATATTTTTCTGAGCTAGACCGTAAGTTCGGTTACCACCAAATACAGATGCGTGAGGCATATGTTGAGAAAACCGCTTTTCAAACTGATAGTGGGCACTATGAATTTTTGTTTATGCCTTTTGGGCTTGACCAATGCTCCATCAACCTTTCAAGCAACCATGAATGATTTATTCCGACCTCAACTCTGAAGGTATGTCTTGATCTTCTTTGTTGATATCTTGGTTTATAGTAACACTTGGGAATCCCACTTGGGGCATTTGAGAGCAGTATTACAGGTCCTTAGTAGCAACCAATTCTTTGTAAACCAAGAGTCTTCTCTCTCAACGAGATGTGGAATATTTGGGGTATTTCATTTCACAAGCGGGGGTCTCCATGGACCCCACTAAAATTCAAGCAGTTCTTGACTTTCCTACACCAGTGATAGTAAAGGGAGCCAAAGGATTTCTTGGCCTCACTAGTTATTACCGCAAGTTTATTTTGGGGTGTGGTCACTTCGCTCAACCCCTCGCTGCTTTAACATGAAAATGCAGGTTCCATTGGTCAGCCACCACTCAACAAGCATGTGATCAACTGAAGCAAAGCATCACCACTGCTCCAGTCCTAGCACTTCCATATTTTTCATAAGATTTTGAAGCGGAATGTGACGCTTCAGATAGGGGAGTCGGCGCTGTCCCTATGTAAGAATAGAAACCCATTGCTTATTTTAGCACGACACTTGGCGAGAAATCTCTACTGAAGTCAACTTACAAAAAAGAAGTGGATTTAGTGTTGGCCATACAACATTTGCGACCGTATCTTTTGGAAATATCCTTCATCGTTTTTTCAGATCATCCGAGTCTCAAGTTCCTGCTACATCAGCAATCACTGCAGATCAACAATGCTGGATTGCTAAACTTTTGGGATACCAATTTGATATTAAATTCAAACCAGACACAACAAATGCGGTTGTCGATGCTTTCTCTCGACGAGATGAAGAACCATAAATGCACCTCCCCATATCTCGTCCTGTTGGGGCGCAGTGGAGGTGCGCGGTACCTCAAACACACAAAAACATGAGCAAACGGAGCAACACCAGAATTTTAACGTGGTTCGGTCGTATGACCTACATCCACGGGAGAAGGGGATCTTCTCTATTCACGTCTCTCCGGATCTCGACGGAGGATTACAAAAATACATCACACACTCTCTTCCCTTACAAACAATGGGATTTTCATCCCGTTTAAATAGAGAAGGAAAACTAGGTTGTTGGAGGGTAGCTCATCTACCCTTGAGTTCCTCCCGCCGGCTGCTTCAATATTGGTAGCTTCAATGATGGCTGCTACCCACCATGCTGCCCACCAAAGATGAACCCGCTGCAGGCTGCTGCCGACAAAGATGACTCCCAAAATGGGAGTGGTCCCCACAAATCTCCCCCTCACGACCAATTTGGGGTAGAAACCAGACCTGCAGTCTCCTTACAGGTGTTGAACACTTCATCGGCAAATCGAACACGCTTCTTCACACCAGATGACGTGGCACTTCCATCATCTTCAGTCAATCTCGGGCTGACTGCAGTCTCCATCAAATGATACAACCCTTGGGACTCCTTCCCAGTAAACATCGTTGCATCCCCACGTGAGACTTCCAACGCTCCACCTGCTATGGAAATCTTGAACCCTCTCGCATCGAGCCTACTCAATGATATCAAGTTCCGCCTCATCCTCGGAACGAATTTCACATCAGCCAGTTTACGAATTCCTCCATCGGGTGTCTTCAATTTCACCGTCCCGACTCCTCGAACCTCGCATGTTGACCCATCACGAAGTCTCACCGAGTCTCGCACCTGCTGAAAAGTATCAAATGTACCTCTCGTCGTACATGTGTGCTGAGCTCCCCGAATCCAGAACCCATCCGTCATCCTTTGGATTTTGAGCCCGCTCGTTCTTCCTCTTTAGAAATCGGCATTCCCGCTTCATGTGGGCACGTATCTTTTGCAGTAATGACACTGCACTTTTTCCCGTTCAACTTGCTCATCTGAGTGCACGCTTCCCGTTGTCACGTAGATTTCATCATCTGCATATAATCCTGTGATGTTCACATCCTCCTCTTCAACTTTCTTCTTCCCAGCAACGTACCGTTTGCGCTCTCCACAATCACTTTTATAGTGACCCTTCTTCTCGCACCAGAAACACGTGATTTCGCTCGGATCACGTCCCCTGGATTTTGGCCGCCATTCTTTACCTCCTGTCTGTCGATGTCGGCTCCTCCCACGTTGATCATCTCGTATCGTCATGATTTGATCACCTGAATGCGTCGTGGGTCTTTGAAATGCTTCTGAATCTTGAAGCGACGCCATCACATCGTCCAACTTCAATGTCTCCTTCCCTACGAGCAATGCAGTCACAAGCCCATCAAATGAGTTTGGTAGTGATGACAAAAGCAAAAGTGCTTTGTCTTCCTCTTCAAACTTCACACCGAGCCCCAATAACTGCATCAGGATCTTGTTGAATTCATTGGTATGATCCAACAAATTTGCTCCCTCGTCCATGCGCAATTGGTACAGTTTCTTCTTCAGGAACAACTTGTTGGTGAGCGACTTCGCCATATATCGCTGCTCCAACTTCTTCCAGATCTCTTTCGGTGATGTCTCATCCAACACCGAGTACTTTACCTCATTCGCCAAACACAGTCGAATTGTGCTGACAACCCGCATCTCGAGCTCTTCCCAATCATTGACACTGGTTGTCTTAGGCTTTTCTCCGTTCAACGGTCTGATCAGGCCCTGCTGCACCAAAAGATCCTTCACTGTGCTTTGCCACAAGTCAAAATTGTTTCGACCATCGAACTTCTCGATGTCAAATTTTGGTAGTGCTCCGCCACCAGCCATCGTCGTCGTCGCAAAACGCGATCACCACCGTCGATGTCGCACCTCTTAATCACCACCTGATAGAGTGCGAATTTTCAAAAACTAACCGTACGGATGTGTCCGGAACGGTCGAAATAGTCGGAATCAACTCCTGGATCGCCGAAATCGGACACCAATTGACCGAGATATGGTCAAAACACGTTCAACGGTCCAGATCGCCCGCTGACGTGGCGCTGACGCGGCACGCCGGAGCTCTTGCCGGAATCTCGCCGGAATTGTCGCCGGCGGCGTGAACAGCACCGTCTTCTCCGGCACGGGGTTACTGTTCACCCGCGGGTTTGACCGAACTTTGACCGGCCATATCTCCTTCGTTTCAACTCCGTTTTCCTCACCGTTTGCGCCATTGGAATCGTCTCGCCGTCCTCTTCCCGAATCTGCCCTCGGAAAAATTTTCCGACCACTTTCAATTTTCCGGTCACCGGAAAATTTGTCGTCACCTCGCCGGTTCACCTCCGTTCTCTCCGCCTCACCTTTGATACCACTTGTTGGGGCGCAGCGGAGGTGCGCGGTACCTCAAACACACAAAAACAGGAGCAAACGGAGCAACACCAGAATTTTAACGTGGTTCGGTCGTATGACCTACATCCACGGGAGAAGGGGATCTTCTCTATTCACGTCTCTCCGGATCTCGACGGAGGATTACAAAAATACATCACACACTCTCTTCCCTTACAAACAATGAGATTTTCATCCCGTTTAAATAGAGAAGGAAAACTAGGTTGTTGGAGGGTAGCTCATCTACCCTTGAGTTCCTCCCGCCGGCTGCTTCAATATTGGCAGCTTCAACGATGGCTGCTACCCACCATGCTGCCCACCAAAGATGAACCCGCTGCAGGCTGCTGCCGACAAAGATGACTCCCAAAATGGGAGTGGTCCCCACACGTCCAACATGGAAGCTGGGGCACAAGGTAGCGACATAGGTTCAGGGGGATCCATTCCTTCGCCTCATAGTACACGAGCTTCAGAATGGCGAGACAGCCTACCCAGGCTTTATGCTCACTCACGACACACTCATGTACAAGGACCGACTGGTCATTTCTGCCTTGTCTCACTGGGTTCCCAACCTCCTGGAGGAATTTCATACAACACCCCAAGGAGTCCATTTGGGCTTCTATCGTACTTACCAGAAGTTAGATGCTAATCTCTATTGGTTGGGAATGAAGAAGCATGTACGAGGTTTTGTTCAGAGTTGCATGGTATGTCAACGAAATAAATACTCTATGTTGTCTGTGGACGGTTTGATACAACCACTTGAAATTTCAGCAGTAGTTTGGGCAGACATTTCCAAAGTCTCGTGACTATGGTGTGATTATGATGGTGGTCAATCACCTCTTTAAATGTCCATTTTATTTCATTGAAGCACCCTTAAACTGCTAAGGGAGAGTCTTCATTTGGGAGGTGGTTCATTTACATGGAATCCCAACCTCCATCATCGGGACCCCATTTTTGTTGGTCATTTTTGGACATAGCTATTTCGACTTAGCGACACAAAATTAAAAATGAGTTTCGTTTATCATCCTCAGACCGATGACCAAACAGAAGTGGTGAACCACTGTTTGGAAATGTATTTACAATGTTTTGCTGGGGAACAACCAAAGGGGTGGTCCTATTGGATCCCATGGGTGGAAATGATCTATAATACTTATTGGAAGGCCTCCATCAAAACCACCCCATTTGAGGCTATTTATGGTCGAAAACCTCCCACTATTGCCACCTTCTGAAGTCCGGGTAGATGCGGTTGCTGCTGTTTTGGGGGAGTGCGATGAGGCTTTGAAACAACTCAAACACAGAAGTATATGAAACACCGAGGTGACAAACACAGATGCGAAATCTCTTTTCAAGGAGGGTGATAAAGTGATTTTGAAGCTTCGTCTCCATAGACAGCATATGCTCGTGCAATGAATTAATCAAAAGCCATCCCCTAGATTTTATAGGCCTTTCAAGATACTCAAACACATCGGTCAGTCGCCTACTAGTTGGACTTGTTGCCAACAACCCGTCTCCACCCAGTGTTGCACGTCTCACAGCTTAAAGGACCGGGTGATGCTCAGATAGTTCATTCGGCCCGACCATCTGACTTACAGGCGACGCTCAGGACTGCTTGGAACCAGTGGAGGTCCTTTCACAGTGTCTCAACCAGCACAATGGTGTGGAACTCCTCCGATCTATGGTTAAATGGCAGGGACAACCAATGGAGGATGCAACTTTGGAGGATGACTTCATCCTCCAGAACCAATTTCCCTCTTTCAGTCTTGAGGAAAAGATTGTTTTTCAAGGTTTGGTGAGTGTTAGAGCACGGGACAAACCAGGGGACTGTCTTGTGTATTCTAGATAGGGTAGAAAAGTCATTCCTGGGGAGAATTAGTTAGCTGGGGACCACAAACACGGGTGAGGGAATTCTGTTTCTAGGAAGAGTTACGGGAGGATTGGGGGGGGGGGGGGGGTTTGGAGGAATATTTTTCTGTTTTGGGAAGGTCAACCATCTGGCTTGGGCAGGGGACTTCCCTAGGCTCTCGTGTATTCCATTTCTGCTTCTGCTGTCATTCTACTTTCTACTGTCCTTACCTACTGATTTGGGTGGGTTCTTAACACATACCTGAGGTTGTGTCCTGATGACTGGAGATAGATGGGAGGCCACTGTGTGTTCCTTGGTGATGTTATAGTTGCATGGTTGGCTAGGTAGTTGAATGTTACATCTTGTTTCAGTGCAGAATCAGAATACAGGTCCTTAGAAAACTTGATCACTGAATGGGCTTGAATTGAGTCACTAGTGGAAGAAGTTGGAATACCCTTACATCATGTTCCTATGGCTTGGTGGGATGAGCTAAGTGCCACAATGTTAGATCCTAATTCAACTTTCCATGCCCGTACTAAAAATATTAAGTTGGATGCTTGTTATATATATGACAGAGCGATGAATGGAAAACCTCCTGTTCGTTATGTTCATTCAATTGGCACTCGTTTATAAATGTCTTGTGAGGCTAAATATTTGGGTTGTTGAAGACAATCTCTTGTTTGCAAGGGGTGTTGGATAATAGACTTTTTAGTATGTTCTCCAGACGCTCTTTGAGAATTTTTTATTTTTTATTTTTTATATTTTTCAGAATACTCGTTCTTTGCCTACTGTCTCATTTTGTAAACATTTCGTAATAAACTTGTGTATTTATATATGGTCTTGATTAGTGAAATAATATATCTAGTCACTGTTCAAATTCTCTTGTCCGTGCTTTTATTTTCTCCACCAACTTTGGTGTAGTTTGAGAGCTTTCGAAAAGAATGGTTAATAATGCATCAGCCTATTTATCATGACCCATTAGCTTGGTCGGAAGAAGACCGGTCCCTCATGCCATCATGGTGACTTGAGATGCCATGACATAAGCTCCCTGAGTGGAAATCAGTTCTAGTAAGACATGAGTTGAGGATCATGCATGAAATGCACGAGCCTAGGGGGTCTAATTTGTAATTACCCTGTCCAGAATATCCTAGATCTTAAGTGAAATCATCACTGATTTGTCATGCATTCCTTTATCATCAATGGTTCATGACAAAATAAATAAAGATAATGACCTCCATCTCAACACATAATAACACACTAAATGGTTTTCAATGATGAGCTGTGTTTTTGGATCTCATTTAAATGAGGACTTTTATGAAGATGTTTTCCCATATTTTATTATAAAATGTATGGGTTTTGGGAGTTATATGAGAAAAGATTTTTGATTGTTTTTAAAAAAACTTGTGAATATATTTCCAACGCTTGTTTTATTGTTGTTGAAAATATTTTGATATATGTTATATAAGCTCGAGAAAAAGCTTGAGAAAATAGTTTAATACCTTGGTTTTATGGAAAGACTATATTTGCTCCTTGGTTATGGAAGAGTTTGAAGGATAATTTATGGATGAACGATGACTTTGTTTATGCAAATAACAAGGTGAGTGATGGTTTGTTTTGGTTGGGATTCAATTACTAGTAGGTGTGTTCCCCCTTTCTTATTTATTGCTCATGATAAGCCTTAAGGATGATTTAAGTGGATTAAAAGGGCCAACCTACTTTGGGGATGATGGGGATGATAAGTCTCGAGGTTAATTAGATTGGAATGGCAATCAAGTGTCGTTACATTAATTGATGTGAAAAATCTCACATTCCGTTCCAAGAGGGTGTTATTATTGATATTGAACTATCCAATGAAAAACCTCATGATTTTTCAAATGGAAGGTTTATGCTTGAAATATGAGTGTTATTCTTCATTATTAAACCTTTTGTATGAAATGTTAATGAAAACCATGTAGAATAAAGGTCAATGAAAACCTTATGGAATAAGGTTAGTGTAGCTAACCTCTTTATGCCCAACACTGAATCGTTGGGAAGTCTAGGTAAAATGAAGTTCAATAAAATCCTTGTTAAATGTTTTTGGTTGTGGTAAGGGTGTTACCCATGATGGGTTGAGATGTGAATATATTTTTCAATGACTAAATGATTATTGATTTTCAAAGTTTGTTTTTAAAATGTTTTGGAAAACATAACTTGTTTGTTTCTTTTGGTATTTGATTGATTGTCAAAGTAAAAAAAGAATAACTACCTAGATGTATCATGGAATAGACATATTAATGATCTTTAAAGGTGTAACAACCTGATTTTTGACCAAGGTACAAATCGTTGGTTTTTCGTTTTGAATCCTTTAATCATGGTAAAGGTAAGTTATGGTCTAGGGAAGACTCGAGGGGTGTTCGGGGCTGGTTAGGAGCCTAGAGGTCTGGAAAAATGGGCTGCAGGTTAAGCCACATGGTTTATGTAAATCGTGCAGTTGCAGACAGTGGCACCTGCAAGTCCACACGGTTTGTCTGCAACTGTGCGGACTAGGCGCACGATCGTCTGACTTGCTGCAGAAAGGGGACAAAGCCTTCACACACGATTTGCACACGGTTTGTAAATCGTACACATAAACTGTGCACAACGGGTCTTGGGGAAAAATTGCTATTTTCCCCCACTTAAAAATCTAACGTATTTCTTCTCTTTACCCTACCTCCAACGGGCAGAACAGATGGTCTCCTCCGTTGAGTTCAAACCCTCCTTGGATCTCTTGCTACTCCTCAGGTGTCTGATCTTCAATCCGTCAGAGGCATTGGAACCCCAGTGGACATTAGATTGAAACTCAGATCTCTTCCAACCTACTTCGAATATGAGGTTGATATCAAGCGAGACTTCGTCTACGACCCTGAGGTAGGAGGTCACGTAATTTTCCATTTGAGTTTTGGCCGTTTCGTATTTAATTTGTCGTGTCGTGAGCCGATCTTTGTTGAGCTCCCTTTATATGTTGGTTCCTTAATGTCTAAATGACCCTAGTGCCTTGATATAGGTGAATTGGGTTTTGTTTAGGGGTTTAGTGACCGCCCTCACTCTATATAGACCCCAGAGGGGTGCCACCTTGAAAATGGCCATTTGAGACAAATGGTTCAAAATGCTTGGAACCCAAATTAGCTTTCGGCTTGACTTTTAATTGAAATAGTTTTTGCCCCATGTGTAATTGAGGTGTACCAAGGTGCCTTAATGGTGCTTAGCCCCTTTTTAATTGGAATTGTCCAAATGGGCATGTGACTATTTTATCTTAACACTTTGGCCTTGACACCATGCCATGGAATGAATTTGCTATGTTAGGCAAATTGGATGATTGACTTGTATAGGTTGGCTAGGATGAGATGACTTAAACCTTAAAGATGAATTGGCTTAAATTGAATGATTTCAAGGGATGACATGACCTTGCCCTTGTTGTGTTTTATCAAGGCATTACATGAAATGAGTTGTTTGTTTAAATTGAAATGATATAAGTTGGTCTGCCTTATGTTATATGATGTGAATGGTTATGCCACTTTTATGCTTATGAGTTATGATATAAATGTATGGGTGGGAGATATTCTTACCCCCGCTAGTGATAATCTCTATATATGGATGAGAGACATTCTTACCCCATGCTAGCTTATGATATACATGGATGAGACATTCTTACCCCATGCCAACTTATTATTTATGTATGGGTGGGAGACATTCTTACCCCATGCCAGCTTTGATATGAATGTATAGACGTGAGACATGCTTACCCCGTGTCAGTTATAATATATATATATATGTATATACATATATACATATGATGGCTTGCTCAAACTTACCAGTCTTGAGCTGAAACAGGTATACTCACCATGTATCCTTTAGGAACCTAAGCAGGAGGTTATCTATTTATTTTGCATTGTTTTACTTGACCTTATTGCACATTGTTTACTTATGAGTGCCTACTCGAATTACATGTAGACACCATTGGTGGTGGCTTATTGAGATGTTTATCTCACACCCTACTTGAGCCGCCTCTGGCACCTGAGAAGACTGTTTACCTACATGTATAGATAGAGGCAAACACCACTCTTCAGACTGTTGATTCTTATTGCTTTGTTGGAGCTTAGGAGCAGAGGATCGGGCTTAGGTTCGAGATGCCATGGACCAGCTTTTGGCTTTTGTTCTCTTTTATACTTTTGTTTAGCATGTCTGTTGTCTGCTTTTTGTTTCCTTTTGGACTAGCATTCCATGCATACATGTTATATCAGGCACTGCCTATGAGGCATTTGCTATGTTATTCAGTCATTCAGACTTCTGTTGTATCTATTTATGCTTCTGCTGTTTACTGTATCTGTTTGTTTGTTTATGTTTTTGCCACTGTTTATTTCTGTTGCATCCACTCTGTACTCTGACATGGGGGGTATAGTCTCCTTGCTGTTTTACCACCACACCTTCACTGCTAGTCGGTAGCCCCAACATATGGGGAGACGCGTCAGAGGTCATGTGGCCAATCGGGCTCAGGGCACGGGTTAAGTGGCAGTCGGGTTCGGGACCTCACAAAGTGGTATCAAAGCGGTTCCTTTCTTGCTTTACTATTTGGCGACAATAGATTGGAGATTGGGAATGCCTAGGGACTTAGTTATAAGCCATGCTTGGGCGTCGCGAACCCATGTACGGGGTAAGGGCCATGTTGCTTGAGTTATTGTGATTTTATTTATGATTATTATTGTTGATATCATTTCATCATTGGGTGATTCACTTGTTTTGTTATTTTATCGATATTGATGATATTAGAATTGCGATTTCATTACTTGAACCGATGAAATGAGGATTATGCGTTAGAACATGCATCACGATAGACACAATATGGATAGGCCATGCATCTTGTCATGTCACGTTTAATTTTCAGCAAGCATTGCCTGTTACATATTTGTTGTGCCTTGCTATATATATACAATTGTGCTAACACTTCTTGTAGGATCTGGATCGTTATATGGTGTGAGTTTAGTGGGTGTCACTCTCTGACTCATAAGGTGTACGTGCCCTTATGGATCAGAAAATGACATTCTAGCTAGCTCAACCTATTTGGAAATGATATAATCACATGGATAAGCACAATTTAAAAGAGAATGACATCCAAGTGTGTCATTTTTTGGTTCATAAGGTGTATGGGCCCTTATGGGTCGGAAAATGACACATCATTGGATTAAGCTGATTTAAATGCTTTAAATGTTCTAATGAGCGCACTTTCAAATGAGAAATCACTTATAACCTGACAACAACCATATTGCACATGCCTAACATAGAAACTTAACCTGAACCCGACCTTGGTAGTGGGTGTTTCTCCATTTGACTGTTATGGTCTGTTCCATCATTCAGTCTTGGCTTTTGAAGCAAGCAAAGAGGCGTGTTCGTTCTTATAGGAAGGCTTTAGTACCCATCCTAGATTCTTGAATGAAATATTTTGAATTGCTAGGTTTTACTTCTGAGATGTTCGTTTGACATTATAGCGTTATGTGACCACGATGTCCTCGAGCCGCGTGCCTTAAAGGCGATGATGATCACGTTCCTGAGGTGGCAGGCCTTGAATAGCCAGTTCCTCCAGTTGAGCCACTTGTGGCTCCTCCTCCTATACTCGAGTTGGGTGCTGACACCCAGTTTCGAGAGGGCTTCTTGCGTATGATGTAGAATATACAAAGCGGAGCGCGACCTCCCCCGAGCATGACAGAGTTGACTCGCGTGTTTCAGCAACAACATCCTTCTACTTTCTCAAGGGATGATAGACCACTTGCTGCAGAGTCATGAATTGAGGCGATCTCGTATATCTTCGAGCACCTAGAGATGCCTCGAGAGTGGAGGGTCAAGCTAGCTGCTTACATGCTACGCGATTCGGCCAGGAGGTGGTGGGATGTCATCACCCAGGCATGCCAGCATAGAGAGATGGTTTGGGCCGACTTCTAGACTGTCTTCTACGACTACTTCTTTCTCTAAACTATGAGGGCTGACAAAGCTAGAAAGTTCATGAATCTGCAGCATGAGACTATGTCAGTTATGAATTACTCCTCCCGTTTCACTGAGCTACATCGTTTTGCTCCTTCTCTAGCTATTGATGAAATAATGGTTGTTAGGCGATTTGAGGGTGGGTTGTGTTACGCTATCTTGTAGCTAGTCAATGTGTTCAGGTTGACATCTATTTTTGAAATCGTTAACCAAGACCTAATTGCATAATGAAATCTGAGAGGCGGACGATGCGAGTCGGGGCGGTTCAACACCTAAGGCTTCAAGTGGATCTTCTTCTTAGCGGAAACAATGTTTCAAAGAATCTTGCAGTGGTGGTAGTGGTTAGGCTCCTTTTATGGGTATTTCTACTATCTGTCATCAGTGTGGAGCTCCAGGGCACTTCAAGCGGCAGTGCATGCAGAATCCAGTTGAATGCAGCGGCTGTGGCAGGATGAGCTATCTCCACCGTTTCTACAGGACCTTTATGCCAGTACCTAGCGAGCATAGATCTACACCTACTCCTCGATCAGGAGTTGGGTCAGCAGGGTCACGACAAACAAAAAGCTGGAATACCACCGGTCAATCAGGACGAGGCGACGGTCGAGGTAGAGGTAACCAGACTTATGATTCTTAGCGCCAGTAGAGCGAGCCTGCTCAGAGCAGTCAGGCAATGACCCAGGCCTGCGGTACATGCCAATTACATGCAGTCCAACCTATGTCGTAGGAGCAGAGCGCCAGACCATCTATTGTATGAGGTACTATTCTAGTAGCCTCCACTTTAGTGTCTGCTTTTTTTGATACAGACACATCTCACTCATTCATATTTGAGGCAATCACTGAGAGTTTGGGCCTCAACGTTGAGTCTTATCATGACATCATAACGCTAGATACACCCTTAAGTATCCGTTCAGAGGGCGTTCATCACTGTCAGAATTGCCCCCTTGAGATAGGCAGTTACCTTTTCGAATGGAACCTGTACGTTCTCGACATGACAGGTTTCGATGTAATCATCGGGATTGATTGGTTAGTTCCCTACATAGCCCGTATTGATTGCTATCGTCGAAGGGTGACATTTACATCACCAGAGGGCATTGCGCACGTACACAAGGGAGAATGGGATCTCAGTGCGACACGAGTAGGACCCAAGCAGCAGAGGTTGGGTAGCGTTCCCCTTGTAGTGGAGCGTTTCAGAGACGTTTTTCTTGACGACTTCTATGGTCTACCTCTGGTGCAAGAGGTAGAGTTCACTATTGAGTTTGTGCCAGAAGAAGCACCTATGACCATTCCTCCTTATAGGATGGAACCTAAGGAGCTTCTGGAGCTCAAGACTCGGTTGGAGGATCTGGAGGCGAAATGCTTTATATGCCCCAGTATTTCTCCTTGGGGTTCATTGGTCCTCTTTGTCAAGAAGGTGGATGATACCCTTAGGCTTTGTGTGGATTACCATCGGTTGAATCAATTGACTATCAAGAACTGGTATCATTGCCTAGGATAGACGACCTCTTTGATTAACTTCATGGAGCGAAGGTGTTTTCTAAGATAGATCTGAGGTCGGGCTATCATCAGGTGCATGTCAGGACTTCAGACATACCTCACACAACTTTCAGGAGCAGGTATAATTTATACGAGTATCTGGTTGTGCTGTTCAGACCCACGAACACACTTCTTGTCTTCATGGATTGTATGAACCAAGTCTTCCACCCTTATTTGGATTCATTTGTGGTTGTCTTTGTTGATGATATCTTAGTGTATTCACGCTCCAGACACGACTATGCAACCCATATTGAGATCATGCTGAATACGCTGAGAGAGGATCAACTTTATGCTAAGCTCAGTAAATGCCACTTCTGGATTGGCAAAGTCCACTTCCTGGGTTATGTCATCTCAGAGTCAGGAGTTTCTGTTGACCCAGAGAAAGTGAGGGTTGTGGTTTCTTGGGAGCAGCCCAAGAATGTCTTTGATATTCAGAGTTTCTTGGGGAGTGCTGGATATTACAAATGCTTCATTCATGATTTCTCACGCCTCGCTGCACTGCTTACAAGCTTGACGAAGAAGGGTGTGAAATTTGAATGGTATGAATCTTGTGAAGTAACCTTCCAAGAGTTGAAGGGAAAACTTACTTCAGCACTGCTATTGATTCTGCCGGAGCTAGGAAGGGCCTATACAGTCTACTCTGATGCATCAGTTATCGGGCTTGGAGCTGTTTTAATGCAGGATGAGCGAGTTACAACGTATGGTTCTCATCATTTGAGCCCTCACGAGCGGAATTACCCGACACACGACCTCAAGCTCGTCGCTGTTGTTCATGGCTTACATTGTTGGAGACACTACCTATTGGGAGAGCGTTTTGTGGTGTTCACATATCACAAAAGCCTCAAATATATCTTCACTCAGTGGGATCTGAATCTCAGGCAGCATAGGTGGGTCGAGTACCTGCAATCGTTTGATTTCGAGCTTTCCTACGCTCCAGGGAAAGAGAATTCAGTAGCCGATGCTTTGAGCCAAAAGACTCAGACACATGCAGTTTAGGAGTCCAGTGACGAATGAGAGCTCATGACCTTATTCTTAGAGATGCATGTTGAGGTTTAGGAGGACCATGGTCAGACCATTCTCTCAGCCTTAGAGGTGACATCTACTCTTCTGGAATGAGTAAGGTTGAGACAACTCTCTGATCCTAAAGGCCTTGTCATATAGGAAAGTGTCCCAGATGACGATACTTCTTCCGGTTGGACAGTCGATAGGGATGATACTCTTGTTCCGTGGGTGTGTATGGGTCCCAAAAAGACATCAGAGAGGAGCTGATGAGGGATTTCCACGCCTCAACATGGGCGGTTCACTCCAGTCTCACCAAAATGTATCGAGATCTACGACGTCAATATTGGTGTCCTAGCATGAAATGTGAGATAACCGGTTTCATTGCGCGATATTCCACCAGTCAGTAGGTGAAGGTAGAACATCAGCGTCCGACAGGGCTTCTTCAGCCGTTGTCCATTCTTGAGTGGAAATGAGACGATGTTTCGATGGGCTTTGTGACTGGTTTACCCAGGTCGCCTCGTGGCAACAACGCAATGTGGGTTGTTGTTGATTGTCTGATGAAGGTTGCACACTTCTTACATGCGCAAGAGACCTTCTCAGTAGATGAGTTGGGAGGGATGTACGTTAAGGAGGAAGTACGTCTTCATGGGGCACCTCGTTCTATTGTTTCTGACAGAGACTCGTTTCACATCAAGGTTCTGGAAGGGGTTACAAAAGGCCTTGGGTACGTAGGTACTTTTGAGCACGACCTATCACCCGCAGATCGATGGACAGACGAAGCGTACAATTCAGGTGCTAAAGGATATGCTTCATGCGTGCGTTCTCAACTTTGGGGGTTCCTGGGAGAAACACATTCTCCTCATCGAGTTTTCTTATGACAATAGCTTTTAGGCTATTATTGACATGACTCCCTATGAATCCTTGTTTGGTAGGCCTTTTCGCTCACCTCTGTGCTGGTTAGAGGTAGGGGAAGCAGCTGATCTTAGGCCTTGTCTCGTACAAGAGACTTCAGAGCAAGTCCAACTGACTAGGAAATGCATGGTGACAACTTAGTCTAGACAACACTCTTATGCTAATAGGCGACGATGACCATTCGAGTTCAAGGTTGGAGACCGGGTTTTCTTGAAAGTCTCGCCCAGGTTGGGGCATGGATGTATTCAGAAGTAGGGTAAGCTATCACCGAGATTCGTTGGACCCTTCGAGGTTGTGAAGCGGATTAGACCAATGGCTTACCAGCTGTCACTTCCTCAGAGATACTGGTCCATGCACAATGTCTTTCATGTACTCAACTTCACTGATATTATCCAGACCCATGTCACATCTTTAAGCCAGATGAGGTTGAACTAGATATGGATGCTTCCTTTGAGGAGTATCAGTGCGTATTGTTGATCAGAGCGTGAAGACACTCCGAGGCATGTCTGTTCCTCTTGTATGAGTGATATCGCAGCACGACCGAGTACAAGATAAGACCTGAGAGCGGGAAGCTGATATAAGATCTCAATGGTCAAAACCTCTTTACCCTCGGGAGGGCAACTCAGGGACGAGTTTCTTTAAGGAAGGGAGGTTGTAACGACCCGAATTTTGACCAAGGTACGAATCATTGGGTTTTCATTTTGAATCATTCCTTTAATCATGGTAAAGGTATTCTACGGACTAGGGAAGGTTTGAGGGGTGTCCAGGGCTGGTTCGAAGCCCAGAGGTGTGAAAAAATGGGCTGTAGGCTGGGTCGCACGGTTAGTGGAAACCATGCGTCCTAGGCCACATGGTTTATGTAAACCGTGTGGCTGTAGACAAGAGCACCTGTAAGTCTGCATGGTTTGTCTGTAACCGTGTAGACTAGGCGCACGATCGTACGACTTGCTACATAAAGTGGACAAAGCCTTCATGCACGATTTGCGCATGGTTCATAAACCGTGCGCATAAACCGTGCGCAGTGGGTCTTGGGGTAAAATTACCATTTTGCCCCCACTTAAAAATCGAACCTATTTCTTCTCTTTCCCCTACCTCCAGTTGACAAAATAGAGGGTCTCCTCCTCCGTTGATCTCAAACCCCCCTCCTCGGTTCTCTTGTTACTCCTCCATCTGGTGTTCGATCTTCAATCCATTGGACGCATTGGAACCCCAGTGGGCACTGGACTGAAACTTGGATCTCTTCCAACCCGATTCGAATCTGAGGTTGATATCAAGAGGACTTCATCTACGGCCCTAAGGTTGGTTGTCACATAGTTTTCCATTTGAGTTTTGGTCATTTCGTATTTAATCCATCGTGCCACGAGTCAGCCTTTGCTGAGCTCCCTTGATATGTTGGTTCCTTCATGTCTAAATGACCCTAGTGCCTTGATATAGGTGAATTGAGTTTTGTTTAGGGGTTTAGAGACCACCCTCACTCTATATGGACCCCATAGGGGTTCCACCTTGAAAATGACCATTTGGGCCACATGGTTCAAAATGCTTGGAACCCAAATTAGCCCCCGGCTTGACTTTTAATTGAAATAGGCATACCAAGGTGCCTCAATGGTGCTTAGCCCCTTTTTAATTAGAATTGTCCAGATGGGTATGTGAGTATTTTACCTTGACACTTTGGCCTTGACACCATGCTATGAAATGAATTTTCCATGTCAGGCAAATAGGATGGTTGACTTGTATAGGTTGGCTAGGATGAGATGGCTTAAACCTTAAAGATGAATTGGATTTAATTGAATGGTTTCAAGGGATGGCATGGCCTTGCCCTTGTGTTTTATTACACAGGCATTACGTGAAATGGGTTGTTTGTTTAAATTTAAATGATATAAGATGGTTTACCTTATGTTATATGATGTGAATGGTTATGCCACTTTTATGCTTATGAGTTACAATATAAATGTATGGGTGGGAGGCATTCTTACCCCACGCCAGTGATAATCTCTATATATATGGATGAGAGACATTCTTACCCCATGCCAGCTTATTATTTATGTATGGGTGGGGGACATTCTTACCCCACACCTGCTTTGATATGAATGTATGGGTGAGAGGCATTTTTACCCCACACCAGCTATGGTATATATGTATGGACGGGAGGCATGCTTACCCCATGCCAGTTATAATATATATATATATATATACACACATACATATATACATATGGTGACTTGCTTGGACTTACCGGCCTTGAGCTGAAGCAGGTAGACCTTCCAGGTATCCTTTAGGAACCTGAGCGGGAGGTTATCTATTTATTTTGCATTGTTTTACTTACTTGACCTTATTGCACATTGTTTACTTATGAGCACCTACTCAGATTACATGTAGACACCGTTGGTGGTGGCCTATTGAGATGTTTATCTCACACCCTACTCGGGTTGCCTTTAGCACTCGAATAGACTATTTGCTTGCAGGTATGGATATAGGCAAACAACACTCTTCAGGCTGTTGATTCTTACTGCTTAATTGGAGATTAGGAGTAGAGGATTAGGCTTAGACTCGTGATGCTATGGATCAACTTTTGGATTTTGTTCTCTTTTGTACTTTTGTTTAGCATGTCTGTTGTCTGCTTTCTATTTCCTTTTGGACTAACATGCCATGAATACATATTGTATCAGACACTACCTATGCGGCCTTTGCTATGTTATTTAGTTATTCAGACTTCCACTGTATTTATTTATGCTTATGTTGTTTACTGTATCAGTTTGTTTATGTTTCTGCTACTGTTTATTTCTGTTGCATCCGCTGTGTACTCTGACATGGGGGTATAGTCTCCCCACTTTTTTACCATCACACCCCCACTGTTAGTCGGAAGCCCCTATAATATGGGGATACATGCCAGGGGTCATGTGGCCAACTGGGCTCAGGGCACAGGTTAAGTGACATCTGGGTTTGAGACGTCACAAAAGGGAAATATTTGGGGATTATAGAAACAATTCTTCCTAAAAGGGTTTCACCGAGATGAGAATGATGAGTGGTGGGAAATGTTGTTTTGGATCCTCATTTCACGAGTACGATTATACAAGATATTCAGGCGGTTGACAGGGAAACTTATTAGGATTGGTCGAGAAATATGGATCAATCCATGGAATTTCAGAAACTGAATCCACCATCATTTAGAGGTGATGCTGGATCAAAGTGGGCAGAAGAGTGGTTAGAGAAAATCAACCATATATTCCAGCTTTTACAAATGTTTGAGACCTCAAAGGTTGATTTTCTATCTAATCTGTGAGAAGGACTGACTTGTAAATGGCAAGAGTCAACGACAGAAGCAGTTTTGTATAAGGATCTTGATTGGAAGGGTTTCCAGAATATCTATAATGATTAGTATTATCTTGAGGAGTTGGAGCTATCTAAATCTTGGGAATTATTTTATTTTAAGCAAAGTAATATTTCTATGATGGAATATGCATTAAAGTTTGTTGAGCTTGTATGATGTGTCAGACTTAGTGACAAATGAGAACCTCAATGCATGGAGGCCGGAGATGCGGCTACAAATAGAGATATGGTCAAAGATTATTTTGTTGAAATTACCTACTTATGTGGAGGTAGTCAGTAGGGAAACTGTGATGGAAGTGGACATAGAGGAGACACATAGTGTAACGACCCACATCGTTATGAGTTGGTATTTTCAGGGGAAACGTGAATTTTGAGTCTCAGAGTAGGGGGTGTTTTGAGAATTGAGACTCGAATTGGGATTCTAGGAGTTGGGATACCACTAAGTGTTTTTTCATGTGTTTGAGTGTTTTGATAGATCCCAAGAGCATCATGCGAATGCTGGAGGAGCTGGTCTCAACATGGAGTGAGTTTTTTTGGTATATGAGGCACATCACGCCATAACAGGAGGTGTTGCAGTGTGACATGAGAGGCTGTGTAAGATTGAATTCTAGAGTGTGGTAAGGGGTTATACTTCACCTAGGGAGGTTTCACTATAAAGGGAAGTTTAAGGGGTGGTTGCCCTGTGGAGCCTTGATCCACACCATAATAGGTGACCGTGATTATTTGGTGCGACTCTGGATTGGGGCATTCTCCCATGACACTCATGGTCACACCACAATGTTCCTTTGTTTGGGTTCCTTAAGTAGGGGAGTTTCATTGAAACCCTCTTGGTCATGCCGTAACCTGACCCCTGGTTGTGGGCATTACGCCATGACACCAGGAGTCATGCCGTAACGTACCCTCAAGTAGTTTTTTTAGAATGGGTAAACCCGCCTTTTTTGAGTCATTCCCCTTTGTTTTTTAACTGAACGACCATGTGGGGGAGCCCATTTGACTAAATCTCTCCCTTTGGTTTCTCCCCTTTAAGCCCCTACCTTCCTTTTGAATGGTAGTCGATTAGAAATTGTTTCGTCACGTCGAAACAGGGTAATCTCTCCCTCTCTTCCTCTTATCTCTCCTTCCCCCCCCTCTTATTTCATATGGATCCATCTAGGAATTTGAGAATGGTTCCACCGAAGCATGGTGTATTTTTTTCCAAATGATGGGGATTCTTGGTGCGATGGATAGAGGATGCCAAGGGAGGATTAGTGCGACCCATTGCTTGATATTTTTCTAGAGGTATGTTATCATGAACTAGACCATGCTCTCATCCGACCCGACAGTCGACCCGGTCCAAGACAAGGCCCAAAAGACATTCCCGATCCTCCCGAGCTGACAATTAGCGCCGGACATTAAAATTATCATAGTGGGAATGATTTATCCTAATAAAAATCAGGATCAAGTAACTAAAATAGAGCACGCAACATAAACTAAGAGGATCCATAAACACTGAATACAATAAAAACGTAAACATGATCCAAATATAACTACAAATGAACAAAAATGAAAAATAAAAACGGAACTAAAACCAAACCTCAACAAACACGATCTCCACTTGACCTCCAGGTCACCTTCATCCACAGAACCTGCCCGCTCCACAGGAGAACTTGAACCACAAACCTAAACCTTAAAAACAGCTCGGGCCTACCAACATCGAGCGACACAAGTAGGGTGTGAGCATAAACAACTTAGTAGGTAAGCACCACAAAATTCATACATGTACTTTACCGAAGCAGTCAAAAAACGCTAGTTTTAAATCCATTTAGAAAATAGGGTTTTTACCATTTTAAAGAACCAAACACAGTTTTCTAGAAATTCCATTTTTGAAACAAAACACACAGCTTTCCTTTTCAAAACATTTTTCCATTCCAAAATCCAATATACAAAACCAAAACCCAAGTAAGAAACCAAACAAGGTGATCAAGAGCAATGATGTAAATTAAAGAAATTGTACAAGCATGCCAAAACTTACAGAGAAGATAATCAAGAGCAGTAGAAATAAACAAAACATATAGATAGATAATCATGGGAATTTTCTAAACATCTTTAGAAGCAATCTTTGGATGTACTTGGGTCAGACTCACCTGCCAACGTATTGTGCAGCTCCATAGTCAATAATAATTAACTCACTGCTCTAAACTAGCCTCACTAGCGGAAAATCCTCTCTGTCCTCTCTACAAATCTAGGGGGTACTAATGTGTGTAATCGGGACTAGTAAACAACCTCCACTCGGCCCTCTAGTTGATGCCCAAAAATATCATGATAGTAGTACACGAAGAACGAGGAGGTCATCACACGTGTTCCATAAATCAATAACCCATAGATGCCACCGTGCATGCCTTTCCCATACTCTGACACCACCTATGCGATGACCCTTTACTTTGAGGGACAACTATAGAGGGGCCCATCACACATCAAACCATCCAAAAGTGCCAATCGGGCCTACACATCATGTGTTTTAAAATCAAGTTCCAAAACATCACAAAGTACCAACCAGGCCTTTACCCTTCCAAAAACAACTCATTTCCAAAACCATTTCCAAAACCAAGTTTAAAACATACAATATGCTCTAAAGCTTCCAAAAGGGCCTTCATTATCATTTAGTTACCAAACCTCATTCCAAGGTTCCAAACTGACCAATATTTAGAAAAAAACTTTTGAAAAAAACACATTTAAGATCATTTGGGAACTAAGAAACCTTTGGAGGAAGGGAGAAGAAAAGAAAAAGGGGAAGAGGTGTTTGAAAATCCGAGGATTAAGAGGAACATTTTAATAGCAAGCCATTATCATCTGTGTGCCTATCCATATGTTCACCTCATGTACACATGGATATGCCCACATCCAATGGCACATCCATAGTAAATCATAGGAAAAATACCCCAAAAACCAATGAAGAGTCACCATTATCTTTTCCACCAACCACAAAAACCCACACATAATCACTAAATCACATTGGCATTACAACCACACACAAAGCACAATTCACAAAGAAATCCAAACTATCAAAATACAACCTAGGTCAAACATGATCCAAAACACCCAATTTCATCTTTAAAGCCTAAGTGGCATTTTATTATTACATCGGTCAGGGGAGGGGGGAGAAATAAATGAAAACCTACCTAATTGTGCTCGAGGAGGCTCAAAACTGAGACCTCCCAAACACTGCCACAAGATTCACCCATTAGGCTGCGCCCGTGGGGCACCAAGTGGTATTTTACCAAACACTTTACATGCATATACATATAGGCATAATTAAAAAACCCTTTGAAAACCCATTTTTATAAATTTTTCATCATATAAATTCCAAGAAAATTTACACTTACACACGACAAGTGAGGGTATCACATTTAAAAACCATTTAAGAAAGCTCAAGCATCAAATGGAATGTGCCAGAAAGGAAATGGATGGAAACACCTACCCAATGATGTGTGATTGAAACAAAACTCCAAGAGAGGGAAGAACCGATCCTAATAGATGATATGCACACCCTAACATCAAAAAAAACACAAACCACACATCAACCCTAGACTATAGGGTTCATCCAAGAGAGAATCCACCCAAGAAAGAACCAAGAGCCAAAAGAGGGAGAAGAGAGGAGGAAAAAACCAAAAACTAAGAGAAACTTACCTTGGAAGCTTGAGGGAGGACCAAAGGAGGAAGGAGAGCAAGAGAGGAGGGTCTTGGAAGCCTCTATGGTGCACCTAGGTTAAGAAAGGGAGGAGAAACCCGAAATGGGTTTAAAAATAAAGAGGGGTAAAGTTGGAATTTCAACTTTCCAAAGACCTGGGCATGTCGCACAGTTTGGCCGCACAATTTGCGAAACTGTGCCCTAATTATGCACACCCCAATGGAGGAGGAAACCCACATGGGATGGCTTCATGGTTTGAGAAACTGTACAACAATCATGTGACGTTCCTTTATAAAAAATTATAGAGGCTCCCGCATGCTTTCTGCATAGTTTCCCCTAATCGTGCACAAGTCGTGCGCCTTGTCCCAGACACCACCCAAGAGCTGCGCGATTTCTCCTAGCCTCACACAGTTTGGGCCAAACTGTGCGCAGGTCGTTCCAAATGCACCATGAAAGAAGAAATTGAACTGGAAACACATCTTCCTCAATAAGTCACATGGTTTACCCTCAAACCATACACACAAACCATGCACAGGGCCTGAAACCAGCTGAAACCTCCAAAACTCAAAAACTCTCACAGGGAACTTGGCCCAAACCTCAACCAAAAGACTGATCACCAAGATCATAATAAAATAAAAGAAAATCCATGGTCGGGGTGTGACAATTCTCCCCACCAAAAAAACTTTCTTCCCCCATAAAGTCACCCAGCCAAACAAGGAACAAAACTCAAGCTTGAAACTAGCGAAACCAGGAAAAAACACAAACTTAGGGGTGACCTTTCAACTCCACAAGTCACACCCAACCAACACTAAAGAAAACCAAGGAGATCCATGGTGAGTCTCCCTACTACAAAAACTCAACTAGCACAGATCAACACCACAACACCACTACGGGTCGGACCAACAGGGGACACCCAACATAAACCAAACCCCCAACAAAAGGAACCAAAACCAAACACCCGTTCAACCCACTATCCATCACTCCCACAAGACACGAACGTCTCCAAAACAAGAACAACCCAAAACCGAAACTGACCAACAAGAATGATGACTACACTAGAGTGATAACCATATAAAAATTAACGTCCACAAGGCACAACCATCCAAACCACACGAAAATGAGATCACTAAGATTTTCTTAAAAAAAGGAACTTATGATAACAAAGAAGACTATAACAGGGAAACTTAAATTGTTCTCACTCCAGTACTAGAGACAAAAGCTAGGCCAAGGCTCCCCATACCCAACAATTATTGACAGTGTGGAAAGCTTCACTCTAGGGTCTATGGCTAGATCCCTAATGTCTTGAAGCATATACTGCCCCGTAGTTAGGAACTGACAACCTCTGACCAAGACCTTCCTTTTTTGCTGATGCTTCTCACAGAACTTTTCCAAGTGACTCAAATGACCACATTGTCAGCACGCCTTCAGAGGACTATAATAAGAGGACATCGAATGTCCAAATCGACCACACTAGAAGCACATGAGTGAATGGTTTGATAAAAAAGAAGTCAAAACTGATAAAAGAGACTTCTCAAGAATGGGTTCCTCTGGCATACACCTCTCGCTAGATTGGAAACCTCCACGAGCACCAAGAGAAACCAAATTTACAACTACTACGGACTATGACACATGCCTATTGTAAGGTGCGGTCAAAAGAAATTATAATTTTTCTTAATGCAGTACAGAGGCTAACCAGGGTCGTCTCACTTGAGGAGATTTCTCAATTGTTTACTCACTTAATCTAATTCACCTAAAATACTTTTTTTGGTTGTTTTTATTTAATCTAGGAAAGTAATGGAATTTAAATGAAATAAAAGATAAAACTAACATGCAATGAAAAAATGTAATTAGTGAAGAAAGAACTTGGCCTTTATGGTTTGGTTTGTGGGTTCCATAATTCTCCTTGTTGGTGTTTAAATTAAGTTTGATAATTCAATTATGAGATCTCATTCATGAATTACTATTCTTTTATTTAGTGGTGTGAAATCTCGAATGCATTTAGCAATCTTAATTACACATCCTCCTATAATCAAGGTTAATGTTACACCTTGATCGAGAGTGTGACATCTTCCAAGACCCGACTCCATCATATGCCATTTCATCTACTGAATGATTCAAATCCATCGTATGAATAGCTTGTATCCAGTAGAAGGGATGGAAAATATTTAATAAAAGAATAGAGATGAGTTTGAGTTCAGTGTCGTGGTGGACGATCACCAAACCTATGCACTGTTACTCTTGCTCATCACAAACTTAATAAAACATAAGAAATTAAGCGCGGAATGAATGGAATTCCCACTTACCTCTCTCGAGCCAAGCCTCAGGTTAGCCCATCATTTTTTAGGGTAAGAGGTCACAGTGGTAAGATGATAAAGAAGAGAAGAATAAGAGAGAGAAAATAAAATAAAAGAAGAAAAGAAATAAAATATATAATTTATAAATAATGTTAAAATAATAATAATAATAATAATAATAATTTTAATTATTATTCTACTATTATAATTAAAGAAGAAGAATGAAAATAAGAAAAAGAAAATGGCGGAACAAAGTTAAGAATGCATGAATTTATTAGAAATCTAAATTACAATAAAGTTAAGAATGCATGAATTTATTAGAAATCTAAATTACAATTGAAAAAAAATAAAGAAAAAAATTGAAGAAGAAAAAGAAATATGGGAGAAGGTTGCATTAGTTAGCCTCCCTCAGTGGAGATCTCCTCTTTGGTTCCCCAGATGGAATGGGATGGATTGGAATGATTTGGGAAGGGGGAGATCTCCTCCTTTTATAGGTGAGGAGGGAGATTTTTGGTTCTAGAATATGTCCTTCAAAAGTTTGCATGTGTTTGACCCATTAAATGGACGATTCATGCGTGGATACCTTCATAACAGTTGTTCAAAAATATCCTGCATGTTTCCTCTACAAATTTTAATGTATTTTTCCATGTTTAGCTAGATTTATGGCTGTTTTACTCTGAGACTTTATTCTGCCCAGACAGACTCTCCATATTCCATGTCTTCAGTTTCACATGAATTAATAGCCTTGAAAACGGCCGATTCATGCATGTAATCCTTCATGAAAGATGTTACTCAATGTATTTAATGTCCACACTCCAAATTTCAGAGTATTTGGGCAATCAAATCATGAGATATGGTCCCAACACAAAAAAATTCTAGATCTGTGAATAGTTTTCAAGGCCCAACTTGTGAGATGGTTTTGTGCTTCCAGATGGTGGATTTAGCTTTGGGTCAAGAATAATGAAATGAATACCAGGATGTATAAAATCCTAATAAGAAATAATTTCACAATTTGAATCAGTATAGAAAATGTTATGGTATAAATACTGAAATAATTTAAAACTGTTAAAATTAAAAAATGGGCCATTTTTCTGATTAAGCTCAAAATACCACTAAAATCATAAAATATGAAATTTTCACTTAAAATTACACTTAAGTGAGATTTAAAATATTTAAATTAGATGAAAAATTATTGAAAATATTTTCTCTATGAATTCCCACACACTTAAGTCATGCTTTTCCCCAAGCATAAATTCTCAGTATGAAATTTAAAGGGCACCAATATTACCAATATTTAAATTTCAAAATAAAAAAATAAAAAAAATCAATGTCAAATAAAAGTTTCTAATTACACATAAAATATCAGTTTAATTTCCCATTTTTCAAAAAAACAATCAATTCATGTATTTTAATTTTCCTATTTAATAAATGATGGAACTTTTCCTTTCATTAATTCATGATCCTCAATTCATTATTATTAAACATTCCAAATCATGATTTACCTCACTTTTGAACCCTTTATCTCATATATCATGATACAAATCAAGTAGAGTTATGCTCATATCACGAGAACATGCTCCTTATCCATAGTACTATAAATGAACTACTTTATCCACTTTGTAAAGTCAAAAGGCATATAAAATCATGAGAACTTTCAATAAAGGTTCAAATGACTCTTAGACTTAAGGTTGGTAGGATTTGATGCTTTAAAAATTAAGTCTCGAGGAGGAGGTTTATCTCTTATGTACAATGTATGATATCAAAAATAAAAGTGTAATGAAATTCTCCCCTTTAAAGTAGCAACTCCCACTCCCCCAAACTCAAAGTAAGACCATGATCAAATTATGCATAATGAATGATTTATGCACCATCTTGATTTTTTTCCCAATTTTTTTTTTCATTTTTTTCTTTTTCGAAAGTAATGCTTGAAACAAGCCTCACATCCATTACCTAACCACATATGATAAAAATCATCAGTCTATTAATAGTGATTTTTAGTTTTACCAAATCACAACCCATTTTTATTTATTTATTTTTTGTTTTTTTCATTTTCTATTTTTTATTCAAGAGGGGTAAAACAATAAAGAGTAAAATAAATGAATAAAATGACCTTTATCATTACCCAAAATAGCACCCCCCACACTTCTTCCTTACAATGTTTATTATCCCTTCCACCATGATTTCATTTACCCCCACACTTGAACTTAAAAATATCATGAAAATACCAAGAGTATGGTAGGAATGGATAAAAATGGATTGAAACATGGCTCATCCCTATAAAGGCCATTCATGGTCTCTATGGGCTAAATAAGGATTTATGTAAAGTTGGTCTTTTATGGATAAGTTGTTTATCAAAACATGTCTCAATCATTTTAAATGTGTTTTCCCACAGTCATAGTTTTGACAAGCTAAAATGCAAGTTCTGGTTAGTGATATGTCCCAAGATCACTCAAGAAATATGCTCAAGAATAAATTGGAAGAATTTGGTCTAAAAATTATCTCAGGAATGGAAAATATAACATTGGAAGATCCCTCAAGGCATGATTAATAATAATAAATCAATTCACAAGAATTTCATAAATTCAATGCATGAAAATTGTTAGGGAAATTTTATTTACATGAATAAACCAATTCCCTTAAATCACGAGTCCTCATTTTAATATCCACAATTCAATTTAAAAATTCAATTATCTATTTTACTCATTCAATTTCATTAACATTGAAATCTAAAACATGGTTTCACTGGATTCCTAAGAAAATCATGTCTCCTAAATAAGTTAAGTAAAGCAATAATTCAAGTGTGGGCATGCAATCTTCCAGTTTAAACCTCAAGACATGTTGGAAAAAATGTAGAGAGTTTAAAAGATAAATAATAAAAGTGAACTCTCTTTTGAAATGAAGCATTAGTTCTCCTCATCCACTATTTGAGGTCTTTTTCCATTATGAACCTAAAAAATAAAATTACATAATTAAGAACAAGGACCATTTCATTTAAGCTAAAAAAGATAAGAGGGAGTGGGATGCATGCTGGACTAATTCCTAAGAGTAAATTTGAAATCTAAATTCCTAAGATCGAAAATGAAAGTACTAGAAAGAAAGTAAAGGATAAATCTTGGTACGATCCCCCAAACATGCCTTGGATTTTACTGCCACTAGTGGGAAGTACCAGCTGTTATCCATAATCAGATGGTGGGTGGATTTTCTTGGACATGAACCACCACATGTGGATTTTCACAACTTTAATTTCTCATTTTTTGTTGTTGAGAATTCCATGTTTAGAGTACAGTAGGTCTGAACCCTTCACAATTAGGTACCACTTGCGTGGAATGGGTAGGATGAAGTATGGAACCGCCTCCTCTTTAGTTGTTACTTGTGAAATGACTTCTTTTTCTAGTGTTGGCTTAATAGGGGTTGCATGAATTGAAATTTAAAAAATAAGGTTAGAATTTATTTTTAATTCAACAGAATTTAAACATGATGAATGTAAATCAAAATTCCCCCTTTCAGTGTGAGTAGCCTCTATCTTAGTTTCCTCAGTCTCAACTACTTGGATTTCTTCATGGGATTCCAAAAATGTATGTTCATTAAAATCAGGGATCTCCATGTGTTCCTAAATAGTTGCAAGTTTAGTTTATTTATATTTTTCTAAGGAAAACCAAGGATTGACCAAATCTGAAAATTCAAAATCATAAGGAGTGATACACAAATTAGATTTAATAAAATCAGAAAAGGATTTCAAAGAAATATCATCTCCCAGAGTTGGTTTTGGTTCAATAACTTATTCAGTGGTAAGTGACTCTTGAAGTTAGATCTCATTGGATGGAGTAAGGTAGTTAGGATCCTCCATATTTTCTTCAAATTATACCATTTGGATGGCTTTCTTCTCTTCCATGGCTAGAGTGACATACAATGGAACTGTCTCTTCTAATTTTTAGGGACTTGGGAGATCATGTTGTACCTCATACTCGTTCTAGAATTCATCCAGATCTTATTGATCTCCCACACGTAGATCAGTAGGTAAGTCTTCCTCATCATGAATCCACTATAGCTCATCATGGTCTTCTTGGATTTGGTTATGAAAATGGTCAGGTTGTTGATGGTCCTTGAGTTGGGCCTAAAATTCTTGGATGTCTTCAGTGAAATCAGGAATGACCAGTGACACTTCCTTCTTGGCCTTGAATCTTTGCAATTCAATATGGAGTTGATCGATCAAGCTCATGAAATCCTGACATGAGATCCATGTCTCTTGGCCTCTTTTCATCTGTTTAACCATTATCATTAGAGCATCATCCCTTTATTAGAGGGCCACCTTAATGTAGTCTATTTTTTTCCTATACTTGTGAGTGGTTGTTCCTTGTAGAATAATAGAAGTTTGGATACATCATGGAAAGATTTTTTTTTGTTTTTAAAATAAAAATAATTAAATTTATATACAATGTGAAAATAAAAAAAGTAAATAAACTACTGATTAGATCCTCGGTAACAGTTCCGGTTTTGACGCATGCCTATCATAGGGTGTGGTCAAAAGCAATTATAATTTTTCCTAATGCAGCACAAAGGTTGAATAGGGTTATATCACTTGAGGAGCTTTCTCAGTTGTTTACTCACTTAATCTGATTAAACTAAACTAATTATTTTTGGTTGTTTTTATTTAATCTAGGAAAGCAATGGAATTTAAATGAAATAAAAGATAAAACTAACATGCAATGAAGAAATGTAATTAGTGAAGAAAGAACTTGGCCTTTATGGTTTGGTTTATGGGTTCCATCATTCTCCTTGCTGGTGTTTAAATTAAGTTTGATAATTTAATTATGAGATCTAATTTATGAATTAGTATTCTTTTATTTAGTGGTATGAAATCTTGAATTCATTTAGCAATCTTAATCCCACCTCCTCCTACAATCAAGGTTAATGTTACACCTTGATCGAGAGGGTGACATCTTTTAAGATCCGACTCCATTGTAAGTCATTTCATCTACTAAATGACTCAACTCCATCGTATGAAGAGCTTATATCCAATATAAGAGAGGTGAAAGATTTAATAAAAGAATATAAATGAGTTTGAGTTCAGTGTCGTGGTGGAAAATCGCCACACCCATGCACTGTTACTCTTTCCCATCACAAACTTAATAAAACATAAGAAATTAAGAGTAGAATGAATGGGATTTCCACTTACCTCCCTCGGGCCAAGCCTCGGGTTAGCCCATCATTTTTTAGGGTAAGAGGTCACGGTGGTAAGATGATAAAGAAGAGAAGAATAAGAGATAGAAAATAAAAGAAAATAAGAAAAGAAAAGAAATATATAATTTATAAAGAATGTTCAAATAATAATAATAATAATAATAATAATAATAATAATTTTAATTATTATTATTACTATTATAATTAAAGAAGAATAATGAAAATAAGAAGAAGAAAATGGTGGAACAAATTTAAGAATGCATGAATTTATTAGAAATCTAAATTATAATTGAAAACAAAAAAATAAAGAAAAAAATGAAGAAGAAGAAGAAATGTGGGAGAAGGTTGCAGTAACTAGCCTCCATCGGTGGAGATCTACTCTTTGGTGCCCCGGATGGAATGGGATGGATTGGAATGATTTGGGAAGGAGGATCTCTCCTCCTTTTATAGGTGAGGAGGGAGATTTTTGGTTCCAAAATCTTTACTTTGAAAGATTGCATGTGTTTGACCCATTAAATGGATGATTAACACGTGGATACCTTCATAAAAGTTATTAAAAAATATATTTTGAGTTTCCTCTCCAAATTTCAACATATTTTTTCCATTTTTAGAGAGAGTTATTCCCATTTTACTTCGATACTTTATTCTTCCTAGATAGACTCTCCATATTCCATGTCTCCAGATTTCCATGAATGAATGGCCTTGAAAATAACTGATTAACGCGTGGAAGCCTTCATGAAATATTTTCATAAATTTATTTATCATATACCCTAAAAATTTTAGAGTATTTGGGCAGTCCAATCATAAGATATGGCCCCCAAAACAAAAAACGCCAGATTTGTGAACAATTTTCAAGGCCCAACTTGTGATCTGGTTTTAAGGTTCCAAATGGTGGATTTAGACTTGGGTACATAAGAATGAAATGAATCCCAGGATGTATAAAATACTAATAAGAAATAATTTAATGATTTTAATTAGTATAGAAAATTTTATGGCTGAAATAATGAAGTAATTTAAAACCGTTAAAATCCAAAATGGGTCATTTTTTCGATTAAACTCAAAATACCACTAAAATCATAAAATATGATAATTTCCCTTAAAATAAAACTTTTGTGGGATTTAAAACATTGAAATTTGATGTAAAATTATTTAAAATATTTACTCTATCATACTGCGCTCTAGAAAACAACTTGCAATGATGACGAGACAATCACCTTCAACCAATCCAAACCTGGACCCTCAAACGAACCCAAAACAGCACGCACTCTCACAGCTTCAGGAGTTCCCAATGACCTAAAAAAACTTTCAACTTTCTAAATAAAATCTACAGAATTTAATGAACCTTGATCACCATAGAAAATGACAACAACTAAAAGGAACTCGACTCATCCACCCTATTAGGAATCTGGACAGGGCCAACAATTAGAAGAGACTTGCTAGAAACCTATAAGACCTTTCTGGGTGGCATACTCTATATAATACAAAGAAACAAAACCAAATCAAAATCAAACCAAAATTAAACTGAAAGAACATCCCAATCCAAAACCCCAAGTACACAAACAAAAAAACCACAACTCAAAAACAAAATCCTCTTTTAAAACCACTATTTACGTACCAATTCTAAAACCACCTTCTTCCAAGAACACTCTTCAAAGTTCCAAACTTACTTTCAAATTAAATTTCCAAACACCCAAACCCACTTTTTAAACAAAACCAATCTAGAAATAATTTTCCCATTTTGAAAACCACTTTTTCCAAAAACCATTTTTTTATTTAAAAATCCACTCACACCAACTGAAATCAAACCAAATCACAACTCACACCAAACTCTCGGGATGGGGAATTAGTGATCGTGCACAACTTGAACACATGGTTTAGTACATCATTCCCTAAGTGGGATCCAATAACTATAAGTATCCTAAACCTTGCACTTGGGATCCACATGGGTCACCACTCTACGTAATCCCATTTTACAACACCAACTCACTTCCATTGTCATTCCCCCAAACCAAAAAACCAAAAACCAAGACAAAAGATGCAAATACCAAACTAACTGTGGAAACCCTAGGATCAAAATGACCAATACTTCATGACACTCTTTCTACACCTACCTCTCGAGTCTTGATAGTCCTATCTCCAAAATACCTGATGCCTCAAATAAAAAAGGGCTTGCTCTGATACCATTTTTGTCACGAACCAAGTCGGCTACCATTTGAAGAAACACTCAACCTGGAACGAGACAATTTTTGGATTTTTATTTATGGAAAATATGGCTAGAGGGTGGGTGAATAGTAATTTTAAAAGTTCAAAGACAAAAAAATCAGAGTATATAAAATATTATTCTCTAGTGAGTGTAATGTTTGCATATGAGTTGCAGCAGAAATAAAAAGTAAAGAACACAATGATTTATAGTGGTTCATATCACCAAGATCCCATTCCACTCCCCAATATCCTCTACTATTCAAGGAGACTTCTACCCACTAAGATTCTCACTTTTAAAGGTGTGAAAAACTTTTTTACAGTCTCTTCCTTTTAAAAAACCCAGTGGCACAACCCAACCTTTTTATAGAAGACTCAGCATAGTCTGTATCCTGAATTTTGATCAGGAGTCACAAAACAAACTTCCTTTTGGGTGGTAGAATAACCAAAGATAAGAAAGGAATTCTTTTTATGGGAAAATCATAAGCCATACATGATAGATTACAAACATAATAAAATAAAGATTACACGAATAAAAAAAATATAGGGAAATCAGTAGATGATCAGAATGCCCAAGAAGTTGAAGCTCGATGATTGTCGATCACTTGTATGGAATAATGTCAAAGATGAAGTCTTTCAGTGATCGCCACATGAGTACATAAGGCATAGAAGATCATGAACAATTTTAGAGCAACATAATGTCGAAGGTGAATCACAATGATCTCTTTCGAATGATCTGCATAGGTATGTGTTTTACATCTTAAAGAAAATATCTCGGATCATTAAATCTGAGATCCTCTAGGATTGGATCCATGTACAATGTTTGTATGACACTTGTAAGTGCATAAAAATATAAAAATATGACCGTTACCTGTAGTTTGTTAAAGAACCACATAATAATAATATAGAAACAATTAAGCTTATGAAAAATTAATATAAAACATTTAATATATTAAGTAAAAAAATTGTAATCAATTCAAAATTATAAAACAATTGAAAAAATATAATCATGTAGATTATATATACAACAAAAAAATGCAATAAAAATAGATCACTGTATGAAATACAAACTTCTTGAATAAAAAACGTCAAATAAAGTTACAATTAAATTTACATACTCTATAAATTTATTTTCAACATAAAAAAAATAAAAAATGATCAAAATAATTATTTTTTAATAAAATCAAAAAATTTGAAACATAAAGTTTTAACTAACAGTGACTCATGACTCACTGTTGGGTTTAACGGTGGATAAACAGAGCATGACTTCCCATTGGAATTTTAAGAAAAAAAATAAAAATAGTTAATCAAAACTAAATTCATTCTATGTCACTATGTAATCAAAAGCTTTATATAAAGTAATAAAAAAAATTTCTACCGTTGGGTGTCCAACGGTGACTCATGACTCATCGTTGAAAATGTTCATCGGTGACTCATGAACTACCATTGGAAATTTCCAACAACGACTCATTGAAATTTATTTCAAAACAATAGAAATTAACATAAGATTATAATAAAATGATAATTAAATCAGAAATTAGTTCAAACAACAAGATTAAATCTACTACAATCTATTTTAAGAAGGGAGAGATCTTGTTGGAGTTTGATGAAGCTTTTTCCAACACATGATAAAACACCCTTAAAAAGAAAGAATAAATCTACTGTAAGTAGACTATAAAAAAAAATTCATAAAGAAAGATAAAAACTACTGCACCTATTTGGAAAATGGTGGGATCTTGACGATCCTTATGAAAATTAAAACTCTAAGCTGCGATTGATAAACATAAATAAAAAAGATGATAAACTGATGGAATAATAAAACAAAATAAACATATAAAAGAACTGCAACACTTGATCAGAGAATGAATAGCTCATGTTGGAGTTTGAATAAACTATAACCAAGAAATTGTATATCAAAGAAGAATAAACATCTGAAAATAAGCAGAATAAGGAGCTCAAAGGAGCTTTAAGAACATTCTACCAAGGTTTACACAACAAAGGGAAGACACCAATGGTGGGTAAAATCACCCACCATTGATGTCCAATGGTGAGAAAATTAACTCACTGTCGATGTTTAGTGGTGGGTCACTATCCCACCATTGGGTTCCAACGATGGGTAAAATCACCGATCATTGGTAAAATTCCATCAGTGATTCAAGTCACCCACTGTTGGTAATTTTTAACAGTGAGTTGATTTACCCACCATTGGTAAAATTCCAACAGTGCATCAAGTCACCCACCATTGGTAATTTCCAATGGTGTGTTGATTTACCCATCATTGGTAAATACCAATAGTGACTCGACACAGATGAGAAACCAACAAGGAAGGCTTCGAAATAGTAAAATCATTCTATGAATAAGAAGATCAAAAAATTTACTGATAAAACTTGAAATAAAAATCATAAAGAAAAGAAGAAACCAAACCATGATAACATTATACACCTAAAGACAAGATGAACCAAAAAATGATTTCACAAAGAACACAAAAGAGAAGAAATAAAAGTAAAATTGAGAGGAAGAATAAGCATTGGTGCAGACATCATCGATCTAGAGAAATGAAGGATTCTGAATAAGATGACCAAAAATCAAACCTAGAAGAAGCACAAGATAATAGAAGAGAATGCGTGGGAGTTTGAAAATATAGCACAAGATAAATAGAGTGATCGAACAGATCTCGGGGAAAGGATTAGATAGCTGAGCTAATCACTGTTTCTATCTGAGATTAAGATGGATTAACAATATGATTACCAAACTCAAACCCACATCAAAACAAATTGAAGTAGGATGAGCATTATATCAATCACCATGCACTGATTTCTAGTTAGAATAAAATCACAACACACACACATGGACTACATGCTAAGTGGGCGACCAATGCCCAATCTATGCACTAATGGGGTGCACACTCTGGGCCTTATACACGGTCTTGCACTCCATTGGCATGAACTATACACACTCAATTTATCATCCTCCTTGTGGGGATTCTATGGCAGACTTTTCCATGGGGTTGACCTAGTAGGGTCCCCTATGTGGTTGATAGCTATCCACTTAGCTCATATGGATGGATATTTTTTTATAAAAATAAACTTAGTAAAAAATAAAATTTAAAATTTAAAACTTTTACAAAAACATTATTAAAACAATTACATAAATAATTTTTGAACTATAATAAAAAGATCATTTAATTAGAATCAATTTAATTTTAATAAACATGATAACTTAAAAAACATGAGAATTTAATAATAGGACTTAATAAAAAGTTTAATGAATAATTTAATAAAATGTTTTAGGAGACTAATTTATCAAAAAAAACTATTAAAGTATTTAAAAAAAATTCAAATACTAACAAACTCCCCCTTTTGTAAATTAAAAAACAAAAAAATTATTAATTTTCAATAAAAAATCTCCCTCTTTTTGAAATTTATCAAAAAAGTACATTAATTGAATTTAAACTATAAAAAAATATCTATTTAAATCAGTATCAACTTCTTTAAAAAAACATATTAGTATATGGACATAAAATTAAACAAATAGTTACAGTATTCACAATAAAGAACTAAAACAGAGTAAAAGTTTTAACAATTTGTTTTAAATAGAATGAACTAATTACTATTTAATTAGAGTAAACAGGTTTTTCAAAAATAGAACATTTATACAAAAAAATCAAATTTCTTGTGTGTTAAGATAAATCACTAGTATATTAGAAAAATTTTATATTCAATGAAAAAATAAAAATGATTTCTACGAACAAATAGATAAAAAAATAAGCTTTCAAAATAAATGAATAGTTTCTTTTCTTTAAGGGTTTTAAAAACCAACTCCCCATGAGTTTAAGCATAAAAGTATTAGATTAAAGAGAGATCAAAAAAATATTATAAAAAATTAGATAAAATTTAGGATAAATTGATTATTTAAATCAATTCAGAATACCAAAAATATTTCAACTTATAATTCTGAAAAACTAAATTATAAAACACATAATTTATTTAGAAGAGAGTTAATAGACATCCCTAGATCAAATGTTGAAAAATTATTTTAAACAGACCTAGGGGTAACTCCCCCTAAATTTACGCATATTTAAAGAAAGATAAATTAAAACTATTAAAACACTTTTTCTAGAAAAGTAAACATATAGTCATCATATTCATACTGAAATTCTAACTATGTAAATTTACAACAATTTTAATTACAAAATAAAAAACAAATAGAAATTAATGCACATGCTTTGAATCAGAAATAAAAAATTATTGTATGTCAACATATCAAATTATATTAAAGTAGATAGTATGCATGCTCATAAAAAAAAATACTAATATGGTAATGGTGACCATCTTAGGTTCAATAGGATTTGAGTAAAATACTTTTGTTACCCATGCTGTCAAAGGTTTAGCAGAATTCACAGAAGGTCTTTTGACCATCCACACAAATTTCAAACATTTGTCTCTTGGTGAATCTGAATAAAAATTATTATAAAATATGGTTCTAGTATTATAAAAATATTGAGTGAATCTCAATGATAATTCATTGGAATAGTTCCCTTTCATTATGCATTTAAAAAAGTTACAGTAGTGATACATCTTTTTGAACTTTTAACAAAATAAGTCTTATTCAAGTTTGGTGTAAAATTGTTATAACCAAAACCATTTTTATTTGTGTTTAGTTTCACTAAAGAAATAATATTATCATATTGTTGTTTACCTCTTACAAAACTAGATAATTTATATTTAATATCAACAATTTCAGTTTTCAAAACCATATTTTCCTTTTGAATAATTTATAAATCTGTATAAAACTTTTCATTAGATCTAGAATATGTGTTTCTTAAAATTTTATTTTCTTGCTTTAATTTCATACATTCATTTTATACTTTAGTTAAATCATACACAACTAAAGTAAATATAATATCTTTTTATTTAAAATTTACTTCCAAAAAGTCTTTAAGTCTTTCATTTTCATCTTTCAATTTGAAAATATTAGAATCACAATTCCTTTTATATTATTCATTTTAGGAAATAATGATATTCAAATTTTCACATTCCCTTTTTAGTTTATCATTTTATTTGAATAACTTTTTCTTTTTACATTTAACTTATTTGCATTTTCAAACATTTTGAAACAACCATTTCTCAGTTCTTCATTCTATTTAAGTAATTGTTTAACTTTAGAATCCTTATAATTAGAATCACAAACAGAATCAGAATCAGTATCTTGTTCATTTTCAGATATTGTATCATGATCAACATTTTATGTAGTTATTAATTGAGTAAAAAGAGAACCATTTACCTCACATGTAATACCCATTAGGGAAAGGTTACTTTTTTCCTTTTCACTTCTAAATTCACTATTGGAGTCAGAACTGTCCGAGCTGTCCCATCCTCCAAACAAAGATTGTTTTTCTTTCCTTCTTTTTTTACTTGTACTTATTTGATTACTTGAGGTTGGTGAAATCAGGTTTGATGTGACCTTTATTCATGCACTCATAACATGTTAAATATGAAACATCATTATTTTGACTGGAATTACCTTTCTTGTAATCCTTTTGATTCTTCTTTACAAAATGTCTCTTGCCACCATTAATTTTCATTAATTTATAAAGTTTCTTACTAAAGTGATCCATCTCATTGTCGCTTTCCTAGAAATAAAATTCAATGGAATTAGTGGTATTAATAATATTATATTTAAAACAAATACATTTTCTTTTAGTATACTCCTCATCAGTAATATTTTTCACCTCTAACTCATACTACAGCAGAGAGCCTATTAGTCCATCTAAAGTATATTCCTTAAAATTCTTACTCTCATAGATTGACACTTTATTTGCATTTATCTCTTGGGAAGATCTATCAAAACTCTTTCTACTTGAGCTATGTTGTCCAAGGATTATCCAAGAGAACTCATACTATTGGTTATACTGTGAACCGATAGAACATCTTATTTACAGATTCTTCATCTCCCATCTTGAAGTCTTGGTATTCAGCTCAAAGTATTAATAGCTTGGTTCTATTAAGCTTTAAAGTGCCATAATGAGTTACAGTATCCTCTATATGTCATGGGCTGTCTTACAAGATGAAAAATGGATATATAAACTTCTATTAATAATACAATATAAAATATTTTTTAACTTTTTAATTTAAAACATGTTTTCCTATTTCATTACCAACTTGTGTCTCTGGATCAACTTTAGGTAGCTCATATAGATTTTCCATGATGATCCAATGATCCGCACTCAGTTGTTTCAAGTAGGCTTCCATTCTGTCTTTCCAATATCCATACTCACTCTCACTAAATAATTAAGGTTTCTATGGAATCTATCTATCATTCAAATTTATACCTACGATCATAAAAGAAATCCTTTATGTTGTTCCTTAGATTGATAATCCTTGCATACAGGTTAGCATAGAGAAAACAAAAATCAATAAAAATAATCAAAGGCTAACTATCCTTTAAGAAAGGTCCTACCCTCTAATACCATTTTTTTGGTATCAGATTAAAGCAAACAAAGGCTAACATATCATAGACTTAGCTCTGATACTAATTATTTGGTATCAAAACCTCAGATCTATTTACCAATCTCTAATAACAATTATTAGATCATTATTGATGGAAAATATGACCAGAGGGGGTATCAGTAGTCATTTTAAAAGTTTAAAGACAAAAATAATCATAGTATATAAAATATTAATATGTAGTGAGTGCAGTATTCATACATGGGTTGCTGTGGAAATAAAACGTAAAGAACACAAGGATTTATAGTGTTTCGGATCACCAAGATCCTAGTCCACTCCTCAATCTCCCATACTCCTCAAGGAGGATGATAACCACTAAGAGACTCACTTTTAAAGGAGTGGGAACCTTTTTAATAGACTTTTATTTTTGAACAACCCAAAGGCACAACTTAGTTTTTTTCTAGGAGACTCAACCTATTTTGTATCTGGACTTTTAATTGGGAGTCACAACCCAAACTACCTTTTGGGTGGTAGAATAACCATATATAATAAAAACCTACTTTTTATGGGAAAACATAAACCAGACTTGAGAGATTAGAAACATAAGAAAATAAAGATTGCACAAATAAAACAAATACATGGAAATCAGTAGATGATCAGAATGTTGATGAAGTTTAAGCTCGATGATTGTTTATCACTTGTATAGAGCAATGTAAAAAATAAAGTCCTTAAATGATCATAGCATGAGTACATAATTCACAAAAGATCATGAACAATTTTAGAGTAGTATAATGTTGAAGGTGAATCACAATGATCTCTATCAAATGATCTGCACAAGTGTGTGTTTTATATCTTGAAGAAAGTCTCCCATATCATTAAAACTGAGATCCTCTAGGATTAGTTCCATGTCCAATGTCTACACAACACTTGTTAGTACATAACAATATAAAAATACGACTTTTACCTATAATTTGTTAAAGTCCCACTAAATAATAATATATAAATGATTGGGATTTATATTTCTTCATGAAAAAATAATATAAAACATTTAATATATTAATTAATTTTTTTTAATAAATTTAAAATTATAAAACAATTGAAAAAAATATAATCAGGCAAATTAAACATACAAAAAAAATGTAGTAAAAAAGAGCATATTATGAACTACAAATTACTTAAATAAAAAAATACATCCAATAAAATTACAATTAAATTTACATACTTTGTACATTTATTTTCAATATAAAATAATAAAACAATGATTAAAATAATTAAATTTTAATAAAATCAATTGAAATAAAAAATAAAAAATTGAAACATAAAGTTTTAACTAATAGTGACTCATAACCCACTGTCGGGTTCCAATGGTGGCTAAACAGAGCATGACCTACCATTGAAATTTTAAGAAAAAATAAAAAGAGTTAATCAAAACTAAATTCATTCAATGTCATTATGCAATCAAAGGCTTCATATGAAGCAATAAATTTTTTTCTACTGTTGGGTGTCCAACAGTGACTCATGACTTAATGTTGGAAATGTCTAGCAGTGACTCATGACCTTCTGTTAGAAATGTCCCAAAATGACTCATTAAAATTTATTTCCAAACAATAGAAATAAACAACAAATGATAATCAAATGGTAATTAAATAAGAAATTAGTTCAAACAACAAGATTAAATCTACTGTAACCATTTTAAGAAGGGGGATCTTCTATTTGAGCTTGATGAAGCTTCTACCAGCACATGGAAAAACACCCTTAAACAAAAAGAATAAATCTACTGTAAGTAGACTATGAAAACAATTTCATACAGAAATATAAACACTACTAAACCTTTTTGGAGAATGGCGGGAGATTAATGATCCTTCTAAAAATTAAAACTCTAAGAAACTATTGGTAAACACAAATAAATAGATGATAAACTGATGGAATAATAAAACAAAATAAACATATGAAAAAACTACAACACTTGATCGGGAAATTAATAGCTCCTATTAGATCTTGAATAATCTACAACCAAGAAACTTTATATCAAATAAGAAGAAACATCAAAAAAGAAGTTGAAGAAGGATCTCAAAGGAGCTTAAAGAAAAAATTTCCAAGGTTTACACAACAAAGGGAAGACACCACCGGTGGGTAAAAATTACCTGCTATTGATGTCCAATGGTGGGTAAAATTACCCATCGTTGATTTCCAACGGTGAGTAAATTAACTCATAATTGAAGTATGGCAGTGGGTCATTGACCCACCATTGGGTTCCAATGGTGTGTAAAATCACCCACCATTGGTAAAATTCCAATGGTGAGTCGAGTCACCCACTGTTGGTAATTTCCAATGGTGAGTTGATTTACCTAGCATTGGTAAAATTCCAATGTTGAGTCGATTCAACCACCATTGATAATTTCTAATTGTGAGTTGATTTACCCACCATTATTAAATACCAATGGTGACCCGAAATAGATGAACAACCAACAAGGAAGGCTTCGAACCAATAAAAGAAAGCTATGAAGTAGAAGAAGATCAAAATATTTACTGATAAAAGTCAAAATAAAAATCATAAAAAAACAAGAAAACAAACCACTATAACACTATAGGCATGAATATAAGAAAAAAAAATGAGTTCATGAAGAATAAAAAAGAGAAGAAATAAAATTGATCTTTAGAGGAAGAAGAAACACTGGTGCAGATGCTGTCGATCTGGAGAAATGGAGGACACCGAGGAAGATGACCAAAAATCAAATCCAGAAGAAGATTGAGATAATATAAGAGAGTGTGTAGGAGTTCAAAAATACAGCACGGTATAAATAGGGTGATCATACGTATCCTGGGGAAAGGATAGGATGGCTGAGCTACTCACTGTTTCTATATGAGATTAAGGTGGATGAATAGTATGCTTAAAAAACTCAAACCCACATAAAAAAAAACTAAATAAGCACAAGCAGTATATCAATCACCATGCACTGATTGTTGGTTAGAATTAAATCACAACATACACACATAGCCTATGGGCTAAGCGGACAACCTATGCCCAACCTATGTGCTAACATGGCACACTCCGGGCCTTATACACAAGCTCACATGCCTTTAGAATGCACTGTGTACACCCAATTTATCAACCTTATTGTGGGGATTCTGTGGTGGGATTTTCCACAGGTTTTAACTAGTAGGGTCCCCTATGTGGTTGAGAGCTAGCCACTTAATTCACATGGATGGCTATTTTTTTTTATAAAAATAAACTTAGTAAAAAATAAATTTCAAATTTAAAACTTTTAAAAAATCATTTTTAAAATTATTACATAACTAATTTTTGAACAATAATCAAAAGATTAATTAATTGCAAACACTTCAATTTTAATAAACTTGAGAAATTAAAAAGTTATAATAAACTGGATAATTTAATAAGTGAACTTAATAAAATGTTTAATGAAGAATTTAATAAAATGTTTAAAGAGAGTAATTTATCAAAAAAATAAAACTATTAAATTATTTAAAATAAATTAAAATACTAACGACAAGATCTGAGAGGTGGTCCCAATCCTCCTAGGCTGGCGACTAGTGTCGGGCATCAAAGTTATCATAGTGGGAATGATTTATCCCAATAAAAATAAGGATCTGGTAACCAAAATAGAGCACACATCATAAACCAAGAGGATACATAAACACTAAATACAATAAAAACATAAATAAGATCCAAATACAAATACAATTAAACAAAAATAAAAAGTAAAGATAGAACTAAAATCAAACTTCAACTGACATGATCTCTATCTGAGCTCATGGTCACCTCCATCCACAGAACTTTCCTTCTCCACAGACAAACTTGAACCAAAAACATGAACCTGCAAAACAACTTGGGTCTACTGATATTGAGTGGAATAATTAGGGTGTGAGCATAAACAACTCAGTAGGTAAGCACCACAGAATCCATACATTTACTTTCCTAAAAAAGTCCAAAAATTATAGTTTAAAATACATTTATAAAATAGGTTTCTTACCATTTTAAAGAACTAAAAATAGTCTTGTAGAAATTCCATTTTTGAAACAGTACACACAAATTTCCTTTTTAAAACAGTTTTCCATTCCAAAACCTAGTTTACAAAACCAAAACCCAAATAAGACACCACACAAGGTGATTAAGAGCAATTATGTAAATAAAAGAAATAGTGCAAGCAGGAAGAAACTTATAGATCAGATAATCAATAGTAGTAAAAATAAATAGAACATACAGATACATAATCATGGGCATTTCCTAAACAACTCTAGAAGCAATCCCTGGACATACTTGAGTCATACTCACCTACTGGTGTATAGTGAAACTCTATATTCAATAACCAAATGGCTGCTCTAAATAAACCTCACCAGTGGAAAAGCCCCTCTAGCCTCTCCAAAAATACAGGGGGTACTAATATTTCTAATCAGGACTAGTAAAAAACTATCACTCAACCCTCTAGATGACTCCCAAGAATCCCATGATAATAGTGCATGGAGAATGAGGAGGTCATCATATGTGTGTCATAAACCAATAACCTACATATGCCACTATATATGCCTTGCCCAAACTCCAACACCACCTATGCAATGACCCTCTCCTCAGATGGAAATCCATAGAGGTTCCCATCACACATTAAATCATCCAAAAATTCTAACCGGACCTAAACATCACATTCATTTCAAAACCAAGTTCCAAAACTTCACAAAGTACCAAGTGGGACTTTACTCCTCCAAAACCAACTCATTTCAAAAACCATTTCTGAAACCAAGGTGAAAACATACAACATGATCTAAAGGTGTCAAATATGCCTTGATTATCATTTAGTTACCAAACCTAATTCCAAAATTAAAAACAGACTTATATTTGGAAAAAAAATTTGAAAACCACATTTGAGATCATTTGAGAACCAAGAAACAATTTAGAATAACCATTTGGAGGAAGGGAGAAAAAAAGAAAAAGAAGGGGAAGAGGTGTTTGAAAATCTGGGGTTTAAGAGGAACATTTTAATATAAATCCATTATAATTTGTGTTCCTATTCATATTTTCACCTCATGCACACATGGATATTCCCACATCCAATGGTACATACATGGTAATCTGTAGGAAAAATACCCAAAAAACCAATGAAGAGTCACCACTAGCTTTTCCACCAACCACAACAACCCACACATTAGCACTAAATAACAAAGAGGCATTATAACCACACACAAAAAAAAATTCACAAGGAAATACAAACTACCAAAATCCAACCTAAGGCAAACATGATCCAAAACACCCAATTTCATCTTTAAAGGCCATGTGAGATTTTAACAAACACTTTACATGCATATACATATAGGCATAATTAAGAAAACCCTTCGAAAACCTATTTTCACCAAATTGTTATCATAGAAATGAAAAGAAAATTATACCACAAGAAAGGGTGTCACATTTAAAAACTATTTAAGAAATATCAATCATAAAATGGAATGTTATGGAAAGGAAATGGATGGAAACACCAACCTCAACAACATGTGATTGCAACGAACTTCAAGAGAGTGAAGAACTGAGCCCAAGAGACGATCTTCACACACTAATATCAAAATAACACAAGACACACATCAACCCTATCCTCTAAGGTTTTTACAAGAGAGAAACCACCCAATAAAGAACCAAAATATAAGTGAGGGAGAAGAGATGGGGAGGAGAAACAACCAAACACCAAGAGAGACTTACCTCAGAAGCTTGAGGGAGGAACAAAGGAGGAAGGAGAGAAAGGGAGGAGGGTCTTAGGAGCCTCCATGGTGAACCTAGGTTGATAAATGGAGGAGAAACCCAAAATGGATTTAAAACTAAAGAGGGGAAAATTTGAAATTTAAACTTTATAAAGACCTAGTCAAATCACATGGTTTGGCCGCACAGTTTTCCAAAATGTGTGCCAACCGTGCACACCCCAATGAAGAAGGTGGACACCCACACAAGCTGGACACATGTTTGGGGAAACCATGCACCAACTGTGCACCTCGTATCTATCATAAATTACAGAGGTCCCACACACTTTCCACACAGTTTCCCCTAAGCATACGCAAATCATGCACCTTGTCCCAGACACCACCCAAGAGTCTCATGGTTTCTTCTAGCCTCATATAGTTTGGTCCAAACTCTGTGTAGGAAATGATAGAAAAACCATGAAAGAAGAAGATTAACTGGAAACATCCTTTTCCTCAAAAAGCCACATAATTTACCCTCAAATTGTTCATAGGTATAAAAAATACTCGAAACCTCCAAAACTCAAAAACTCTCACCAGGAACTTGATTTGAACCTCAACCAAAAGACTAGGAACCAAGAAAATAAAATAAAATAAAATCCTTATTCATATTTGACATAAGTGTTCTAATGATTTTATTTGTGGATATTTTAAAATTAGGTTGAAATTGATGACTATAATGAAATAATAATTTGGGGATTTTTCTCATAGTGTGGTTGAGGATGGTCTACGAGTTATTTACCACCTGTTTCATGAGGTTTTGGCCATGGGAGGTTGCTCAATGATTTTTTAGTGATTATGAATCCTTAGGTTAAATTTAATAACAAATTATAGATGTTTATAAGTAATAGATTTGGTCCTTTGGTATGAAATAGGGGCTCAAGATCTTAGATGAGGCTTATGCAAGAACTGTTAAATAATGGTAAATCTGATATCGTGGTTGGTGGTCCCTATAATACCTAACCATATTTATGTTTATGTATGATTTTTCATGCCTTCATGGGGTTTAGACTTGGGTGACTTGGTTAGGAACCGTGAGTTCTCTAAGTGGATAATTAGGTTTAACAGAGCCTCCTAGTGATTGGAGTGAGTGATCCCCTATGTATTGATTTATTTAAAATTTCCTGGAGATTTTTTTTCTTGGGGAGGGTGTGAGGATGTTAGTTTGGTGTGTGTGGGGCCAAATTAGGACTTCTATCTAGAGATGAGTTTGGATAGCCTAGGTTGGATCTCCTAAAGCTGGTATGATAGGAAGGTTGGGCTTGGGCCTAGAGAGGTTGGGTAAGATGATTGTTCATCACACAGATGGTTGAGAGCACTCTTGGGAGGGTGGGTAGTTTTGGTTTTGGCAGTGAGTATAACACATACTCTAGGACTAGTATACCATGATGATGAGTATTTCCTCTAGATGACTAGATTGAGAGCTCTCCCTTGATGGATGTGCATTGGGAACCCAAGAATGGGTTATTGAAATTGTTTTTTGATGGATTGGTGATGAGTTTCCCAAGAGTATTGGGTGTGCTTGGCCTGGGAAGGTCTTAGGGTATCAGGACCTAGATGGTTGTGGGATCATTAGTGGGATGTTGGATGTGGGTTGGAATCAATGAGTAGAGACCGAATGAGGTTTTAGAAACTTAGTGGTCATCTTCTTAAGTTGGAGGGGTATGTAGATGGGTTTGGATTTCTATACCATGTAAGTTAGGTTTGTACATGGAAAAGTTATCCTATGGGGATTGACATAATGGGATTTGATATGAGTAGAAGGGATATATCATGCATGATAAGCACCTAGGTTGTGATTTGGGGAATGTGATGTATTGGATGCATAATATTTCCAGTGGAAAGTTTGATATGGGGCTATTATTGGCTATTCCATTCAAGATAACCATGGTATCTTACCCCAAGGGGATGGTTTTTCTTGTTTGGGAGGTTGGATATGTTATTAACTCCTTATATTGCTTCCTATGATGCATGAATTTTATGAGATTGTCCATGGGACCTATACCTATGGTATAGTTTGGCTTGTATGTGAGGTTGGCAATGTTATGTCTTCCTTGAGATCTGCTTCCTAAATGTACACGATTATCCATAGGACCTACATCATGTTGGTGGTTCAACTCGTGTGAGTGGTTGGTTATGTCAATACCTCCTTAGGATCCACTTCCTATATATGATTCTTAGCTATGAGATCTACCTAGTGTTAGTGTTTCAACCCATGTAATAGGTTAGATATGTTACACTATCCTCAGGATCTAATTTTGATGTTTTCAGTGATAGTTCCCTGGGTAAGGGATGGGTTCTATTGGAACCAAAATTTTGTTTGGTGTTGGATTTTTTCAATCACTACATCATGCCCTATGGGTAGAGTATTAGAATATGTTGAAGATATTTCTGGAGGACATGCAACCCATGGTGATCTAGAAATGATATGTGCACACAAAAGATTGATAGAAGGCTATGGCAGTGACTGCAAGATTAGGAGAGTTTGAGTAGATTAAAACATTTGATTTAGAAGAAGGTAGATAAAATAGAATCATCTCTAGGAAGATAAGATGTCAATGATTTATCTGATGTTGAAGATGAATGTAATATAATGATTCCAATATTTAATTGGTCTCACATAGAGGAAATTTTACTACCTGAAGCAACAATGAAAAATGAGGTGAGATCATGGAGCATAGATATTGAATTAAGATGACCTAAAGTCTAATGCAGGCCCAGTATAGGAATTGAAGTAGGTGTTACTTTTCAATGTTTTTCAAATTTTTTTGCTTAAAATATGGGTTGAAAAGGAGTTTTGTGTAAACCCTTAAGGATCATACGATCACATAAGTCCTTAAGGGTTACACGATCACAGAATTCCAAAAGTATTGTGCGATCGAGTTAAGAATAATCACATATAGATAAAGAATTCATGTGATGGAGTCATGTGAATCAAGTGAAGGGAGTTACGTTGTCTGAGGCGAAGATGTCACATGACCACATATGATCCTAGGAATGAGGATAGTGCATATTTATAAAGGAATTATGCGATGGAGGTAGATATAATTGTTTGTGTTTTACTAGATCATGAGATCCGTGGTGAAAGTTACATCTTCAATCAGAGGTGGTGTCTTCAAGCGATGTTGGCTTATACAGTGAAGGCAATCCACATATCAGTAAAGGAATTACACACTACACATATGAATAAAGGAATCACATGACATGGTTAAAAAAACGTTTTAGTGTATTTTCACTGTAAATGATAGGGACCTCATGTGATCATGATATTTTGTGCTTATTTGTGTTTTGAGACATAGGGGGTTCACGAAGGGAGCCACATGACCCACGTATGACTGGCGAGTCACGTGATCTAAGGAAGTATGATTAAGTAATGTACATAAGTCTTCATGTCATTGTAATGAATGGTTGACCATGTTTTTTTGAGTTAAGTTTATGGAAATCATATATAAATACCCATTGTTCAAATTATTTGATAGAAATATTAAACATTAGAGTTTAATCTGGTTTGGAATATTTTCAATGGTCATAGGGGGCTCGTGAATGAGCAGCACGTAATTTGGTCATGATATAAGTCACATACTAGAAAAAACAACTAGTTTTTTTGGATGTGGAGCACATAAGGAGGCTCACAAATGGGTATCTATTAATAAGTTCACAATCATGAGTTAAGAACTTGAGGTTAAGAGATTAGAGCCACGTGATTGGAGATACACAACTACGATCATAAGGAGGATCCATGTGGATATGAATTATGTATCAAAAGTCCCACATAGGGGTCACACAAATAGGAGTTACAAACTACCAGTCCCATAGAGGGATCTCAAGAACAAGGGTTATGCCCCAATAGTCCCATAGAGGAGTCACACACTCATGGGTATTGTGATCGAGGTTAAGCACCTGGAGTTACATGATTTGGGTTTCATGATGAACAATGTTTCTAGGAGTTTTTTTTAAATTATTAATTGGTGTTTTTTGAATCTATTTAAGAGATAAAGGAGCACATTAAATCATATTGTCTATATATATTCCAAAGTAAGAAGGTGAATCAAAAGAAGAGTTTGAGTTCCATATCTGGTTATTGAAAAGGAGTAAAGAAATAAGATAATTTTATTATGGAATTATCTTCATTTAGAGAATAAGTTTCATTGTAGCAGTGTTGTGGAAGATAGAGACTTAAAATTTTCATTGATGAGTTAATCTCATCTAGTATAGAAGAAGAAGAGAACAATGGAAAAGAAGAGAAATAGAGAATCAAATCAAGAGTTATGATGGAAGTAGAGTCTTGTGCTGAACAGAGATAGAATATCATGATCCATATCTATTGAAGAGACCTACAAGTCTATAAACTATGGAAGATCCTTCATAGAAGCATTTCATGGAAGTTAAGAAGAGGTAGTGAACCTTGAGTGAGTAGTGACTGAGCCCAGAAAGTTGTAAAGGCAATGATCCTATCACAGAGTGATCGTGACATAAACTTTATATCCAAAGACTTGGAGAAGATTAATGGATTTTGGCTAAATTTTTCCATTCAATTGATGGGTTTTCAAGTACATGAGATTTCAACAGACATGGTTTCTGTAACACCCGAGACTTTTATGTTATATAAATCATCAAAGGAATATTTTTCTACACAACACTTTCTTGGCTTTCTTTACACGAAATCACGACCTTCCTCGATAGCTTGCGTCGTACGCAATACCGAGTTTCACTAAACAACGATATGCTATTAAAATATTATTAAAACTAGCCGTTATGAATAGTAATAACCACTTTTTGAAATTTTATAAATTTTATTTTTCAAAATGGACTTCATTTTTGGATTCGGAATATCGAAATTAGCCTAGGGTGAAATTTTGGTATTTTTCTAAAAACTTTCAATTTTTGATGAATAGTGAAACCACTAAGTGGTAGTTAAAAAACTGAATTTTTCATAAAACTTAATTTTACCGCTTCTGTGAGTGGAATTTCAAAAATCCGAGAGACACGGTTAATATCAAGGACTAAAATGTGGTTCAATGAGATGAAAATAATTTTTGGTGAATAGTAACTTTTTACTTTTTTTTACCACGGTAAAAAGTAAATAGGGTAATTAAGGGTAAAGATGATATTATTATTACCCTAAAACATGTCCTAATTCTATTGGATAAGTGTAATTCGACCATAAACAAACTTAGGAATAAAATATGACCATTTAGGCCCACTTGGATTAGATTAGGACATTTATTATTAATTTATTTAAAGAAGGGTTAAAATAGTTAAAATAAAAGTTTAATAAGTAAATAATTTTTAATATGGGGTTATACATAAGATAAATTCGACTATAAATATTCATTAGAAATATAAAAATATTTCATACATAATGGTATTTTATTTGTAATTTTTGGACATTAAATAATTTAATTTATTTATGACACAATGATGATGCAGTAATTATCTTATTAATTAAATATTGACATAATTGATGTTATAAACACCAAAATAAATGTAATTTGAGACTTTTTATGAATCCCACTAATTTTCTAGGTTAATATGACATGTTATTATTGATTTAATTAACTTGGTTCGAACTAATAATTCTGTTATGATTTTCACAAAAATCAATTACTAAATAGTGTCAAAATTGACATAAAATAGTTTTTAAAACAAATATTATATTGGTAATTGTTATTTTATTCCTAAAAATCTAAGGTTAAGCCAAATGACTTATATAAGGTTATATATATTAATAATAAACAACTTGGGGTTCGTTTGGCTGCTTATAGTAAGTTTATTAACCTTATAGTATAAGAACACAAGAAGACATGGTAAAAGTAAAATTATTTAACTTAATGTTAAATCTAAATGATAAGGTTAAAATAGGAACCTAAACTTGTCTAAATTCTATTGGATGAGAGGATTTAGACCCATACCCACCTTAGCTTCGAAATATATCAATTTGGAGCTATTTAAAACCGAAATTGACTTTATAATAAAATAATAGTTTTAGTTATTCCAAAGGTGCCCCTCTCCTCCCTTATAAAAGGACACCTCCTCCCCCTCTTCCTCACACCACTTGGAGCCTTCAAGATCGTCCAACCCCTACCAATTTATCCTCTACACTTCCCTAGAGACATCCTAGAGGTTCTGGTCTTCTTCAAAGACCAATTTTAGTGCCCTAAAAGAAGGTATCAAAGAAGCTCTTCAAAGAAGAGGTAATGTCCGTTACCGATTCTTTCATCTTTATTTCTTCTTCCACTTATTCTTCTTTAGTTGTTTCATTATGAAGTAATAACATCAGTATCAATCATATACTGATATGTTATTATAAGTATTAAACAACCCTATTTCACCATCTATCCATGCTACGGAAAAAGAAATCACCGCGCGTGCGTACGTACGGAATACCGTCTCCACGCCCTGGTGTAATCTATTTTCCACCACCACCTTAATTGGATGGGTATAATGGTGTAAATAATGACCATATATGACTATTATAGAGTGATATTGATTCTGAAATAGTATACATATACTCCAATACAATTCCACAATCATAGGAACGATATCATCACTCGTGCGTACGTACGGAATACCGTCTCCACGATGTGATGCGACTCGTTCTACATGATCTTCATTTCATAATGATTATATAAATGAATTGAATGAATGAATATGATATATATTACACTAATACCATTCTAGAAATGAGGTATCTATAACCTAAAGAGAAGAATAAAAATTTATTCGACAAAACACGCATAAGAACAAAAAGTTATAAACACTCAAATAACAAGTAGCAATGAAATATTACTACTAAGAAGCTAAGAATATGACTATATATGATATCATAAAAATAAGTATTATTCTGTAATAAGTCAATAACATTATTTAAATCATTATACAGGAGGTTCGGACACTTACAAAGCAAGTCGGACCTAAGGTAAGGGAAATATCACAATCTCGTTTTTATCAGAGATTGTTTATACTTTGGTATTTACTGGGGTGTATTTTATCATCCACATCTATGTTTCCTCAATATGTAATATTATTTCCACCCACGTACAATTTTTTAAATCCAATTTTACCCTTCGGTGAGTTTTTAGTAAAAGATATGAAAGGAATATTTTGTCGTTTTTCGTACGAGGTACTTTTTGACTTTTCCGACAAAAGTACGAAGAATGATTTTTTTAACTTATACGGCATGAATGGATTTTTAAAACATTATTTCCAAGAAGCTTCCTTTTAAAGTTTTCAAGTTTATTTTTAATCTACTTCTTTTAGTTTGAAATTTTATGACATGTTAAGAAAGGAAAAGTGTTTTTGAAGTTGAAAGGATATTTTCCTCAAGAATGAAGTTCAAGTGTTTTATCAAAATTATTTTCCATCTAAGATAATAAAGGGTTCTGTTTTTATCCCTATTATTACATATATTTGATTATGTTGTGATGGAATTATTTTTATGAATTCCTTTATCGTATATGAATTGTTTTATGATGTCATGATGTTTAAGATTCCCATTTTTATTACATGGGTTATGTAATGATGTATGATTTATGATTTTGTGGCACACATAAGAATGGTATCATTATGAGATGGGTGGGACCTATATCTCCCTCCAATGCATTGGGTAAAGATTTTATATCTCATGAGATAGACATGGCTGGAACGGTAGGTTATACCGGTTCAGTGAAACAGGACTGAAACGAGGGTGACTCGGTTCAGAAAGGGACTTTGTCCACTAAGATAGTCTTGGAAATGAGTCTTGAATAACAAGAAATGATTCTCTATTATTATGTGTGTATGACACAAAGTTTCATGTTTTAAGTTATGATTATTGTTATTACATTTCACTGCCATGATTTATCCCATGTTATGAAATTATGATCTCTTTTGCAGGTTAAGATTTCCAAAAGTTATGTGCTTATGTATATGATGTGATTGATATTTATTTTGTTTACCCTTACTGAGCATTTGAGCTCACCCTTTTGTATGTTTTCTTTCCCCAGGTCAGGAAGAAGGTTATTAAGTAAGATATGCCAAAAGGGACTATAGATATGATGAAATAAATGGGAGACAGTGTAGACGCTTTATGAACCAGTTTTTTATGTTTCCCAGTTTCTAAAGACACTATACCTATACGGTCCTTTCGTGGTTTTGTTATATGTTGTAATAAGTATGCTTCAATTTTGCAGTATTAACAATGTATGTAAAGTATGGTTCGTTATAGTTGGTATCGGAGGAAAGGTATAGTCAACGTTTGGAAACTAGGATGTGAAAGCCTTAGTAAGAACCCTAAAGATAAGTCTAAGCATAGAACACAATCTTAGTGTTTTAGAAATGGCCATGAATAACCTAGGATAAGACCTTAAGTGTGAAATTTTATTCTTGATTATGTGGTTTTCCTATTATAATTAGTGTTGCTCACACTATTCTTCTTGGTTTTAGTCAATGGCTGGAACCCTAAGGAACCGTGTTAATGCGGAATGCGAAGGGAAATGCAATGATTGTACCCCTGAGCAACCAAACGTTATGGGAGATGGAATGCAAAATCTTGTAGCCATGCTCACACAACTTTCTCAAGCTATGAATCATGCAGGACTTCCAAACGAGCAAAGGAAGGATCAACATTCTGTTGAATCCTTCATGAGGCAGCATCCACCTTCTTTCAGCGGGTCTACTGATCCATTAGTTGCTGAACAATGGATTAGTACTACTGAAAAGATATTTTCAGTTCTTCAATGTTCTGAACATGATAAATTCATCCTAGCAGTGTATCGTTTGGAAGGAGATGCTGATCAATGGTGAAATCTTATTAAGAATACGAGGTAAAGGGATGAAATTGAGTCCATGGAATGGGACGAGTTCAAGAACTTATTTTTCAATAAGTACTTCCCTCGTATTCTCCGAACAAAGATGGAGAAAGAGTTTCTTGAACTAAAGCAAAAGGATGATGAATTTTTTGGTACCTATGAAGCAAATTTTACAAGACTTGCAAGGTACGCTTCTGGTATTATTATCCAACCTGAGAGTAAGATCTATTGATTCTTTAGTGGCTTAAAACCAAGTCTTCGAAGGGCATTAGCCATAAGGGACTTCAATAGCTACAAGGAAATCGTTCGATGTGCTCTCAAAGTCGAGATGGAGATTGAAGTAACCCATCAATCATATGGGTTTGATAAGAAGAGGAAAATGGAATTCAAAGGAAAATCTAAAGAGCACACTGAAAAGAAGATGAGCTTTCCCTTATGCTCAAATTGTGGAAAGAAACATGGAGGGAGTTGTCTTAAAGGGACAAGTAAATGTTTCAAATGTGGAAAGGAAGTTCATCGGGCATTTGAATGCCGCGATGATGGGAAGAAGATGTCTAATGATGCAAAAAAAGAAAGGGATACACAGAATGAACCTAATACACTTCAATGTTTCAAGTTCAAGGAGATGGGGAATTATGCCAATAAATGCCCTAATCCAAGGGTTGATGATGATGGTCGATGTCAACAAACTCTTAAGGCTAAAGACAAAGGAAAGTCACATGCAATTTCTATCAGCGATGTGGAGTACGATAACGATGTGGTGAAAGGTACACTTACCATCCACTCTAAAGTAGAAAATGTTTTATTTGATTCTGGATCCAACCACTCTTTTATTTCTGAAGAATTTTCTAAGGGTATCACCGTATTACCTCAAAAATTAGATGTTGAGTTAGCTGTGACAACACCTAATGGCACAACAGTCACATCAAAAGTTTATAATTCTTCTCCGATCGAAGTTTGTGGGAAAGTGCTTCCTGCAAATCTTGTGATCCTTCCTATAGTGGAATTTGATGTGATTCTTGGCATGGATTGACTTTCTTTATATGGAGCTCATATCAATTGCCAAATAAGGGAAGTCACATTTCATATTCCAGATCAATCTATGATCGTCTATCAATGCAAGGATGAAAATAACCTTCCAGTGGAAATTTCTTCCATTTTATGGGTATTGATTCCACTAAATGAAGGTTATTTATCTCAAATGGTTGGTGAGAAACTCATGATTAAGAATATGCCCATCGTACGGGAGTTTGATGATGTCTTTCCGGAGGAATTACCGGGTCTTCCACCAAATCGTGAAGTTGAGTTTTCAATAGAACTCGTACCGGGTGCTTTGCCTATTTCAAAGACACCTTATAGAATAGCCCCAATTGAGTTGCAGGAATTGAAGAAGCAACTCCAATAGAATCTTGATAAAGGATTCATACGCCCTAGTGCGTCACCTTGGGGAGCACCTGTTCTATTTGTTAAGAAGAAAGATGGATCAATGAGACTCTGCATTGATTATCGAGAACTTAACAAGATCACTATCAAGAACAAATATCCTCTCCCGCACATTGATGACCTATTTGACCAACTACGCGGAGCTCAATACTTTTCCAAGATTGATCTTCGTTCAGGGTATCATCAATTAAGGGTCAAAAGGGAGGATATACCAAAGACTGCTTTCCGTACAAGGTATAGACACTGTGAATTTATAGTGATGCCATTTGGTCTTACTAATGCCCCTGTTATCTTCATGGATCTAATGAATAGAGTCTTTAGAGACTATCTTGATCAATTTGTGGTAGTCTTTATAGATGATATTCTTGTCTATTCAAAGACCAAGGAAGAACATGAATATCACTTGAGAATTATATTGAAGACCCTGAGAAAGGAGAAGCTTTATGCCAAATTTACCAAGTGTGAATTTTGGCTTCAAAAAGTTGCATTTTTGGGTCACATAATCTCAAAAGAGGGGATATCTGTGGATCCAGCAAAAATAGAGGTTATCGAAAGATGGTCGAGACCAACAATAGTAACTGAGATCCGAAGTTTTCTTGGTTTGGCTGGATATTATCGACGTTTTGTGAAAGATTTTTCACGATTATCTAATCCACTCACCAAGTTGACTCGGAAAGGAGTTAAGTTTGTCTGGACGGAAGAATGTGAAGAGAATTTCAAGGAGTTGAAAAGAAGGTTATCCAGTGCACCTGTGCTCACACTGCCTTGTAGTGGAGAAAGGTTTGTGATCTATAGTGATGCATCCAAGAAGGGATTAGGGTGTGTTCTTATGAAAAATGATATGGTGATAGCTTATGCCTCACGACAGTTGAAAATACATGAGCAAAATTACCCAACACATGATTTGGAGTTAGCTGCGGTAATCTTTGAATTAAAGATTTGGAGGAATTACCTTTATGGTGAAAGGTGTGATATTTATACTGATCATAAAAGTTTAAAGTATATTTTCACACAAAAGGAGCTGAATATGCGTCAAAGAAGATGGTTGGAGCTAATTAAGGATTACGACTGCTCAATCCATTACCACCCTGGGAAAGCAAACAAGGTGGCAGATGCATTAAGTCGACAAGACCATGCTAGTTTATCCATGATGAGGATCACAAAAGATCCAATATTTATGGATTTACAAAGGATGGATCTTGGAATTATAATGGAAGGGAAAAAATCTTATCTTTCTCAAATGAATGTTCAACCATCTATACATGTGAAGATTAAAGAGGCACAGAAAGAAGATGTCAAGTTACAAAAGAAGGTGAGAAATGTTCCCGAGTTCAACCTTGATTGTGATGGGATAATAAAGTTCAGGAATCGGGTTTGTGTTCCTCCCATCCCCAAATTAAAGAAGGAGATGCTGGATGAGGCTCATAGTTCTTCATTCTCTATTCATCCTAGAAGCACGAAGATGTATAGGGACCTGAAAGAGTACTTCTGGTGGGATGGCATGAAAAGAGATGTTGCTGAATATGTCTCTCGATGCTTGGTTTGTCAACAAGTTAAGGCTGAGATACAGAAGTCTAAGGGGATGTTACAACCATTACCCATACCTGAATGGAAATGGGAAAACATCACTATGGACTTTGTCACAGGACTTCCTAAAACATCCAAAGGCAATAATGATATCTGGGTCATAGTTGATCGTCTTACAAAGTCTGCACACTTCATTGCTATTAGAGAGGATTTCTCTCTAGATCAGCTTGCCAGGATATATGTAAAGGAAGTGGTAAGATTGCATGGAGTAACACTTTCTATTATATCTGATCGGGATCCGAGATTTACCTCGAAGTTCTGGCGAAGTCTTCAGCATACTCTGGATACAGAGTTGAGTTTCAGCACTGCTTATCATCCTCAGACAGACGGCCAGTTTGAAAGAACAATTAAAACCCTAGAAGATATGTTGAGAGCTTGCTCTATGGATTTCAAAGGAGGTTGGGATCAACACCTACCTTTGGTGGAATTTTCTTATAATAATAGCTTTCAATCCAGTATTCAGATGGCTCCTTATGAAGCTCTCTATGGAAAGAAATGCAGGACTCCAACTTGCTGGGATGAAGTTGGGGAAAGAAAGCTATTAGGACCTGATCTCGTTGATGAAATGGCAGAAAAGGTCAGATCTATTCAACAACACATAAGAGCATCTCAGAGTCGACAGAAAAGTTATGCCGACAGCCGAAGAAAAGACCTAGAGTTTGAAGTGGGCGATAAAGTGTTCTTACGGATATCTCCCTGGAAGAGAGTCATGATATTTGGAAAGAAGGGGAAGTTGAGCCCTAGATATATCGGTCCTTTCGAAATACTGGATCGTGTAGGGAAGGTAGCTTACCGATTGGCGCTTCCACCGAATCTCTCTCAAGTTCACGATGTGTTCCATGTATCTCTCCTGAGAAAGTACATACCTGATCCTTCACATGTACTCAGCTCAGAAGTTGTACCGCTGGAGCAAGATCTTTCTTATGAAGAACAACCGATAGAGATTCTAGATCGTAGCGAAAAAGTCCTATGAAACAAGACCACTCGATTGGTGAAAGTTTTATGGAGGAACCACCAATTAGAAGAAGCTACATGGGAGCTTGAGGATATGATGAGGGAGAGGTATCCTCATCTGTTTGTTACAAAGTGACGAATTTCGAGGGCGAAATTCATTTTAAGGGGGGTAGAATGTAACACCCGAGACTTTTATGTTATATAAATCATCAAAGGAATATTTTTCTACACAACACTTTCTTGGCTTGATTTACACGAAATCACGACCTTCCTCGATAGCTTGCGTTGTACGCAATACCGAGTTTCACTAAACAACGATATGCTATTAAAATATTATTAAAACTAGCCGTTATGAATAGTAATAACCACTTTTTGAAATTTTATAAATTTTATTTTTCAAAATGGACTTCATTTTTGGATTCGGAATATCGAAATTAGCCTAGGGTGAAATTTTGGTATTTTTCTGAAAACTTTCAATTTTTGATGAATAGTGAAACCACTAAGTGGTAGTTAAAAAACTGAATTTTTCATAAAACTTAATTTTACCGCTTCTGTGAGTGGAATTTCAAAAATCCGAGAGACACGGTTAATATCAAGGACTAAAATGTGATTCAATGAGATGAAAATAATTTTTGGTGAATAGTAACTTTTTACTTTTTTTTTACCATGGTAAAAAGTAAATAGGGTAATTAAGGGTAAAGATGATATTATTATTACCCTAAAACATATCCTAATTCTATTGGATAAGTGTAATTAGACCAAAAACAAACTTAGGAATAAAATATGACCATTTAGGCCCACTTGGATTAGATTAGGACATTTATTATTAATTTATTTAAAGAAGGGTTAAAATAGTTAAAATCAAAGTTTAATAAGTAAATAATTTTTAATATAGGGTTATACATAAGATAAATTAGACTATAAATATTCATTAGAAAGCTAAAAAGATTTCCTACATAATGGTATTTTATTTGTAATTTTTAGACATTAAATAATTTAATTTATTTATGACACAATGATGATGCAGTAATTATCTTATTAATGAAATATTGACATAATTGATGTTATAAACACCAAAATAAATGTAATTTGAGACTTTTTATGAATCCCAATAATTTTATAGGTTAATATGACATGTTAGTATTGATTTAATTAACTTGGTTAGAACTAATAATTCTATTATGATTTTCACAAAAATCAATTACTAAATAGTGTCAAAATTGACATAAAATAGTTTTTAAAACAAATATTATATTGGTAATTGTTATTTTATTCCTAAAAATCTAAGGTTCGGACAAATGACTTAGATAAGGTTATATATATTAATAATAAACAACTTGGGGTTCGTTTGGCTGCTTATAGTAAGTTTATTAACCTTATAGTATAAGAACACAAGAAGACATGGTAAAAGTAAAATTATTTAACTTAATGTTAAATCTAAATGATAAGGTTAAAATAGGAACCTAAACTTATCTAAATTCTATTGGATGAGAGTATTTCGACCCATACCCACCTTATATTCTAAATATATCAATTTGGAGCTATTTAAAACCGAAATTGACTTTATAATAAAATAATAGTTTTAGTTATTCCAAAGGTGCCCCTCTCCTCCCTTATAAAAGGACACCTCCTCCCCCTCTTCCTCACACCACTTGGAGCCTTCAAGCTCGGCCAACCCCTGCCAATTTCTCCTCTCCACTTCCCTAGAGACATCCTAGAGGTTCTGGTCTTCTTCAAAGACCAATTTTAGTGCCCTAAAAGAAGGTCTCAAAGAAGCACTTCAAAGAAGAGGTAATGTCCGTTACTGATTCTTTCATCTTTATTTCTTCTTCCACTTCTTCTTCTTTAGTTGTTTCATTATGAAGTAATAACATCAGTATCACTCATATACTTATATGTTATTATAAGTATGAAACAACCCTATTTCACCATCTATCCATCCTACGGAAAAAGAAATCACCGCGCGTGCGTACGTACGGAATACCGTCTCCACGCCGTGGTGTAATCTATTTTCCACCACCACCTTACTTGGATGGGTATAATGGTGTAAATAATGACCATATATGACTATTATAGAGTGATATTGATTCTGAAATAGTATACATATACTCCAATACAATTCCACGATCATAGGAACGATATCATCACTCGTGCGTACGTACGGAATACCGTCTCCATGATGTGATGCGACTCGTTCTACATGATCTTCATTTCATAATGATTATATAAATGAATTTAATGAAGGAATATGATATATATTACACTAATACCATTCTGGAAATGAGGTATCTATAACCTAAATAGAAGAATAAGAATTTATTCGACAAAACACGCATAAGAACAAAAAGTTATAAACACTCAAATAACAAGTAGCAATAAAATATTACTACTAAGAAGCTAAGAATATGACTATATATGATATCATAAAAATAAGTATGATTCTGGAATAAGTCAATAACATTATTTAAATCATTATACAGGAGGTTCGGACACTTACAAAGCAAGTCGGACCTAAGGTAAGGGAAATATCACAATCTCATTTTTATCCGAGATTGTTTATACTTTGGTATTTACTGGGGTGTATTTTATCATCCACATCCATGTTTCCTCAATATGTAATATTATTTCCATCCACATACAATTGTTTAAATCCAATTTTACCCTTCGGTGAGTTTTTAGTAAAAGATATGAAAGGAATCTTTTGTCGTTTTTCGTACGAGGTACTTTTTGACTTTTCCAACAAAAGTACGAAGAATGATTTTTTTAACTTATACGGCATGAATGGATTTTTAAAACATTATTTCCAAGAAGATTCCTTTTAAAGTTTTTAAGTTTATTTTTAATCAACTTCTTTTAGTTTGAAATTGTATGACATGTTAAGAAAGGAAAAGTGTTTTTGAAGTAGAAAGGATATTTTCCTCAAGAATGAAGTTCAAGTGTTTTATCAAAATTATTTTCCATCTAAGATAATAAAGGGTTCTATTTTTATCCCTATTATTACATTTATTTGATTATGTTGTGATGGAATTTTTTTTATGAATTCCTTTATCGTATATGAATTGTTTTATGATGTCATGATGTTTAAGATTCCCATTTTTATTACATGGGTTATGTAATGATGTATGATTTATGATTTTGTGGCACACATAAGAATGGTATCATTATGAGATGGGTGGGACCTATATCTCCCTCCAATGCATTGGGTAAAGATTTTATATCTCATGAGATAGACATGGCTGGAACGGTAGGTTATACCGGTTCAGTGAAACAGGACTGAAATGAGGGTGAATCGGTTCAGAAAGGGACTTTGTCCACTAAGATAGTCTTGGCAATGAGTCTTGAATATAAGAAATGATTCTCTATGATTATGTGTGTATGCCACAAAGTTTCATGTTTTAAGTTATGATTATTGTGATTACATTTCACTGCCATGATTTATCCCATGTTATGAAATTATGATCTCTTTTGCAGGTTAAGATTTCCAAAAGTTATGTGCTTATGTATATGATGTGATTGATATTTATTTTGTTTACCCTTACTGAGCATTTGAGCTCACCCTTTTTTATGTTTTCTTTCCCCAGGTCAGGAAGAAGGTTATTAAGTAAGATATGCCAAAAGGGACTATAGATATGATGAAATAAATGGGAGACAGTGTAGACGCTTTATAAACCAGTTGTTTATGTTTCCCAGTTTCTAAAGACACTATACCTATACGGTCCTTTCGTGGTTTTGTTATATGTTGTAATAAGTATGCTTCAATTTTGCAGTATTAACAATGTATGTAAAGTATGAGTCGTTATAGTTTCCCCGTAGAGTTGGGTATCCCAAGTATGGTCGGGTGTCGTGGTGTCTTGGTTAGGACATGATGACCCAACATGTATGCTTATTTATAGTGTTTATTCCCACTTCATTTATTTTTATCATTCATACACATGTATATGAGGTTGTATATTAGGGACCTCACTAGAGGTGACATACTGAGATGTATTTATTATCACCCTGCATTGGAACCCTGGTGTGCATGAAAAAATTATGTCTAGTATATAGGTATAAGCATAGGTTGCATAGGTGATCGGGCTGGATCAGCATGATTGGGTTAGAATTGGGGAAAAGGTTTGGGGTTGGTATTAGAGCCCCTTGTGCATTTTTTTATTTTGTTCTTTTTTCATGTGATTATCCCAGTGGATGATATGTTGGGATATATAACTATATGACCCACATTTACATTTTTTATAACATAGATACATGTTTATTAAGTTATGATTCACTTAGTATATAATTACATACATTCTTTGTTTTTTGTATGATTCTTGGTTATTTATTTATTATTGATGGTATTGATATTAAGAGTATAATCTCCTCAATGTTGATAATAGACTCTTACCATTAGTTGAAATCTTTTGGAATATAAGGATTCATTCCTGAGGTCATGTGGCACCTATGGATCGGGTTCTGTTTAGGTAATTTTATACAAGGTGTTATAAAATGGTATTAGAGATTTTTTTGGTTGTTTTACTATTTTGGGACCTGGTATATAGAGATAGGCAATGTTTGAGCTTGGGATGGACATCAAACTGATGCTTCATGAACACTTTTCAAGTGAAAGGCCCAAGTTACCAGGTGATGTGATTTGTTATGGGTTCATCAAAATAGAATTTATAGTAACCTAGAATGCAGTATTAGTGTAGACAAGGGTCATCTATTAAGGAGTCCAACAATCACTCACAATCCTTCGTGTAACCAATTACTATATTTTTGTTATTGATATTTTTGAGAAAAAAATTATAGATGTTTTTAGTAATTTATGAACAAATAAAAAAGAAAAGAATGTTAGAGTTGGGTTCTTTCCGATATTTGGGGATGATATATATTAAACACGTCATTGTTCATATGTGAAGTGTTCCACTCTTAACTTTTTCAATGGAAAAACTCAATACCATTCATTGAGTCATCTCACACAATTTTTAATGAATTAATAATTCTACCACACAACTATAGTGTATTGTTATTCATTATATCCTAATATAGTTATAACCATGCGCCATACATCCATCTAATGAGTTTTACTCCATTGTATTATAACCAAATTTAATGAAAGAGAAACTAAATAAGAAATAGTTTAAGTAGATTGAAAAATTAATAATATAAGTGAGAGTGACAACTGCCTAATTATCATATATACTTCTCATTACCATGGTTATGTACAATGATGAAATGAAAACTACCTATTTTTTCACCATAATCCCCCATATTCTATGCTAATAATGAGAAAGTATTAGAATATAAAAAAATTGATCAAGAACTCAACATTCAAAATAAATGTTCTTTGGATTAGGCTAATAATGTTAACAATACATCATTAGAGGTTATAAAAAATAATATAAAAGAAAATAAATCTTCATCATTGTTTTCTCTCTCCCCTTGGATGTTCTAACCCTCTCTTTTTATTTTAAAAATTTCTAACTCCTTAAATGGATGTGGATACACCTATTTATAAGAATAACAAGTGACTGATTTTACCTCAAATTATATCCTTCAACTTAAAATTAATGTTTGAACTATTATACTATTAAATATTAGAAAGTGATCATCTATAAATATGTTCATCTATATCTTATCTACTTTTTTACAAAATTTCAATACTATTGGACATGTGTATATAAAATTTTATTTTATATCCTGACATACTATTCAAATTCGCATGCTTTGATTTCCCAAGAATTTATGACCTTTAAAATGGATGAATATTTGAATTTTAAAGTTGAATATAATGTTTCCCATGAAGTTTAGATTATCCATAAAAAAATTGAGATCATTTGGACAGGTATTTTTTGAGATATAGGCCCATAATTGAGAGTTTTCCAAACCATGTATAAATTTCATGACCTTCATTTAATGCTTCTGTTGGGATAATTAATTAATGAATTTGACCAAGATATTTCTACCTAATTTAGGGAATATTGTTTTCATTTCATAAATTTATTTTCAAGGCATTTTAGTTTATTTTTTATAGTAATAAAATCTTCATAGTTTGTATAATTTGCATGAAAAAATGTTGGGTCTTCTTCCATGATCTAAATGGACCTCCAAACGACCAATCTAGCTCAAAATCCAGCTCAATGATATGTATAAAAATATATCTATGATCCTAAAAATCAATAATAACATGAATCAAACTAGAATATAAAAAGTTATAATCAAAATATGGAACTATTGTCTTTCCATGAAAATATCAAAAATAGTGAAGTTTCCACTTTTTAATATATTTTTAAATAATGAAAAAAAATTAGTTGAATACAAAGGATTAAATTATGACATATAAAACCTCAAAAAATTTTAGATCACAATTGTAATTGTGAAAATATTGGACAATATTTTATACAATCACACCCACACTTCTATCCTTTTTTACTCCATGGAAAAATTATTTATATGAATAAAAATCCACACCTAAATAAAAGGTGATAAAATATCCAAAATTATTTTCAAAATGAAATCCATTTTGTCTCATTTATCAAATAAAATTTTCTTCCATTTTTATTCTCTCACATTAAAATTCATTCAGTTTTAGTTATTCACCCATGTAATATGTCACAACCAACCTCATAAGGAATTTATATCAGTCATATCTCAAGTGTGAAATATGTGAAAAGTTATGATCAACTCAAAATAATTCTAGTAATACTATAAGTATTGGAAATAATCCCTTAAGATGTTGTTTTAAGGTTTGGGGGTTGTTGTGTCTGTTGAAAAAAAGGTTAATAAAGTTCCAGTGTGTCTGTTGACATACTGGGTTGACAAAATGGTTCTTGAAGCACTTAAAGGTGTTTAGAGTCTGTATAGAAAAATGGAAAAGGATGGATTCCTACATAACAAGTATGTGGCTATGTAGGAAGTTTGTATAATCCTATTCGCATAACAGGCATGCAACCATGAAGGTGTTGTGCGACATCCGGTATGCATAGAAAGTATACAACAATTCATGAAGAAATCTTTTATCTGTGTAGAAGTTACCTGGATGATGGACCTTGAAGAAATTTTGTGGTAGGTTGATTCATGAAGGAACTAGGAAATGGCACTATGTGAAGTCGCAAAGGAAGTTTATGGAAGATTGGGTTGTGCAAAGGAGACTATGTTGTGGATTTGCATCTTTTCTGGACAAGAGAAGATGAGGTTATGTGGATCATGAATGGAAGTCATATGGGTAAGGTCTGAATAATAATTGTGTGATTAATGGATTTATTGGGGTACTTTTCATATATATGGATCCTCGAATCACTTAATTTAGTAGAGAAAAAATTAACATGTAAGAGTATCATTGGGGAATTTCACTAAGTTAGAAAGCAGTTTATAGAGAAAAGTAATTCATGAAGCACAATAGTTCTCAGAGCACAATAATTCGTGAAGTGAAATAGTTCACAAATCATAGTGGTTTGAGAAGTGAAGAGAATCCCACAGTGTAGTACTGTGAAGTGTGATGTGTGATGTGTGAAGCATGAATCATGATAGCGGTTCGCATAGTGGTACATAAAGGAGTAGTATGCAGAGGCATTCCATGTATGGAGCAATTCATGAGGGACATTACACAAAAGAAGTTTTTGTATAGGACTTGTGTAAATATAGTTGCATAAAGAGCAAAGGAAGTTTATGAAGTGCTAAGGGAGTCAATACATAGAGCATAGTATGTGGAGCATAACTCACATTGGGACAACATGTGAAGGGAAGTTCGTGAAGAACATTTCATGAATAAATTAAACATGAAGCAAATTTTACATGGTAAATTGTATTTCATCTCATTGATGAAGAAGGAACTTCATTTCACACCTATGTTAGTGTGAACTAACACAATGATGATTCAAATAATCAAAATATTCTTCTAGAGGAGTATTGAGATTCTTTCAGTCAAGGGAGTAGTGAGTTCTCAGAAGAGTGAATGGTTGTAAAATAGGGGGTCTGGTGGTTTATCTCCAAATATTGTAACAACGGTTTTCTTTAGTGATTCTATTACATTGGAACATTGAATTTGTATACTCCTTGTATTATCCTAGTTTGGGTGAACCAAGTAAAAAATGTTTTGTCTCTTTCATGATTTTATTTCTTTATATATTTCTGTGAGAAAAATAGAGAATGAAGTTTTGTTTAATGATGAAACATGATCACAAGGAGGAATTATTTTAATCTGTCATACCCTGATTTACCCCCCATATTAGGGTATTTAACCTAGTGGGGACAATAATTGGTATCAAATCCAAAGGTTAAAATCAGTGAATCTCTCTAAGTTGAATCCATGGTTGCGGTAAATCTTAAAGGGATTCTGATCTTTGATGGAAATAACTTCCATATTTGGAAGAATTGGATGTAGCACTACTTCTGATCTTTAGACATGGATGTCTACATAGCTATTATGGATGATATTATGGTCAGTATGGATAGTAGAGCTTTTTAAGAAGGAGATAGTAAAGAACTGGATGGTAACTCCATATGTATCAATGCTTTAGAGAGATAATTATCCAACACAATATACATGAAGGTGATGTCATGTAAATCCTCACATGACATGTGTGAAAAGTTGATTAATATCTACAAAATAAATTCAAAAGTCTAAGAAGATAAATTTTAGGTTATTTGGAGTATGTATGAGGAATGAAGGATAAATCTGAATGAATCTGTTGATATATTCATTGATTGGGTAAATGTTATTATGGATGATATGCATGGTCTCAAAGAAACCTTCTATAGAGTGGATATCATAAACTGCATCTTGAGAATATTTACACCTTAGTTTAATCCAAAATTATTTGTGCTCGAGGATAAAGATCCAAAGGTGTTGGAATAATACTCTTATTTCATAAAAAATGAGGAATGATGATAACAGGTCTAAAGAAAATGGAAAGTCTAAGGAAGTATAATTCAATGCATTAAAAAATCTCACCATGGAGGATGATCGAGAAGATGAAGTGGTCGATGAAGTCATGTCATTCATTTCCTCTAATATAAAAATGGGAAAAGGAAAGTTCAATGGGAAACTTCCACTTGCATTATTTAGATGTAGAAAGGTTGGGAACCATACAGAAAAGTGTCCTAATAAGTTTCAAGGTGATTCCAAGGATGATGAAGTTTCCATGAAGAAATCTTCAACTAACGTGAAAGGCAAGATGAGTATTAAGAATAACTTCTTCAAGAAGAAGAACCTGCTCTCACATGAGGATAATAGATCAAAAGTGATGGATGTGGAATAAATTAAGGGCTTCAATGATCTCAAATAATATGTTATTATAGTTTTTATAAATAACTCATAGATAAAAGAAGACAACAATGATGATGATCAAGAAGTAGAAGGTAGAGTTGATCTCTAAGCAGAATTGGAAGATTCACTTGAAGAGATATGTTTTGGAAACTCCAGGTTCAACAAATGAAAAACAATTTATAGAAGAGTAAAAGGGAAAATACAAAATAATATGAATAATATCACATGAAACAATGATTTAGATGGTTTAGGAAATGATCCCTACATCTACAGAGAGGCAGTAAATTCACTATGATCAGGAGAAGAATTACAGGGTATAATCAAAGTTTCAATTACATAGAAACCCTATTTATAATGAGCTCATAAATAAATATTATTCCACTGTTCTACCAAATACATAATAAGACCACTTTTATACAGTGTCTCTACTACCCAAGTCCAAGCTACTATAGTGACCGATGGATGGAAGTCTATAGAGATATAGTCACCTATCAGTGTCACCGGTCACATATTACTACAATTCCATGTTGAAGTTCACACTACTACATTATCCAGTCGCATACTGCTATAATTTCCTTTCACATACTGATATAGTGATTCCCCACTGATACAGTGACCTCTCAGTGTCATTGGTCATCTCTACTATAGATAGTCAATATTGCTACAGTTCCCCAAAATTTGGCCCGGGGGCCTTCGGCTCTCACCCCCTCAAAATAGCGGCATGCTGCCTCATGTAACCCCAAGTGCCCTTACAGGTTAAACTACGAGAATTGCAGTCTGGTGTACAGTCTAGTCATTCATCCCAACTTCATCCAAATGAATCAGGCTATACTACAAAAAAGGAGAAGCCCCAGAAGAGGATTCAGAGCAGGTGCACTCACCAGAGCAGAGCCAAATGGATTTTTCAGAATGAGAGGGTATGGCTATGCCATTGGGACCAGCCTGTGCTTGCATGGAAATCCTAGCCAGATGGCCATACGAAGGTAGAGAGCTACTATCATGATGCAGATGCTAGGGAGAGGCAGTTCCTTGTAGATAGTCTGGTTGAATTCTCTAAGACCTTCGGGTCATGTAATCTCCTAAGCCTATGAGCCATGTAATCTCTGAGCCTACGGGACTTGTAAGGGTTCACACTCATCCCTTGAAAGGGATGTTATCAAAAATCAATAAAAATGAAGGTCTTCGGTCCATTCAGGGGAATAATGATTAAAAATATCAAATATAAAAATCTAGAAAACTCAAATAAGGTTTTTTGAGTTCAAGCTCAATATTAAAGAGAAGTCTAGGGTTACCAATGGTTTTACTAACATAGTAATTTTTTTTTTCAAAAATATAGAAGAACTTGAGGAAGAAGTTTTCAACCTATGATGAAAAATAGAATATTGGGAAAGACTCTTGTATCCTGGTATAACATTGAGAAATTAGATTGAATAGGCAATGAAAAAATTAAAATAGAAGTTTGGAGGTCTAGAAAGGAAGTCATAGGATTATTAGTAGAATCAAAAGACATATTACAGTGAAAAAGTTGTTATATTTTTTTATCATAAGTAGGAGGAAGTTTCGACTAATACCAAGCTACAAGTGGCCACTCAAAAGTTAAAGGTTTATTTGGGTATGACTCAGAATCAGAATAACCAAAGAACCCAAAAGACCACTAATGCAGTAGTAAGTATACATAAGAGTGTACCATGAATTAGGTTTTACATTTATGAAAAGATGATACACTCTCAATATGTGTGTTTCATATCCAATAGGTATTAGAGGCATAAGAGAAATAATGGCAGCTAAACAGGGTTCAACATTCCTTGTATGATTTTGATGGTAATTGTTTCTACTATGGTGGACATGGATATATGTCCAAGTATTTATCATTGATGATAAAGAGGAATGGGCCATTGAAAACCAAAAATTTTCATATGTAGCAGCTCAAAGAATCATTAAGTGGGCTAAAAATGCAAAATCAATTTGCAGTTTTGCAAGATAAAGTTGTTCCATATTATTCGAAGGAGGATCAATCATACCAATCAACACTAGGTGTGAAGTAAAATATATAGATAAAAAATAAAAGTTTTGAGAAGTAAATTTTTATAAATATTACCCTAAAAGAATCAGACTGTTCTGATATATGGATCCATGATAGTAGGTATACTTCTCATATTATGGGAAATAATGATCTTTTCACAAAAATCAAGCATGAAAAAGAAGGTGTTATCATATTTTTAAATGATTAAGGCTTAAAGATCATTGGATTTGGGAATAAAAAATTTAGGGGAAAAGATATGAGATGCATATATTTCTTAGTTATTGAAGGTTTCAGCCACAAATTTCTAAGTGTCATCCAACTATGTGACATTGGGAATTAAATAAACTTTACTAAGAAGACCTGTATCATCAAGGGAAAGGTCATTATAGTTTTAATGTGAGGGAAGTGAATGAAGAAGAACATATACCTTTTAAGTGGATAATAATACATGTAATTTCTATCCAAGGAAGAATAAAATTGATTATGGTATAAAAGACTTGGATATTCGAGGAAAAAATCCTTGGAAGATCTGATGAAGAATGATGGAGCCCATGATCTCCCTAAACTATCACATGATCGTACACACATGTGTGAAGTTTTAAAAAAAGGGAAGATTATTTGGAATACATAAAAATCAAAAGACCATAATTCATCAAGGGTGCTTGAGTTGGTGCATGTTGATGTGTGTGGACTAATATTACAAAGGGACATTAATGGGAATACATAATATGTGATGTTTATTGATAATTACTGTAGGATTACATGGTTAATTATTATCACCCACAAGTATGAGGTTTTCAATTGCATTACTCAGTATCAAAAAAGGCTGAAAAGATGCTTGGATAGAAATTTATGAAATTCCAGGATAATAATGGCATGAATTTTATACACAACCAGGTTGAGGGTTGTAATAAACTGGACCAGGTTGTCCATCTAAAGGATTCCAGAACTGGACCTCCATTGGCCCAAAGGGTGTTCCCAATCCCCATGGGCTGGAAACTAGTGTCTGGGAATCATAGGAACACACTTGGGAATTATTTTTACCAATAATTAGAGTAAATGTGATGGTAATAATATAATAAAAATCTGGTATGACCTGTCTGCATATTGGAAATCCATGCCAAACCAAAAAAGGGAGGAAATAAACAAGACAAATAATAAGGAAAGTAGTAAACATCCACGAGCACCAAAAATCCCCCTCACCACCCCGATCTCCCTCTCCTGTAAGGTAAAGAAGTCCACTTAATGGATTTTCTTCCACCAGCATCTGTAGTTACCCTTCATTTATAAAAAGAAATAAAAGCCTAATTGGTAAAATTAAATCATATAAAAGGAAACTTGTCAGGCATTCTGGGAAATTAAATACTGGTCTTACCAAAATTAGGTAATGGGAACTACATGATGAATGTGATAAAATAAAACTAACCTCTATAAATCAATGCTCAGAATAGTCTAAACGTGAGCCAAGAACCTATAACTGAGATAACAATATAGACATGAGCATAAAATTAATTAGTAGGCCACCACAACCCACCAAAACTAAGCATCCACTTTCATATTATATCCTAATCATGCCAGTTTGAAATACAATATAAAATAACCATTTTATATACAATTTTAAAAAAGAAGAAAAAAACATCACAAGTGTGTTAAAAACTATTTTCCAATATTTTTCTTAAATGAAAATAATCACATGGAAAACACCTTTTCCTAGCCTAAACCACTTGGCTGAAACACCATTTTAAAATCCCACTTTAAAACCACTTTGTAAACACCTCTTTTATATATACACATTTCAAAACTCAAAGTGGTTTCCATTTATCACATAGTTTTCCAAAACAAAATTGAAAACCATCCACTTAATAAAACTAGGCCTAACAACCTAAAAACCATTTTGAAAACTCACACATGCTTAGAGTTTTTAAAAAAATCATTTTCCCACTTTTATAACCAGATAACACTTTTCAAACTCATTTCTAAAAATAGTTTGTAAAAACTTTAAATTCATGATTTCCCTTTTTCCTTATTTAAAAATATTCCAAAATTCATTTCTAAATCATTTGAAAAGAAAACCACAAAAATAAGGAATAAAAAACACAATCAGACACCACTATGTCATGTCATACAATAAGATGGAGAAAATGAAAAGTATATATGTGACAAGGAATAATCCAAGAAGTAGGGGATATGATCGAATTACAAGGAAAATCCCATAAATGATCCTAACAAGGATCCTAGTGTCATAGGCTCTACCCTGGTTCCTAACATGGAATCATCCTAGACTTCGATCAATGGACCAACCTGCCAGCGTACATCACATCCTAATACCACCACCCGACTAGCATACACTTTGTATCATCATATTGGAACATCCCATCTAGGCATATCACTAACTAGGGGGGACACTAGCAGTTCATGAATACCTAGTGTAGTATAAGTCTAGACTCTCACTTAGCTACCTGGGTTCTCATGACCAATCAAAATGGTGGTGAACACAATCACAAATTATTTCACTCAAGGATAAAACATTTTAAAAAAATGAATGCATCACCTACAACCCTCAAAAAGGAAACCCCAAAACCAACAACATATGTAATGGCATAAAAAATCCCCACAAGGGATCTCATGCCACTACAGACCACAAGAATTAAAAAGGGAATCAAGAGGGAATCACATCATTTATGAAAAATCATTTCCATAAAATTAAAAATGGTCCATCACTTTAAAAAAATCTTATAATTCCAAACCATTTCATTAAAACACTTTTCAAACTCAAATGGGAACTCACTCTTCCCTTTAAAAAACACCTTTGAAAACACTCAAAACCATGATGAGTTTCAAGATAAATTTCCACTTGGTTTAACTCACCCATTTGAAAACACCCAACTCAAGTTAAACAATTTAAGCACTTTCAAAACACCAAATACTTGGTTTGAAAGCTGCTTTAATTCAAGAACACTTTTTTTAAACAACAAGTTGGTACTCACCGCCACTTTAAAAAAAGAATTCTTTAAAAGACAATTGAGAATTTTCACAAACACTTGGCATGAATTATCATCCCATACCAAGGTTTTAAATTCACTTTATATATCAAATCTTTCCCTCATGGGTCATAGATATAGGAATAATTCACAAATAATCATTTTCAAATATCATGCAATTAAAGGTGTGTAATAGGAAGCAATAGAAAAGAAACACCTACCTCGGACCAATGATGTGATGTCCCGACTTGGATTCCACTGAACAGTGCCCCGATATGATGGGCCACATGTCCTCAAGAATTTCTCCCCATATGCCAGAGGCTTCTGACTAGCAGTGAGGGTCTAAGGTGGTACAATTGGGAGACTATACCCTCATGATCAGAGTAGCACAAAAATGAAATGGATAGATGGACAACATAAGAATAATTAATAACCAATAGGGAAAGGTAAATAATCCAATAATAATAAATAACTAACATCTAGTATCATATAAAAAATGATGACATTTCATATATATAACAAAAAGGAATAGGCAAGCATGTTATAAAATACATGTATTAAAAGAGAAAAAAGACCAAAAGGACTATATCCAATATCATCACGAGCCACATATCAATCATGTGCTTTCCCACTCCCATGACATATACAAATCAAGTATCAAAAATTGGGCACTTTCCCCTATCCCTACTTGTATCCACATAATCTTCTCGGGTGCCATCGACAACCTGGATATGGTGTGATATAAACTCAGTAGGCCACCACCAATAGTGTCTATAAATCTCCAGTTACTGCATATAATATGAAAATGTGCAGGTAATAATGGTAAGTGGTAATAAAAGTTATAAAGGGTCGTCTCTGGTTCCTAAAGGACACCAGGATAACAGTACCTACTTCGGCCTAAGCCGGATAATCTCTAAAAAAGTAACAATGTGTATACACATATATGATCTGTGTACATAGTGACTTATACAATCAAACATGTAGCTACTTCTACTAGCTTGGACCCGAGGCGTAACTTAGGCATCCATAAGTTGTATCATGAGTCTCATGAGTATCAAGGGACACCATGGGGATGAAATGCCAAACATCACATGAATAGGGTACGCCATGCCCAATATCACAAGAATACGAGACACCATACCAAATATCATAGTAGTAGGGATGCCATGACCAATATCATATCATGAAGGTTCTTCATAAATGTATATAATGGTAAGGGTTATCATGCCCATATATCACAATAATAAGGGTCGCCATGAACAATATCATATCATTAGGGTCTCTATACCCATATCATATCATTAAGGTCTCCATGCCCATATCATATCATTAGGGTCTCCATTCCCATATCATAACTATAGGGTCTCCATTCCCATGTATCATAATTAATAAGGGTCTTCATGCCCATGTATCATAACTAATAAGGGTGTCCATTCCCATACATCACATTATAAGAAATAATTTCATGCTCGTACATAAAAATTAAAAAGGTATTCCATGCCCACACAAAATTAAACATAGGGGTATCCATGCCCAAATTATAACATAAGGGTCTTCATTCCTGGTTATATCAATTATAAATAGTCAAGTATTTAATCAAAGACAATAATTAATTCATAACTCATTAACATTGAATAGTAACAAGGGAATAACCATTGTTATATTTAATTAGGTGATGTGGTTGCACCACTCACCTATATTCAATTCAGTATAGATTTATAAGCATGTTAGCTATACTAAACCACAACAATTATCCATTTTATTTAAGATATCACAATTTAAAGTCATACTGAAACCATTTAGATGATGGTTTGGTTGTTTATACTTTTATAACCATAATAGAAATTTGATCGGCATACCTCATAAGGTTTCCACAACTTGAAGGGGAATAATACAATATGTATCAAGGGATTATAGGCTAATTATATCATGGATATCTTAAACACAATTTACGTATTTTAAGGCAATGCACGAATAATCTGGTGTGTGGCATCATAATGCATAATAAAATGAATCAAGACATGAGGGACAAATACTATACCACCTACCTTATACTTGTAGAGGAAAACTCATCCAATATTGACCTATGGTTTGTTCTATATCAGAAGAAAACAACATAACAGACGAATGACCTAAAAATAGGGCATACGGGCCTGTACCTATATAACTCCATCGAGATAAAGAAAAATGATGAAAGGTATGAGATGAATGAATATATTACTAGCACACATCTGATGAGATAGACAAATATTTAATTGGAGTCTGGATTAGAAAGTTATCTAAGAACTTATGTGGAGAGGAGCTTGAGCTCAAAATGGAGGAAGAAAGACTTTATCCCCTAGAATGAGGGAATGAAAGAATGGGTTTAATCATTTAAATCTTTAAGGGAAATTTAGTAATTTTACCCAAAACAATAGGTCTTATGGTTGTAAAAATTGTGTACTAACCATAAGAACCTCACCGCCTCAATACCCATGTCGCACGGTCATGGAACACAATTAGACAAACCATACGCCGATTGTATGTTTTTCCTTTTCTAAAAATTGTATAGATTATACACGAGCATGCGGACCTGGGTGCACAGTTAGGTAAAACTGTGATCTATTATTTTCCCTCTGAAATTATCCATGCTATTAGGAGAAACCATGTGGACTAGGCTTCATGATTTCTACTAACCATGCATCCCAGTTCTTTCTTCCACTGACCAGGGTTATGGGATCCAAAAAAGCCCCAGACACCCCCATTTCATCCTTAGTCTCACTAGGAATACATATTAGGTCAAAACCAAAGTATTATACTAAAATTTAAAGGATCCACACCACATATAAAAACTATGTTCTTACATTATTCCCCCTTAAAGGAACTTGTCCTCGAGTTTCCCTTCCAAGGGTGGTATAATGCTGTCTGAGAATAACTCTAGACACTGATCATGCACATCAGCCTCCCACTCTCAAGTCTCATCTTGTACCCGACCGTGCTTCCATATCACTCATACTAAAGGGATATACCACCCTCATAGATCCTTCATGCTCTGGTAAATGATACATGTAGGATAATCCTCAAAATAAGCAACAACATATAACTCAACATCCTCGTGATCAAAAGTATTAGACGAGTCAACATGATAACGGTGAAGTTGTGAGACATGGAAGATGTCATGCATGGAACAATAAATATGAGGTAATGGAAATTTATAGGCTATTGGGATGACTCCCTCCAAGATCTCAAACAACCCAACATAATGAGGTGACAACTTCCCTTTTCTCTGTATCCATTTATGCCCAAGTCTGGGTGATACCTTCAAGAAAACACGATCCCCGACCTTAAAATACAGAGTTCATCGATGGTGATCGAAATAAGATTTATTTCTAGACTGAGTAGTAGACATACTTTTTCTAATAGTTTGAACCTACTCTGAATTCTCCTACATGAGATGAGGACCTAGTAGCATTGCCTCTCATACTTTTAACCTACACAAGGGTGAATGGAATGACCTGCCATATATGGCCTCATAAAGATATATTTGAATTGTATTATGATAGATATTATTATAGGAAAACTCAATAAGAGGTACATGCTTCTCCCAAGAACCTCCTAAATCAAGGATGTATGCTCAGAGCATGTCCTACTACATTGTATAGTCCATTCCAACTGGACATTAGTCCGAGGGTGAAAAGTTGTGCTCAGAAGAACCTATGTACCCATATCTCTCTATAACCCTTTTTAGAACCTTGATGTGAAATGAGAATCCCTATCTGAATGATAGTATAAAAAACCCCATGTAGTCATATAATCTCATGGACATACAGTCTTCACAGCTCATCAACTGAGAAATTCTCCCAGATAGAAAGGAATTGGGCCACCTTTGTTAGTCAATCAATGAATAACCAAACCACATCGCTACCTCAATGCGACCTCAGTAAGATGACTACAAATCCATCACAACATCTTCCCATTTACATTCTGGGACCAGGAATGGCTGTAACAAGCCAAATGGTCATTGATTTTTTGTCTTCACCAGCTAGTAGGTGAAATTACTAGTGACAAAGCTTTCTATTTAATGTTTCATCTGATACCACCAATACTATCAGTGCATATAACAATACATATTGGAGATACTCGGGTGCACTGCACACTGAGAGGCATGCATCTCTCACATAAAATCCTCTCTCATATCTATAGGGACCCAGATACACCCATGTATACATAGGATGTCATCACTATAGATAGACCAATCTAGAGGTGGGTCCTCACCTGAAATACTATCTTGTAGGACAAAACCCTTAGGTTCTGAAAACTGCCTCATCTTCACTCTCTCAAGAAGTGAATAGGTCGCTGATAGTGATGTAATTATAGACTATCCATGATAGTCCTAAATTTCTATGTGCTTATTAGAAAATAAGTCTATAAGATGCCACTCACTACTAGCCTCCTGAACTACCTGTGTATGAGTCCTCCTACTCAGAGCATATGCAACAAAATTTACCCTTCCAAGCATATAGGCAAGCTCGAAGCCAAAGTACTACTGGTATTTAACCCACCTTAATTGCCTGATATTCAATTCACATTGTGTGAAAATATACCCGAGGCTTTTTTGGTTCGTAAACACCACAAAATGATCTCCCAATAGGTAATACCTCCAACAACGCAAGGCATCAACAACAACCACCAACTAGAGATTGTGTGTCAGGTAATTCCACCCATGAGGCCTCATCTATCGAGACTCATACACAAAAAATTGATCCACCAACATTATAAATGATCCTAGCCTGATACCGGATGCATCATAATACATTGTATAACTTCTGCCTAGCTCTGGTAGAATCAGGATTGGAAATGAAGTCAATCTCCCTTTTATCTCCTAAAATATTGTCTCATATAATTCTGACCACATAAAATTCACGCCCTTCTTATTCAAGACCAAAATAGGTGATTCTAAGCATGATAAGTCCTTTATAAAATGCCTATAATATCCAACTAGTACCACAAATCTCTGTATATCAAACATGTTCTTGGGATGATCCTAGGTAACTATAATACTCACCTTATCTAGGTCAACTGAAACTCCTACCTATGAGATAATATGACCCAGGAAGTGTACCTTTTCAATCCATAAGTTACATTTACTAAGCTTAGAATACAAGTGGTGCTCTCTCAATGTATTCAAAATGATCTCAATATGGGTGTCATGGTCACTTTGAGTATGAGAATACACCAATATTTAATCTACAAATACCACCATGAAGGAATCCAAATAGGTATGTAAAACCCTATTCATCAAAGCCATAAAATGGCAGGAATGTTCATAAGTCTAAACGTCATAACGAGATACTCATATAAATCATATAGACTATGGAAATTTTTACATGGAATATTTGAAGGTCTGACTCTCACCTGATGATATCCTGATCTCAAGTCGATCTTTGATAATACCCATGCTACTATGAGCTTGTCGAAGAGATCATATATATGAGGTAAGGCATACCAGTTTTTCATAGTAATATGATTCAATTTCTAGTAATCTACATAAAGCCCTAGGGTTCCTTCTACCTTCTCGGTGAAAAGGACCGGTGAACCCCAGGGAGAAGTAATTGAATTTATAAAACCCTTGGTATTTAAATACTCTAGATGCTTCTTGAGTTCTTGCAACTCAATGGTAGCCATACTATAAGGAGAAATGGATACCAGTGTAGCTCTAGGCACTGTCTCTATAGTAAACTCCACCTCTCTCTCATGAGGCAGTTCAAAAAAATCATCAGGGAAAACATCCCTGAATTGATCGAGTGCAGGTGGGAATTAAATCTGATGTAATCCCTAATAATCCATATAAAGAGTGGAAATATAGGTGGTCACTCCACCTATCCCAATATGCTCAGGTCCAACTTTACTCTCCTGGAAATACCACTCACCCTTGTGAATATAAGTACCACCCTCTAGTGATGTGAAAGACACCCTCCAATGATAATAATTCACATAGGTGTGATAGGGAACCAACTGATCCATCCTGATAATGACATCAAAACCCATCATATCGTAGAAAAATAGTTACCAAAAGAAATGATGGTTTCCTGCCTCAATAGGACAATACTTATATTGGAATACACTCTCTGATCATAAACCCAAAGTTGTATCATGTGTCATAACATTACAGGAGTACTCAATATGAAGCCTAAGGATCTCCACAATATCCATAGAGACAAAGGAATGTGAAGCACCCATATTAAATAAAGTAGATACAATAGTATAGGCTACTAGAATAATACCTTGAACCATAGAAGTCCTGAAACCCTACTCCTTTGGTATAGGATGAACTGAATAAATATAGCCTGATCCATGACCATGTGTTGCAACCTGACTACCCAGAGCAGGTCAGCTCTACTGGCGCTATATATCTGAAGCCTGAATACCTCGAGAATGACATCCTCCTCTGCCTACATGGATAGTAGTACTCTAGAAACCTACCTAGAAAGGTTCTACTAATTTTGCTTCTGAAATTGGAGCTGATATGGATCCTCTCCCACTAGGCATATATGATAAGGTCCTAAAAAAACATTAAAGATGACCCAATCAGCCACAACCTTGTCACTCAATGGGGTCTCTGGGACATTGGGTATTCTTATGACCAATGTTCCCACAATGGTGAGAAACCACATAACTATTAGTATGTGTCACCTAGATACCGCTGCTCATGTGTGAAGTCTCATAGAGTCACTTACAACTGCTTGTTGAACCACAAATATGTCCCAGTTCTGAACCACCCTGGACCACATCGCCTGCTTCCCTTAGGTTCCTCTTAGTGATGAGAGATTGGTTTTCTATATCAGATACATTAGTCATCTGTAAAATGTTTACCTGAGAATGAATATGATTCCTAAGGATATCCTTGAATTTTCTCTCTTTCACTGGATCATCATAAGTATAGATAGGTGCAAACACTAGTGAAAAAACATTTTTTGGTGTCAGTTTTTATTTAATTTTAACATTGGTTAAAAACCGATGTTTATAAAGGCGATGTTGTAAATAATTTTTTTGACATTAGTTTTTTTAAAACCAACACCATAAATATTTCAGAAAATTGAAGATGAAAAAAATATTAGATATACAACATCAGTTATAAAGAAAAACTGATGTTGATACTGTAATGTCATAATATCAGTGTCAATTTTTCTAGAAACTAAAGCCGAATACCTCTAGAAAATGGGTCTTCGGTGTCGATTTTCATAAAAATCATTGCGAAAAAGCTTAGGGAAATTGGTATTCAGCATGGATTTTTGTGTAAATTGATGCTAAAGGACTCCAAAAAATCAGTCTTCGGGGCCGATTTATACAAAAATGTGATGCTGAATGTAAAAAAATTGTTTAATAAAATTTAAGATATTATAGCACCAAAAAAATAGTGTACCTATAATAAAAAATATATATAAAGAAATACATAGGTAGGAAGAGTACAGATCTGTAAAAAAACAAAATTTAAAAACTTGATTAAAAAAACATTTACTTAATAATATTTTAAATTAGAATTAAAAAAACATACCTAATAAATTATAACATAATCATCCATAATTATTGTTGAATAATTCCTTTGAGATTATTAACTTCAAACACCTATTATAATAAAATTATTAGTTTTTGAACACTGTTAGAAAACTATAATATTAAAAATAAACATTAAAATAAACATTCCTGATAATTTAAATCACAACCATACTTAAAAAGTAGTTCGCAAAAAAGGATTGAAGATAGGTAAGTTCATCATTCATATATGACTCAGTTTTATTGAATTTATACAATAAAATTAAATTTTATAAGATTAAAAATAGAATATTATGAAATAAAACATAAAATAGTTAATATAATTAACAAACCTTATGAAAACCAGTTGTTACTCCAGTTGTGATTATCTCATACATGAATCATAAAACACAATAACCACATTCTATGCTTCCTTGTTGACGATGACACTAAGGTTATAAAACATTAACTTGATATTAAAAAGAAACATATATATGTGTATCAAAAATCAAAATATTATGTAATATAAAAATATTTACCTATACTTTCACATATTAGATTGGATTTCGATTCTTTATCGACAAGTAATCATTGTTAAACTTTATCCATGACCTTTATTTTCATATATATAAACTAATAAAGCATGTATAAATAATAAAATTAAAAGTAATTAACTTATAAAAAATAAGAAATCTTACTTTTCTAACAAGGTGCTAAATTTTTTATGAACATGGCCTAATAAAGAGCGAAACCAGTATAAAGTGAATTTACTTGAAAAAAATACACCTAACATCCAATGCCCTCAACAATAAAAAATGTTCAAAATTAATGACATTATAATGAAAATTAGTTCATAATTATATTAGTGTCCTTATCCATCAAGGAATGGTAAAAAATAACATCCAATATCTGTGTTTGGTAGTCTCTTAGATAAATATTTTACTCTATCAACAGTCTTCACATATTAAATAGTTGTTGAAATGAATTCTGAATCTATAAGACCATAAACACCAATGGTATCATTTTTTATTAGAAGAATGGATAGATACCTAATTAAATAAGTAAAATAGTAAGTCACTTAAAATCATCTTTATTTAAAGAAAATTTTAAACTCAAACATAAATTTACTTACATGGAAAACAACTGAAACATAGGCATGTTGAGCTCTTTAAACTCTATCAAATCCATGATATCTTTTTTGAATATTCTCAATAAATAGTAACTTTCACATATTTCATCCATCATATGAAACTCATATAAATTATCTAATGAATAATAATTATGGGATAATCTGTTTATCCCATTAGAAATATAAGTATCTATAGGTATTGGTTCCTAAACCTTTTTTTTCCTTTGTATCATTTCTTTTGATTGTAGATAATCCTTTAAAAATTAACTTTCAGAAAATATTAAAATTAATTTTCAATAAAATGTAATTAATATTTAGAAACAACACATACCTCATATGAAAAATAATGAAGAAGGTTATCCAACCAAAGTAAAAACTAACACATAAAATATCCAACTATGGTAACCTCCTTAGTAAGAAATGGTAGTGTACAATTATGATAAATAATATCATGCACTGATACTCTAACATAACCCAACTGTATAGGCTGGTGGTGTATAGAATTATAAAAAATAAGTATGACTTTATATGCTACAATACGTACATTAGGATCTCCATCATACAACTCACAATATAATGTCAGGTTTAAATGAGGAGGTGGAGGATTCGAGTAGGTAGGTTGGGTTAGCTGGGCCAGGTAGGTAGTCTGTATAAGCTACACATCTGATTAGGAAGGCTGGAAAGACCGGTTAGGCTGGGTAGGTTGGGTCGGCTGGGCAGGCTGAGTAGGTTGTTATTGTCTCATCAATTGTTTAAACATAGCTTGCACAACTGATTGAATTTTATCACCCATGTACTTTTTCATTTCTTTTAGCTCATATTTTAAGGAATCTATTTATGGATATCTTGACTACTTAATTTGATTACCAAAAACTTTTCTAATACTAACACCCAGCTAATATCCTCTTACCCAACTTGGGTGTTCTTTCTTTCCTAAAGTTGTAGCTAGGATATACATCTTACCATCAGGGATAAAAGTGACTTGGATCTCTTTATCCTGAAGGTCATTCTGAAATATAAAATGAAATTTCTGTATTAATTTTTTAAATTTAAAAAATACAAACATCTATTAAAGATAAAAAAATATTTACTTATAATTCTTTTAGCTACTTACTTGGATTTCTCTTTAAGATACATTTCATTTTTCCTTCTTATCACTCATTTCCATTTTTCATGGCGAGTGGGGGGAGATGGAGGACCAAACTGGACCTCTTCTTAACCACTACTAGATCAAGCTCTTAATGCTTCAAATTTTTATTCAATCATTTGCTGCTCCAATAATTGATACCCTTCACATGATAAAGTATGGGGGTATATATTTTGCAATTGGATCTCTTGATGAGATCTCCTGGAGGCCTATTATATAAAAATAAAATAATAATTAATTAGATAAATATATAATAAATTTTACAATATAAAATAATTATCACACATGAAATTTTTCTCCATGTCGGTTGTTAGAGAATTTCTTCCACATATATGTATCAATAAACTCATGCTTGAGGCATGGGTTTTCATACTTTTTCTTTCCAAAAACATGATTTTTTTCAATGTTTTTTAAATATCTCCATCGAACCATCGCTAAAGAGAGATATTATTTCCTAATTTTTTTTCCTCAAAATTGAATGTCATATGTAATTGAATAAATTAAATATTAGTCATTTAAAATATTTAATATTCAAAAAATGAGATAAAATAAATCAATTGAGATATTTTACCATCACGACCTCCCAAAGATGTTTTTTTACCATCCTATCAGTGGTCTTTCAATCAGGATATAAAATATTAATCATACAAAGACTCTACATTGATATATAACTGATAAACTGAATTTCATTTGGGTAAGTTGCATTATTATTATTATCAAAACAAATATGTAATATCTCATCTTCATGAGCAAGTGATAGTTTTGGTAAAAATGTAATACTACGTTTACCAACTTGATAAATTGATTTTTCTATAGTAATAGGAGAATTATCCTCTATTGAAGAAGCATTAGTAGTCCTACAAATATTTTTTTATAAATTAAAAGTTTTCTTTCATTAAATAAGTATATTACTGAATATTTAATAATATGAAAAAATAGATACACCACAGTAACTGCTCCTCTCTCTCTATATATCTAATATTGACACAAGAAAGTGTAATGAAATTTTGTATACCTACATATCATTAGAAAACTAAATATTTAGAAACAAGGATGAAAAAATATGTAAGTAAAAAATGAGGCATGAATTTGTAAGTTTCAAAAAATAATGATGTCATAATTCTTATAACCAAAATATATGCAAGAGAACCTATTAAAAATAAAAAAAATTACACATGTAAATTTTAAAAAATATATATAAATAATTACCATAATAATTAAGAAAGTAATTTAGTGTTTTCCCATATCCCTTCATCATGATCATTACATACTGCATGCACTATGTATGCCTTATAGTCATTGTAATCATCCTGAAATCGCATAATAGATGAATAAAACCCATGTAAATCAATAACATCATCAACATCATCATCATCGCCACCCAAAATAGTATCTTTTCCATGAAAAATGATAGACCAATGATTATTTTATGGATCAATGACATAAAATATCTTCTTCGTATGTGTCTCTATGATAAATGGTTCCTCATTGTAATTAAATCTTTTCAATTCAACCGGTGTAAACCCACAATCATTATGTTTCACACCACCATTACTATCAACCTAATTATACTTAAACACTGTGACTTGAAATTTTGTATAATCAATTTCCCATATATTCTCAAGAACTCCAAAATATCTAGATGAAGCAAAAATTGGGTTTTTATCTTTTACACTTGAAAAATGCACTACTTTAGTGATGACCATCACACCACTATTTTGAATGGTACTCTTGTCATCCATGTTTTTTGTGTAAGATGTGTACCCATTAATATCAAAACCAGACTATGTTATCACATTAAGAGATAGTCCTCCTGCCAACCATTTCATCATTTCTGATACAGATATATCTGCGATCACTTTCCCTTTAAACTATGAAACAAATGTCTTTTTATGCTCAATAATCAACCAATTTTCATTTAATTTTGGATACCGTATCTTTAATTTAGTAATATGTGATGATATATATGATTGAAAATTATATTTTTTGTTCAAAATGTATAAATTTTCTTGCATCACTTCATCATGTGGAATGAACTTTACATTTAAGCCTCGAATCCCTCTACCTTCACTGTCAACTATCAAATTTCAGGATATAGGGAGACCAATATGCTCTAATTCATACAAATAATTAGTGAAAAACTCAATTACCTCTTTTGATACATATTTTTTAAAAATAAAGTCCTTTAGTCGATAAGGATTTTTAACATATCCCTTTAAAATTTTCATATACCTTTTAAACGGATACATCCAACGTAAATAAATAGGCCCACATATTCTTATCTCACACACCAGATGAATCAATAGATGAACCATTATATCAAAAAATGTAGCTGGAAACTACATTTCTAGTTTACAAAGTATAAGAGAAACTTCATTCTAAAAATCATCTAAAAAATTTAGATCAACGATTTTGCTACAAATGGATTTGAAAAAATTACATAAACTGATGATAGTTTTTCTGATAGTTGGCAACAATATACCACACAATTCAACCAGTAGTAGTTGTTGCATCAATACATGACAGTCATGATATTTCATACCTATTAATTTACAATCCTTCACTAACACAAAATTCTTCACATTTGAAGAATATCCACTGGGTACTTTTATACCATACAGACACTGAAAAAAATTTGATTGCTCACTCTTGATTAATGTGTAACAAGCCAAAGGTAAATATGTTCTTTTTTCCTTTCATAGTGGGAGATAACTCCAAATGTATTTCCACTGATATCAAGTCCAATCTAGCATTCAATCTATCTTTTTTATTTTTTATGTCTAAAAAAGTTCTAATAAAATTATCACATATATTTTTCTCAAAATTCATAACATCAATGTTTTGTTTTATCTCTAAAAATCTCCAATAAGTTAGTTGAAAAAAAAGATTGTTTCTTCCATATATTTTTTTGAATACTGGAACTTTTCTTTCCAAAATTTGAATCAATATATTTCACCCTATCATAATATTCTTTAACTGACAATGGTTGTGTGTGAAGATTTTATTATTGTAAACTATTATGATAAGGATGATCAATTCGAAAAAATATTAGATTTCCCATGTACACTATCTTTCTTACATTATAAAATTGATAATATGAAGTCTCTTATTCACAAATTGGACATGCTTTATGTACCTTAACACTGTATCCAGATAAGTTTCCATATACAGTAAATTTGTGTATACTGAACATTATCATAGCATGTAAAAGAAAATATACTTTTTTGTATGCATCAAAAATATTAACACTTTCCTCCCATAGAGGTTTTAAATCATCAATAAATGGTGAAAGATGGACATCAATATCATTTTCTAGCTGTTTTGGTCCAGAAATCATGAAGCTCATCATAACATATTTTTTCTTCATACATATCTGTGGGGATAAGTTGTAAACTACCAACAAAACAGGACATGAACTATGTTGGATACTTAGGCTCTGATGTGAATTCATTCCATCTATAAACACACTCATTCTGAGATTTCTAACTTCACTTCCAAAATTAGGAAATTGTTTATCAAATCTCTTCCATTATGATGAGTCAGAAGGGTGATGTAATTTACTATCAGAGATGCATTCATCTAAATGTAGTCTTAACCTTTTTTCATCAATTGAATTTGAAAATAGTTGCTTCAAATGAGGAATTATTGGAAGGTACCAAATTTTTTTAGTAGGATCTTTGATTTCAGTTTCTGAGAATGAATCAAAGTTAATTTATTGGAATTATATTAAGGGATTATTGGAAGGAATTGTTTGATTTAACATGAGGTTAGATGTTAGTACCTAAGAATGAATCTGAGTTGAATTTTTCATCCATCTTATAGTGTGACGTTCCACATGTAGTAAATTTTGATAAAAAACCATATTATTTCCTATAAAACACACAATCATTGGGGTGATCATGTATCTTTTTATACCCCAATCCCATTGGTCATAATATTTTCTTTGCCTCATAATTGGAATCTGGAAGCTCGTTGCCTTCTAGAAGTAGCTCTTTTAAAAGCACAAGTAAGTTAGAAAAACTTTTATCACTCTAACCATTTCTTTCTTTTAAGTTAAAAAATCTCAAAAATGTTGATAACACTGTATATTTACCACAACCTACGAATAATGGTTTTTTAGAATCTCCATACAATCATCCAACAATTATTGTTTTTTCAACGGTTTCAACACCTAAATCATGAATTAATTCTTCAATATGATCCTATATCTCATTATGAATATTTTCATCAACATTATATGTTGAAGTTATAGTTCTTTCACCATTCCAGATCCAACGTTTATAATTAAGGCTAAAACCATAGCAAATGAGATGATCCTTGATTTCTCTAGAATTTTACTTTCTCATATTTAAACACTTCACACATGGATAGAAAATAAAATTTATATTTTGAATATTTCATTTAGAAAATTACAATAAATCATCAACTCCTTTTTTATATTCCTGAGTTGTTCTTCGTAAATTTATCCATTTACGATCCATTCAATACCTGAGATCGTAATATAATTAGTGAATATATTAAAACATATAAACATTTAAATATATATATATATAAATAGATAAATTTTAAACATAAAAACATACAATAAAAATTATTGGTAGTCATATATGAAATATTAATGATTATTAGGAATAAAATAAAAACTAATCTACTCTAGGTATTTATTTTACGTGATGTGTCATGTTGATCCAAAAGTAGATAATTTGATTAGAATCAAAAATTAAAAATATCACAACTACTAATTTCAACTGATATATATAAACATATATACAAACACACACACACACACATATATATACATATAAAACATATAGACATTTAAAAAAAATATATATATAAACATATAAATTTTAAACACAAAAAAAAAAATTAATCAAAAAAATTTGTGATCAGGTGAGAGATATCAACGATTATTAAGAATAAAATAAAAAATAAATTACTATAGGTATTTATTTTATTTAAATAAATAATTATAAACAATTTTTTATGAACATAGTAAAGGAATAAAGTTATTTTTGTCAAGTTTAGATAGTTTTTTTTAAATGACTATCAGACAACACTGCTTTCGTTCTACCTAGATCCTTCAAAATAAACATCAATATTCCTCTTTAGTTATAACCAAGAACAAATAATTTTAAATACAAATTCCATATGTATATATTCATGAAACACTTATTTTATATCTACTACATATTTTATTTACTGTATGTAAATCCAAAGTAAAATAAACTGGTTATTCCAGGATGGGCATGAGAATAGTTTTTATAAATAATTTATGTCGAATGATCCCATCCTTGATGCCTAGATGAAAAAATATAAATTTTATGATTTGGTTCCATTAATTTGATGAAATTTGACTCTTTGAAACTATTACACCATTGTTTTGGTGGTATTGAATGAATACCAAAATTAGATTGATTAAATTTTAAATGATATTGGAATTATTAAAAAATGTTTTTGTTCATGGTGATTATATATTATGATGACATACTTGAGAATAAAGATAAGATAAATTAGAGTGTATTAGTCACATGATAAGAAGGATTAATGTATTTATCAATGTAATATAAATGGAATAATATTTAACAATTTCTAATTAATTGATTGATTAAGGAAAAAATTTGATACATGTATGCTTAAATGAGACCAAGAACATAGTTGTGGCAATTAGGGGTCCTATGTGAAAATATTTGTTGATGAATCTATATCTATGTATCTTCTCTTAGTAAATCTATAAGTTATATTACTAAAGTATGTGCTTTCTCATTACAAATTTCATTACAAATTATTCTCTATATAGCTTCATATTTTTATTTATTTTCCAGTATACATATTCAGATATGCACTTATTTTCTAGTAAGCATTACCAGTTTGCACTTATATAGAAAAAAGCGTGACATGAATACTATATGAATTCCCATATATATTTTAAAAAACCATTTGATAAATCCATAAAATAAATAATTTATATAATTAAACAAACTTTAACAAAAATTTATAATTAACAGTCAAATGTAAACAAAAAAATGAAGGAATAAATTAAATTTATAACTAATAGTTAATGAATTTATCTTAAAAAAATTTAAAAACCGCTTAAAAATTTAAAATTTGTACAATTCAAGATTGATTCTGAATATAGATAACTTCCCTTAAATTCATTGGTAGGAAGAACACTAAAAAAAATTAAAAAATTTGAAAAAAAAACAAAAACCAAACAAAAAAACCTATAATCACGGTGTCACTCGATCGTAATAGGGTTACCAGAGACAAAATATATAGATAATGTACCTTGAATTCATTGGAAATAAAAATATTAAAATAAAAAATTATAATATTTGCAAAAAATGAACAAGAAAAAAGGTCAACAAAAAACCTCTAATCAGGGTGCGCTCGATCGTAAAAGTGTTTTGGAGATGAAATAAAAACTTGGATCATGAAACAAGGAATAAGGTTGAATGATTGATGGTCAATGATCATTAAAATAAGATTCAAATCAATCAATATCCACTAAAACAACCATCAAAGAGTGTCAGCATCCATCAGACTCATCGTAGGTTCAGAGAAGAAAGGAGAATCAAAAAACTAAATAAGGGTTTTGAGGTAGGGTTAAAAAAAAGAGTTTTAACATTGATTTTTACTTAAACCGACATTAGAAAAGTTTTAAAAAAATGATTTTGACATTGGTTCTCTTAAAAACCGATTCTAAAAATCTGAGAGGCTTTTTTTCACATCAGTTTTTAAGAAAACTGATGTGAAAATCAACTCCTTCAAGTATTCGGTTTATAGGAAAACAGATGCCAAAAATATAATAAAGATTTTTCTACATTGGTTTTTTATAAAACTGACACCATAAATGTTAGTCTAAATAGTTCAATATCGATTATTATAATAACTGATTCAAAATATAAATCGCTTACAATTATAGTGTCGATGTATATAGAACCGACATTATAAATGCGACATTAAAATTACTCTTTCTACTAGTGAAAGTACTGAATCTCTATAAAATGATTTTATTAGTTCATAACTATCATAGAACCCTATTATAGACTCATGAAATCCATGGTACGATCAGCCCTCATGGTATTAGGGAAGATATATCCATAAAATCTAGATTGTAAATCCATCCAAATCACTTCCCAACAATGATCCGCCTAGTTCAGAATATCCCACCAATGTTTGGAAGATCCATGAAAAATATAATTAGTGAGCTTCAATATCCTTTTAGTAGGTGTCTCAAGGTGCTAGAATATAGATAAGACTGTCTCAATCCATAACTCTACAGCCTAGGGGCCACCACCCCCTAAAAAAGTAGGTTGTTGTTGCCGCTGAAACTCCCGCATAAGCTCTCCCATGGAAGGGGAAGGTCACAAAGATCCCTGGATAGTATGCATAATCCATATAAACTCCACTAATAAACATCATATCCCACATTAGGGATAACAGGTGGCACTACTAGAGGTATCACTGGTGGCTCAGGTCCAAACACCTTCGGGGCATGGTCGCCACCACCCTTCTAGCACACGACACGAATATGTTATGGTGCCATAGATCTACAATTACCAAATACATGCCTTATATAGGATTTAATAGTGATAAAATCATAGATACATGAATAATATAGGTATATTCATTTCTATGTAATAGTCACACCCCTCTGCCTACTCAAAGAGTCAGGTCTTGGTGATAGGAACATTTATATAGAACACAAGAGATACTACCTAATAACCACTGCTAAGGATGGGTCTGAGTCAATCTCTGTGTTATAGGTCTATGTTTTTGGTATACATAATTTCAATTAAAATTTATAGAGTAAAAAACCCTTTAAATATAAATTGATATCCCTATTTAACAGTGACCATTTCATTTTAGAATTCAATTTAATTTAATTTTATTCTCATTTATATAGAATTTCTCTTTTAAAGGTTGAACTATATGGTTTACCACTTCTAATCTATAAGAGCCCATACACCACATAAATTGAAGTGTGGTATCCATTTAATCACAACCACTCATTTATAAAGGTACTGCATAAAATATTAGCACAATTCATGGATATAACAATAAGCACTAGAACATGCTTCAAGCAATGCATGCAGTATGTAAACATGGCATGACATGATGCATGACATATAAATCCTATAAGATTTTTAAAATGGTGAATGATCAGTTTACTTTCCATATTGGCCCATATATCAAAGATAATCCTCAATCATAAAAATAATCATTGCACATCATATGTGTCACCCAATGGTGGAATCAAATCAAATTTAAAAAGAAAAATACAGAACAACATGCCCCATCCCATGTAATTTTTCCTTTCCCTATATGTGGGTTAGATACTCCCAAGAACAGATCATTACCAAATTCCAACACATTCTTAATCTCTTATCTAATATTCCCAAATGATAAGACAAAAGAAAAAAAGATCCATTGATACCACTTTGTAACGTCCCGACCTAGATTCCACTGAACAGTGCCCCGAGCCGATGGACCACATGGCCTTAAGCACACCTCCCCGTATTCCATAGGCTTCCAAGTAGCATCAAGGGTCTAAGGTGGTACAGTTGGGAGTCTATACCCTCATGATCAAATTAACACAATGGTGAAATGGATAGATTAATGGTGGGAGCATAATGAATAACTGATAGTGGAAGGTAAAGCATCCAATAATAGTAAATAAATAACATCTAGTATCATATAAAAATGACAATATGTCATATGTCTACCAAAAAGTAATAGGAAATCATGTTATATAATACATGTATCAAAAGATCAAATAGACCAAAAGGACCATCTCTAATAGCATCACAAGACACAACTTGGTCTTGTGCTTCCCCTCTCCCATGCTATATACAAATCAAGTATCAACAATTGGGAACTTTCCCTTATCCATACCTGCATCCACATAATCTTCCTAGGTACCATCGGCGGTCCAGATAGTGTGTGAGATAAACTCAATAGGCCACCACCAATGGTGTCTATAAATATCCAGTCAGTGCATATAATATGGTAGTGTGCAAGTAATAATGGTAAGTAGTAATGAAAGCTTTAAAGGGTTTTATCTAGTTCTTGAAGGACTTCAGGATGACAGTACCAGCTTCATCTTAATTTGGATAATCTCCAAACAAGTAACCATGTGTATAAAAATATATGGTATGTATACAAAGTGATTTCTACATCCAAATATGTGGCTACTGCTACTAGATTTAACCTGAGGTGTAACTCTAGCATCTATAAGCTATAGCATGAATCTCATGAGTATCAAGGGACAAAATTCCCAGTATCACATAAATATGGGACGCCATGGCCAGTATCACAAGAATAGGGTACACCATGCCCAATATCACAAGAATAGGGGACACCATACCCAATATCATAGTATTCGGGATTCCATGCCTGGTTTCATATAATGAAGGTTTTTCATGACCGTATATAAAAGTAAAGGTTATCATGGTTGTATATCACAATCACAAGGGTCTCCATTCCTAGTATCATATAATTAAGATCACCATGCATATATCATATCATCAGGGTTTCCATGACCATATCATATCATTAGGGTTTCCATGTTCATATCATAACTGTAGGGTCTCCATGCCCATGTATCATAATTAATAAGGGTCTTTGTTCCTATTTATAATAACTAATAAGGTTCTCCATTCCCATATATTACATTAGCAGAAAGGATTCCATGCCCATACATAACAATTAAAAAGGTACACATGCCCAAACAACATTAAAAATAGGGGTATCCATTCCCAAATTATAAAAAAATGATCTTCATGCCTGATTATATAAATTCTAAACATTCAAGGCTTTAATCAAAGCCAAAGTTAATTCATAACTCATTAACATTGAATAGTAATAAGGGAATAAGCATTGTTCTATTTAATTAGGTAACGTGTTCGCACCACTCACCTCTATTCAATTAAGCATAGATTTATAAGTGTGTTATCTATTATACACCAAAAAAATTATCCATCTCATTTAAGATATCACAATTTAAAGTCACATTAAAACCATTTAGATGATGGTTCAGCCATTTATAAATTTATAACCATAATGAAAATTTGATCAGCACACCTCATGGGGTAGCCAAAATTAGAAGAGGCCTAATCTAGTATGTATTAAAGGATTCTAGGATAATTATATCATGGATATCTAATTAAACATGATTTACATATTTTAAGGAAATTGATGGAGAATTCTCCATGCGACATCACAATGAATAATAAAATGCATCAAGACTTGAGGGATAAATACTATACCACTAACCTTATAACTGTAGAGGAGCACTCCTCCAGTATCGGCCTTTGGTTTGGTCTAGATCAAAAGAAAATGGAAAAATAGGGCATATGAGCCTAAACCTAAATAACTCCATTGAGAGAAATAAAAATGATGAAAGGCGCAAGATGAATGAAGATCTTACCAACATGCATCTGATGAGATGAATGGAGATCAAATCAGAGTCTGGATCAAAAAATTATCCAGGAACCTATGTGGAGAGGAGACTGAGATCAAAAGGGAGGAAGAAGGCCTTTGTCTGCTGGAATGAGGGAAATAAATAAGGAGCTTAATCATATAAACATTTAAGTGAAATTCAGTAATTTTACCCAAAATATTGGGTCACACATTTTGCCCACATAGTTGGCCAAACCATGCACCAACCATTCTCACCTCACTACCTAAATACCTATTTCATAGGGTCATGGTGCACAGTTAGAAAAACCATGCACCGGACATGCATTTAGCCTTTTCTAAAAACTGAAAAGAATCTGCACAAGAGTGCAACCCTAGGTGCATAGTTAGCTCAAACTGTGCACCCTTCTTTTCTCTCTGAAACACCCCACATGGTTAGGAGAAACCATACAGTCTGGGCATCACGGTTTCTACTAACCATGTGTTCCATTTATTTCTTTCACTGACTGGGGTTTCAGGCTCTGAACAAGCCTCAGACACCCCCATTTCTCCCATATCCTCATTAGGCATCCATATTAGGTAAAAAAGAATTAGACTTAAATTTAAGAGACCTGTACCTCATATAAAAATTGGGTTCTTACAAATTAAATTTGAGTTGAATGCAAGTTGCAGTGAGTCGAATCATGCCACCATCGAAGGGGAAGGCTACTAAATGTAAGAACACATACCACCAAACCCTAAACCCCCAAAACAAGAGTTTTAAAACCACCTCTAACCCTAGACATGAACTGATAGTGATTAGGGTTCACAAAAGGGGGGAATATGAGGGTGAATAAAGGAGAGGAAAAGGAAGAATTTCCTCTTAAAGATCGCAAGGGAAAATTGGCTAGAATTAGTGGAGGAAGGAGGTCCAGTGGGATGATGCATGAACGTAAAGGGATTCTCCCAGGGAGTGTTGCATGAGGAGAGGAGAAAAAATTGGTGGGCATGTCATGCAAGGGAGAGGGGTGATGGAGAGAGTGTTTTTATATTTTAGGGTTTTAAAAAATATAATTAAAAATAAAATAAAAGTCCAATTTTTTTTAAAAAAAACGGCCAGATCGCACGGCTTGGACACACAGTTTTCCTAAGTATGCACTAACTGTGCACAAAGAACTAACTAGCCAAAACTCACCCCACATAGTTTCCTATAAGCACAAAATAGTCATAATAACCATGATCCATCTATTCTAATTGGCACTATCCAATTGAAAAGTATAATTTCACAATTTTCACATGGTTTACCTAACTGTGTATAAGTCACGTGTTATACCCCAAACTCTCCAAAATTCCTACATAGTTACTCATAGGACTCGCACAGTTTTTAATTAACCGTATATAGCCCATGAAAACACAACCATGTGAGTTTATAATGAACTATACACAAGGGTGTCCATGCAGTTTTCCTTCAAATCACACACCTTAACCATGCACATAAGGAGAGATAAAAAACTTCTAGGTTTCGGACCAAAACTCCGTGGAAATTTAAAATGAGCCTCAAACTCATAAAATAACTTAAAATAAAAACCAAAGTGATAAGATCGGTGTTAAAACCTCCCCACCATGATACTTTCTTCCCAAAAAAGGTATATGGTCAAAGTAGATTTCAAAATTGAATGAATTTTTAAGGACACTCCCCAAGAGAAACACAAATTCTCTAACAATTGAATGGATTCCTCAAACAAAAATGAGTGAAATACTAAAGCAAAACATGATCAAGAACCGATCAAAGAAAGGAAAACTATAAGAAAAGGAGACTAAGCATCGGTCTCCCCACCATTTAGAAATGAACTAAAATGGTGGAACCACCAACAATATCTAACCACAGATCAAGTGAATATCATCGGAAAACCACATTACTGAAATCTCTAATGGTAATTCACAAAACTCCACTGGAAAAATCCAACCATAAGAAACCATCTCACAACCAAAAGGGGATGACTACTCCTAGAAACATCACAAATGATAGAAAAAATGGACACTAAAAACCAAGGCATCCAAGTAATAATCTTAATAATAGAATACATGTGTAACTAAGAAATGACATGGCTCTAACCTAAGGCTCACAACCAGTATATGTGAGGGTTTTAGATCTAACTCCTTGGAATATGATCCCATGTAAATTTTGATAGAAAACATAGCTCGATGTCATCCACATCCCAATTGGAAACAAATCTACACCCCAAGTATCTAATCATGCACCCTAGGTCCTTCCCATATCCAAACCAATGAATAACAAACAACCCATGGTCTACATAAAATAAGTTAAATAACAGTCATAAAGTATCAGGGCATGAAAAAATTCCTAAAGGAACATCACTTATAATGGGAAAACAATGGAAGATCTAAGAAAACACTAGCCAAGGCCTCCCTGATCCAAAACTGCTCTATGCCACTCCAATTGGAGCATGGGTAGTGTTAAACAAAAGGAGGAAGTACCCTTAAGACGAACACTCTGCTTTTATAGTAGACCTTTATAGGGGGGAGGGGGAAGGGCTCACATCAAACAAATCGATACACAAACCCTCACATGGTCATATCCCCAAAATCACACCAAGCTATACCAAAACACATGAGGGATAAAAAACACAAGATTACTTAAAATAAGATAAGATTTTTCTATAACCCCATTTTGAAAACCAAGGAACCACTAAAAATTGGGCCTTCTTTCATTCAAAAACCTGAGATTTACATGACGTGTATTATATATGCATGTAATATAAAATACCCAACTTTTATATATAATACACACTATTTATATGTCTTTGCTTGTTTTTTAAGGGTACTGAACCCTAATTTTGACAGAACCATTATTTCTCTAGAAGGATCCATGTGAGGGAGCTCCTCCTATACCTAACCTAGGGTCCTTCAGTTATTCTCCATATTAGCTCTATTTTATTCATCATAAATCACATTGGAGATGTAATGATAACCTCTTCTTTCCTCCTCATTTCTTTCTCAGTTTATCTTGTCGTCTTTTGCGCTATTTTGGTGTGAGCTAATATGCTCTATTTTCAGGTAATTTTTTAATTATTTCAATTTATTCTATTCTATATCATTTCAAAGGCCAAAAATAGATGAGTGGTCATCTGATAACCTAAGTTAATTGGTCTAGTTCTCTTTCCTAAAAGTTTTGATGTGTTGTATGATGCATCGTTGTGCCATGTGCAGAACTTCTCTGGTAATTCCTCTTAAATATCTAATAAAACTACTAGAAATGGGGTCTATCCCCATGAATCTATAACTATAGTTTAGAAAAACCATGGGTATAGTTGTTTTTTATTATCTATACCCATGGTTTTATTAAAATAATGGGTATTCAACCCCCAATTTCAACATAGCATCAGGATTCTCCTCCTCACTCTTTCATCGCGCTCCCCTGCTAGAACCCTCACTTCCCCAACCTCTGACTCCTAGCCCTCTCCTCCCATCCCCAACCAATGCCTCCCATCCATCCTACCTCTACCTCCTGGCCCTCTCCTCCCCTCTCCGACCTCCACCTCCCGGACATCCGACCACCACTTCTCGGTCCTCTCCTCCCCTCCCCGACCTCCACCTCCCGGCTCCCCTCCACTCCCAACCTTAACCTCCTGACCTTCACCTCTGCCTCAATGTCCTGACCTCCGTCTCCCTGTCCCTATCCCCTCTAATCTCCCTCACCTCCGGTGATGTCCCCCCTCCCCCCTCTCGCCTCTCTCTCCTCTGGCAATGTTCACACCAATTCATTGCATCTAGGATTGGAATTTCTTCTCCTTTCTTTTTTATTTTTTTAAACTAATCACTTATTCTTATATCAACAGCCTCAACAAGTTGAATACAAAATTTCTCTTTTGAATTGTTTATTTAATCAATAATAATTTATCTTAGAGGTAAATTATACGTCCTCACATTGTTATTGCAACATCATTTTTCATTTACAATGTTTTATACCACTATATTTTGTTCTTTGGATATAACCGAAAACACTAATAATTTAGGATCATGTTAACAGCCTTAACAAGTTGACTACACAATTTCTCTTTTTCATTGTTTATTTAATAAATAAGAATTCATATTAGAGGTAAATTCAACTTCTTCACATTGTTATCGCAACATCCTTTGTCATTTATAATGTTTTATACCACTGCATTTTGTTCTTTGGATATAACCAAAAACACTACTAATTTAGGATCATCTTGTTAAGTTCCTTTATAATATACCCTTCCCACATAAACATTCCAAGAATTCTCCCATATGTTACTCCCTATTTTATTATCCATAAGTTATTTCATTGCAGCTGATTATTTACAGTAGTGGAAGTAAATTTTTTCATGTATTTTTTAGCTACTTTAGCCCCTATCATTGAATACAAGTAATTAAGAGACTGATTTTTATTTCCCATTGGTAGAAATATTCTCTATCTAGGTAACCTTCCATTATTGGTTAAAATTGGTTCTCATATAATGTCAATCATATTCGTTTCCAATTTTGAATTTAACTCTAGAATCTTGTAATCATCAACTACACTTGACCACTCATGATACTACTCTATAATCAAGTATGGCCCTTTATTGTCGAGTTACAGTTTATTCTCCAGGAACTGAGAAATTCTAGTAAAATACCTATAAAATTACACCATCTCTTTCACATCTTTTTTCTAGTTCTAGTGTTGATGCATGAAGTTCTACACCACTGAGGACATCTTCTTTTCCGATACATTCAATTCTACTAGAATTGTGACAACATAGTCTAGGAACTACTCTAATCCCCCTAGATAGAAATCATAACTCATATATATATATATTTTTATTGAGTTTACCCCCCTTAATTGATCACTAAAACTCCCTTCTGGTTCTTTCCTTTTCACTATATAGGATATATTATACTATAAAGAAAAATATTTGGGTCCATACCTTCCACAACACCAATAAAACCCTTGAAATATTTAACTTTCAGGCTGATTCAAGATCAATCCAGCTCCATGTTCTAGTTTTCATGATGTAGTGTAAGCCCACTCCACAATTTAAATAATATATTGTATCTCCACATATGAGTGGATCCAAGATTACATTAAAACTCAACAGCTACATGATCATGCACAAACTTATTAGGAATACTATATCCAAGATCCAATGATCCACATTTAATCTATACTATCCCCACACATCCTAGAAACTATACATTCCTATTCTATATTCCAATATCACCAAGCATAGATCACCCTTATTATTTCTTGAAACCATAGGTGTCTCCCCATGTCAAACCATGTAAATGAAAACTCATAGTTATATCATCATTTTATAATTCAACTGGAGTTTATTCATAGTCTCACCACTATTCTAAAATCTTATCTTGAGTTTATAGGGCCATGCGCATAATCACTTTTTCATTGAAAACTGTAAATTATATCAAAACACTAACTCACATAGTGTATTCATATCAATATCACTAGTTATATTCATATTCCTAAACCCAAACTCCTCTAATAGTTTTATTACCCATGGGCACCGAACATTCTATCCACCATGAATACAGTTGTTATACCTAACATGTACCGATGTCACCTAGGCTAGGAATCTGAATGAGACTTCCCTTCCTGAAACCATCCATAAGGATGAAAGAACTAGCACATAAGTACTTATCTCAGAGAACCCAAGTCACCTAACACACCTATCATAAATACATTGTCAAATTTGTGTGAATTGATATTAGAAACCAAAGTTTTTACCTATGCCTCACACACCTAAATGTTCCTAAAAAATGTCCAACCAATCTGATGGGTTACCCTCAAAGGTCAGAATGTACTAAATTCCAAAACTGGAGTCATGCTAAATAAGGTAACCAATCTCTCAAACCTACTCCACACATTATGCCTAACAGTGGTCATAACTATGGGTTGAACTTATCCCCATATCAAGGTAACATGGTATTTAACATTCCAAATACTTACTTTTATGTTTCAACCACCCATTGAAATTAATTTCAACCTACCCACTCACAATTCAAGCACAAACCAACAGTTTAACAAGTAATCACTACACATCTCAAAACAAGGTCACTCACACTATGCCCTATATAAAAATTCACTACAGTTTTAGAGCCTCCTCATCATAGGGATACCACATAACTCTGGCACTCTCAATATCCCCAACCACCCAAACATAGGGTCCACATCTACTACCCACCATGTCACCAATATATATGTATATATATATATATATAATTCACAATTATTTTCACTACACTTTAAAATGTTATATTAACCCAAAAATTCCACAATAAGGGCTTAGATAAATGAAATTTCAATGAAATATTATAGATAAAAACACTTGTTATGTTTTACTTTGAATTTTATTTTAGATAGTGCCTCATAATAATAATGTTAAATAAAATAATACTATACTTTAACCATTTAATTTTAACCAAAACTCCATAGTTATGCCTCAATTAAATAAGATTTCAATTACATGCAATTTAGGAAAACATTATTTATGTAATAATTGGAATTTTTTTAGTTAGAACCTTTTGATAATCTCTCAAAGTAGTCATAGAACATGTCTTTTATAATTTATGGGATTAGATATGTAAGATGAAACCATACACTTATATGAAAAAAAAACATATAAATTTTCTCAAACACTTGAAATAACCGACTCAAGTCATATTTCACGTAAACAATAAAATTCTATCATACACAAGAATGTTACATGTTAGATAAGATTCTTGAACACACCCCCTATTTCCATACAATTCCATGAGATGAATCATATCAATCCTTCACCTCATAATCAAGTGTATCACCTATGGTTAAATTAGATCAATTATATAATCGAATAGTATAAATATAAATTTAGTCCTAGATAACATGGACTTTCCTCATACAAGGGATGGCTAGTCCCAGGGAAAATATCCATACCATGTCTCGACACATTCTTATTCTATTTTGTACCTTTCTAAAATAGTAAGACTAAAAAAACCTTTAATAACATTTTACTAGGTCCTACCACCACATAACACCAATCGGTGCTTGGAACATCGGTCGATATAATGCCCCAGGAATGCCTCCCTATATGATGGAGGATGCTGACTAATAGTGAGGGTTTCAAGTAGTATGGTGGGGAGACTATACCAGCATATTCGATTAAAAAAAGTATAAATAAATGTACTAATATAAACATATGTAAATAATACATTTAATGAAATAATTAAATGTTTCAATAATAATCAAAATAATCCATGCAATAAAAAATTAATTTTATGCAATACATTTAGGTAGTCATAATATAACCAGAATATCATAAGATAAAACTATGAAAACTATGAAAAATGGTCTTGAGTATCAATCTAGACCCAAAACCCATGCTTAGTCCTATAAACCATGCAATAAAAAACATCATGTGCTTTCCCAAATCTAAATATACAATATAATAATGATAACAACTTAGGTGCCCAAGTTCCAGGGTAGAAAGTGAAGGGTTTTATTATAACTCGATAAGACTCAAAAAATGGTGTCCCTAAAATTAAAATTCAATTGTTTTTTTTCATTAAGATGTGATTTAATAATCTATTATTGATTGTTTTATTAATATTTTAAAAAAATTAATTTAATCTAAAGTGTAATAAAAATAATACTGATGATTGATCTCTACAATGACACTCAAAATCATTTTGTATCTACTTTTTTCATCACTGGAGAGTCTATAGTCATGGTACATGTCAAATCTTAAATGGTAAAAATGTAAAAAAACTTAGGAAACCAAGGGAATAATAATACGAGAGAACCCAGATGGCTCAATATTGCATTATCTCTCAATAAAATTCATACAAAATACAAAGGGGTGAGCCTTTCCATTCTTCCAAATCCATTCTTCCAGTCTAAACTCAAGGAACCATCCTTGACATTTATAAGAATGGTAGTATTATAACCCATAGCTTACAATGAAGTTATTCCAATCAAATAGATCAAGTCTAATCTAGTTAACTCATCATTCAAAATTAAATGAGGGTAGGCCATAAGAATCCAAAACATTAATCAATGATATTTGATACATAAGACATTACCTAAATCCTAGTGGAGATTCACCTAGTCATTTCACTTCAATTTCCCTCATTTTCATTTCTTATGATAACCCTAATCATGGTGTGTGTAAAATTTAGTGTTCAATATTAATCTAATAATGTGTATTTTATTTTTCAATTGATTTTAAATTCATTTATTTTACCAGAATGACCTTTTCCTTTTTAAGAGTCTTGTTGTGACTTGTTCCATTTTGTATACAGTAGGTGTTTCTAGGTAATTATTTTATTAAAAAAATCATGAAGTGATTTAGTTTATTAAATTCATATTATAGAATATTTATACCAATATTTGATACCCATTATTGTTTTATATAAATTATCTAAATGATTTTCATTCTTGGAGATGAAGTTGTTTTCTTTAAATTTCTTTTCCCTCTTTGAATAAAAAATTTAACCATGGAAAATATTAAATTAAATGAATATGGGGCTCATTTAAAAAAAATTATTATGTTTGAATGTTTTTACCTCTCCCTTGATTTTTAAATGAAATAACCCTTGTTTAAGGGTGTGTTTTAATGTTAAAAGTTGGTTTTTTATGTTACACCTAAGGGGGGACAAAATTTTTTATCTCTCCCTTAGTTCAACTATAATGACACATACCACTCTATCATAGACATGAAACATTTATTGGAAAATTATGTTTTACCTTGTTGATCATCCCTTTATAGGATAGAGGTAAGAATTTTATCTCTGATACTGAAAGGGTTGAAATTGGTTATAAAAAATAAGGTACTTGCAATACAAATGTGAATTAACTATTAAGTTTTTATTTTCTAATAGTTTTATTTTCTATAGTACATATCCCTTTTTTAATTATGGTTTACATTGTTGATTGGAAGATAACTTTTTTTTCTTGTTATAGAATGGATAGAAGCTGGATCTATCGTACCGATAGGATTTCAACCGCGTTTCAAAATAATTTGGATAATTTTTTAGATTTTTAATTTGACAATGCTTTAGGTGGAGGTTGTATACAGTGTCCATTCTATAAATGTTTTGGAAGACCATGGTTAATATGGGTATAATTTAGCTACCATATAACAAAATTTGGATTTCAAACAAACTATTATGCTTGGTATCACTATGAAGAGATGATTCAATGTTCTACTGGTCATGAACAAAATGAAAGAAGTGGCATGGAGAATTTGATATTTGATCGGTTTCCATTTTTCCATCATCCTGAGAGAGATAGTATTCTAGTGCAAGAAGATAATGATATTAATACACATGAGTAAAATACTGAAGATGATGATGAGAGAGTGAAAAAATTATTGGATGACACCATAACTCCAGTATATCAGGAATGCACTAAAATGAACAAATTAGAATTTTTAATGCGGTTATATCATGGGAAACCCATGTATGGAATTTCTAATAGCTCTATTGATTATATTCTTACATTTTTAAAGGACTTTCTTCCTGATGGTGCAGATATTCCCTCAAATCATTACAAGGGATGAAATTTAATTAAGCAGCTTGGATTTGATACTAATAAAGTCCATGCTTGTCCGAAAGATTGCAGTTTATTTTAGGAGGAAACAGTTGATTGTAATGACTATAAAGAATGTTGTACATATCTATGGAAGAAAAATGAATATGCGACACCATCTCGTGTGGCACATAAAGTCATGTGGCACTTTCCATTGATTCCCAGACTTCAAAATCTATTCATGTCTACAGAAATCTCATCCAATATCGATGGCATGATGCTGTGATAATTAAAGGTAATGATGAGTTGCTTCATCCTATAGATGGATTATCATGGATTACATTTAATTCAAAACATCCTATTTTTGTATCTGAGGTGTGTAATGTCAGGTTGGGTCTATCCTGTGATGGTTTTAATCTGTTTGGTCAGATCCTTACTTCTCACAACACGTGGCCAGTTTTTATTCATGTTTATAATATTCCTACATGGATGTGTATGAAACAATCTTTCAATTTCTTGAGTATACTGATATCTGGACCTTCTAATCCTAGTAATGATATATATGTCTACTTGCATCCTTTAATAATAGAGTTGAAACAACTTTGGTATTTGGTTGTGCGTACATTTGATGCTTCTTCAAAGAATATGTTTCAGATGCGCGCTACCCTTCTATAGACCATAAATGATTTCCCTAATTATGAAATGTTGTCTGGGTGGAGCACGAAAGGAAAACTATCATGTCCTGTTTGTATGAAGAATACACAATTGAGAAGGCTTAAATATCATCATAGTTTCATTTTCATGGGGCATTAACGATTCTTTCCAATGGATCATCAATATAGGATGAATCGTTGAAGTTTTGATAATACCATTGAGACTGAACAACCACCTCAACATATGTCAGGAAATGATGTGCTTAATGAATTGAAAGATTTCAGTTTTTCATTAGGTAAAGGTTAGTTGAAATCTAAAAATAGGAAGAATATTGACACTAAATCCACTTACAATTGAAAAAAGAGAAGTATTTTTTAGTTGACATATTGTTCTACCAATTTGTTACGTCATTGTTTAGACATAATGCATATTGAGAAAAATATATGTGAAATGTTTCTTGCAATTATTCCGAATATCAATGGGAATACCAAAGATGATTTCTTATCTCAGCGGTACTTGTTGGATTGGGGTATTCAACCAGAACTGCATCCTGTGTGTATCAGTGAAAACAAATGGAAAGTTCCTTGTCCTTCTTATGTGATGACACTGTCAGAGAAAGATCAATTTCTGGTAGTATTGGAGAATATCAAGGTTCTTGATGGATATTCCAACAACATATCTAAATGATTCAATAGAAGAGATGTGAAACTAGAATCTTTGAAAACTCAAGATTATCACATCCTTATTCATAAATTTATTCCAATAGAAATTCTGCATTTTCTATCTAATAATGTAAGGGTGACAGTGATTTTCTTATGACATTTTTTAGAGACCTTCGTTCTAAAAGGTTATCCAAGTCATTCTTGATAAAAATGTAGCATCAGGTGCCATTAATTTTATGTGAGATAGAAAAGATTTTTCCTCCATCCTTTTTCACTTGCATGTTACATTTAACGGTTAATATTCCAACTGAAACACTTATTAGGGGATCAATTGCTTTTCAGTGGATGTATACTATTGAAAGAAATATGTTCACAATTAAATCATATGTCCGAAATAAGAATTATCCCAAAGGTTCGATTGTGAGGGGTAATCTAGCTCAAGAATGTATTGATTTTTGTTCAATGTATTTGTCTGATGTCACCGCAAGACATAACCAGCCAATGAGAAATAAAGATGACCAGTATGGGGAAATTGGGCCCTTGTTTCCATCTCTTCCCCAAACAGTAGGAATTTTTGGGTCTTATACATTGGATACATTGAGCCTTGAAGAGCGGAAGATGGCACATCGCATAGTCTTGTTTAACTGTGGTTTGTTCGATGACTATATCACGTAAGTAATTTGGATATTTACATGTTATCTCATATTATGAAATTTTACATATACCTTACACTTATTTTATCATTTTATATAGGGAAAATAAAAAAATTATAAGTATAGTTCATTAATCTTTGACTTTGACAAGGAGAGGGAATTTGCATAGCCTAGAGTTTCCTGCTTGGTTGAAATAAAAGGTATTAACTTTACTTTAATTAGTTTAAAATATAGATATCCATTTAATTTTATTATTCATATATATTTCAGGTGTTGAGTTTACTTGTTGACTTCATTTCTCAAGAATTAATAGCTTTGGATTTTGGTCCTAATTATTTGGTTTATGAATGGAAATCTTTAATAATTAATGGGTATAAATTTGTTACAATGGATAGAGCGGTGAAAATGAGAACACAACATGATGGAATCATGTTAACTACTACAACAGATTTTTATTCCAGTGTATCAGATAGTCGGTATTGATATAAAAATGTGTATTATTATGGACTTGTTGAGAAAATATTGTTATTGGATTACTACTCTCAATATAGAGTCACTATGATGAAATGTAAATGGTTTGATTCAATGAGACGATAGGGTACATTTATGGATGACTGTGGATTCAGAGTTATTGATATGATTCGATTCCTGTGTACCAATGAACCATACATTTTTGCATCAATGGATAAACAAGTGTTTTATGTGAAAGATCATCTGAGACCTGATTATGGTGTCATTAATGATGTAATCCCCATACATATTTTTCATGATGCTGGTGATGAAATTTCCACCATTGACGCCCCCATTGGTGTTGTCCAAAATATTTCATTTGATGAATCAAATTGTCCCATTGTGAGAGTTGATGTTGAACCTAAATTAGTGGTTAGAAATATATAGAAGCAACCGTATATGTTCACTATTCATTCATTTTACATTAACATGAGTTTCTCAGGTTATTATTACTATAATTAATTTAACTATGTTTCAGTTTGGAATGATATGTTTGTTTTTTGTATTTTCTGGTGTTATTTCATTAAATAAAATTTATTTTAATATACAAAACTTGGTTTAAATCTTGTTTTTAAAAAATTTATAACTTGGTAATGTAATTTTAAAAACTATGTTAGTCATTTCCTTGTAATAATTTGTACAATTAGTAATTAAAAGAATTAAAATTGGTTCCTCTCATGAATTTCTGATAGATGTAAGTTGTATGCATGAGTTGTAAAAACTATTTCTAAAAACTTTACATTTCATTCTTATGTAGATTATACCAAATACTACAGAAGGTCGAAAGAAGCAACTATTTGATCTCGATCGACTGAGGTGGGAGCGTGCATTGCCTTCTTCGCTTCTATAAGTGAGTATTATAATTGTAATGTTTTTCTTATGTATTACATATAATTTCATGTTAATATTCTTTATCAATTTTTTAGGGACATTCAGTTCCATCAAATTTAACTTCTAATCATGTTAGCATGGGTATGAGTGGGGATGCTCCTAGACCTAGATGGAGCACCCATCATACCCGTTTCCACACTAACCCACCATCAGACACCCATTCTACCACACCTTTCCATCCTCCTCTTGAGTGTCCGAGGATGTTTTTATCCATGCCTTCATCATCATATTAGATACCCTATTATTCACATGCCATGTCTTTTTCATCTTAAGGGATGATCCCACTGATGCCTCCATTATCTCATTTTGCCTCTTCTTCCCATAAGACAACTACACCACCTCCACAGATGTTTCCACCTTTACCATATCCATATCCGATGATGCATCCCCCATCCTACTACCCATATTCTACCATGTCTACACCACCTCTGATTCCTACCATCCAGCCAGCATCTGGTGAGTCTGTTCCATGAGCTACCACTCCAGTGCATGAATACCACCCAAAGCATACACTAGAACAGACACTTTCTACAGAGGTTGCTGAGTTAGGGCAGCCCACAAATCTATCACAGTCTATTGAGCAGCCTGAAGACAATTTTTCAATTATAACTATTTCAAATTATATCACTTTATTTTTGTCATGTTGTATCGTGACTTAATTATTCTTTCCCCCATCTTTTTCTTAGTTGGTAGGATCTTATTCTATGTGATGTGGGAGCACTCGGATGAAGGAATTTTGGAATCACCGGACACAGCTAATGGTGGATTACAATGGACAAAATCAGATGGTAGGTCCAAATGCAACGCAATGTAGAAGTTTCATGGCTACTTTGACCAAGTATCATGATATCATTCCGGTGGAGCCAGTGTCATGGAGACATATTAGTAAAGAGATCAAGGAAAAATCATGGGAGAAAATATGGTAAATAAAATTTTATAAATTCATATCTATATTATTAGTGTATTTAAATGAAATAACATATTCATTACAGATTCAGTTTAACTTTATCGACGGAGAAGCTGCTAAGACTGCAATGTTGATGGATGTTGGGGAGTTCTGGAACTCATAAAAGCATGATTTTTATGTTGTTTGGAAGATCAGGGATGGAATTTACTTATAGGAGGTTCCCATATTCCCCAACTGTCCAAAAAGTTAATATGAAAAATTGATTGCACATTGGAAGATTGTTAAGTTTAAGGTAATCTCAATCTTTAATGGTTTTCATATAAAATTTAATTCTTATTACTTGTATTAGAATTTTTTTTAGGAATTTCAAATAAAAACATAAAGAATAAGGATTCAATGACATATTTGCACACATTGGGGCACACTACAATGCTTGATCATGAAAATCACTAGGGACTTTAACCAGTTATTGTGATGTTATACAGGATGTTATACTAAAAATATTATTGAATAGACATAGGCCATATTTGTGCATTTATCTCATATTTTTCTAATCTAGATTTGTGCATTTCTCATTTTTAGAAAGCTGCATTGGGCATTGAAGTTCATATACCTCGTGCCAAATTATTTTTCTCCAGTAGAAAGAAAAAATATGGAAGTGCATTAAATGCACAAACACAAGATAAAATTGTAAGGTTTTTTATTTATATTTTAAATATTTATACAAAATTCATAATTTAATATGTTTATAATTTCAAAAGTCTTCCTTGGAGGCCCTCGATGGTAAGGAATATGACAACTTCGGGCCACATGATCATTTAAGTCAGGTATTAGGTGAGGAGCACCTAGGGAGAGTATGATGTCGACCAAGGAAAAACATCATCCCCTCTAGGTATTCATCATCATCAGGCTCCTCTCAAGCCTCCCAGACCTTTGAGCTGGAAATCGATCGTTCTGAAGTAGTTGAGGAAAAGAAAATATCTTTAGAGGGGCATGAAAGAAGTAAGTTGATGACCGAGCATTTCATGAAAGCTATGGAAGTTTTGAGTCAGTCATTTTCATCAGAGGTTGTTGATACTTTTGATTCATATATGGAATCAATTAACTCTTTAAATGATGCATCAGGTGATGTCAACAAGGTTCATAGTGGCGATGAAGGTGGTGGCGATAGAGTTGTTGGTGGTGAGGATGTTGTTGATACTATTGTTGGTGATAGGGATGCTGACGATGTTGCTAATGATGATAATGATGATGATGATGATGATTGTGGGAATGGACATGGGTATGGGGATGTTGGTGATGGGGGGTATTAATCCTCTCCATTTTTGACTTAGCAGGGAGACTTATGTATGTACTTTAAGAACTTGAATTGAATTATTGTATCTATGAGAATGGTTAATTTATTTTCTTCTGAAAAGTTCTATATAAATTTTCTCATGCATTTACATAAAGCTAACATTAGGATCCTTGGTCATGAATATGGGTAAGTGATGCCCTTAATACTATAGAATACTTAGATCTAAATGATATCCCATATAGTGACATTGGATTCCATTTAATATATCTTTATTTTTCATAAATTATTGAATTGATAGGTCTAAATTAATGAAGGTAAAAAAGGAATATATTCCTTATTTTTTTATAAAATTTTCATTTTTTGAAATCTAAAGTTGTTTTATTTATTGAACTGGTTAGGTTTTTTGAGATCTTAAGTCCCTGAATGATATGGTATAGGCTAGAGATTTTTTTGGGTTTATAGGTAGCTTTGTAAGAAGTGTGTGGCATTTCAATACCTTATTATTAGGGCTTGACTCAATGACCCTATTCCTTTATTATTAATGTCATTTTTTGATCTATCATTTCAATCATTTTGTTATTTACTACACATTTTTAGGGCCTTACTTGATTATTTTTTATTTTTCATACATGTTTTCATTTAGATTCAGGTGTTCTTCCATGTGGTCATATTTTTTATTCTTTGGATTTTTATTTGGGAAAATGTTGTTATAAAGAGTAGTGGAAAACACTTGCACGTGTTAAATTTTTTATTTTTTGATTTAGTAAAAAAACTATTGGAAACTATATCGGAATATTTAAAATGAATATGCAGAGTTTATTAAAAAGAACTATGAAAACGATTTTTTTTATATATTTGGTTTGATGTTTTGGGTTTTGATTATGTAAGAGGTTAAATTTTTCCAAATTATACAACTTTTTGTGGAAATCACCTTCTACACAAGGTAATTATTTTGTTCCTTTTGAATATCAATGAAATTACCCTTAATATTTCTATTCAAGATCAAAATATCACCATAGAATGATTGTTAACTCTGATTCTATTGCAGACATAGATGTCTATATGATAGTAGTAGTTGTGGAGAGACAGACTAAAGTATGATTAGTCTACTATCAGTATCATGTTACTCTAATTATATTTCACATACGATGATGTTATGTGGTTTTTTAGTTCCATCACCCATCTACCTTCTAGGGTGGGGTCTCTCCTCATGAATAATAGGATTGAAGAGGTTGTATTCATCACATTTTTAATGGAATTGAGACTATAAGAAACGTCAAGTTTTTTTTGTTACTTTCATGTGGGAAGATGCAGGTAGTCAATGATAGGAAATTATGAATGAGGTAAAGAAGTATTAGATACTCGATTTGAAGGGTTTTTGGGATCTATTTTTCTAATAGTTCTATCTTGACACCCTTATCTAGGTAAAATCTCAAGAATTTATAGAGATTAGGTAAGGAATGACATTTATGTTGGAATGTATTTCCAAATTCACTGATCTAATCTGCTTTTATCCTTATATAAGAAGAGAAGAAAAGTATGAAGTGAGATAGTTTGAGATAGGATTGAGGGAATCATTGTAGACCCAACTGAAGATGGTCAATCTCTCTTCCTTCTATGAGGTGGTGAAAAATGCAGTGTTTGTTGAAATTGGTTCCTATAGTGGTATGTGATTGAATGGTTATTCTATTGGTCATAAACAATGCTAGGATGATATAATTTGGGGAGGATCCTGACATATATGTTAGGGTGGGAGTTCCCTTCCTCTTCGTTGTAAAGGTTTTCAAGTTCAATGCTTCCAATGTGGTTGAGAAGGACACGCTAGGATTACTTTTCATTCTAAGCTAATGCAGTGCCACTGATGTGGAAAATAAAGTAATCTCAAGATTATCTTCACATATAAACTATTTGAGTATGAGAAAATGACCTCAGTAGAGTAATACATCATTGGTTTAGGATATTGGTAAAGTTAGTGCATGAACTTCTCCACCCCTTGATATGTCTAAGAGGGGTAACATGTAATAAGAGAAAATCCAATAGTCAACCAAACCATTACCAAGGTAGGTATCTAAGGCATAAGGTCATCATGATTGATCTGGCTTGTTTCTATATTCTTTAGTAGTTGATGGATGATGATGAATATGATCCTTAGATAGATAGAGGTGTTTTTTTAATATCTTATACCCTCATATATGTTTTATTTGATATTATAGATTCCCATTATTTTATTTCTAAGAAACTGGTGTCTCACTTGTGTCTAAAAGTGGAATTAACTCAGAGTATCATGAGTATATAGTCACCTTTTGGTAAGTGGTTATAAATAAGTAAAAAAAATTCACTCAATTACTATTTTTATAAGATTTTTTTGACACCTTTTATACTTTTATACTTTATATATGAGCATATTTGATCATATCATGGGCATGGATAGGATAACCAAATTCAAAGACTATTGATTAATATTAAAAACTAGCCCCATTATCTTCTCTTGATGGAACCTAATATGATATTATAGAATAATGGGATTATCTTGAATGTGAATATGGGTGGTATCATTAGAAATCTTAAACTCTCACATCTAAATTACTTTTTTAGTTATCAAAATAGTTTAGAAAAAATGAATTTAAGTATTACCTCCAGTGGCAGGCTTCTTCCCTGATGTGTTTTCCACAATTTTTTTGGGTTTTGTCATAAGTGTTAGGTGGAGTTATTAATCAAGATATCTCGTATAACTAATCTAATTCAATTCCACTATATTATATGCCACCAAAAAGTTAGTTGGTTCCCTTATCCAAGAAATCTGATGGAATTATACAATGTTTCATAGATTATCAGAAGGGAATATAATGAAAAGATATATATTTCCTAAAATAAATTATTTGGTTTGATAAGTCATAGTGGAAGTAATGGGAAAATACTTCAATGAAGAAAATTATATTTAAATTCATTAATAACAATAACATATTTTTCATAAAGACAATACACAGTTATAAATCTGCTGTAAAATGTATTGAAGATAGTGGATACCTATACATGGTAGAGGGATTAAAGAAGTTGAAGATGATCTAATCCTCTAATAGTTAATTGTTCTTATTAAGTTTAGGAAAAATATTATTTGTATTGAAGTTAGTGTATACTATACATTGTAGGGTTTTTTTATGGCTAGGTGGTGACCCTGCATCATGCCCCAGAACCATTCCAAGCTAGATGCTTTTCATTAAAATATCCATGATTATCCCTTAATTATGTAATTACTATGAGGACTAATCACGAACTTTAGAAAATGAACTAATTACTCCCATGTGTAAAGGTATCTACATGGATTACCCTAAGCATGATATCCACTATGAACTAGTAAAAAATATTCCAAAGTATCTAAAACTCAACACAATGATACTGAGACACGCCTAAGAATTCAAGTCACCTCTTAGAATCAAACAATATCAAAAAACATCAACTAAAAATTCCCCAAATCTGGAATTCAATTTGAAATCTCAATTTTCAAAAAACATTCTTATTCCATCATTCCATAATTTCAAATTATTTCTTGAATTCTAAACTCACAAAGAAGTATGGTTCTAAAACCTCCCCACCATAGCACTTCTCATCCCTAAGAATCCATATCGGAATTTCATTCATTAAACCTGACCTATCTGAATCACCATTTCAAGTTCAATTCATTGATTTCTACTTTGGAATGTCAAATGAGCTTCCATTTCACAAATACAACCACTAGGTATACTATTCATCAAAAATCAAGAAATTTATCATCATCATTGAAAAATATCTATGAAAATCTATACCTATTATCATATATCTAGAGAATCCTAAGTTACATCAAACAATTCATCTTTTGGATTATGGTGCTCCCCACCATAAGGATCATCTCATAAGTTCTGATTCTACACCATGATCCTCCCACCATCAAAATCACCTATCAAATCACATTTTTAGCAGTCCAATAAGATATAATTGGGTATATTTTCTTAATAATGTCATCCTAAAAACGTAGTGAAACATAGAAAATAGTACTTTGAGAATGTGGCTCTCAAAATTAGCATCAAGGTTGGTTTTTTTATTTTTTTCCACATTTATTCATGCCCATAAACATCTGGGTGTTCTTGTATGTACTAGTTTTTTTAAAATTATAGGCTAGTGGAAGGAACTATTTTCTATCAGATTACTTTCATTAAAGGCTCCCTATAGTTTCTGATAGTACAACAATTATATTTGGTGTTGATTTTACGCGCCCTCCACCACTCTATCCCATCCATCATAACGGTATGAAAAATCTAGTTTTGTTAGTTTTTATGCAGTTTTGTTTATCATTTCAATGCTATTTTGAATTATTACAGTTTTATTTATCATTCTAATGTTGTTTTGAATTAACTGGTCAGGTTGTGGATTCCATGGACTGGTTTTAAGAGATCAAATAGTGTCTTTAAACCTAATAGAATCATATTTTATAGGTGAATGGTTTTACCCCTTCTATTTAATTATTAATTGTGGTTATGGAATTCATAATGGTTGGTGTTTGTTAATTGAGTAGATAGGGGGTGAGTGAAGGTCAATTTAGCCAAGTTTTGCAGTATGAGATGGGTGCCATTTGAAAGGTAGTGAAACTTGATAGTAATATTTCAATCTTTTTCATAGCTATGTTTGATAAAATACTTGGTCATATAAAACAACTGATTTGATTTTTCATAAAAGAAATCAAAAGAAAACAAAGTTGTATAAAATCAATCAAAAGAGTTGGTCATAGAAAATAAATGATTTGTTTTCATTTATTCCTTGTTTGTATTGTGTATAACTACTTCTATTTTGTGGGCACACCACATATTTTGCAAGAAATAGTAAAACTATGCTTGAACTATAGATGTCAAGTCCGTACCTATAATTATGTATCAATGATATAAATAGATCCAATATGAAGTTCTATCCTCCAAGAGTTAGGTCACACAATCAGAAGAAGTGCATAATCCCTAAATCACCCTGATAGGAGACTCGAAGGGTAAAGGTCGAGCCAATGGCTCTAATAGAATCACTAGGTATTGAACTAAGTGTGCAGAAAAAAATGGAATGGATCAAAACTATGTATATAAATAATGTGTACATATTAAAAAACACAGATCATTCTTCTAATAATCCCTTGAGCCTCTTGGTTATAAGACTCTAAATCCAACAAATTCCCTCATCCCTGATGACCAGATCCTTGAGGATATCATGGAACAATTTTGGTTGGTGGTGGTAACTGTTCATACTATCAGCCACTTTATACTTCTCTCTTAGCTCCTTGTACATGTCTTCTTCCCTAGGGAACTCCCTACTCTAGTTGGTGTGTCTATCTAGGCTGTCCATTACCCATCCAACTATTATTTGGATATTATCTTACAAAATACTGCATGACATGTCCTTGACCATCATTAGAGTAGCACCACCTCTATCTCAGCTGACTAGAACCTTCCAAGGAGACCTAAAATGTAGACTCTCTATCTTGTGAATATCTTTGAATGCTTCTAGATCACCTGGATCCATGTTTCTAAAATTGGCTAGAAGCTTCCAATGTCTCAACCGTACGGTGCCCACATCTAGTGCCAACTATAGGATACTAGTCCACTTAGAATCCCTCCACCACTAAAGAACACCTGAGAACTCTGAAATAAGTTGGAATGTAATGAGATATCATACCATCCCAGATATTTCTATGGATATTGTTCAAAACATACTTTATCAAAAGAAAACATATAAAACCATATATATGGAGTATTGTGAGTGGTTAGTGTAAAACAAAGGATTTGTTTTTATTTCTTCCTAATCTGTATTGTGTGCAAATAATCCTATTTTTTGGTCTGAAAGATGGCAGGAAGAAAGAAGTGGGAAGGTAGGTAGTAGCTAGAAGCAGGAAGAAGCAAATAGGCCAGTAGCTACTGCTGCCTAGGGGAATCACCTATACCCATGGTTCATTGAACTTTGGGAATATATATATTTCGGTAAAAATATATACCCACGGTTCAAGAAAACCGTGGGTATTATTCTATTCCCAAAATTACCTATACCCACGGTTTATTGAACCATGGGTATGTTATATTTTGTTAAAAATATTTTCCCACAGTTTTCACAATTGTGGGAATAGATATATACCCACAGTTTAAATAAACTGTGGGTGTAATGAAATTTCCAGCAGGTTATCCCCACAGTTTCAAGAAAACCGTGGGTATAGGGAAATCCTGACGCTTCAGGAGCCCACAGTTTCATGGGCTATACCCACGGTTTGAAACCGTTGGTATAGGTCAATTTTCCAGTAGTGTAAATTAAATTAAATGATAAAGCATATTTAACTTAGTCCTAGAAAGCCTAAGATTAACATCGTAGGGTGACCGCCTTGAGGCTAGCCACCAAAGGGTGTTCCTTCCTTGAGGGCCTAAGATCCTTATGCCTTGAATTAATTTAAACCACCTTTTGAGGTGTGTGGAATTCTCTTGAAATGAATTTAATAATTTTCTTAACTAGTATGGTTTTTGTGCTAGCTAAACCCCTACCCTTCTTCAAGATGAGGGTGATACAAGGGTCCCAAGTTAAGGATGCCTTGGATGGGCATGTCAATATTTATAATTATAATTGAAAATGAAACTCAATACGCTGGGAGTGATACTTGGATTCTTTATAGAATGCCTCAGACGAGCTCATTAGGTGAATGTTTTACCTTGCCCATGACTGACACCTAGTTCCATAAAGGAATTTCCATGGATGGTCTAGTTGGACAATGTCATTATGATACGCCATGAGCAAAACTTGGTCCCCTATATGGTATACTAGGGATGGGCTCTGTGGGTTATATATTTACACCATGTTGAGAGTGATACTTGGGATTCATTTTAGGAATTGATTTGGATGGACTCTTATGGTGATGGGTATTTGTAGTGCTCCTGGAGAGACACTTGGGTTTCTCTTGATGAATTTCCTTGGATGGGGCCAGGGTGCCTCTTTGTTAAGAATTAAGGGTGCCTCTTTATTAATAACTAAGGATAATTTTTTCTATGTTTATGGATGAATACACCATGACAAAGAACATGCTTGGTTTCAATCCATGTTACACTTTACTTTTATAACATCCCAATAATGTCTTCCATACATGTTTCCAATAGAATCATATTGCATCTATATAAATATATAAAATTAGTTACTTTTTCACATAATGTATATGTACAAGCTGACCTTTGTTTAGAGATATCTGGCTTAGGCCGAAGTAGGTAGTATCGGTTGGGTATCCCATGAGGCACATAGTAAGATGTGGATAGTAATAGGAAACGGGCGGGTTGGGGTGGGGCAGGCCAAGCCTGTGCGGGTTTGAGACCACACGGGTTTGTCTGCAAAATCCTGCATATAATGCAAACAAAAAAATCAAACCCACCCCACCCCACATAATCCCGCGGGTTGCCCGCGGGTTTCCCACATTTTAAAAAATATATAAAATTTATAATCATTTAAATATTTTGTTTTTTTCTCATTCTTGATAGTTGTTGTTGGGAGAAGTATACATTGAAAATACCTAGAGTTTTAAAGGATGTGATAAAACATTTTTCTATCGATTAATGGTGGCATGTGGTAGCGAACTATTGTGATGCAAAGTAGGTGAATGATTAGTGAGGGGCGATGAATGATAATGTTGTTCATGTGGTGATGCAAATGGTTGGAATGAACAACGACTTTCTAAACAACAACTTGTTTCAAAAGAGACTATTAGGGTTCCCATGAGATCCTTTCCTATTTTCTTAATAAAAAAATAAAATTAAATAATAACAAAATTTAATCGACCCAAAAAATATTATGATTATAATAAATCTTTTAGAATTGAAACCATGTGAAGGAGAGATGAGTTCTATTTTTTGAGAGGTGGGATGACACATCATGTAAATATGGTGAATAATTACAATATAAATATTATAATATCATATTAAAATAATAAATATAAACCTATTTAAAATTCACATGTGAATGAATGGTAAATTAGTATAATAATTACAGTGAGAAATCATATGTCTAGGTTTAATAATAATTTTTTTATTAAAAAACTAAAATATTAAAGAAACATATATTTAAAATAAAAATAAAAAATAGGCCCACGAGTAAGCCCACACCCGCGTGGGCTCAACCCTCCTTAGCCCGCACCAACGCAGGCTCAACCCGCATTGGTCCGCACTCTAAACGGATAAAAATTTTAGGCCCACCCCGCATCTTCCCCATAAATACAAAGCCCATGGTCCATGGGCCTATTTTGCATCACTAGATGTGTATTATTTATTTATTTCCTTACTTTTAGTATTACCTTCACACTTCTCATTTTATATGAATATATTGGATTTTTCTAGACACCGTTGGTGGTAGAATATTCATGAGTATATCTCACACCCTATTTGGGCCACCTATGGTACTTGAACAGACTTCATAATTTTAGGTGTAGAAAACAGGAAGCGCCTAGCTTCCAATGTTTGATTTTCAGTACTAGGATGGAGTACGAGAGCATAGGACCAATCCTATGCTTGTGATGCTAGTGAAGACAGTTTTTGGTCTTTTTGTCTTTTTTTATCATGCTGTATATGCATGTACCCCTGTATCCTGTGTACTTATATTTTTGTATAGCATCATGACAAGATCATCATTTTTGTATATGAAATTTATTCCACTTATGCCTATTGGAAACATTGAATGATTTATTATTATTCCACTGCTGATTTTTTATTATTGTTCCCACTACTTATCATTATTATTCACCGTTGTGCTACACTCTGATCAAGAGGGTATAGTCTCCCCATAGAAACACCCTATACCCTTGTTGTTAGTCAGTAGCCTCTGGTATATGAGGATACACGCTTGAGGTCATGTGGCCAACCAGCTCTGGGCACCTCTTAGTGGATTCTGGGTTGGGATTCTACACAATCAATAAATAAGTTCTTTTATACAACATACTTCAAGACATTTCCACCATTCATCTCGAAAGGATGCCTTGAAAACAAAATTATCTAAAACCAAGACACAAATACCATAACAAAATTTCTATAAAATTATGAACGGGCCTTCAAATTATACTTTAGAAACAAATATTAAAAATCCATTTTGAAAAATTATTTGAAAACTGATTTTAAACATTAAGTTTAAATTTGAAAGTTTCCCATTATCAAAACACACACACATTTATATATATATATATATATTCAAACATTTCTAAATGCATGTATTCATATATTATTATGTTAATATATGAATATATATATATATATACACCCCTACATATGTGTATAAACACCCGACATAGCAAAAGACATTTGAAAAATGTCTTTCTTTGAGAAACTATTTGAAACCAAGAAAATAACCTGGATTTAAAAAACCATTAGTCTCACTCTAATATAAAATTCAAAGTCTTAATACCATTAAACAATTATACTAATGCTATAAATACATAAAATCAATAAGCATTTAGAAACAAATCTGAAAAACCCACCAAAAACTATTAAAAACAATCAAAGGTTGAAAAAAACCCATTTTAAATACTCAATCCATTGAGAAAGAAATAGAAACATTTAAATAAATGAATAGAATGAATAATTCATAGGAAAATAGAAATTTAGAAATCCCAAGAATAGTATAGATTATAGGGAAAAGATAAAAACATGGAAGCACCTACCTAGTTCAAGCACAGACAATGAGAATCTCTCAAATATGGTGACAGGAGAGTCCTAAGAAGAATTTGTATGCCCTGCTGATCAAAACCATAAGAAATTAGAGCCCAAAACCATCTAGGTTTATACCCATTCATGTGAAAAACAAGGTGAGAAATAAATAATAAGAGGGGGAAGTGGAAAGAGGACAATAGGGAGAGAGACCCTTACCCAGATAGAAACGCTTGAAATCGTAAGGAACATGACCATAAATTGAAGCGTGGAGGAGAGGAGAAAAAGGGGGTTTGCACATTGTCCTCCTAGGGAATATTGAGAGTGAGGTGGGGGGAATATTTATCAAGTATTATTTTATTAAATGGTAGAATATAAATTTTAAGACTTTAAAAATTAGGGGAATCGCATGGTCACCGCTTGGTTTACCAAACTATGTGCCAATCATGCACTCTTTACTGGGAACACAAGGTCACTCATACGGTTGGGAAAACCATGTTCCAATAATGAAAAATGGATCTGATAAAATTTTGACTCTACCTACATATTTTTCGCACGGTTTGGCCAACTGTGCGTCCAAACCGCAAGACTTGAAAAAAACTTTAAAATTTTAAAAATTTCAAAAAATAAAAGACCTTAGCCTCTGAAATAATAAAGATAATAAATAAATAATAAGGGTATTTTTATGAAAATTATCCCCACTATGACCATTTTTACCCTATAAGGGAACTGTAGTCCTAGTGGATGACACATAGTTCAAAATATATGAGAAAACTGATATCCTTCAAAACTAGAACATCACCCAGAGGAAAAAACACAACCCAAACCACATCCCTAGGCATAAAGGTTCGAAAGGATGAATAAGTAAAAACAAACCAAGAGAAATAAATCCAAAGGGAAGAATCCAAAAATATAATCTCCCAATAGGTCTCCCTGCTATATGAGTCGTTCACTTGTCATGGTGTCCAAGAAATAATGATGGTCCTAGAGGAAGTTATCAAAAAACACCATCTACCCTTTCTATCAAAGGAAACCTAACACTGATCATGAAACCTAACAACTCATCTATAAATTTCATCAATAAAAACAAAAACCTATAAAAAATGGAACAAGGGAGAATAGAGATACAAAAGGCTCCTAACAAAATCCATCAACACCTATAAATACACAAAAAACATTACCAATGACTCAAGGTATCAGAAGAAAAAGACCCCCCCCCCAATCGACCTTAAAAACATCATTTGAATAAAAGACCTGGAAAATCTAGTACCTAAAATGAAGAAAATTAAGGAAATACAATAAAAAAAATGGAAAGATACAATTGAGAGTGCCCTAATAAAAAACATGTCTTGAAATGATCAATATAGGCCCTAGTCTTGGGCTAAGGGAGGATAACCTGGGACTTAGTCTCAAAACACCGACTCTCGGTGAACTCAACCAATCAAAAAACAAAGCCACCATATTGGTCACCCCAAACACTCAATCAAGTATCCCCATAAAAAAAATTCTATAAGAACCAAGGCACATGTAACACAAAGTGAATGATTGCCAAAAAAATAGCACTTCCCAAGGAAAAATCAAGGGGGTGTCCAAAGAAATATAAATTCATAATTTATTTATCAAATATGACTACACTAATTTGACATAAAACAACCTAAAATATATATTTCCATCATCACTACCCAAAATCTAGGAATTCCTAAAAAATGAAGGAAGAAATCCCAGAGACTGATCATCCACTTTTTATCAAGACTTTCTAGGGGAATACTCAAAATAACATGAAACACAAACCTATCCATTCATGTTTCCCAGATTCAAATTAAATGATCCCAATATAAAATATAAAATGAATCTAAAAATACAACTCACTAAAATCAAATAACTTTTTACAAAAAAAAACCCTTATTTTATATTTAAAATCCACGACTTTAAATTTGAAACATCAAGCTTATTTTGAAAAACATACCTTGAAAACTTTTCCTTCCCTCATCAAAACGTTTTTGAATACAAATTAATGGAACTCAAGTGATAAAATTAAAATCCCCTCTTGAAAAGCACCACTCTATTTAAATTTATGAAATTCACCTTTAAAAAATTTTCAAAACTAATTCATTTCATTTGAGAACATATTTTAAATCATCCATTTATTACTAAATTCATTTTAAAAATTCAAAACACGCCTTTCAAAATTAAAAATTGATCTTCTCCACCTATAACCATGCTCTCTTTTTTCTAAAACCATTTCAAAATGAATAATTCAACTTTAAAATCATAATATTTTACTTGAAATCTATTTTAAACTCCAAAAAGCTCTTTATAAAATAATAAAAACCCAATTAATAAACATTACACAATATATGGTCAACCTAAATGGGACCAGTGGTCGTGAATGAATTTTTCTCATGGCTTAGTGGACTATGTTCCAACCACACAACCATCACTAAGAATAATATAGTGAAGGTATCAGAGCCACATCGGAAGATGGTGGGCTATATGTTTTAAAAAATTTCATCTTCGGGATGACAAGACATTTCATCTCCAGCGATCTAGGCCCTGGTACGGTCCAAGGATCCCACATAAATTAAACAGATCAAAAAAATAAAATAAAAAACATACCTTTTTATCTGAATTTTTTCTCGACATATGCTTGTTGTCGGTGATCAATGATTGAAGGATCTAAAGAAGAACCCCTCTAGATCATCCACACACACTTTAAAAATCCATATGTGCATCGATCGTCGAATTCTAGGTTCTAGCATAGAGATCCAATGACACCTTTTATACCCCGACAATCACCACATCAATGTGCCTTCAATGCTAAAATATAAGATCGATCTGATCACTTGGATCAAGAGCTTCTCACTCTATAAATTGGGAGAGGAGAGAGATGATATGATGAATTCCTAGTGAATAGTCATCATGCGAGAGCGTCTCTCCTCCTATTTATAGTGGATGTTCAAATACCCAAAAAGGGTTCCCCAATCCCCATTTATTAAATATCCACTAATTAAATAATTATGATGAAATAAACTGCATCATAAATATTATTTATATTTTATCACATACTTGAAATATATATTAAATATATTATGTGATAAAATGGAGTCATTTAACTTGACTCAAAATTCCTGATAATATTACAATAGTTTGGGGAGGGAGATTACAAAGAAAAAAAGAGACTTGCTACACCTATAATTACTTGTGGAGACTCAAACCTGGAATATTAAAATAATAATCATTCAAATAATACCATTATTGTATTCACTAAACACCTTGTGAATACCTGTAATAAATAAATTCAACCCAATTATTATTAACTTGAATAATAATGAATTTATTTATTTATCGGTGATCAATAACTTAGATGGCAATTGGACCCTATGGTGGTACCTACCATGTCCAATATACATATTCACCGGAATAAGGAATATTCTTGAATACACTATTATGTGTGACCCTCTAGGCCCTTATCTTGATAGTAGTGAATAATATTCATAGACCAAGAGCGGGTTTTGGAAACACATCAAGCCCCCTAAAGAGATAAGGAATGTTCATAGAAATGACAACCAACCTATGAACATGTACTTTGTAATATAGTCTCTTTTTCTTTAAATATATTATAAAGAAGGATGCACACTTGTGTCGTCACCCTTTCTTTCTTTATTATTTGTTGATCTAACTAGATGGATCTATCCTCAAATTCCATGACCATAGTCTTATAAATGTACCACCATCCTAATCAACCTGGCCTAAGATATTACTTCCTTAACTCGGAAGCGATAAATCCTATCTTGATCATTCAACCAATTCCATACCACCAATGATGCACCCAACACAAGATACCTCACCATGATTTTAATATCAGGGTTTTTCCATACATCAAAGTATGTGATCAAATGGAGCACATTGACAATGATCTCAAGTTAGGAGACCAATACACATGTCTATAGATAGGAATAACCAATGACACATGAAAACATGTGGTGTTCCTATTAGAGGGTTTGTCCTCATGATCTCACCTACCAGAGATCACCAAATGTGAACTTCAGGAGAAGAATTCTCAATTCTTATGAGCCCCTAGTACCTGATAGTTAGACATAAACTGTGACCAGTTTGTATGATGTATATATACCATATGACATATATTTAAGATTAATTTCATAGTATCTTTAAGTTCTCATTATACCCTTGGATCCTTTATAACCTTTTGATATGAAAATTAATCCATGAAAATTACCATTAAATAGTGGATGTAGAAATGTCTACACTATAATAGTAAGTATATATCATATATAAATCACTGTATACATGATATGGTATTGGAAAAGTATTGATATAGTTGGGTCTAGAGAACCCACTATTATAACACTCTCACTTTCACTAGATCCAACTTGATAACGAACCTTATTATCTCTCACATGATAAAGATCACATTTCTACTAAGTTATAACTTTATTTGTTGGGTATGATACATTTTTGTTGTGTGGATTGTCATCTATGTGCAGCCTCACCTCCTTGAGTAAAAATTCTTAAGAGATTTTATCCCCTAGTATATACCTTTTTTCCATTATCATAACTTGACATATTTTCTAGTACCATTAATATAATTACCATCATGATAAAATTTTACTTGGTGCGATTCCAAGAACTGGAAAAAATCATTGCATATTTTAAAAATTTTATTAGCTACCTTAGATGTTACAACATACTCAGTATTTGTAGGTATGGATACCACTAGATTATATGATCTTATCTCACTCATCACCTTTAGCCTGACTGTGACATTAGATCACATTGATCTAAGGAATACTAGTTTGTGTCCCCTAAAAACTAGTATCCATTCTTCTCCACATACTAGGTATATATCTTCTATACTTATTCTAGTACTATTGGATAGTTTTAACTACTTCCCTTGCAGTTATCTGGGATATAACTAATATTTTCCTACCATAAAGTATATGTTGGAAATATCATTTCTTGTACATATCATTTCCTATGTGATTGATCCATCACAGAAGCATATATAATTTAACTTACTAATTTAATCTCCTCTCATGCCTATACATTTCGTCTTAGAGGGATTTAGGCCATGTGACATTGGTAATAATTCTCTCTTGAATTATTCCAGCTTTTATTTTCAATACCATGTCAGTATATGTACAATTGACTAGGTCTAAATTTTTTTTGGATCTACCTTAGTAGATCATGTTCCCTATAACTTAGGTTATTACTTTTATTCAATCACTGTAGAATTAATTTCATCCCCGTCTTAACAAACTATAATACCCATAGTTGTTTTCTATATGTTACCAACCATATTTAATTTGTAAAACAATGGTGCTCCCACTGACCTTTGGTAGACACATGGAAAATATTTGTTCCAAATGAATTCTCTAAGATCTTTTTTCTTACTTTTAATCTAAAACTGAATTTCAGTAACTTGCAAACCTTATTGGAATTTTTTGATGTCATCATCCCTTTTTGGTAGAGTCGTATTGACACCTTCCATGATTGGTGATCATTACATCCAATGAACAATAAAATGATCATATAAATTAGCCATGATAAGTAAAATTCTAATATATTTAGGCATAAAAACTTAGTATAACCAATCAAGCCTTATCGGTACAACATTGGTACCATCCATGTATCATATTATTTTAATACTCACCATAGTATTCAAAATAATAATCCCCCTACACTTTGATACATGGAATCCATTATTGAATTTCAATTGATCTTTTCAATTTTACCTATTTTCCATATACTACCCACTTGTAGGAATTATTATTCTCACTGAATAATGTATCACTGGCCGCAGTGAAATATTAAACCATCACTATGGTTTTAACCTTACTATTCAATATGTGTCTTTGGAACATTCCTCTTCCACAAGCTCTTTTGGAACTTGTTCCTATGCCAACTACTTATGCATCTTGGGCATTAACTAAACCCAATTAAATTTGCCTCCCACTATCTCAAATAGAGATATACACCCTTATATATAAATATTTTCTATGACTTGGCTATCAATTTTCTATCTTAGTTATTTCTATAATATCCTAATAAACTTTTAGGATAATTAATTTAGATGAAATTTTTGTTTTTCTCGATGCAAGTTTGTTTATATCGTCAACAAACTCTTTACTTCTAAACACATGTTCTTATGACATAATGGATTTCCATCATACTATAACTTATATGATATCCATTTTTCATTATATTTGGTATATGGTTATAGGATATCACTATTATTTGTGAATAACATCTTGAAATATAATGGAAGTATCTAAAATGGACAAGTTTTAGCATTGATGCTCCTTGCATCATGACTCTGATGCGTGTAAAGAAATGTGTGTTTAGGAATTTTTTCACACTAAATTTTATTGATCAATGTTAAAATATAAGAGTTATCATTGATCCTCCTTATTAAAATCAATGCCGTGATGTAGATAAATTGATGTTCATTTAGGAATTACTCCATGCTATATTATATTGATTGATAAATGTTTGGTCAAGATATTCTTTTTTATGCCATCCTGAAGCATCTTATATCTTCTGAAAATGCATATTAAATACTTCACTTTATCATTCCTTAAAGACTTAAAGGAATCTTATGAAATATATTTACTACCTTATAATTGTTCACTCTCACTAGCTGAACTAATTTCAAAAGCTTTATGACGTACCTTCATTGATAAAGGTTTCTTTGTCCAAAACTAAATAAGTATATATGTCGATAATAACGAAGGTATTTAGATCCACTATGTCTAAATACCATATTGGGTATATCCTTGATGCCCAATTTTAGTTTTACTTGAAAAATAATTATCTTTCCACAAATGGGTAAATATGTCTTACATTTGATATTCATCAGGTATTGTATATGATTAAAGTATCATCAAACTATTTTTTGAGTATGAAACACCACAAATAACATTAATTTCTTAACCAGAATAATGTCTCCTTATGTCCAAAGGGAATGTGAGATAAATATTTTTTTATACTCAATAAATGTTCTACTAGAATCAATCATTTGGAAATTAGAAGTTGTGTGTTTCTCTCTACTGACTTAGGAATCACCCTTTCTCAACCACTTGGAGAATACACCTTACTTATAGTAATGTTTCTATACTTACTTGGTTATTGTATTTAAATACACATATGTAATAAAACATATTGTATTTAATACTCAAGAATTATTTCAGAAATAATACTTATAATTTATGAATATACTTGAATAAGAAGTGATTACTTGCTTCTTTAATTCAGTTCATTGAATTTAAACTTCCATAGATTTATTTTATGATATGTGAAGTGAATAACCTCCAATTTAATACCTAACTATTTAAAGGACATTATGAAGGTGACTTTGGATTTACTCTTTCCATTGGTCTTATCACCTTTTCTTTCAATTTTTTCGGCATAAGAACTGGATATTAATCTTTCTTTAATGTTATTATTTACTTGGTAAACCTTACCTAAAGGTAATGAAATTTTTACTCCATCATGTTCATTTTGTGATCTTAAATGAAACTGTAATAATTTAGTGAAAAGATGTAAGAATGTGATGTCTTGAAAGATTATGGTATATCTTTCATATTTACACATAACTAGTGTAATGTCATACATTCATATCTCACTTCACTTTCTCCCCATAATCTTCTCAGAGATGAGACAACATGTGAAATCATCTATGTCCTGATTTTGTAACCACAACTAACATCGAACATTGATGAAAACATTATGACATAACCATCATATGTGTCATACATGAGTCTCCTATAATCATTTTTACACCCTTTCTCCTTGAGGTGGCTTAATAGGTATTGGGGACACCGACATCTTGAATTTATGATATCATAGTATTGTGACCAAGAACATGTACTACACTTGGAAATTCATGATAGTTTGGACATTAACTTTATCCATGATTATCACAATGTATTTTTTGGTATTACTTCCCATTTTCTATAAAATAAAATAAAATCTAGAATATTGTACTTTTATCTTGATTATCAATTTAGGCATTATTGATTAATTAATTAAACCATTAAATGTATCCTACTATTTTATCGAATTCTAGGAACCCTCTGTACTAGAATCAGAATACTTTATCACTTGAGTATTCTAGTGGAAAGGATCCTTGAACTTCCCCTAATAGTCTACAAGATTTGGCTATACCACCACTTGGATAGTTCAATGTAGGCATTTGACTAGCCAACCATATTAACCTGTGGCTCATTGATCTATTGAGTGAAGTCATAGCTTTTAAAATCATAAACTTGATTTACTCAATGCTTGCCTCTAAAGTTGCATCAAGCTAGCTTTGGATACTTATTTGATGAAATTTTATTTAAGTCAACCCACCACTCTAATAAGAACTCCCCATTAGTAAGAGACACCCTCAACTTCGGCTGGAAAGCACCCCAAACACCCGGTTTTGTTCAAATTCAAATGATAGAAGGCATTGTTCAACTTAATATTTTTTTAGGGTTTTTTATATTTTTCTCAATGAATGTAATCCATTTCGATTAATATTTTTCATTATATGTTATCACACTCACAAATGAACATTAATAAAAAACATTCATCATTTCTTTATGCATTTTATTGTTTATTATTTTATGTGGTCTCTACTATTGTGCACATGCATATAATAACAAAAAAAATGCATAAAGGAAATAAACTACCTGACTGATCTTGAGAATATAAAATTGGTTGATCCATTTTTAACTCAATGGACCAACCATGGCCTATAGGTAACATACCTGAGTCATGGCTTGACTCATGGTGCAACCTGTCCCCATCCAGTACATCCACTACTCGTCTGACTTTCACCTCATCTTGGTAGGGTCCACATCGTAAGAATCATCATCAAAAGGTATAAGTGTACTCATGCACAAATGAGGGGGACTAGGGGTGCAATATACAACAGACATATTTGGACGTGCATACCCTTATAAATATTGACAAAAAAATGAAAATGCATAGATCATATTAATTATTTATAATCATTGCACATGATTATAAATAATTAAATAAAAACATCCATAGATACACATATTTGGTCAGTACTCAAGACCGGTCAACGTGTAAAATTAATGCATGATAAAATTAAATTGAAATAAATTAAAGTACAAGGGTATTTAATTAAATTAAATGAATTGATTAAATTCAAATAATTTAACTATATTTTCTCTTATAATTAATTTAATTTTAATTCTAAAAATCAAATTAATTAAATAATATAATTTAATACCAAAATTAAATTATTTTTTCCCAAGTATGAAAATTATATTTTAAACCAAAGTTAATTTAATTTAATTAATTAATTTAATACATCTGGGCCCCGAAACCCTACACAGGGCATGCGAGGGTTTGGTCGAACCCACATAGGCCCATTCTAGACCATCCAAATCTCATGCCAGGCAGGTCCTCCTAGACCTGTTCGAGATCAAACAGACCCGCCTTGAACCCTTACAAGGTTGGTCGGGTTAAAATGGACCCACACAGGAGTTTCATGCGCTAACAAGGAGTACCTCATATGCCTTAGATGCATGTGACAACTGGTGATGGTGTCTAGGCCTAATCAAGTGAGGCGATGTGGCAGATCAAGGCCAGGGTTACCTCACTAATCGCTAGATTTTACTGGATGTGGGAGGAGGGGATGATCAAGAGGCTCGCTGGTGGCGGTCCCTAACAGTCTAAGAGAAGCGATGTCACGGGATCCAATGGCGGTGGTGGCCTCTGGACCAGGTGGAAGCTACGGCGACACGATGGGAGGTAGCATCCAATATCGTAGGTGCGACCATAGGTACCACCAAAGAGGACAGGCGTTTGGTGGTGGGTCTTTGTTGATCTATGTCGGTTGAAGTAGAAGGTCATGACATCATCATCTCACCGTATCTGGCTGAGGAAGATAAGGACGCGAGCGGTGTTCGACCGGTGTGAGACATCTTTTTGGCAGAGAGGTCATTCGAGTGGCGGCCGATGGGAGGCTTACGGGGCAACGATCAGGCTCGGGAGGAGGTGGTGGTGGTCATGGGGCTTAGCCAATAGTGGGGAGCATGGGGTGGCCAACTTCAGGGTGGCACCGGTTCAATGGTTGTGAGTGGCCAGCACGCGATGGTGACCACAGACCAGACAGCTTCTGTAGGAGAGTTTTTTTATACTCTTTCTGAAAAAAAATAAAACTTCCTAGGTTAATTTTTTTTAAAAAAATACCGCTTAAAGGCGGCATCGGTGATGCCGCCTTTGCCCTAAAACAATATTTTTTTCTATTTTAATTATGTTTTTTATATATTTAAAATTTTAATGTTTTATTATTATGTTTGTATGGTTATATATATATATATATAATAAAACTTAATGTTTCAACATAATTTATCTTTTATAAGCTTTCTAATCCACCTACTTGAAACTTAAAAATGTTTTAAGTACGTGAATTTGCTAGCCTATATAATATAAACTATAAGACCGATATGAATGAAATTTTAAACATTTCTTAAACATATAACTAGTAGTCCAAAATAAAAATAATTTCTTAAAAAAAATTGGTGTAAAATTATTTATCAGATTTCTAATCCACCTACTTGAAATATAAAAATGTTTTAAGTACGTGACTTTTCTAGCCAATATAATATAAACTATAAGACTGATATGAATTAAATTTTAAACATTGAATAAACATATAACTAGTAGTCCAAAATAAAAATAATTTCTTAAAAAATGTTGGTGAAAATTTATTTATAAGATTTATTATCCACCTACTTGAAACTTAAAAATATTTCAAGTACGTGAATTTTCTAGCCTATATAATATAAACAATAAGACCGATATGAATGAAATTTAAAACATTGCTTAAACATATAAATAGTATTCCAAAATAAAAATAATTTCTTAAAAAATGTTGGTGAAAATTTATTTATAATCTTTCTAATCCACCTACTTGAAACTTAAAAATGTTTCAAGTACGTGACTTTTCTAGCCTATATAATATAAACTATAAGACTGATATGAATGAAATTTTAAACATTTCTTAAAAATATAACTAGTAGTTGAATTTTTAATTTTTATTTATATGGGTCTTCTGGTTTATATTTTATAGGCTTTCAAAGTCAAGTAGGTGGCTTAGGATCCTCCTCGACATTCATTCTTTTTACTCTCACTTCTGAGTTATATTTCTTACATTCCTTTCATTATAATTTATTTATTTTATTTATGAAACTCTTTATTTTCCACAACTTTTTAGATGATTAGGATATCTTTTAAATTTTATTTACTTTGTTTTTATACTGTAGATTTTTTAATATTTTAAAGTTATTTACTTAAAATTTACTAATTATTTCTATGTTTCAAGTAGTCAACTTTGAAAGCTGTCAAATATAAATTGTGCCTAAAATATAAATGAAAACTAAAATACTGGATAAACATATAAGAAGATCTAATAGTAATAATAGTATTTTGATTTCAGTAGACATAAAACATGTAAATAAACATGTACAATCAATTTCTATGTATGTGTTGATGAGATTATGTCCCACATGGTGGTCTGCGAATAGGACGTCTATGTCGAGTGCGCAGTAGAGTTTGATGACTTGGAGAAGGCTGATCCTCGGGAACTAGAATGTCGACTAGTGAATCCTCCATCTATGTGTCAGTGGGAGGAGCTGCCAACTGCATCTTGTACTGCCCTCTGGATCCTTCTCCCACTAGGGTGGTAAAAGGACTTGCCTCTATCGTAGTGGGGAACCAAGCCTGCAATAGAGCTATACCCCAAGACGACGATGGATCTGGAACCCAAGACTGCGATGGATCCCAAGCCTATGATGGATCTGGAACCCAAGATGGAGAGAACTTCGGATATCCTGTCAGGAAAGACAGATCGCATGCCACCTGAGGCACATCCTGAATCGGTTGATCCTAGACTACTAGAGGGCCGACCTATGCTTGTGGAATAAGTGGGCCTCACGTGCAGCATGACGCTATCTACGTCACTGTGGTCATGGCTCCTCAGCACTAGTAGCAGCAGCAGGATGTTCCTCTGGGGTAGGAACCTTCTCTCTCTGGGATGGACACACAAAGATGATCCTAAAAAGCGCACAAAAAGATCCCCTCACCTCCAGCATTGTAGCATGGATGACTGCCCGGCTAAATACCCCCTCCTCATCATCATCACTCATGAGAACAATATGTTCTATGTGACTACCCTGTAGAGAGATTCAAATTGAATTATAAAATAGTTCAATAAACAAACTAATGGAAATTTATTGACTTACCATCCTCTGCATCTCTAGGTCGGGTTTAGTAAGATACAGTATAGACTTCAGTCTATACCATGGCGCATACTCAACCTACTCTGAAAGAGAAAATTGATTCGTAGGAACACTCTGAATACAAAACTCTGCACGTTTGTTCCAGCAGTCGATAAAGATGGCATGTACTCAGGACCAGTCATCATCCTGAATCCCTGTCAGCTTCATCCCATGAAGTCGCTCTGTTTGTCTTGATGGAAATAGAATCGGCTGAGTACGTCAAAACCAGTGCATGACTCAATCAGTCTAATACCACTCAATAATATGGAAGTGATTGAGGGGCACTATAGACATAACATCCTCAAGCCCATCAGTGCATTATGTTGGCAATTGTTCTGTAATACTTCAATATGGAAGCTATGAAATCTGAAATGATAAGTGATTTTGTCAAAAAATCACCTAACTAAAAACCAAAATTGATGCTATTATTAAATATGTTAGACAGTGATAGATTGTATATACATACCGAGTCAGGTAAGAGACAGTCCAACTATAGACGATATATGCCCAAATGTTGTCTCGGAACCGCGTCAAAATTGTGTCACTAACACCACCTATAAAATACATCATCGATAGTGAAAAATAATGAGAAATTAAAGTCAATAACTCATAGTAGCATCATAAACCAATAGAAATTACTGATCATACCAGCGTCCACGTGGAGCGTCATGCAACACCTCCATCTCAACTGGAAGACCAGCAAGCTCAGGGCAAAATTATGGGATGCGCTCCCATGCCCACATCTGAATAAGGATGATGCATCCCCCGAGACCTATGCAATCACTATGGGATAGCCTGCATAATGCTCTGTACGTGTATACCGAGCAGGCTAATCCCCATTTTTATTTCCCAGTTAAATCAAAGTCCTCTAGTAGGGGTAGATACATCATGTGCACGTACATCCATGAGTGATCAGTATACATGGTCCTGCCAATGAGATGTAATATATATGTATGGGCATAACACATGATAGTCTGCTCATCATCATCATCCTGTAAATGTGGAATCTGCGACTCCAACCAAGGCACAGATATGGACGCTCCATCTATAACCCTACAGTCAGAAAAAATATCAACGCCTAAAAAGCACTGAGCAAGGTTTGGCCAAGCTTCACGGGTGAGTCCAATAATGAGTCTCCCCTAGATAGGAAGACCGAGAAGCACCGACACATCCTCGAGGGTGATGGTCCTCTCTCCCTCAAGCAGGTGGAATGTGTGTGTCTCTGGTCTCCACCTCTCAATGAGGGAAGAAAGTAGGTAATGGTCTACAAATGTGAAATCTGATATGGTAAGGCCATAGAAGCTAGAACGGTGCAAGTATGGTCTAATGGCATGTGTAGGTTCCCTATGATGAAAATGGTGTGCTCGACGCACCCTGATCGATTGATTTGCACGACCCTCTAACACGACCTACAAAATATGGGTAGGCTGCTGAGTGAGTAGTATGGTATCATTAATCTTCATATAAAAAAATAAAATGATTCGTAAGTGTAAAATGTAAATATAACATTATGGTTAACATAATGTTATGACTTATAGAATGGAAGGAATGAAATGTTTATTCACATTGTTTTATGGAGTTATTTTTACCAAAATAAATATAATTCTCTATGTGTTTTGGTTCTGAATGAAATAAAGATAACAAGAGGAAAGAAGAAGAAAATAGATGGAAATAATTATGTTGTGAAATAATTTTATTAATGAAAATATCATTGTAAGAATTTTATTAATTGATACATGATTTAAGGAAATTTATCTAGGTTTTTGGATTTTTTGGAAGGTTTTAGGGTTTAGGTATATGATTTTTGGGTTAGGGTTTAGGTTTGAGGGTTTAGGGTTTCGAATTTTGATATTAATGTTTAGAAAAGATGTTTTTGGGTTAATATTAATAGGGTATTTAGATATTAGGTATGTTTCAATAAGATATACATTTTTGGAATAATGGAATACTGATTTTTAGAATCATAGAGATAATATTTCTAAATTATTGGGTCTTGAATTTGGTTAGACATATTTTGGAGGAGATTTATGATTAACTAATTATGGATTAGATTAAGATAAACCATGTCAATTACTAATGATGCTTTAGGAATTTATCTAATTATCTATATTGAATAAATTATTCTATTCATTGTGATACTATTATTTTGTTATAGAAAATCTTATTAAAATCACTACTGGAAATTCGAGCTATAGCCACGGTTCTAAACCGTGGCTATAGGCCCTCAAACCGTGGCTATAGGTAATAGCCACGGTTTGAGGAACCGTGGCCAAGTTTGGCGTGGCTATAGGCCTAGACCTATAGCCACGGTTCCAAACCGTGGCTTTAACTCTATAGCTACGGTTCAAACTGTGGCTATAGGTTTATAGCCACGGTTAAAACCGTGGCTGTATACCTAATGCCACGGTTTCAACCGTGGCTATACTAAAGGCCGGACAAAATCTATAGCCACGGTTTAAAACCGTGGCATTATGTCTATAGCCACGGTTTAAAACCGCGGCAATACATCAATAGCCACGGTTTTGAACCGTGGCTATAGGGTGTCCAAATTCATAAAAAAAAATACCCCCTGGACACACCCTGGACACCCCCATGCCACCCCCGGCCAGTCCCCCCTGCCAGTACCCCCGGACAGCCCCCCGTGCACCCCCGGACAGCCCCCCGTGCACCCCTGGACAGCCCCCCCGGCCAGCCCCAGCCAGCCCCCCGTGCACCCCCGAGCAGCCCCCCGACCAGCCCCGGACAGCCCCCCGTGCACCCCTGGACAGCCCCCCCGGCCAGCCCCAGCCAGCCCCCCGTGCACCCCCGAGCAGCCCCCCGACCAGCCCCGGACAGCCCCCCGTGCACCCCCGGACAGCCCCCAGCCCCCAGCCCCCCCTGCCCCCTGCTTGTCCCCCTGCCAGCTCCCCCCCTGCTAGTCCCCCCCTGCCCCCTGCTAGTCCCCCACTGCCCCCTGCTAGTACCCCCCCCCCCCCCCCGCCACCCCCCCTTCTTGTCCCCTTGCCAGCCCCCCCTGCCACCCCCTGCCAGTCCCCCCTGCCCCCTGACACCCCCCCTGCTAGTCCCCCTGCCCCCTGCTAGTCCCCCACTGTCCCCTGTTAGTCCCCCCCCCCGCCACCCCCCCGCTTGTCCCCTTGCCAGCCCCCCCAGCCACCCCCTGCTTGTCCCCCTGCAAGCCCCCCCTGCTTGTCCCCCTGCCAGCCCCACCCCTGCTCCTGCCAGCCCCCCCCCCCCTGCCCCCTGCTTGCCCCCCTGCCAGCCCCCCCCCCCCTTCCCCCTGCTTGTCCCCCTTCCAGCCCCCCCGGCCACCCCCCTGCCCCCTGCTTGCCCCCTGCCGCCACCCCCCCCCCCCTTCCCCCTGCCAGCCCCCCCGCCCCTGCTTGTCCCCCTGCCAACCCCCCCTGCTGGACACCCCCCTGTCCGTGCACCCCCGGACAGCCCCCCATGCACCCCCGGACAGCCCCCCATGCACCCCCGGACAGCCCCCCGTGCACCCCTTGCCAGCCACCCCCTGCTTGTCCCCCTGCAAGCCCCCCCTGCTTGTCCCCCTGCCAACCCCACCCCTGCTCCTGCCAGCCCCCCCCCCATGCCCCCTGCTTGCCCCCCTGCCAGCCCCCCCCTTCCCCCTGCTTGTCCCCCTTCCAGCCCCCCCGGCCACCCCCCTGCCCCCTGCTTGCCCCCTGCCGCCACCCCCCCCCCTTCCCCCTGCCAGCCCCCCCGCCCTGCTTGTCCCCCTGCCAACCCCCCCTGCTGGACACCCCCCTGTCCGTGCACCCCCGGACAGCCCCCCGTGCACCCCCGGACAGCCCCCCATGCACCCCCGGACAGCCCCCCGTGCACCCCTGGACAGCCCCCCCGGCCAGCCCCGGCCAGCCCCCCGTGCACCCCCGGACAGCCCCGGACAGCCCCCATGTGCACCCCCGGACAGACCCCATGCAGCCCCCATCCCCCCTGCACAGAACCCCGGAAACCCCCTGCCCCCTGCTTGTCCCCCTGCCAGCCCCCCCTGCCCCCTGCTTGTCCCCCTGCCAGCTCCCCCCCTGCCCCCTGCTAGTCCCCCACTGCCCCCTGCTAGTCCCCCCCCGCCACCCCCCCTGCTTGTCCCCTTGCCAGCCCCCCCTGCCAGTCCCCACTGCCCCCTGACACCCTCCCTGCTAGTCCCCCTGCCCCCTGCTAGTCCCCCACTGCCCCCTGTTAGTCCACCCCCCCCCCCGCCACCCCCCTGCTTGTCCCCTTGCCAGCCCCCCTGCCGCCCCCTGCCAGCCCCCCCTGCTTGTCCCCCTGCCAGCCCCCCCTGCTCCTGCCAGCCCCCCCCTGCCCCCCTGCCAGCCCCCCCCCCCTTCCCCCTGCTTGTCACCCTGCCAGCCCCCCCGGCCACCCCCCTGCTTGTCCCCCTGCCAGCCCCCCCTGCCCCTGCCAGCCCCCCCCCTGCCCCTGCCAGCCCCCCCTGCCAGCCCCCCCCCCCCCCCTTCCCCCTGCTTGTCCCCCTGCCAGCCCCCCCCCTGCCCCCTGCTTGTCCCCCTGCCAGCCCCCCCCCCCCCCCTGCCCCCCTGCCAGCCCCCCCTTCCCCCTGCTTGTCCCCCTGCCAGCCCCCCCTGCCCCCTGCTTGTCCCCCTGCCAGCCCCCCCTGCCCCCTGCTTGCCCCCTGCCACCCCCCCCCTTCCCCCTGCCAGCCCCCCCAGCCCCTGCTTGTCCCCCTGCCAACCCCCCCTGCTGGACACCCCCCCTGTCCGTGCACCCCCGGACAGCCCCCCGTGCACCCCCGGACAGCCCCCCGTGCACCCCCGGACAGCCCCCCCGGCCAGCCCCGGCCAGCCCCCCGTGCACCCCCGGACAGCCCCACGACCAGCCCCGGACAGCCCCCCGTGCACCCCCGGACAGCCCCCATGTGCACCCCCGGACAGCCCCCCGTGCACCCCCGGACAACCCCCCCGTGCACCCCCAGACAGCCCCCCCGTGCACCCCCGGACAGCCCCCATATGCACCCCCGGACAGCCCCCATATGCACCCCCAAACAGCCCCCCGTTGACCCCTGGACAGCCCCCCGGCCAGCCCCGGACAACCCCCTGTGCACCCCCGGACAGCCCCCCGACCAGCCCCGGACAGCCCCCCGTGCACCCCCGGACAGCCCCCATGTGCACCCCCGGACAGACCCCATGCAGCCCCATTCCCCCCGGACAGCCCCCCGTGCACCCCCGGACAGCCCCCATGTGCAACCCCGGACAGCCCCCATGTGCACCCCCGGACAAACCCCATACAGCCCCCTACCCCCCTGCACAGAACCCCGGGCGTTTATCAAGCGCGCGCAACGCTTAAAGAACGCATAATGAGCCCTACCGCGCAGACCACACGTCCGATTGACGCGCCGTCTGCGCGTGCACGTCGCGAATAATAATGGGATTGTTGTCCTGTGATTTCAGGGCAATCCGATGTCGTCCGCTATGAGTTTGACCGTTAGACGCCTGTTTTGGCCGTTTATGACACCGGAACGGCGTTCCCGGTCACCACGGGCACACGGCACGTCCGATTGACGTGCCGTCTGCTCGACCACATCACAATTCACTTACCCTTTGATTTCGTCCGATTTCAGGCCATTCGGACTTCGTTCGGCCCGTTTGGACCCCCCCACGCGCGTTTATCAAGCGCGCGCAACGCTTAAAGAACGCATAATGAGCCCTACCGCGCAGACCGCATGTCCGATTGACGCGCCGTCTGCGCGTGCACGTCGCGAATAATAATGGGATTGTTGTCCTGTGATTTCAGGGCAATCCGATGTCGTCCGCTATGAGTTTGACCGTTAGACGCCTGTTTTGGCCGTTTATGACACCGGAACGGCGTTCCCGGTCACCGCGGGCACACGGCACGTCCGATTGACGTGCCGTCTGCTCGACCACATCACAATTCACTCACCCTTTGATGTCGTCCGATTTCAGGCCATTCGGAATTCGTTCGGCCCGTTTGGACCCCCCCACGCGCGTTTATCAAGCGCGCGCAACGCTTAAAGAACGCATAATGAGCCCTCCTGCGCAGACCGCACGTCCGATTGACGTGCCGTCTGCGCGTGCACGTCGCGAATAATAGTTTGAATGTTGTCCTGTGATTTCAGGTCAATCCGATGTCGTTCGCTATGAGTTTGACCGTTAGACGCCCGTTTTGGCCGTTTATGACACCAGAACGGCGTTCCCGGTCACCGCGGGCACACGGCACGTCCGATTGACGTGCCGTCTGCTCGACCACATCACAATTCACTCACCCTTTGATGTCGTCCGATTTCAGGCCATTCGCAATTCGTTCGGCCCGTTTGGACCCCCCACGCGCTTTTCTCAAGCGCGTGCAACGCTTAAAGAACGCATAATGAGCCCTCCTGCGCAGACCGCACGTCCGATTGACGTGCCGTCTACGCGTGCACGTCGCGAATAATAATTTGAATGTTGTCCTGTGATTTCAGGTCAATCTGATGTCGTCCGCTATGAGTTTGACCGTTAGACGCCCGTTTTGGCCGTTTATGACACCAGAACGGCGTTCCCGGTCACCGCGGGCACACGGCACGTCCGATTGACGTGCCGTCTGCTCGACCACATCACAATTCACTCACCCTTTGATGTCGTCCGATTTCAGGCCATTCGCAATTCGTTCGGCCCGTTTGGACCCCCCCCCACGCGCGTTTCTCAAGCGCGCGCAACGCTTAAAGAACGCATAATGAGCCCTCCTGCGCAGACCGCACGTCCGATTGACGTGCCGTCTGCGCGTGCACGTCGCGAATAATAATTTGAATGTTGTCCTGTGATTTCAGGTCAATCCGATGTCGTTCGCTATGAGTTTGACCGTTAGACGCCCGTTTTGGCCGTTTATGACACCAGAACGGCGTTCCCGGTCACCGCGGGCACACGGCACGTCCGATTGACGTGCCGTCTGCTCGAACACATCACAATTCACTCACCCTTTGATGTCGTCCGATTTCAGGCCATTCGCAATTCGTTCGGCCCGTTTGGACCCCCCACGCGCGTTTCTCAAGCGCGCGCAACGCTTAAAGAACGCATAATGAGCCCTCCTACGCAGACCGCACGTCCGATTGACGTTCCGTCTGCGCGTGCACGTCGCGAATAATAATTTGAATGTTGTCCTGTGATTTCAGGTCAATCTGATGTCGTCCGCTATGAGTTTGACCGTTAGACGCCCGTTTTGGCCGTTTATGACACCAGAACGGCGTTCCCGGTCACCGCGGGCACACGGCACGTCCGATTGACGTGCCGTCTGCTCGACCACATCACAATTCACTCACCCTTTGATGTCGTCCGATTTCAGGCCATTCGCAATTCGTTCGGCCCGTTTGGACCCCCCCACGCGCGTTTCTCAAGCGCGCGCAACGCTTAAAGAACGCATAATGAGCCCTCCTGCGCAGACCGCACGTCCGATTGACGTGCCGTCTGCGCGTGCACGTCGCGAATAATAATTTGAATGTTGTCCTGTGATTTCAGGTCAATCCGATGTCGTTCGCTATGAGTTTGACCGTTAGACGCCCGTTTTGGCCGTTTATGACACCAGAACGGCGTTCCCGGTCACCGCGGGCACACGGCACGTCCGATTGACGTGCCGTCTGCTCGACCACATCACAATTCACTCACCCTTTGATGTCGTCCGATTTCAGGCCATTCGCAATTCGTTCGGCCCGTTTGGACCCCCCACGCGCGTTTCTCAAGCGCGCGCAACGCTTAAAGAACGCATAATGAGCCCTCCTGCGCAGACCGCACGTCCGATTGATGTGCCGTCTGCGCGTGCACGTCGCGAATAATAATTTGAATGTTGTCCTGTGATTTCAGGTCAATCCGATGTCGTTCGCTATGAGTTTGACCGTTAGACGCCCGTTTTGGCCGTTTATGACACCAGAACGGCGTTCCCGGTCACCGCGGGCACACGGCACGTCCGATTGACGTGCCGTCTGCTCGACCACATCACAATTCACTCACCATTTGATGTCGTCCGATTTCAGGCCATTCGCAATTCGTTCGGCCCGTTTGGACCCCCCACGCGCGTTTCTCAAGCGCGCGCAACGCTTAAAGAACGCATAATGAGCCCTCCTGCGCAGACCGCACGTCCGATGGTGACTAGGTCTCATAGCTCATCTACCTACAACTTGGAATGGGATGATGAAGTCGGGGAGGGGGTTATGAAAACGAAATGCTTTATTATGAAGGCAGTTTTATCAATGTCTAGCCCCATCTCCTCTCTTATGTCATCTTTTGTTTTTAATAAAATGGCTTTAGAGCCTTTCGGCTCGAAGCTTCTTTCTGTCATACTCTAATTCTGTTAAGCCTCTCAAACTTGACACACTGTCATACTCTAATTCTGTTAAGCCTCTCAAACTTCCAGCCCTCAATGAGGGCTGCAATTCTGTATTAAAGGATGGGAACGAAAATTACAGCAGAAAAATAGAAGAAATAGGGAAAACAACAGAAGAAATCCTCAGGAGGCCCCCAGGCTGAGGGAGGAAGATCAAGCTAACAAGCCACCAGGCCGATCTTCCGCTGAACTGTAAATGGCCCATAGAAACGAGGGGCAGGTTTCTGAGAAATCTGGCAGGTTAAAGAGTGTTGTTTGTGAGGCCGAAAGCGTACGGAAACAGGATCTCCCACATGGAGGGCAAGGTGACGGCAGTGTATTAGTTTTCTGCTTCATGATGTCTTGGGACCGACTCAAATAATATTTGAGTCCACGATCAAGCAGTGCATGGGCAACAGCGGGCAACTAGATTTCTGATGGAACAGCGTAGGTCTCGTGGCAGCGATTTACCACCTCTGTTTGGTCATCCGTTTGCGGGTGGTAGGTCAAGCTGAGTTTTAAGTCAGTGCCTTGGAGTTTGAGCAGTTCAATCCAAAAATGGCTTACAAAAATGGGATTGCGGTCGCTGGAATGCTATGCAAACTGACAATCTCCCACACGAAAACCTCACCCACACTCCCACACTCTTTGCTGTGTAAGGGTGTTTTAGGGGTAAAAAATGGCCATATTTAGAGAGATGATCAATGATGACCAGAATCACAGTGCAACCACGGGATTAGGGTAGTCCGGTGATAAAATCCATAGAGAGACCCGACCACACCAGCTGGGGAATTTCCAACGGCTGCAACAGGCCAGCCGGATATAGTGTGGAATATTTATTTCGTTGGCATTTGGCCCATTGGCAAACTGTTGAACCGGTATTTTCATCCCGACCCAATATAAATTGGCAGGCAATTTTCTATACGTGCGGCAAAAACCAGAATGACCCCACTACGGAGACAAATGGAACTCAGCCAGCAATATGGGCACCCATGGGGACGAACTAGACAGCACCAACCGGCCCTTATAACAGAGGACACCTTGCAGAAAAGAGTAAGTAGGAAAGGAAGGAGCATCTGCTTGCAGAGTGATGATGACTTAGCTGAAAAATGGGTCGTCTGAAACGCCTGTGAGCAAGTGGGGCTGAACCTCCCCCCTGTTGGATGTGGCTGGAGCAGGGCCACATCACGGCGTGACCGCGGCGTGACTGCGGCGTGACCGCGGCGTGACCGCGGCGTGACCGCAGCGTGTTGGCCCGATCCAGCGACATCCGCGGGGCAGCATCTTCCGACCAGGAGCGAAGGGAGCGGGAGGAGGCTGGAATGTGGGTGAAAGGGGGCTGGTTGCAGGTGTTGGGGGGATGGTGCGGGCTGATTCGAAGGTGGGGGGGCTGTTGCGGGCTGGAATGCTGGTGGCAGCGGGCTGATGACTTTGCTGAAAAATGGGTCGTCTGAAACGCCTGTGAGCAAGTGGGGCTGAACCTCCCCCCTGCTGGATGTGGCTGGAGCAGGGCCACATCACGGCGTGACCGCGGCGTGACCGCGGCGTGACCGCGGCGTGACCGCGGCGTGACCGCGGCGTGACCGTGGCGTGACCGCGGCGTGACCGCGACGTGACCGCGGCGTGTTGGCCCGATCCAGCGACATCCGCGGGGCAGCATCTTCCGACCAGGAGCGAAGGGAGCGGGAGGAGGCTGGAATGCGGGTGAAAGGGGGGTCCTACTAAGTGTCGGGTGATTCCCATGATTTGTGGATACCTCTGAAGGAGTCTTTCAGCGACTTCTAAGTGATCACAATCAAACACTTGTGAAAAGCTTCGAAAGACTGGATCGAATGGTGTAAGGTACACCATTCTTATTCTTTGTTTAGATTGATTACAAACGTATAGATATATTTCGGCGTGACTGCGGCCTGACCGCGGACACCCCTCCCCCCGCTGGACACCCCTCCCCCCTGCTGGATGTGGCTGGAGCAGGGCCACATCACGGCGTGACCGCGGCGTGACCGCGGCGTGACCGCGGCGTGACCGCGGCGTGACCGCGGCGTGACCGCGGCGTGACCGCGGCGTGACCGCGGCGTGACCGCGGCGTGACCGCGGCGTGACCGCGGCGTGACCGCGGCGTGACCGCGGCGTGACCGCGGCGTGACCGCGGCGTGTTGGCCCGATCCAGCGACATCCGCGGGGCAGCATCTTCCGGCCAGGAGCGAAGGGAGCGGGAGGAGGCTGGAATGCGGGTGAAAGGGGGGTCCTACTAAGTGTCGGGTGATTCCCATGATTTGTGGATACCTCTGAAGGAGTCTTTCAGCGACTTCTAAGTGATCACAATCAAACACTTGTGAAAAGCAAGGTGGTATCACACAAGAGAAAAATATGTAGGATGGGCATGGAATTTTTGGGAAAACCAAGGTGGTATCACACAAGAGAAAAATATGTAGGATGTGGGACTTTTGTGGATATCAATACTTCATAGTACTCTATCTACTATTATCTAGATCTTGTCCTTAAGTAGATTATTTTATACCATTTTGAGAAAAAAAAATTACATTTACAACATTGGGATATTGGAATTATCCGTTAGGATGTATATAAAACTGAGGGAACCCCCATATAGATTGAGGCGTAGAGTGAAACATTGAAGGAACTTCACAAACCAATAATGTTAGTAGTTCTCAGAATACATACTGGTCTATCCTCAATTATGGTTAGTATATGAATTGGAGTTATCAAATCTGGAAAGATTTGAGCTTGTATCCTTAACTGGAAAGATTGTGAGCCATGTTTATTAATTGGTGGATATGAATTTCTCAAGATGCACATGTTGGTGTAAGGGAACCCCATTTAATAATGGAATTTCAACTAGGATATGAAATACCAGTGAGTCTTTTTGTTCCATGTTTTATGAGGCTTTATCAACTTTTAGGTCAAGTTCGGTGGGGTGAATCTCTTCATAGAACATATAGTCCAATCCAACTCTTGAAGGGATATATAATACTAAATCTTAATGGTTATCAACCAATACACACAAAAACAGATCCTTTAGTTTCTAATAGGCCTTAAATACTAGATATTTCAGTCGTATGGCCCATAAGAATGGATGAGAAAGCTCTGGATTGGATCTTGGGATACTATTCCTTGTTTTCCTTAACTCCTTATTGGACTCCCATCAGCACATTTTTGGCTGTTAACAATGACTCAAAAATCACACAATCATAACCGATTGCACTAAAAGATGGTTTTCTCTGGGTGAGGAATGTTGGTTTCCAAATTTGGAAACCCTATATGAAATCCAAGATTGGGTTCCAGTTTTGATGTATTCAAGAGATGAATATATCTACTTTCTGTGAGACCTATGGTGAGAAACACCCAATGTCGCTACCCAAAAAACTGCATGTTCCAGTGCTTATAGTGACATAATAAAAAGTCTGAAATTTAAAACCTTGCACCATCACAGTTGAATGGTTCACCAATTTGCTACTGTTGAATAAAAAGTGAAACTTTAATATAACTGCACAAATAATGGTGACATAATAAAAGTCTGAAATTTATATTGTACCTGTTTTTTGTTCCATATGGGCTGTGTTGTTTGGCTCATTCGGTTCTGGAAGGTTTATGAAGTTGCCACCTTGGAAATCCGGGAGCGTTTTGTTCCTTCACTCCTGGCCATGATTACAAACCAATACCATTGAAACATGGAGTTCAAATAAAAATGAATAATCTGGCATTTCTATAATACATTCCATGATGGTGTGTATGTACAGTATGCAAACAGAAAACTGTAATGATAGGAGGCAACAAACATGTCGTATTTGTGCAGTATAATAATTCAGGCATTGAAAATTGAACACAATGAAAACAGGATAATGAAATGACTAATTTCTTTCAATGGAGCAACATAAATTTCAAATAACGTTTCAGTACTGTAGATAATGTAATAATTATTTCACATCAAATAGGAATTTGAAAAATAGTACTAAAAACAAATTAAATAGTAAACATGTATGTTTACCATTGGTGTGCGGCATCACATTTTAGTCTGCTTTTTCTATTTTCCTATTTACATTTCCCTTCATTCAGGTGTGTAGTTCAGTAGAATGTGTGATTGTAGCCTTGTTGTCTCAAAAAATGTGGACAGTAGCATGAAGTTCATCCTCATTATCACAATCACAGACATCCTGACGACAAATTCCATAACCCTGGATCACAACCAATCTATAGTAAATATATTTAATTGAAATAAGAGCATTGAAATGATACATATAAAATTATCCTTAAGTAGTAGAGTTCACCTAGGTAAGTGCAGTATCAAAGCCGCAATCACAGACATCCTGATGACAAATTTCATCACCCTGGAGCACAACCACACTATAGTAAATATCTTTGATGAAGATTATCCTGGAGGTGAGAAGTACATGTAGAAGAATATCCTGGAGGTGAGAAGTACATGTAGAATATACAACTGAAACATCACCTTCTAATCAGCAACGGTCGGCACTAAAGGAAAATTGGAAGTCGTTATGCCCCGATGTTTGGATCATAGGTCGTCTTATGAGATAAGCATGTCCAATCTCTATAATACATTATACCCTGCTCTAAAATACATGATCCACTACTATAAAATATGACCCACTACAAAAATCATGATTTACTACCCAAAAAACTGCATGTTCCAGTGCTTATAGTGACATAATAAAAAGTCTGAAATTTAAAACCTTGCACCATCACAGTTGAATGGTTCACCAATTTGCTACTGTTGAATAAAAAGTGAAACTTTAATATAATTGCACAAATAATGGTGACATAATAAAAGTCTGAAATTTATATTGTACCTGTTTTTTGTTCCATATGGGCTGTGTTGTTTGGCTCATTCGGTTCTGGAAGGTTTATAAAGTTGCCACCTTGGAAATCCGGGAGCGTTTTGTTCCTTCACTCCTGGCCATGATTACAAACCAATACCATTGAAACATGGAGTTCAAATAAAAATGAATAATCTGGCATTTCTATAATACATTCCATGATGGTGTGTATGTACAGTATGCAAACAGAAAACTGTAATGATAGGAGGCAACAAACATGTCGTATTTGTGCAGTATAATAATTCAGGCATTGAAAATTGAACACAATGAAAACAGGATAATGAAATGACTAATTGCTTTCAATGGAGAAACATAAACAAGAATCTACACAGACTGATTCCCCTAAAACGAGGGTCAAAAACTTGAGAATACAATTCCAAAACATAGGCATTTACCAAGTTAATAAGAAATATAAACCAATAAAGGTAAAATAATTTGGAAATAGATTCCTAAATTCCAAGAATTCAAAATGATTATAATGACACCAACGAAAAAATTAGAAAACAATGGAAAATACAAGTAGTAAATGCTTGCATAATTCTCATATAAATAGAAATAAGAATCCTTACAGATTAATTTATCTAAATCTTGGATAAAAAAACAGAATAATATTCTAAAACATTGAAATTAACACATAATATTTACCCCTGTCATTTCCAGAACCAATAAGCATGTTCTTGACACAAAGAATCATCTACAACAATAAACAAAATGAGGGCTGCAGCAAGCAGGGATTAAATGAGTCATAACAGAATTTATTTATAATAGTAAATAAAAAATGTGTTTTAGAATATATTTTTTTGAGATATTCAACATGGTTAGAGGTTTGAAGGTGATTCCCAAACATCTAACATTATCTTTGAACACCTGGTGTGTAGGGTAAATAGGTTTATCATCCATGCTCCATGGAAGTAAAGATTCTTTGACTCTAAACCTATTAACATAAACTAATTCCAATATGGATTCCTAAATTCTAGGAATTCAAAATGATGGTACAAACCAGTGGAAAATTCATGTATGGAATACATGGATAGTTCTCATAGAAAAAAAATAAGAATCTGCATAGACAGATTCACAAAAAATCTGGGTAAAAAACATGAGAATGCAATTCCAAAACATGGATAGTTCTCATAGTGTTGCTGTTTGGAAAACAACTCCTCTAGATGTTGTAAAATTGATATGCAAATCATCATGGTTCATACTAATCACAAAAAAAATCATCATTAATTCATGATATAATGACACCATTTATCAAATAATTGTGATACCCTCACCTGGAATGATAAGAACCCTAGAACACCTGACGGAAATCGCAAACAGGAGGAGGAGGAGGGGGTTCGAAGAGGTGGATGAACTGTAGAAAAAAAAAACAAGTTACCGAGGAAGACAGCTGCAGATGAGGAAAATGTGTCGGGAGGGAGATGGGGGTGTCGACCTCGGCGTCAGAAGAGAGCCGTCGGGGAGGAGCCGTCGGGGAGGAGCCGTCGAGGAGGAGGGCGCGGCGAGGAGGGCGCGGCGAGGAGGAGGCGTCGGGGAGGAGGGCGCAGCGAGGAGGAGGGCGCGGCGAGGAGGGCGCGGCGAGGAGGGCGCGGCGAGGAGGAGGGCGCGGCGAGGAGGAGGCGTCGGGGAGGAGGAGGGCGCGGCGAGGAGGAATTGTGAGGGCTGAGGAGGAGACGTGGTCGGGAGGAGGGTGGTGTGCGAATCGGGGGAGGAGGGCTGCGGGAGGAGGAGCCCGATAAAAGATCGGGAAAAAAAGGATGAAACGGATTTAGCCACGGAAGAAAATTTTAAGCGTGGCAATATAATGGCTATAGCCACGGACCTACAAAACCGTGGCTATAGGTCCGTGGCTATAGCCTAAATTTCTAGTAGTGAATATCACACATAATGTTATCAAAAACCATGGTAAAGGGAAGATGTTTTTGGGTTGGGGTTTAGGTTTGAGGGTTTAGGGTTTCGAATTTTGATATTATGGTTTAGGAAATATGTTTCTCGTTTAAGTGTTCTACTTTTGGGTTTTGGGGTTTAGAAAACCAAGAAAAAAATAAGAGATAATAACATTTATTTTATAATATAATAATGTCACAATGAAGACAATACATCATTTTGGAAAAGACTGTGAACTCGACCCAACAATGTTAGGGAATCGTTTCTGGTTATGTCCTTATTTATGACATATCATGCATCTCAAACTCTGCCCTTGTTCTTGAGGCCAGTCCATCTCATTAGGCATCCTACTGGCCTTCGGTCTCCCACGAGGACGCAACTGATTTATGTCAGGTATCACTATCAGCTGGCCTTCGGGCATTGGGAAATAACGATAATTCCCAATAGGTGTCCATGGTGTAGCATAACAGTTAGAAATGGTATCCATATGATACAATAGATCAACATATGCTTCCCATGATATGTTCACAGAGGCACATGCTACGATGGAGTGTGTGCATGGAAACTGTATGGCCTGAAAGTATCCACATTGACATTGCCTTGTTTCCAGTAATACCACCATTTTTTCACTGATGCAATTTGTGATGGGGTATGAACACTCTTGAACTTAAAATTGGGAGTCTTATAATTGAAAAAGGTAGACATGATAACCAGAAGCTTCCTCAATATTATTTTCAATCTCTCATTGAAAGTGTCTTTCGTATCTTAGCCTCTGTTGTATTTCATATGATGCTAGTTTTTGTTTATAAATAAAGTACTTCACGCATTGATATAATGTCTCTTGAACTAGGGTAGTTACAGGTAGCTTGCGAAGCCCTTTGAAGACACCATTGATGAACTATACAATGTTTGTCGTTATGTGTCCATACCTCTTCCCCCTATCATATGCCAATGTCCATTTATTTTTTGGAATCCGCATCATATAATCATAAACTTCTTAATTAGACTGGCAGATTTGTTCAAAACTTTCTTCAAACCACCATTGTTCTGACTCATATACTACATAGAATAGATGATATTTCACATAATTTGATTTTATCTTTATGTTGAAATAGTAAAAAATAACAAATACAATGCGTACCAAGCCTCGTGATTTCCTTCTTAATCGACCCGTTGTGGAATTTTTTATGCACATTTCTAGCAATGTGTCTAATGTAGAACCGATTATGTGAATTTGGGTATCTCCATGTATTAGGATCCACATTTATTTCCTCATTAATTTCCTAATGGCGATCAGATATCAAACAAACACCCTGAATTTTGGTGAAATGGTTGCTGATACATGCCAAAAATCAACTCCATGATTCATAGTTTTCTTTCTCTACAATGGAAAAGGCAATCGGAAGAGGTGAACAGTTTCTATCTTGGGTTGCTACAATCAACAATACACCCTTGTATTTTCCATATAGAAATGTTCCATCAATCTGAATAAACTGTTTGTTGAAAAAAAATGCGGAGATATAGGGAAGGAATATCCAGAACAACTGATGAAATTGAACACGAGATGAATCAAGTTAGTTATCGTGAGACACATGTTTTTTTGTATACAGATGGAAGACAACTTGGTTATGATGCCTCAGTATGGATAGAAATTACAGCAACACCCGATATGAGTCATCCCAATCACCATAGACCTTCAAAATTGCCTTTTGTTTCACCATCCATACCTTATTATAGGAAATATTATAACTGAATGTCTATTGAATCCTCTCTTGAACAAGGGATATTGGAACATATTGACATGTCCTAATCATCTCAACAATAATAGATGACATAAATTCTGCATCCAATGAGGTATGATCTTGTGTGAGGCTTGGCTGAATGAAAGTATGAGTTTCCTCAATCCTTGAGATTCTCCAACCTCCAAATGTAATGTCTGAAATTGCCCTAAAGAAAAATCTACAATCATCCACATACTTCTTACATCGTATGAAATATTTACTATGGCATGATTCGTGAACTATATAGTTGTAGTGCCTCTCAATATGAAATCTATTTAGCATGATTTTTAATTCATCTTTACTTAGAAAATTCCTTCCAATATATAAGGTTTTGTCCAGCTCACTAAACCTTTCTAGTACAACTCCAGGGAACTCAGTTGCCGGTGTGAGAACATTATTTTTGAATTTAGGCACACATGTCATTGCTTCTGAACAAGATGAAAGGAGTGGTGGATGATTTATTTTAGGTCATGGTTGATGTAAAACTAATGCATTTCTCGAGTCCTCCTTCCTAACTTCAGTTGATCCCTCCTCATCAGTACTATTGTCACCATATGATCCTTCATTACGAAACTCCTCATCAGAAGTCAGATTGACATGTATATCTGAGAGATCATCTAGGTCGTTTTCTTCTACTACATCATTTGGAATAGGCTCAATTTCATGGGGTGGACTATCTTCAACCATTCTTGTAATTCTACATCTTCATACAACAAGACGTTGTTGTTTTACAGTAGCAACATCAACGTATAACTCCATCATGGTACCATATGATCGTTGAGAAAATAAATTAATTGCGTGGACCCATTTCACAACAGCAACCAATGGACATGCAAGATGACACCGTGTTTCCGGGAATTGCAAATGTCTATAGCTCATAGACTTGATCTCTTGATCGAGTCCCAGATTTAAGGAACCACAAATTCTCTCTTCAAGGTCACTTATGGTTACACAATTAACTGTATTAACCACCTTTATTGGTTTTGTACTATAAGAAGCTCCTTACTCAGTTTGAATAACCTCCCCATAGCAGTACACACAATCAAAAATGACTCTCTACGTCAAAAATGTTTCTTTCATCAAAATTATGATACTGTAACAAATATTAATAGTTAATTATAATTAACTAATCATATGTATTCATTTTTAATTCTAAGTTATCATTAATTAATCTATAATTAATCATTACTAATAATAAGTATTATTTCTAAACTATATATAAATAATTAAACTAATTAATATATAACATCTTTAATTACTAATAATAACTTTTTTAACTAATCACTCATTCTTTAATCACTAGTTAATCAATATTAAGTTATTATTTAATTATTTATTCTTTAATTCTTAATCATATTATATTCATTAGTTATTTATAATTAACTAATCATATGTATTCATTTTTAATCCTAATTTATCATTAATTAGTTTATAATTAGTCATTACTAATAATAAGTATTATTTCTAAACTATATATAACTAGTTAAACTACTTAAACAGATTTAATTACTAATAATAACTTTCAGTCGTTAATTCTTTTGTCCTTATTTCATTCTATAACATCATAATTATCATTTTATCATTGATAAATATACTAATTTGATTTCTTTTTTTAGATATTTTAGTAGTTTATAAAGAAAATATGAATCATCTTAAGAATATCCCCTAGGAGTGTCAAACAAGGAGTGCAACAAGGCCCGTTGTCATGTACCAGGATACCTCAGGTCAAGAATGAAACTCCTTGTTGGAGTTTTCACTCCTAGGTACATCTGTGCCAGAGCCACATCCACTTGTTTGTATCCAGACGGAGATTTGATTGCTTAGATAACCACATAATCTTTATGCTACCAAAATTTCACAATACTTAATCCTAAGTTAATCCTAAATTAATCTATACTTAATATATACTTAATATACACTTAATCTATACTACTAACAATAATTATTTCAAAATATAAATAACTAATTACACAACCTAATAAACAAAATATTAAGAACTACCTAAACTACTTAAAAAATGAAATATTTAAAAATAAAAATATTTCAATTAAATAAAAAAACATGAAATTAAATAAAGAAAAATACCTATAAATGATGCTTCACAAAAACCTGCACAGAAAATGATTTTTTATAGAGAGATGGAGAGGATTTAGAAGAGATTAAGGAAAAAATTGAGTGAGGAGAAGCGGGGCTTCCCTTTTATAGGGAGTTGAGGCAAAGGTGGCATCATCGATGCCACATTTTGCCTCTAGGTAAGGCCAAAGGTGGCATCATGGAATCCCCCCTGCCACCTTTTCCATGTCATTGATCCAGGCCAAAGGTGGCGCGGGGGAGCAAAGGAGGCATCGGCGATGCCACCTTTGTAGCGTATTTTTTAAAAAAAATTAACCTATGTGGTTTTAATTTTTTTTTTCAGAAAACGTATAAAAAACTCTCTGAAGGAAGACCTTGTTTAATTAAAAAAGTTTTTCACTTTTGAATATAGTTTTTTCACCCTTCTTTTCACTAAGGCCTTTTCCTTTATTTTATTATGTTTGTTTGTAAGCGAGGAAAGTTTCCTGTTTTTCACATTCCAAATTGCAAAGTTTCTCCCCCATTTGCAAACTCGTTTTTTGTTTTATTAACAAAATATCAAGTCTATTAACATAGCCTTTAAATAAAATAATTATAATAATAAAACAAATTATAATTATCTTAAAAAATATTTTATCTTCCAAAAATTGGCTGAATAAAACCTGGTCAAAAAACACTATTCTGGCCACAATGCATGTATGAAATTACTTTTGTTAACCGAAATCGATCTGGTGCCACCAAAAACAAGTAAATTAACACATATAAAATATATGTTTAAAATTTAATACTCATATAATAACTGATTTCAATCTATAATTTTTTTTCAAATGGTCATTACTTGGCAATCCGATCACGAATCGAATCATGGTCATATCCGTTGGATCTGATTTAATACCCTCTACTCAATTTTAATGCAACTTAATTGTTCTTGGATCAGATGATTTACGTGATCACTCTAATACCAATTGAAGGTACAAAGGCCATAGTAGAAGCTGCTGGGTCGGGGATTTTAAAATTTTTCATCATCAGGACAACAAGACTTGTCGTATCTGGTGATCTAAACCCTGGTATGGTTTGAAGATCTCAAATAAATTAAACAGAGCACAAAAATAAAATTGAAAACATACCTTTTTCGATCTGAATTTGCGCTCGATATCTAATTTTCATCGGAAATTTCTTCTTGAAGGATCCAAATTAGAACCCCTCTATATCATCCATACACACTTAAAAAATATGTAGGAGAATCGATTGTTGAATTCTGTGTGCTAGCATTGTGATCCGACGACACCTTTGATGCCTCGACGATTACCACATCGACTTGTCTTCAATACTAGGAGATAATATCGATCTGATCACTTGGATAGAGAGATTCTCTCTCTAGAATTCAATAAATTATAGAGAGACTATGATGAATACATAGTGAATAGTCATCATGCGAGAGAATCTCTCCTCTTATTTATAGTGGATACTCAAATACCCGGAAAGGGTTCCCCGAACCCTGTTTATTAAACCTCCACTGATTAAATAACTATGATGAACTAAACTAAGTTATAAATATTATTTATATTTTATCACACACCTATAATATATATTAAATATATTACATGATAAAACCGGGTCATTTAACTTGAATCATCATTCCTGCTAATATTAAACAAACCTGGAATATTAAAATAATATTCATTTGAATAATATTATTCTTGTATTCACTAAACACCTTGTGAATACCTGTAATAAATTAATTCAACCCAATTATTCTTAACATGAATAAAAATGAATTTATTTATTTATTTGTGATTGATAACTTGGAAAACACTTGGACCCTGGGGTGGGGCCTACCATGTCCAATATACCTATTCACCATAATAGAGCAGATTATAGAATATGTTATTATGTGTGACCCGCTAGACCCTTATCTTGATAGTAGTGAATATTATTCACAGACTAAGATCAAATTCTAGGAACCCATCAAGGCCCCTAAATAGATAAGTAATAGTCATAGAAAGGATAAACAACCTATGAACATGTACTATGTAATATAATCTCTTTATCTTTAAATTTCTCATAAAGTAAAATGCACAATTGTGTCATCTCCCTTTCTTGCTTCATTATTTATTGATCTAACTAGATGGATTTACCCTTGAATACTATGGCCATGGTCTTATGAAGGTATTACCATCCTGATCAATCTGGCCTAAGATATTACTTCCTCAACCCAGAAGCGGCAAATTCATCCAAATCATTTTTTTATTATTTTCAAAACAACCACTTTGAGGATAAAGTGGGAACCGCACATGACCAAAAACACCACTTGACACATCCAAAATTCAAAACAGTCCACAGATTCAAAAATTGAAATGAGATACAACATGGCTGGAACCGTTGCATCAGCGAATCCCGCAAATCCTGCAGCCGCTGCATCGAGGAAAGCACGAAGAAATCGATGTCGTCATCATCACCCGTAGTCAACAGCACATCGTCACCAACCACACCGAACACCAATGTCGTAACCATCACCGCGCCACATTGTATTCACCATCCTACCACCGCACCAGACATTGGAGACCATCAGCGACCACCAGTAATGCCGAAAACATCTCACCATGCCGTTGTAACCCATCCAGCCAGTAACAAACAAATCACCAAAGCCAAAAACAAGAAAGAAATATATATGGAAAAGCACAAACCATTGATATGTAGCCATGGAGAACAAAACAGAAAAACCATCTCCTAAAACATGAGGAAGAAAACCAAAAAACATAAACCAATGTTGAAGAGCCGTGTTTGGAACGGTGGCGGTTGCCAAACCACACCGCCCAAAACCTGGTTGTTACCACCGCTCCGACTCCGACCAGGAGAGGAGAAGTAGAACATTCGGTCAGAGCAGTCATTGAGAGGCCAAGAGCTCCAAACAGTGGCAATGATAGATGAGAAAAACCATGAACAAACAAAACAGGGGAAAGTGACCCAGTAGCACCTTGAGATCCGTCGACCGCCAAACCATGCAAACCCAAAACCACCTAGAACCACCGCTCCATAACCGACCTAGATTGGCGCAGAGGAATAGGAGGTCAGAGCCACATAAAGGGTGTCTGAAGGCATCTACAGGAACCCTAGGACCTCCTTGAAGAATAATCGTCGTCGCGAAGAAAAGAACTGGAGCGCCTTCACCAGAGTGAAAGTGAAACGCAGGAGGATGAAACCAGGGAGAGCCGCATCAACATGAGGGAAAACCAGTGCAGAAGGAGGAGAGACCCTTGAAAAGGGTTAGGGAGATGAAAAATCACCGAATAGAAGGGGAAAGAGAGGGAGAATTATCTCCAAAAAAGGAACCCTGGAAGAGGGAGAAGGAGATGCGGGAGCACCGAAAGCAAGAGGGTGAACCTACGCTGAAGTAGAAGAAACAATAGGAGAGGGAGAAGGATATGAGAGATTATCGAAGACCAGGGGAGAACGGAGCCATTTCCACTTCCAAAAGCATAAAATTCTATCTTGACCATTCAACCAATGTCATACCACCAATAACACACCCAATACAAGCTACCCCACCATGATTTCGATACCATGGTTTTTTCCTTACATCAAAGTACACAATTAAATGGTACACAATGAAAATGATATCAATTCAGGATACCAATACACATGTTCGTAGATAGAAACAACCAATGACACTTAAAAAATGTGGTGTTCCTATTGGTGGGTCTATCCTCATGATCTCACATACCATAGATCACCAAGTGAGGACTTCATGAGAAGAAGTCTCAATGCTTATAAGCCCCCAGTACCTGATAGTAAAAAATCAACTATGTCTAGTCAGTATGATGTATCTCAACCATAGTAAATATATTTAATATTAATTTCATAGTATCTCAAGGTTCTAATTATATCATAGGATCTACTATAGCCTTTTGATACGACAATTAATCTATAAAAATTACCATTAAATAGTGGAAGCAGAAATGTCTACACTATAATGGTAAGTATACATCATTCATAACCCACTGTATACATGATATGGGAATCTAAAAGTACTGATATATTTGGGTCTAGGGCACCCACTATTACATCATATAGAACCATGTACGCAGGCTCCACACAAATTACCAGGTCGTGTGAGCTCACTGTGCACCACCAAATCAACCCTTGTTTCATACCAAAACACAATAAATACATTAATAACTCTGTATAAAACTAATTAAATTTCAAATGAAAACAATTAAAATCAAAATAATTTAGAAAAAAATCAAAAATGAAACTCAAAATCAAAATTCAAATACCAAAATCCCATGGTAACTCAAGTTTCTTCACTAAAGGTGGTGATCAGTCACCAACTCATGACCTACCTCATGATCTTTAAAAATCTTATCTCTATCTACTAGACATCACAAATAGAAAGGGATACTTTATGAATCTAGTCCCACTTAATAACCTAGGCTCTGATACCATTTTATCGCGAACCAACCTGAGTTATCCATCTATTAAATGCCCAAGTTGACCCATGATAGAGCTTGAAGGGAATTTATAATCCCCACAGGATAACACAAGTTCCTTGGAATATAGGAAAATGTTTGGGAATTATGTCACCCATTAAAATATATTTAATAAGAAATGGACATTCTAATGAAAATCTGACATGACTCATCCATAAGTCAGACTTTCATGCTAGAAATTATAGTGTCCCAAGCCGACTGACCGCTGAGAGGGGGTGAATCGATGGTTTCTTTTACAAATTCTCTTTCTTTTAATTTAACTTCTCAGACTTGTTAAGGTTATTTATACACTCAGTATTATCTCATAACCTCACCTCATGTATAGTATTAATGAGGTAAAAATATGCACATAATATTTACAAGGTTCAGTATAAAGACATGATTCTCGCTATATTGGTTAGACACCATAACATAGATTCTAAACTACTATCTTATCTAGGATTATAAAGTATTATGAGGAAACTATTTATACACCCTAGTAATCAATCCTCCAATTAACCCTGGTTCTACACCCCAACCACCAACTCTTATACCTTAGTTAGATATACACTCTAATTTTTATTCTCCTCCTCGAATGGTTATACACCCCAGCCTTGAGCCTCTTTAACAAATGGTTTAACACCCTAGTCACAAGCTCCTATTATTATTTTTTATCCTATTGTATAAATTCATCCTTCAAATCTAGAGATATATTCCTCCATGGGGTTATAGGATCAGGCTTACTTGTGTATACCTTTAAGATCTTCAACAACCACTTAGAACATGTATGTTGGTCTTGAAACTTCTTCACACTAGATCTAGAATGATCTAGTTATTACTAGTCATTAAATACTCAAGTGTGTCTCCTTTAAGGACTCCTAGATTCATATCACATTCTTTCTTCATTACTTTAGAGTATCAGGTTCTCTTAGAATTATCAATGTATGAAAAGACTCGTACAAATTCTCATCACCTACAAATTCCATTTATATTCACAATAATTATATCATAAATATTATACTCATAATTATCATAGTAATTATTCCATGAATATAGAATCACCATTATCATTGTCAGTAGTTATTTTTCCTCTTTTTAATTCGGTTAAATACTTATGAATAACTCCTCATTTATTCTAGATATTATTCAATGTTTAATATCCTAAAATAATTCCTCATTTCAATGATCAATCAAATACCTAAAATATCTCCTTATTTAAATCTTAATTTAAATACTTAAAGTCTTAGGTATTATTCACTACTCCATGTGATTAATAAATAACTACAACCTAATTTTTAATGACTATATTAAATCTTCTATTTTATTCATGCATCATAACAATCCATGGATCAATATTTTCCTCAAATCATGTTGCATGGAATCAAACTGGTATATTGTTTTAACTCCTTAAATCATGAATTAATATTATGTATTCTCTCTTATATTGCATGACTCTCCATATATGCAGCTTTACCATTTAAATAGTATTTGACATGCCTCCTAATTTGTTCATGTGTGATAGTTATCATTCATACATCATATCTTCTCTCGAGTTCAATATATGTGCAGCTTTTACTCATCAGGTTCATGAATTAGCATATGCATGAAATGTCATGTGACCTCTATTATTACTCAAATCAAAATTATGGTGTCTTGATGACCTGTACACCAAGATTATCCTTTAAACAACAGATTTACATTCATTTAAGCATAATTATATAAATATATTGAAATTCTAAACTCATCCCAAGCATGTATCAATTCACCTTGGATACTTTTTTTTCATCTCATTTGAAATATTCAAATTAAGGTTGAAGACAATATAGTTTTATCTCTCATGGTTGATCAACCAAGGTGCATTTAATCATCATACTCATGGTGGGGCCAGTTACCATATGACCTCATTCACAAGGTAGGTTAGATTAACTCATGTGGTCACCTGTGTTTTTCGCACGATTGATCCATCAACTGTGAGGTCACTCAATGTTCTTATGATATCTCTAATCTTGTTCATATTGTAGATTGAAAACTCATCATGTGGTAGGTTGCATTAATCATGCGGTTAGTTGAGTGACTGTATGAACATCCTTCATGTGGATGGATCATTTTAAGCTTATGGTAGCTTAAGTTACTCATGCAGTTAGTTGTAGTCATGCCATGTAGTAGGTATGCCTTTGTTCATGTGATAAGTTCATGTTCTTCATGCATTCAGTACATCAATTGTGACTTTTAACCTCATGAGGCTACTTCATCTTGTTCTTGTGGTAACTTTATCACCACACATGTGGTATCTTGACGTGAAGATTTATGGTTGATAAAATGGTTTGTGCACAATTGATTATCATAGTGAGAAACCCTACTCAACTAAAGAATACATTGACATGGCATTGATTTAATGGAATAGATAAACTCGATCGGATGGTCTACATTATATGCATATAATTTAAATATGGATGAATAATGTCATGCTTCTGGAGTCCCACATTGAACTGTCTTCCATTCTCCCACTATATAAGAAATATTTCATCTTAAAATGACCTGAACAAGATTGAGGGGTGTCATATGCCACCCTCCAAACTCTTGTGTCACCCCACACATGAGAGACTAATGTTATCTTTCACACATGTGCCTGTCTGTTCGCATGTGTGCCTTGTGTGTGTATCCCTACCTTCCTATGCATAGGCTCTACCTCATCTCACTCATATACCACCATGGATTGGCTAGGTAGATCTGTCTCCTGTGTGGTTGACCTATTCTCACATGTGTGGTTGAGAAGACTCCTTGGTTTTCCTATATTTTTCCAATTTAACGGCTAACACTCAGTAAAATTAATAAGTGAAATTCACTAGGCAGACTTCTAAAATATTATAATTTTTTCTATTCTTCAACACAAATCTCATAAAATATTATTCATGAAAAATAATATATTTTTTCATGGTATTTTCAATATTTTTATCTTAAATGTCTATCAAATGATATAGACAACACTTCCATAATTAGTGATTATCTTTAAATAATAAGACCAACTCACCAACAAACATCAGATATATTAATTTCCACTTAGTCTTGTACTTATCCACATGAATTATTCAATCTAGAAGACTTATAATTTTCCATTCAATGTGGCAATGACTTCTTCAATTTATGGGCTTAAATGGATGATCAAGCATGACATCCAATTTCAATGCTTCAACACATGTTGATATATTGCTTATCATTATGAAAACCTTTCCAATTGACAAAAAATGAAACTAACACATGGAAAATTCAATTTTACTCTCTATTTTTTTTGTCAATACCAATAAACATTCATGTCAATATGTGTGTCACCATAAATTATTTCTTTTCCCCCTTATTGAAAATCAAATGAAAATATCAATGTGCGGGAGTTATCATCTCTTCTTTTTTACTTTCAAGGCACTCATAAATTCATCACCCTTTCTTCAAATCTGGGAGAATGATGATACCACATGGTCCTCTTAGAAAGGAGCTTATATTTGGTATACTCTAAGTATATGTGGACTATCCTGGTGTAGAAAACAAGAGAGACACAACCAAGGTTGTCTATATTATCCATACACTACCATGCATGTGATATCATGCCCAAAACTTTATCATTTCTCAAATAAGGGTTGTATAAAACAAATTTATCATGAAATATATTTTATATTGTACACATATCAATAAACACATTAAAAATTTCAAGTGAAAATCATGAAACTCCCCCTTTGATTCATCTTTTCGTCAACCAAAACCCCTGAATAAGTGTATTTAATATAATCAAAACAAAGGGATGTAAGTGTGATTGGATACATCATTCCTTAGGTTTTCAAGGCTATATATAAATTCTATATTTACTAGGAATAACAAAATAGTATCTTCCTTATAAGATAAGTTTTCAAAGTTATCCAAAAATTACAGATTTTTTGGGAATAACAAAATGGAAACTTCCTTCTAAGTTTTATACCCCTAAAGGGATGAAACTATCTCCTTCCATTTCATGGTAGTTAGTAAAATTCATAAAGGTAATATTATTTTTTGACTTAAAGTAACAACCACAACCTTCTCCTTGAATTCCCTGTATGTTAGAGGAAAATGTACAAAAATAGTAAGGAATAAGGAGGGACATATATGTTCTTTTAAAAGAAACCTTCAAGGTGAGAGTTTCCTCTCATCCTTGATTTCTTTGTCTTTGTAATCTCAACATGGGATGTGATCTTTTCTTTGTTTACAAACTTAATATATTTTTCACATATTTTACTCCCCTGAATTGACTCCTTATGTGGAGTTGTTTTCTTATAATAGACCAATATGGGTAAACCCATAACTTCACCCAAATGGACCTACCACAAGGCTCGAAGTACGTTCCTAATCACCATGGGCTGGAAATAGGAACCTGTGTATCGTACAAGAGAAAATGTGAATGATTTAACCCTTAATAGACATATGTTATAAAAGTAACAACCAAAGTGAATCAAAATATGATAAAAATATATCATATAGAAAAACAATAGCCATAAAGGTCACATAAAACATCTAGATAATAAGGTCTCGAAACACAACAAGAATGCCATCAACAACATGGAACTCAAAACAACCCACGGGTCTATCTCCATATGACCATATTTCACCTCCATTCTAACCCACTAGTAGGTAACATGATAAAGTAGAGTCTTCCTCTACATGATGCTCTTACCTCTACCTATATCCTATAAAACGAAGGCTACGAATTCCCAAAGGAAAAAAATAGATTGTGAGAAAAAATGACTAGTAGAATACTACCAAATAATCTATACAATTTCTAACCCCATGCATCTATTATTTCACATTTAAAATAGATTTCTAAAACAGATTATAAGAAATAATTCACCATTTATAAAACATCCTTTGGTTTTATTTTAAAAATCATTCCATATTCCACTACTAGAAAAATGACCTATAGCCACTGACCTATAGCCACAGTTTTATAAGTCTATGGCTATAGGTTAATTTATAGCCACACCTAACTTAAAACCCATGGCAATTAAGGTTTGAGATTAGGCATTTCCTTTCTCCGCGCGACCCCCTCACATTTCACTCACATCTCTGTGGCCCTCCTTCCATGACAGTGCCCCTCGTAATCTCTATTCTCCCCCGACCCTCCTCCCCCGACCCTCCTCCCCCGACGGTGCCTACACGACGATGCCCTCGTGACGCTGCCCTCGCAACGCTGCCCTCGTGACGTTGCCCCTCGCTACAACCCCACCACAACGATCTCTCATCTTCGACCCTACTCCCCGGATGCTGCCACCGAACACAGACACCTCACCTCCCCCCGCCGATGTTGCTCCTAGGTTTCCACCCCACCTCCTCCTCCGGCGCGCCTCCAACACGGACACCGCCCCTCCTGGGGATCCTCCTCCTTGCAAATCTCTGTCAGTCACAGCTCCTAAATTTGCATACCCACAAAGGTATTTAGGGTTCTATCTTCTATGTTGGGTGCCTCAGATCTCAATATATCTTTTGATTTATCTTCTCACAAGTCATACTCATGTAAATAAGGAGATACGGGTCATCTTAGAGAACCCTTGGTTTTGGGGAAGATACATCCTGTTAATTTCCATGATGGAATAATGAAACCAAATAAGGAATATGTATAATAACAGACTATGTGAGAAGTTTAAACCACATGGTAGAGATTAAACAATGTAATGCAGCAGCATGAGGATATATGTGTGATGATATGATTATGAGACCTCATGATACAACCATATTCCAATAGAAAACGATGAAAGTATAATGTGAATGCGTGATTATCATGCAGATATGATCACACCGACTGATCCTATTGGAATATATCATGTGTATGTCTCTTTTATAATCGCTTTACATGGAATTTTCATATAGTATTTCTTATCTATCGTATGTTATGATTGAAAAACTATTTTAAAATATTAAAAATTAATATATTGAGTTGTTTTGAAGGATTTTTTTACATGATTAATAATTTAGTCAAAGTTTTTAAATGTTGATAATTGTGGAAGACTTGAATGATGATCTGGGTGATAATTGCGGATTTGTAACTTCATTCTTTTTCTATTCTAATATGCTCTTTTTTGTTCCAGGCTTATTATAATTGGGAAATAGCAACATCAGATCGAGAAAAAATGCATGGCTATACTAAAGAGGCTAAAGAGTTGTGGAAATAGGTTGGATGTTTTAAGCATTCTGTGCTTTGGATTCAATTCACATAAATGTTATACAATTGATATTAATTTCTCGTTTCCGAATTGTTTTTTTCTAAAATTTATTCTCTGTGTACCAGGGGTTGGGTACAAGCACATCCAAAGAAGGAAAAGAATACTTCAGTGAGCTCCAAAAGCACAAGAAGGAATTTCCGTGGGTCGATGATGAAGATGTAAATACAATTCAGCTTGAATTCAGCAAGAAAAAGATAGAAGCTAGAAAGAATTGGCTTCAGTAGCTTGAGGTTCGGAATTGAATTTGACAGGTGATTTCTAGGGTTGTATAAGTCTTACCTTATTATATTATTTGTTTCTACAGGCTGAAACTTACCTTGATCAGAAGCAGAAGCTTATCAAGTACAGTGACTTTGTGAACAAAGAGCTAATACTATTTTCAATGGAGGACCTTTTACGATCAATTCAGTCTATGGCTTGAAGACAGGAAATGGAGATTCTCTTCTACTCTTTCAAGAGGAATTTTGTAAAGGAGGTGAAGGTTTCCCAATTCTCTCATTATGTATCAGAACACTCAGCTTATCACCATGGGGAGACCAGCCTTGCCGGTACCATAATTGGAATGGCATAGTATTTTGTTGGGAGTAACAACATTAACCTGCTTCAACCAAATGGTCAATTTGGTACCAGGCACTAGGTAAAGATTTTTGCAATTTTACTTCATTTGAGAACAAATTCTGACCAAAATCACACTTTATGAGACGTGTGTTTTAACTAGGGAGGCAAAGACCATGCCAGTGCCAGATACGTCTACAGTAGACTATCTCTGATTACCTGTTTCTTATTCTCAAAGGATGATGATATTCTCCTCAACTACTTGAATGAAGATGGACAGTCTATTGAACCCACTTGGTAAGTGTGTGATTACAGTGTTGTTATGAAGATTGTTCCTAACTTTCTTGTGGTACTTTTAAGGTATATACCGGTGATACCAATGGTTTTGGTTAATGGGAGTGAAGGGATCAGTACCGGGTGGAACTCCTATGTCCCAAATTATGATCCCAGAGACATTTTACGAAATTTGATATGCCTTTTATATGGAGAAATGATGGAGCCCATGGATCCATGGTACACGGGATTTCAAGGGACTATTGATAAAATAACAACCAAGGTGGGGAAACCTACACTATCACTGGAAATATAGAAGTGGATGAAACGAACCTGGGGATTACAAAGCTTCCCATCCGAAAGTAGACTCAAGATTACAAGGATTTTTTGGAATCCATCATGATGGGGAATGAAAAAATCAAGGATCCCTTAATTAAGGTGGGCAGGCCCAAACATAGGTATCTCCTTTCCTTCTCCACAGTGTCTCTAACAAATGTTTTTTCTTAGAAATATAGGATTCCAAGGAGCACAATGATGACACCACTGTTCATTTTGAGGTCATCATGTGCAAGGAGAACCTTGGCATGGCAAGGCAGAAGGGTTTTTTGAAAAAGTTTAAACTCACAACCTTTATAAGCACAAGCAATATTCACTATTTTCATTCAAATAGCATCTTTAGAAAATATGATACACCAAAGCAAAGTATTCTCACCCTCAAATCCCATTTTTCATTTTTCAATGACGATTTTCAGGTATTTACGCTGCTATTTTCCTTATAGTTCTTAAATATTTATTTCACTTGCAACTTGAATTCTATGATAAGAGAAAAGTAAGCTCGGATCCTCTAAAGTCTGGTTTATATATGATGGCCATCTTTTAATGAAATATCTTACTGCTGCTACTATACATAGAGTGCTCCTAGATAATCTTGAACTGGATCTGTTGAAATTGGATAATAAGGTTCAGTTTATTCTTGGGGTGGTGAATGGGGAGATCATTGTGAGAAACAGGAAGAGGGCGGAAAATGGGTAACTAAATAGTGAATCATATCTGCATGTCCTATATTTTCTTATTTCATTCCAGTTTTGTTTTGTGTGTTGAGGTTTTGTTCATGTTTATCATGAAAAATATATGGGCTTTAAACTTATTATATGTTGGTCAGATTTAGAATCTTTTCACTAGTTGAAGGAGTGGGTGACTAATAAGATTTATGGATATAAAGGGAAACTTTTATCCAAGGTGGGGAAGAGAATTTTAATCTACACGGTGTAATTGTCTCTTCTTATTTTTATTATAAGATGAATTCATATTTTACTAAATCCATTTGTAATTTTTTTAATTATTTGATTTCTAACTATTGGTGTGGAGGAGAACCAAGTAGAAGACCTTTATACTAGGTTAAGTGGGAGGTTATGTGTCATGAGAGGTATTGTGGGAGGATTTGGTTGAAAGATATTAATGCATTTAATCTAGTTATTTTGGATAATCAAGGGTGATGTCTTCTGTATGAACCAAAAGACCTTTGGTGTAGAGTTTTGAAGGGAAGTTGCTTTCCCTGGACTAATTTTATTTTATTACATCTCAGTTTGAAACCATCATATGTTTGGATGGGTTTGATATAGGCTCAGGTGATCCTTAAAAAAGTTTTGTGCTAGATGGTGGAGTATTGAAGGAGTATTCATGTTTGTAATGACAAATAACTTCCCTTTCCAACTATTTTGGGTGATTTTTCCTAGGGGGGTTCTAATAGTGACATAAGGGTTTTAGACCTCCTCCACAAAAATGAGCACTAGGTTTTTTTCTTAATTATTAGTAGCTTGTTTGTCCCATTTAAGGCTAATTTGATTATTAATATTCCTTTTCTTATTATTAATACCACTAACACTCTGATTTGGGATCCTTATTCTATAGTGTGTTTTTTTAGTTAGTTCTTCTTACTCAATGGCTTGTAAAGTGTAACATCCACTCGATCCAACTTCAAAATTCCACTTGGGATGGGGAGAAGGAAAGAGATAGAATGTAGGGATAGCTACCCTGCTACTCGGAGGAAAATGAGGTCAAACTCTCATTTTATTAATTAATTAAACATATTAATTGACATTTAAAAAACTTTATAGGAAGTACATTGTAGTGTGACTCATAGGGTTTACGACACAATGCCTCTGCAAAACCCACCTTGTGATGGGGCCCTTCGAGTCATGCCATGACACATATCCCCTAGTGCTAACCCAAGAACCTAACTCCACTACCTAGGACCATGTTATGACATGATCCTTCCATTCACAGTGCAACCACCCTTTATGGCTAGGGCATTATGGAGCAACACTATGGGTCATGGTGTGATCCACCTTCAGATCAACAATGCAACCTTACTTTAGAAGAATTTATTCTTATGAAAACAATCACAATGCTGCAAGGTCCTTGGCTGTAGTGTGGTCCTTCGCCAGCCTTAAAAAATCTATTATTATGAAACTATACATCATGTCATGGTTCCCTTGGCTGTGGTGTTACCATTGAATTCCTATAGAATTTTATCCTTGAGCCTTATAAAAATTCTTAAAACTCGACCCTTGGTCTATGCCAGCACCTCTAAAACTTCAAAAAGGTTCAAATACACATCTAAAACCTCAAAAAGGTTCAAATACACATGTTTAGTTTAAGATTAGGCCTAAATTACCTCACTTGAGTACCTGAACCATTATAACCTCCCCACCATATGATAGATCACTTCCGAGTTGTCTCTAGTTATGACACCAACCAACATCAACTGAAACCTAAGTGTCTTCAACACAACACTCCCAAAATATCGAGATGAGGCTGAATGCATCTATCTATCCCTAGTCACCTTTAAAAATAGACATAAAAATCATAATTCCAACCACAAGAACTCCCAACAGGCTGAATGATGAGCTTCAATCTAGATTTACAGATTGCTAACTGCATGATCAAGAATAATCTGCCATTAAAATGTGTTGCTGAGATGCTAGAACAGATTACTTCCAATTCCTTTATGAAGTTATACTCTGATAACTGATTTGGAGTCCCTTTCTATGTGATTTTTTATCTGATCTGGTGATCTATTTGATAGAACTTCACCTGAATCTGATGTTTTTGAGAGCTGCGCATGAGAATTTCTCTAAGGTGATAGTAGATATGGGCCAACAGCCTTCCAATAAGAGAATAATATGCACCTTGCTAATATCCAAGAATCAAAGGTAAATATTGTATTCAATTTTTTTGATTCCATGCTAGTTATGATGAAAGAAAAAATCTTCTGTCTGTAGTTCTTGGTGGATTGTGATATTCTTTATTTTAGCCCATCTCCCCATGTTAAAAATTGGTATATTTCCTTGATTCTAAGATATGATTCTCTTTATCAAGAAAAAATTTCAAGCCTTGGGGTTTTTTAAAAAATATTCATGAAATCCTTCCTATTAACAATACTGGTTTGTTTTTTATAACATGCTGGATCAGTGGGGTGAACACCATCCATGTTAATTTCATAGTGGTTTGTTTATTGAATGACTTAATAGTTTAAATCCATATAATAGGGAGCTATAAAATATAACTTTATCTAGAAAGGTGATTGAATCATTCAAATCATCACATATGAGGTTTAAAGTTTACTAGATCATCATAATCAGATCAATTTATTAGATCACCACCAATAAGGGAATGGGTTCACTCACTCTTCACTAGTGTGTTGATTTATTGTCTCATTACCAATATGGGTTGGTTCTCACTATCTCACCACTAGTGAGTTCACTTATTAAATCATCACTAACATGGGTGTGAGCTTACATTCATTTCAAAAGTAGGTTGATTTATTTCTTAATAACAAATAAGGGTATGATCTTATTGTCTTGTCACTAGTGGTTTGATTTATTATCTTGTCACCAATAATGGGTGTGAGCTTACATTCATTTAACCAAGGCATAATATAACATTTAAGGCCATGTGATAAGAGTCATATTTCTTACTTTTAATGGGTTTCATAGATGACTAATGGTGTTCCATTATAGGTTATATAATCAATGGAACATTGTTCTTATATTTTATGGTTCCTTTGTTGTGTTTGAGAATAGTTGTTAGGATTTGAACACGACTGTCGTGTTTTGGTGTATTTCCCCCCTCCCCAGATGATAATATTTCTAATTTGTGGCCATTGGATCATGCACTTATACGGCCTCCGGTTGTGAATCTTTCCCAGAGACGCTCGTTGAGGAAGCCAGTGAATGGTGAACCTAGACAGGGAAATTCAATTGTTGCCCATCTCTGTCCCTGATAGGCTTGTTTCATCCCACGTAATACTTTAAATTTCCCCATAGATTGTAGATATCCTTTTGAGTTGATGCTGAGGGGAACTGTTAATGCTTTTTATAGAAGTAGCTGAGAGAGCATCAGTATTTGTTACACTCGTCGCATTCCAAATTTGAGATTTGTAGCTTCCAGAAAAAACACTACGCTCATAGCCAATTTGAGAATCTTTTGTGGTAGTTCTGAGCTCACTTTAAGAAACTCTACTAGTCTTTTAATCTATTTCCTCCTATGTTATGAACTATTGTGAGTCTATTATCTTAAGGAAAATGATCTTCCACCTCACTACATTCTTCGTGTCATGTTCTTAGAATGGTGAAGCATTCTACATGGTCACAGTTAATAGTAGGCGATATGTCTTCCTCCAATCCTCAACAATCTTGTACAATGGAAAGAATGTTTGGACTCACCAATTCTCTAGAAAGTTGTTCTATGTTCAACTCTAGACCTAACTCCTACATAACTCGACATTGATAAGATAACTCAGTGAGTTATCGTTCCTATACCCGCATGTTCTTCTGTTGATCATGGTACTATTCATGCACCCTAGAAAGGGATTTAAAAAATGTTAGTAGTGCTTGAATCTTGACCACCTATTCACGGAACAACTGCTCCAACTATGACTACTCTAGAAACTCTAGTAACCATTCTAGTAAGAACACTTTAGAGGCAATCATCTTGAACTGCTACACTACAACAATGAAATTTTTTGGACAGTCCTACAACGAATCATATCAACACCTCTACCTCTTTCTATACAGTACAACAATCATTGAAAGTTATCACAACTTCCACTCAATGTTTGGCACTCAAGATACAGCACACAACAAAAATTGTGGTGTCATAACTTTATTCCAACATTTGGACAACATAGAAGATGTTTGGTAGAGAAGATAGAACTTCTTGCAAGTTTGCACCGACATGGATGTCTAACAATGATGTCTCTAATCACTTCATGCAGTAGAATGCATAGATAAATCTGTTTTTGTTTTTGTTTTTTAGCAGTGATCATGTGTGATCCAACAAAAAAAATGGCCCTCCACTTCATTTTTCCATAAATAACGTTTTCACTATGATTGAATGCACTCAAACAAAGTCACATCTCAGCTACGATTGATCTTTCACCTTGAGTTCTTTATCCAAGCAGTGGCGTACATCCTCTAAGATCTCAATGAAAGCACCAAATTGTTAGGGCTCTATCTAAAAATGGACACACAATAGAAATAGTGTAAAAGGAAAGAATTTTTTTTTTGGTATTCACAACAATGACACCCTTTTCAACAGATTATTGTATCCAAATGTCTATTATCAATGAGACTTAATAATTTTATAATTGTTATATATTATAATATTTTTATATCAATTCTTTGTTTTCTCATTAAATGTTTATTGTTAAATGATATGTTTTAAATATATGTTAGCTTTAATATGGAATAGCTAACATTACAATTATTTCAGGTAATTTTGATGCTGAAAATTATATCAGCTATATTCTACACCACTGCATTCTTCTAAACTCATACATTTTGAATTGTTAACATCTTAAAGTTTGACTGTTTCTCTTTTTTCACTTTAATTTTCTGATACCCAATTAGATTTTTGTTAATTTTGACCTTTTATATTGCAATTACATGCACTATGGCACAATTATGATCATAATGTATGCATAAGTCTACAATGTTTTGATGATATCCAAGAGGCTATCTTTTCTTGTTTTGTGATATATGAATTTGAGTTTAAGAAGGGAGCAGGGCCCGTGTTTTTTTCGGATATTTTTTTGTGTTTTAGCAGGGAGTAGGAGGCAGGAGGTAGGAGGCAGGCAGTAGGGAGCAGGGAGCAGGGAGCAGGGAGCAGGGAGCAAGGAGTAGGGAGCAGGGCCTGTTTTTTTTTCTGCTGTTTTTTTGTGTTTTAGTAGGGAGCAGAGAGAAGGGCATCGAGGCAGGGGGCAGGGGCAGCGGTTGAGCTAGGGAGGTAGGGAGCAGGAGGCAAGGGCCATGGGGCAGGAGTCGCTGAGGCAGGGAGGTAGGGAGGTAAGGAGGCAGGGAGTAGGGAGCAGCGTTGAGGCGTTGAGGCGTTGAGGCTGGGAGGCAGGAGGCACAGAGGGAGCATGGGGCAAGAGCGGTTTTTTTCTGGAAAGACGGTTATTGGAGGATGGATTTTTGTTGCAGATTGGATTTTTGTGTGGCAGTACTGGATTTTTTTTCAGTATATTCCATGATGTAGCCATGGTTGTGAATCATGGAAATAGAGTTATTTCCACTGTTATAAACCATAACAATAGGATTATGGCCATGGTTATAAACTGTGGTGATAAATCTACGTGGCATAGTCTATAGCCACGGTTTCAAACTGTGTCTATAGGTCTATAGCCACGGTTGGAACCATGGTTATAGGTCTATTGTCATGGTTGGAACCGTGGCTATAGGTCTATAGCCACGGTTTGGAACTATGGCTATAGCTTTTTCCCTATAGCCACCCCAATAGGCACCACGGTCAGTGAAACCGTGGCTATTACCTATAGCCACGGTTTCGACGTCTATAGCCACGGTTTTAAACCGTGGCTATAGCCTTGTTTTTTAGTAGTGTTCAATAAAATAGAGCGATACGATATATCACTTTTCAATGGCATAAATAGATAAATAAACAGTTTTCAAGAATCAATTTCACATAATAAGAGTAAATAGGAAAATAATAATATAGAAATTTCATGCATGTAATTTGATCTTATAACAACTAAGTTGGATATAAATGATGTGAAGGTGTGCACAACCAAATCACTAAGACTCTCAAAGGAACACTAGTTGACATACATGAATCCTATAGTTTTGGAACCTAGAGGATACCCCCTAGTCCTAATGACATCAAGGTAGACTCCCATAATGATAGCTAAATCCACTAGGGATAGCCTTTTTTAAATTTTTCCTCATACCCCCAAGTTCTTCCAAGTGTGCTATTACATCATTATTACGTACAAGGAAAACCAAAACAATGTTCCATAAACTATTTCTGAGGAATAATCCAAAACCATGTTTCACAATCATTTATCAAAGGCATATTTCATTTCAAATTTATGACCATGTATTTATAAAACATTTCTATAGTGATCCACACTATTTTTCATGGTTGAAAAACTATTTCCCTTTTTTAAAACATATTTTAGGCAATTAAACAAACACATAACATGTCTCAACTAGTATCCATGAAAACCCACCCTTTTAAAAACATCAGAAGCCCTCAAAGATCAATTTTATTTTTAATTATCAGTTTTATAATCAAAACCAAAGTAAAAAAAATCAAATAACATAAGTCATTCCAAGGGTTGGACCATAGGATAGATACACCTACCACAATAATGATGAAACAATGTTTCCTCTTCAAGACCAGTGATGGGAGACAATGAAATTAGATCCTTAAGAACCTAGATCTGATGAAAACAAGGTAAATTCTCTATGATCATGCTAGATTCAACCATTTAGTCTCAATTTACATTAATTTCATGGTGAAGAAGAGAAGAAACAAGATATAATGGGTCTTACTCACTAAATTACATTCATTAGAGACCCAAGATTCTAATTGGTAATAAGATTCACCACCAGGGAGATGAGTATATCTAAGATTATCACTTTGGAGCCTCTAAACCAAGAAAAATTGAGTTAGGGTATTAAGGTTTGGATTAGGGGTGTTAAAAGATTTATTTTGGTGAAAATTATATTTTCACCCTTACTAATATGTATCTCTAGTGGTGACAACAGCTAGCCAGTGGGTTCAGGCAGAATGTTGGCACCCACTGGCAACCCATCAGCTGGCATATGGCACTTACAGTTATATAGGTGTTCTGTCCAACCTTACCAGCTAGCTGATGGCCTCTTACTGCCACAAAAAAGCCAAAACACTTCCCTATCCTACGAATGACCCAAAATTCAAAACGACAAAAACTTAAAGGGATACATACCTTGTTCCACATACCCAAGTGTAACAATTATCCCCACCATAAAAGCTTTTTTTCCCCAGAAAGGAATAATCTCATGAACCCAAGAAAAGATAAATCCATTACTACAACATCAAGTCCTTGCGCTCACAACTAGATAATTTACCTATATCCATGGTCAAAAACCTTTATTATAGAGGTAAAAGTTATATTTATAGATTATACACATGGTTAAAACTTGTTTTGGATCATATTGGAATGGATATAGGGAAAATCTATAACTATTTTTTAAGGGTTGTAGCCACGGTTGTCCACAGTGGAAATAAAACCTATAGCCATAGTTTTTATAACCATGGCAATAGCCCTCTTGGTTGTCCACTTTGGAAATAGGTCTATTTCCATGATTTTAAACCATAGATATACACTTTATTTCTATAGTGGACAACGGTGGCTATAACCCCTTTAAATTGTGGCTACATGGTTAAAATAAAATGAAATCAGCCAAATTTGAACCCCCAACCTCCCCTTCCGACACCAAACACTTAACCATTACACTAAATCGTTTTTTCTATATTAATGTGTATATTTTTAATATATATATATATATATATATATAGTAATTATGGCTATAGGTCTTCCTTCAAGTAACATCCTAACCCGAACAGACACTCTGACAGTGCTAAACGGGTTGGGTGTTACTACCTTAGGTGCACCTCCCCAAACGCCAAAGGCTTCCGAGTAGCAGTGAGGGTGTAAAAAGGTATATTGGGGAGGATATACCCTCTTGGAGGAAAATAAAGTACCAGTATAAGTATAATAATAAAACATGTAGTGAAAATAAAGACTTAGCAGACCCGAACCAGACCCACATAGCAGAAGCACATCCAAATCAGATAAATAGCAGAAGTAATATATAAACAAGTGCATTAGAAAGTAAACAAAACAACATGTTGAAAATCCCTTGTAACTACTAATAACCAAGCATGCATCCATAATTGGTCATACAAGTCAATATAAAAAGGGTGTCAATGGCTAACCAACAATAGCTACAATAATAAAGTAATCATGCTGATACATAATGAAAGATAAAAAAAGTAAACTTCTTCTAGGCATGACCTCATGGTCTATAAAAAAACTATGAAATAGTTAATATGATTCATCTCCTGAAGCTGGTCTCTTTACTGCATATAAATCTATAAAGTCTACATGCGTCCTGAATGGCCCATGTAGGGTGTGATATGAATCTCAGTAGGATACCACCCAATGGTGCATACCTAGTATAGGTGTTTAAGCAGACATGCATTTATAAAGAAAGTAAATAGTATGATGCCTAAATAAATACAAACCTCAATGGTGCTCAGCAGCCACTAAGGAGTGTCACCTGCTTCAGCCAATGCCAGAATCTCATTCACGCAACCCAGAACCATGTACCCCCTGACACCTCATGTCTCAAGTATCGACGTCCCGAAGGCATGTCCAAGAAATAGTAACCTGACACCATGTTCCTCCTAACACCTCATGTCTCCAGTACCGACATCCCTTAGGCACACCCAAGATATAGTAACCTGGAATCTTGTGCCTCCCGACACCTCGTGTCTCCAGTACCAACGTCCTATAGGCACTCCCAAACAATCTGAAGGTTCCTCACCTTCCACGTGGCTTCCACAACAAGCACCCACAAACCATAACCACCTAACCAAAACTATGGGGGGCTCTACCCACAAAAGCGGTCAAAACAACCTCATCATGGAGTCATCTATGTGCACACGACCCAAAGTCACGGGTGAGAGATAATCACCAAAAATAGAACCCAAACCACAACCTCTCTAGCACCTCGTGTCCCTGCGACCATGTCGCTCAGAATATGATGGCCTTACCATCCAAGTAATGTCATGCCCAACCTAACAGTCACATGCCTCAATCTGACGTCCACGACACCCAATCCTGTGGTCAAACCACATAATAATCTAGGACAATCCCAACATGTGATCAACATAATTCAAGAAAATACGGGACACTCCCAACACAACCCAAAGGTTTTAGCATATGCAATTCATCAATTACATATTTTTTCAAATTTAAACAAATCACATAAACAGGAAAAAAAATATAAACAGTTTAATTGGACTAGCCCAACGGCTATCACACAGCAGCACTAAGGTCTTGAATGCCTCTAACGATCCTAATCATGCTTTACCAAATTAAACATACCAGTTTAAAATCAAAGAAGACCAATTATAACTATTTTGGAACCTTGGGCCAAAATGTACCAATGCGAATTGGCCTCTCGCTCAGCCTTGCTCAAGAAATTTAGGCAATAGGGTATGCCCAAAGGCATCCCATTAGTCTAACAATTAATTCAATATGCAATGGTAGATAAAACGAGTCCTGATCAAAAATACCTAAAGACGCACCAAAGTCCACACCACCCAAATGTCCATGAAAACACAAAACAAGGTATGCACCACCTACCTCAAACTTGCACGACGATCCTCTTCTGGTATCGACCTCTAATTTGGTCTAAAACATGGTAGATCTACAAAATAAACATAAACAATCAAACCACTATAACTTGGTTTAGAACAGAAATCAAGAAGAAAAAATCAAGAGGAATCAAGAGCTCACTTTTAGGGTTATAATGGATCAAACGGTGTTTGAATCAGACTTCAGATGAAGAGTCAGGAAGGATTTGAAGTTCGGGCAGCCTGTTTTGTGGAGGTTCTGTCCAGATCAAGAAAAATGAGGCTACTATCTGTTTTAACCAAAATTTAGAAACTACATGGCATGTATATAGGTATACACACCATGTATACCATTTAAATATTCCAAAGATGGTTGTTTTCCTCTGAATTACTTTATTGACCAGTCGACATGACTACACAGCATGTACTAGGTAGTACATGGCATGTACTCGGTTTTTCCTCTATTCCTCACCGACTTCCCTACACGCCATGTATAGCCGCTACACGGTCAAGACCTACACGGTGTGTACTAGGAAGACACAGCGTGTACATTGTAAAATCTCTCCCTCACTGACTGCCCCTACACGCCATGTATGGCTATCACACACATCTAAGGGTATAAGGCGTGTACTTGGGAGTACATGGCGTGTAACCCAAAAATTTCTAAAACCTACCCAGATTCCCCTGTTTCCTCAAAAATAGTTCATAAACAAACTAAAAAACGAAAAAAAATGCTCGTATCTCAAAGAAAGATATGGGTTATTACAAAATTCCCCCCTTAAAGTAATTCATACCTAAATTGTATTTCCAAGGGTGGTGAAGAAAAACTCCAGATAACTTTGTCCTCAAAACTCAATCAAGCAAAGGTTCACTGAACTGTTTTCAGACCCATGGTCCTCCTATGACACATCGTCACCCTTGCACCTCATAAGGTGCTTCCATGTCACTTATGACACCCATTCATGTCCCACACCACATCGGTATTCGCCTCAATGAGGTTCTACATCCCATGGATGATCAGAACAAAACTGGGTGCCATGAACCCCAAGTAACCTTCATCATCGATGCCCTGATGCCCATGAAACCTCAAGTAACCTACATCCTCGATGCCCCAGTGCCACAAATCTCATATATATATATATATATATATATATATATATATATATATATATATATATATATATCACACACCCAAATGGTTCTAACATAATGACCAGCATCTGGTCAGTCCATATAAATCTTGTACACCTTGTGTACTCAAAACAGACATGCCTCAACAGGCCATGCCAAAAAGAAAACAAGTAATCACGAGCATGCCTATGGAATAACTCTAACTGTCATTAGCTAAGTAGCTTAATCAACCTCTAGAATCTATACAAAGTGCACTTGTCCTGACACACAGCTGCCTAAAGCCTACTCTCTCTATGGTGTTGCACCAGTCACTGGCCACAAACCCCGCAACTGGGTCCCACTATCTCTGCCACATCCTCTGCATGTAGCTGAACCTCAGATATCATCACCTGGTACTAACCCTGATCTAACCCCAGACACCACATTCTGTCCTGGTCCTTTCCTGCCAACTGTCTGAGAAGGCTGCCTGTAAAACCTCTTGAGATGCCCGACCTATCCGCATTCCTAGCACTCATTTGGAGGCTTGTTACACTGAGTTTAGACATTCCCTTTCTTCCCAAACTTAAAGCAAACCACTGTTGAACTAATAAAAGGGGGTCTAGCTAAGTCTTTGGCCTGACCAGACTACTGCAACTCATCCTGACCTCATTTCCTGTTATCTTAACCATCACCTAAAGTTGTCACTCGACTCAAATGGGACATGTTCATAAAGTCTCCCTTGGCTATGAGCACCTGATTCACCACCTCTGAGAATTAGGTTAGACTAAATATGTTTACCTACACTCGTATGGTGTGTCATAATCTATATTTGAAGCACCTCACCCTTGAGGTTTCCTCGCTTACCATACCTGGTGCAAAGAGAGCCAGCTTAGTGAAAGTAACTGCATAGTCCATGATGGACATGTCACCCTGCCGGAGGCTCAAGAACTCCCGAGATCTCTCTGCCCTCAGCTTCTCTAGAAAAAAGTGCTCAAAAAACCTATCCTCGAAGTCCTTCCATGCCATTCCTTCATGTCTTCAAGACTAAACCTTCACATCCAGGCTAGATCAAAGCTGCTCATCGAGCCATTGAGAGCTTTATTCCCTACTCACCTCTATCCGGTTCTCAACTGCCTGTGGACCACCCTCACCCTAGAAAAGCAGTGGGTGTTATGGCTGGAACTCCCACGTCAGATACACCATAGAGAGATTTATTCCCTACTCACCTCTATCAATCCCCTGTAAAACATATACCAAGCTAGATTGAAGCTTCTCGTCGAGTCACGACCTGAAAACTGTCAAACCCAGCAGCTACCCTTCCTGCATTGGATCCTGAACTTGATCCTGTCCCTAAGCCTATACCTGCGGCTCATGCTCTGCCTGGCCCTCAGGGGTCCAAACCTGATCATGCTCCTACAACACTGTATCATCACCCATCTGACGCTCCATCCGATCCGTATAAGAGGAACTTGTTGAATACCATAAATGGTCAGACATCCCATATATATATATGACAATATATTCACACAGATAGGAAAATAAGTAAAAGGAAGTTCATAATAACTACCCTTACTCTCCCCCACCATAACCCATACCCATGGAATACCAACCTCATGGCCTCCTTATCCACCTTCAATAGAGCCAAGTATTAAAAGTACCTCAGGCCATGCCCATCCCGATAACCATCGTTGCCTCAAACTAATGACTGAGTCGCCCAATCCTGAGAGTCAGACTGCCTCAAACCGACATCCAGTATGCCCAATCCTAGTGATCAACATCACCTCATCCATAGTACCTACTTGCTCATATACGAGCCAGTCCCAAATATCATGTCACATTCAATTTTACATAATTTAAATCATGGCATATCACATTTCAATAAACAATAAATTCTATTAGGAATTTTACCTTCCACTTTCAAAAGCATCTATAGCATGGAAATTGATATTATTCACATGGTATCATCACTTCACAAATCATACGTGTAGTTATGAAATTGAAATACCCTAAAAAAGTGCCTATTAAAAGAAATACAATCATGCCTTTCCATACCAGGCCAAGGTCCAATTCTCCCTTACCACACCGGGTTAAGGATAACATATCAGAACCAATAATATCACACACCAAGTAATCCACCAAGGTGGAAATCATATAAACAATAATCTGAGCAAAAGTAAAATAAAAATTCCCACCCAAGGTAACTTGGTCCATCCCTCGTACATGGGGCTACAGGCACCCAAGCACAAACTAGAAACTCAGTTCCAATAACAACCTATCTTCAGTCTACCATATCCCATTTAGTAATCTAGCATAAATAAAAAGGAAATCTTGATCTCATTAGTAGTAAGTCAAAAGCTGCTACTAAATCCCAATCAAGAAAAACTCATTTGATACCACTTTGTAACATCCCAACCCGAACAGCCACCTGAACAGTACTAAACGGGTTGGGTGTTACTACCTTAAGCACACATCCCCAAACACCAAAGGTTTCCAACTATAAGTGAGGGTGAAAAAATGTATAGTGGGTAGGCTATACCCACTTAGAGGAAAATAAGGTACCGGTCTGAGTATAATAATAAAACCTACAGCGGAAATAAAGACTCTACAGACTAGAACCAGACCCGCATAGCAGAAGAACATCCAAATCAGATAAATAGTGGAAGTAATATATAAACAGGTGCAGTGGAAAGTAAACAGAACATCATGCTGAACATCCCTTGTAACTACTAACAACCAAGCATGCGTCAATAACAGGTCAGAAAAGTCAATATAAAAAGGGCATCAATGGCTAACCAATAGTAGCTACAATAATAAAGTAAGCATGCTGATACATAATGAAAGCTAAAACAAAAGTAAAATATAGATATGCATAGCCTCAAGGTCCATACCATCTTCATACAATAGCTAATATGATCCAACTCTTAAAGCTGATCTCTTTCCTGCACATAAATCCATAAATTCTACATGCATCCTGAAGGGCCCGTGTAGGGTGTGAGACGAATCTCAGTAGGATACCACCCAATGGTGTGTACCTAGTATAGGTGTTTAAGTAGGAATGCATTTATAAGTAAAGTAAATAGCACGATGCCTAAACAAATACAAATCCCAATGGAGCTCAGCAGCCACCAAGGAGTGTCACCTGCTTCAGCCAATTCTGGAATCTCAGTCACGCAACCCGGAACCATGTACCCCCTAACACCTCATGTATCAAGTACTGATGTACTAAAGGAACACCCAAGAAATAGTAACCCAGCACCATGTGCCTCCTAACACCTCGTTTCCCCAGTACTGATGTCCCGTAGGAACACCCAAGTTGTAGTAACCTGGCACCCTATGCCTCCTAACACTTCGTGTCTCTAGTACCGACGTCCCGTAGGAACGTCCAAACAATATGAAGGTTATTCACCCTCCACGTGCCTTCCACGAAAAGCACCCCCAAACCATAATCACCTAAACCCAATTACAGGGGCCTCTGCACACAGGAGCGCTCAAAACCACCTCATCATGGATTCATCTATAAGCACACAACCCAAATTCATGGGTGAGCAGTAATCACTAAAAACAGAACCCAAGCCACAACCTCTCTGGCACCTCATGCCCCTGCAACCATGTCGCTCAGAATCTGATGGCCTTTCCATCCAAGTAACATGGGCCATGCCCAACCTGATAGTCACACTGCCTCAATCTGATGTCCACGACAACTAATCTTATGGTCAAACCACCCAATAATCTAGGCCAAGACCAACCTGTGATCAACATCATTCAAGAATATACAGGCCACTCCCAACACAACCCAAAGGTTCCAGCATATGTGTTGGACCCTTTGTGATATAGTTGTTTTAATAATCACAAATCATGATAATTCACATATTATGTTATAACTAATAATAATTATGTCAATGGATATTTATAAATGAATAAATTATGTCACATATAATAATAAATTTCAATAAGTCAATAAATTATGGATGTTTGTGTTTTAATATATTTACAAGTGTATATTTTCATGCAATTATGAATTTCACTTGATCTGATATTGTTCTGTATAAGATAGACACTTTTTAAGTCTTTCAAAGTCTATTCCACTGATTGGTTCAAAGGATTCACTGATGGATGACTCACCTATGAGGACTCACTAATCTAAAGACTCACTAATAAAAGAAGACACTGATGTAGGACTCACCGATAGAACAAACGACACACCAATGGAAAATTTACTGATGATCGGTCGCACCGATAGTTCAAGAGACTCACTAATGGATGAATCACTGATGGGAAATGCACTATTAGTTCAAAAGACTTACTGATGGATGATTCGCTGATGGGCGATACACCATTAGTTCAAAATGAGTCACCGATGATGACTCACTGATGCTTGGACAGGTCGATATCACGAATGACTCACTGATGCCGAGATTCACTGATATCGATGGAAGGGACTCACTGATATAGAGAGTCACCGATGCTAATGACTCACCGATACTTATGACTCACCAATAGTCATAAAAACTATTTTTATTTTATTAATTCTAATTTATATCTAATGGTCATATTTAGACAAATTAACGCTTCTGACATTATTTGATGTTGTCTGTAGGATATTCAAAGGATAGTACGAGGTACATGCATGTGGGGATATCATTATGTCTGATGGACCTTGAAGTATAAAATAATAACAATCTGGATCATTCTAGACATGAGAATATATATAAAGAATAGTAGTAAGAAAATAAAGCGCAAAAAAGAGAAGAACTTCTGCAAACTCTCGAGCATACTTCAAAAACTCAAGAACCCAAAAGGAAGAACATATAGAGAGATTAGGAAGTCAAGCTAAAACTGATGAGCTAACCTAAACATACTTCTAACAAGAAGCTGAACATATCATACTCCTAGAAGCCATAACACAAAGGCTTCGACACTCTGTTTTGGATTCAACTTCCAGAAGAGGACTCGAACTTCAATTTCATTACATCAAATGAGTCTAGAGGTTCAATGCATAACACACAAAGCCTTCTAAACCTAACTCTGCATCTTTAGCTCTGTTGTGTTTATTTATTTAGATTTTTGAGTAGTGTGTGTATCTATCTATTACACACACACTGACTCATGTGCATAAATGGAGGATACTTGATATCCACAATCTCAAAATTTATTTATCTATTTGTATCCCACATAGAACCGTGGAAGAGGTCATGTGTGACCTGTTTGTTTATTTTCCCATGAATAACTATGGAAGAGGTCAAGTGTGACCTGGACAGCCTTGTGTGTTATTGTGAACTTTGATCCAGGGTGTGAATAAAAATTGTTTATTAATTTAAACTGCTTGGTGGATGGTGATAACCAAGTGGAGAGGACTAAGTCTCAGCTTGAGATTGAACCTATTTTTTTAATTTCCTCTATGCCTATTATTATTTTCTTTTACTATGTTTTATAACAAATTTCAGTCAAATAAAGTAAAACTTCGATAGTTAGTTTAGCAAGTGTTTATAACTATTTTGAACCATTAGTTTAGTTTCAAAAGTTATATTAATCTTTAGATTAGTATAACTGAGAACTAATCAATCTTTTGAGAAATTAATTTAACATTCAGGACTCTTATAAATTCGCTACAAAATGAATTAGATTATATTATTAATTGGGGAAATGTTTTTAAATAGCTAGTCTTTAACAGAAATTTTAATAGGAATGCAATTCACCCTCCACTTGAGTTTTCTACTCCGACCAACATTTGGTATTAGAGGTACTTAGGAATTTTTTAGTTTTCAAATATTTTTTAAAAAAATTCAACCGTGATTGTAGTTTTATTTCAAAGATATTAAAATTTCTGTTATTTCTAATTTTTTATCTCTTTGAAATATTTTCTAAAATTGTATTATGGACAATATATTAGAAAGAGATACTACAAATAGACCACCTTTTTTCAATGGAACAAATTATGCTCAATGGAAGCTTAAAATGAAAATATATTTAGAAAGCATGGGATTTGAAATCTAGATTGATATTGAAAGTAAATATGAAATCCCTAAAACTGCTAGAAAAACTTGGGATGAAGCTACCAAGACTGCCTATAACAATAACTATAAAACAATGAATGCTCTATACTGTGCACTAGGAGATAAATAATTTAATCGCATTTCTACTTGGAAACTTCTCATGAGATTTGGTACACTTTATATGTTTTCCGTGAGAGAACATCTAATGTGAAAGATATGAGATTAAATACTTATACTATTAAATATGAAAATTTTAGAATGAAGCATGATGAATCTATTTCTGATATGTACCTCAGGTTTAATGAAATTGTGAACACTATGATTTATTTAGGAAGAGTTATCAAAACAAAGGAGTAGATCATGAGGATTCTACGATACTTACCAGAGAGATGGAGAGGGACATCAACATTCATAATAGAATCATAGGACATTGATAAAATTCCAGTGAAGGAAATAATTAGAAAATTAATGATGTACGAAGAGGAAATAAAAGTGAATCAAGAGGAGGAAGATCCAAAGAGAAAATATGTAGCCTTCAAGACTACCACTTCCAAAATCATAGACAAAGAGAAAGTTCAAGCTATTGTTGAGAGCACAAGTAATGAAGAATCAACTTCAGATAGTGATGAGGTAATATCCCAGCTATCCAGGAGATTCAGAAAATTTTACAGAAAGAAAAAGTTCATCAAGAAAACAAACTATAAAGGAAAATATGAAAACAAAGGCAATTGGAAAAAGGATGGAAGAATCCTGACAAATCATAAGAAATATTTTTCTATGAATACAAAAGGAAAGGGAATTTCCAAGCTAATTATCCTAAATTAAATTATAAAAAGAAGTATGAGTATAAAGATAGGAAATATAAGAAAGCAATGAAGGCCACCTATAGTGCATCTGAGGATAGCTCCAGTGAATCTTCTTCTTCTCATAATGAGAAAGAAGATATGGAAAACATGTTCTTTATGACAAATACCTCATAGGTACTCTTAAACTCTCATGTATCTAATGACTATTATTCTAGAGATGAATCTGAATATGAAAATACGATAAATGATTAACTATTTGAGTATTGTAATATGATAGAAGAAACTTTTAATGAACTGAAGGATAAGTATAAATCATTAAATAAACAACATGCACTCTCTGAAAATATTAAATCTAAACTTACTTTTGAGAAAGACAAAAGTTCACAACTGATAAAGGAAAATAATTACTTAAAGTTATCTAATGATCAATTAAAGAAGGATCTGGAAAATTTTACCAATGAGAAAAACACACTTACTCAGTTACTTGGTAAACAGATAGCTCCTAGGTATAGTAATAGAATAACATATCAGCACGGACAAAGAAATTTATCTAAAACACATTTTATAACTAAATCTAGAAAATATACTTCTCTATCTAAAAATCAAGATTTCACTGTAAGTTCTAGTTCTGAAAAATATTTTACTACAACAAGTTTTTCTGAACCAAATAAAGTTTATTTTTTAAATACATTACAATCTAAATACAAGAAACCCATAATATAATTGTGGGTTCCTAAAGCCTTTATTACTAATGTTTCTGGACCCAGACAAATATGGGTACCAAAATCTTTTCTTGGATGGATTGTTTTTGTAGGTAAACTATCTAAAGAGTTACTATAGAAATATTTGGTACTTAGACAATGTATTTTCAAGAAACATGATAGGAGACTACTCAAGATTCAAGAATCCCATCAATATTGATGGAAGACATGTCACATTTGGTGACAATGGTAAAGGAAAAATTATCAGATTAGGCTAGATTGGTAACCCTAACTCTATTTCAATTTCCAAAGTATTTTATGTTGATATATTAAAATATAAATTTCTTAGCATATCTCAATTTTGTGATGATGGATTTAATTTCAAATTTAAAAATGATTCATGCCGTGTTTTTTATGTAAAAAATAACTTATTATTTACTACTCTTAGAAATGATAATGTATGTGTTGTAAATTTGGACACACTAGCATCACAGAATGTATCCTACCTAAGTGTCTTTCATAAAGAGTCTTGGCTCTAACATAGAAGACTATGACATATTAATGTACACTCCCTTAAGAAATTGAATAGAAAATGTTTAGTTAAGAACCTACCCAAATTAGAGTTTTCAGACAATAGAGTGTGCAATCCTTGTAAAAAAAGAAACAAAAAATCTCCTTCAAAACAAAGAAAGAAATTACAACTTCTCAATCTCTCAAGTTGGTTCAAATGGAATTATTTGGACCATATAGAGTTTCAATTTCCAATTGGAAGCACTATGTTTATGTTCTTATAGATGACTTCTCTAGGTATATGTTGAGATTTTTTTTAGCTCATAAAAGTGAAGCTTTCTCTCATTTTACCAAGTATGCTAAGAATGTAGAAAATATTAGTGGAATTAAAATTAAATCTTTAAGAAGTGACCATGAATATGAGTTTGAAAATCAAGACTTTTAATATTTTTTCTCACAAAATGGATATAGGCATAACTTATATGCCACTAGGACACCTCAACAGAATGGTTTAGTAGAAAGAAGAAATAGAACCCTGCAGGAAATTTCCCGAACTATGCTCAGTGAATATGACCTACCAATTTATTTTTGGGCTGAAGCTGTTAATACAACTTTTTATATAATAAATCTATTCTTAATTAGACCTATCCTTAAAAAACTCCTTATGAGTTCTGTAATAATATAAAACCCAAGGTAAATTATTTTAAAGTGTTTGGATGTAAAGTTTATATTATTAACACCAAAGATAGACTAGATATATTTGCCTCCAAAAGTGATGAAGGAATATTCCTTGGATATTCAACATCAAGAAAAGAATACAGAGTCTTTAATAAAAGAACCAAATGTGTGGAGGAATTTGTACATGCAAAGTTTGATGAAATAGATCCACATGAACCTAAGACCTTACTAGGGAATCTTGAAGAGGATATGTCCAATCAGGACATTAATGAAAAGCCCTATAACCATCCTATAAAGGAATCTATTAAAACTTCCAGTTCTAGAAATTCCCTAGATTCTAGCCATAATGAATCAAAACCAAGTGATGAACCTAAAATAACTATCCCTACTTTTACTAAACCAACTAGAACCCTTAAAAACCATCCCTTATATGTTTTATTTGAAGATTTAAACAGAGGAATGCAAACTAGAGCTTCTTTGAGAAATCAGGTTGAACATAAAGAATTCTTATCACAACTTGAACCTAAAAATATCAATGATGTTGTTAATGATGAATTTTGGGTGATGGCTATGCAAGAAGAGCTTAATCAGTTTGAGAGAAATAAATTCTAGAAGATTTTTGATAGACCAAAATACACCTTGACCGTAGGAACTAAATGGGTGTTTAGGAATAAAGTAGGTGAAGCTGAAAATATAGTTAGAAACAAATCTAAACTGGTTTCACAAGGCTATAATCAAGAAGAGGGAACTGATTATGAAGATACCTTTGCACTAGTAGCTAGGCTTGAAGCCATTAGGTTATTACTTGCCTATACAACACACTTAGATTTCAAAATTTATCAAAAGTATATCAAAAGATCATTCTTAAATGGTTATATAATTGAGGATGTTTTTTCTGAACAACCCCCAGGTTTTAAAAATCCACATTTTCCAAATCATTTTTTCAAATTAAATAAAGCTTTATATGGTTTGAAACAGGATCCAAAAGCTTGGTATGATAGGTTAAGTAACTTTATTATTTCTAAATGTTTTACAAAAGGAGTTGCAGATCCTAATTTATTTATAAAAATAATTTCTAAAGATGTTTTAATATCTCAAATATATGTAGATGATATTATTTTTGGATCTACTAAAAATTCTTTATGTAATGATTTTTCAAAAATGATGCAAGGTGAGTTTGAAATGAGTTTTATGGGTGAACTTAAATATTTTCTTGGATTTCAAATATTTAAAAACAAAGTAGGTATTATTATAAATCAGAGTAAATACACTAAATATCTTTTGAAAATATATGGATTTGATGGAATTGAGAGTAGTGAAACACCTATGAGTTCTACTTGTAAGATGGATCTTGATGAAAATGGGAAATTTGTTGATCAAACTACTTATAGAGGAATGATTGGGAGTTTTCTTTACTTAACTGCTAGTAGGTCAGACATCATGATTAGTGTGTGTATGTGTGCAATATTTTAATCAAACCTAAAATAGTCACATTTAAATGTTTTTAAAAGAGTTTTCAAATAACTCAAACATACAAATAATTTAGGGTTGTTCTACCCAAGAGGACAACCTTTTGATATGTTTAGTTATTTTGATGCTGAGTTTGGTGAATTTAAGTTATATAGAAATAGAAACTCTAGAACATGTCACTTTTTGGGAAAGTCTATAATTTCATGGTGTAGTAAAAAGCAAAATTTTTTTGCATTATCAACTACTGAAGTAGAGTACATTGCTACTAGTAGTTGATGTGCACAAATTTTGTGGATGAAACACACTTTATTAGATTATAAATTTTAATTCAAACGTATCCCCATAAATTGTGACAATACAAGTTATATTAACATTTCTAAAAATCCAATTTCTCATTATATAACAAAACATATTGATGTAAGACATCACTTTCTGAGAGATCACTGTCAAAAAGGTGATATAACTCTTGATTTTATTGGGACTGGGCATCAACTTGCTGACATTTTTACCAAACACTTAAACTCTGAGAGAATGATCTACATTATACATGAACTAGGAATGATAAATATATAAAGTCTATCTGACCTTATCCTCTTAGAAAAATATGTTTATTGGTGAAACCGATTTGTGAAATCGATCAGTGAAACTGATTAGTGAAACCAATCAGTGAAACCGATCAGTGAAACCGATTAGATGAAGCCAATCAAGTGAGACTGATACCATTAGAGTGAAACCAACACCGACAAAGTTTTTTAAATATGTTCATCTATTTTATTTTAATTAAAATGGCATAGTTTTGTTCTTTTTATTTCTTTATCATTATTATATTTTATATTTTTACAAAGTAAATCCCTAAATAATAAAATTAAATTGATCCACACTACTTATACCCCTTAACATTTAACCTACCCACTCTACCTTAGAACCTTTGACCTTTCGACTTCCTTCTTCGAACCCAAACCTTTATAATGGAAAGGAAAAAATAATTTTATGGAAGGACTGAGTTAATCATCATCAGCTAAGTGCCAGAAAGTAGAATCTAGTAGTGTTGCAAGTTCTATGAATCTGGAGTTGGGAAGTCGTATAGTAACTATAGAGAAAGAAGTGTCTGCCGAGTGGTTGTTATTGAGCAAGCCTCTCTTGCTGAAAGTTTTGGAATCATATGGGTGGATTAGCTAGTCTTAAAACAATGAGACACTGTTCTATCCCAAGCTGGTACACCAATTTTATCTCAATTTGAAAGTGTTTTTGGAAGGAGATGAGGAGTCTTGGATAAAGTCTATGGTAAAGGGAAAGGATATTTATTTTTCTTCAATGGAGTGGGCCGAATTCTTAGAGATGCCACATGAGGGCATATTTGTTGACTACCAAGGTAACATTCCACCAAATTCATATTTCTTTTCTTATGAAAATTCATTAAAATAGTTGACTGGAAATGAGGATTCAAGGAGGTTGATAACTTTAGAGTTGGATGGAGAGGCCAGAATTCTCTTCAAATTTATCCAACACCAAATCTACCCAAGGAAGGGAGATTTTGCTGCCTTGAAGTATCAGGATGTCTTCCTGATTTATTTGTTGAAGAATGAGGTAAAAGTGAACCTATTTAGGTACCTTATGGTACACATTTGTGATATTATCAAACCCACTAAAAATGAAACCTTTTTATACTACCCAAGGATGATTTCTATAATATTGATGAGTCTAGGATGTGTGGAGGATGGAGATGAGGTGATCACTACTTGTAGTGGTTTCTGGCTACACAAATATATCTGCAAAAGGATGAAGATCTTTTGGAACCCATGGAGGAGAATGTGGGTAGAATATGAGGAGAAACTTTATAAATATTTTAATCCTATTGATTATCCTACCAGACTAAGGGATTAAGATGATCTAGGTCTTAAAACTAGTGAGAAGGTTGTATATTTAGATGAAGAACAAGCAGAGCATAAGCTGCCAAGAGAAGTGGGGTCTCCTATAGATGATAGGAGTGACCTATATATTACTGAAATCCCTAGAGATATTACATATAGACCTTCCAGTCCACTAGTAGAATTACCTTCTACTGAACCTTTATTAGATGATGATGAAGATGAGGAAGAGACTGAAGTCTCTGGAGTTGAAGGTTATGTGAGCAAGTTTGATGGTGGTGGTGGTTGTGGTGGTGAGCATGTGAGTGACTCACTAAAAACAAGATAGGAAGTAGTCAATTCTGGTGAGGATTCTGTGCATAGAGATGATGATGAGGATGGTAGACAGGATGATGCTGATCTTGTTGGACAAGATTCTATTGATCATGTCGATGGGGATGATGTCAATGGGGATAGACATGACCACCCTGATGATGATCAAGGAATCATTCATGAAATTAATGATATTATGGATGAATATTAAGAGGAAGAAGTTGAACCTCAGATTACACCTGTGCCTCAGAATAGAGAAGAGACTCAAGTGGCTGGAGTTCAATAAGAAGTTGAAGTTCAGATAGTACCAGTGCCTTGTAATGTTATTTTGGCTAGAGGTCAAGAAGAAGAAAATGAATCACAAGTTGAGGGGAGCCTTAAGGAAGAAGAGTAAGAATTGATACTATAGAGCCTAGATATTGGACTTGTTCTGGTGAGTGGAATAAAAATCCAAGATATATTCTATTTGGGCTGGATTACGATTCGGATGAGGAGATGGTAGCCCCTCCAACTCCACAAGCTGATGTGGAACTGATTTCTCCTACTTCACCTATCTTACCTAATGTTGATGAGCCTGATTTACCTTTATTGCCTAGTGACTATGTCACCAAGGATGATATTGAACAATTCAAGGCTGATATATGTGAATATGTGAAATCCTCTATTGGATTTAGAAATTAAATCACTACATCTGGTACTATTTTAGAGGCAGATGCTGCTAGGATTACAAGAATGGTAATTCATGAAATATAGCCCAACCTAATCACTATAGCCAAAACCATTGTGAGAAATAATTTAATGTTGTGAGAAGAAGTGAAGAAAATGGGTCATGAAATGGTATCCATATCTAATGTTTTCAGAACCAAACTTGGTGGAGTTATGGAGGTTCTTAGAAACCTTGTTACACATCTTCAGAATACAGATTTGAAACAGTTGAAATAAGATCTTGGAAAAATGATTTATGGTGCATCCAGTTCTAAAGGTACCCGGCCTACTGCTAATATGGAGTCCCTTAGGATTGTGATAAGATAAGAGCTCAAGGTTGTGCAAAATAATTCTGATAAATATACCCTTTCCAAAGTGAAATAAAACAGTGACCTTGTTTATAACATGGTGATATAATGTACAAATGAGTCATCTGCTGCTCAAAAGAAGATCAGGGACAAAGTGGACAAGTATTTTCCTAAAATATACACCAAGCATGATCCGAATAAAAACTTTAAGTATTTGGATGATAACCTCAAGATACCACCAGTAAATGAGGATTTCAAGAGGAAAGTGATCCAGTTGTAATATTTTACACCCACTTTGGAAAAGTTCAAGGAAAACAAGGAGGATTTTGAAAAGTATATGCAGTATGGGGGTGAAATCATCAATGATTTTATCAAGATTTTTAAGCCCTGCCTGCATATATAGGCTGAATCTATAGTGGTCCTTGCAGCTACTTCCATTAGACCTAGTTCCCTGCCTCCTGCTCAGATGATAGTATCTCAAGCTTTATCTCAGGTCAGGCCAATGATCCAAGAGCAGGTTCAAAGTCATGTTATGTTATAGAGGAGACTAAGCCTTGCAACTAATTTTACTGTACCTATTTATTTACCTGGTGTAACCCTTTGGGAATCCCTTCCTACATCTACAACACCACCTTCTAAACCCACTATTTACCCATCAAACAAAGGGAAATCTCCTCAAAATCCCAATACTTGGTTTTGGATCATTCTTTGATGAGGATTTTTAATTGTATTTTTTAATGCATGTCTTTTGATGGTTGTGCTCTTTTGTACTTTAATGAATATAATTTTGTTTACTTCCATGATTTTCAAATTTCTTTGTGTTCTTTATCTTTATCCTTTATGTTTCTTTTCACCTTTTTGTTAATCCCAAAATGGGGAGAAATCTGTGGATAGAATAATCTCTTAACCTAAGGGGGAGCCTAACTATGGAATAGGAAAGATGGCATGTAATCAACAGAATATATATATATATATATATCCCAACTATCACTAAGACTAATCTAATATAATTTTTGAGGGGGAGAAAAAAAAAGGAAATACCTTATAGTTGTATTGATAATTCACACTCACTGTTTGGTATGCTAAGTGGTATGTTAAGTCAACTAATTATTATTCATTAACATCATGTATAACTCATTAATTCCATGATTTGTGATTATAAAAAAAGGGGATATTGTTGGACCCTTTGTGAGATAGTTGTTTTAATAATCACAAATCATGCTGATTTAAAAATCATGATAATTCACATATTATGTCATAACTAATGATAATTATGTCAATGGATATTTATAAATTAATAAATTATGTCACATGTCATAATACATTTCAATAAGTCAATAAATTATAGATGTTTGTGCTTCAATATATTTACAACTGTATATTTGCATGAAATTGTGAATTTCACTTGATCTGATATTGTTATGTATAAGATAGACACTTTATAAGTATTTAAGAGTCTTTGACACTGATTGGTTTAAAGGAGTCACCGATGGCTGACTCACCAATGAGGACTCATCGTTCGAAGGACTCACTGATCGAAGAAGACACTAATACAGGACTCACTGATAGAACAAATGACACACTGATGTACAAGTCACTAATGATCGGTCACACCAATAGATCAAGAGGCTCACAGATGGGTGACATGTCGTTAGTTCAAAGAACTTACCGATGGATGAGTCACCGATGGTCGATGCACCGTTAGTTCAAAATGAGTCACCAGTGATGACTCACCAATGCCCAGATAGACCGATAGCATGAATGACTCACTGATTCCCAAAGACACTGATACCGATGGAAGGGACTAACCAATACAGAGAGTCACCGATGCTGATAGACCAATGATAATGACTCACTGATACTTATGACTCATGATAGTCATAAAATTTTTTTTTATTTTATTAATTCAAATTTATATCTAACGGACATATTTAGAAAAATTAATGTTTCTAACATTATTTAATGTAGTCTGTAGGATATTCAAAGGATAGTACGAGGTGCATGCATGTGGGGAGATCATTATGTCTTCTGGACCTTAAATTATAAAAGAATGAAAAGTTGGATCATTCTAGACACGAGAAAATACATAGAGAATAGTAGTAAGAAAAGAAAGCACAAAAAAGAGAAGAACTCCTAAAAACTCTTGAGTATACTTCAAAAACTCAAGAACCCAAAAAGGAAGAACATACAGAGAAATAAGGAAGTCAAGATAAAACTGTTGAGATTACCTAAACATCCTTTGAACAAGAAGCTGAAAATATCATACTCCTGGAAGCCAGAACACAGAGGTTTCAACACTCTATTTTGGAGTCAACTTCCAGAAGAGGACTCAAACTTCAATTCCATTACATCAAATGAGTCCAGAGATTCACTACATAACACAAAGAGTCTTCCAAACCTAACTCTACATATTTATCTTTGTTGTGTTCATTTATTTATATTTCTGAGAAGTGTGTGTATCTCTCTATTACACACACACTGGCTCCTATGAATAATTGGAGGATACTTGATATCCTCAATATCAAACTTTATTTATCTATTTGTATCCCACATAGAACTGTGGAAGAGGTTGTGTGTGACCTGTTTTTTGTTTTTCCTACAAAGAACTGTGGAAGAGGCCAAGTGTGACCTGGACAGCCTTGTGTGCTATTGTGAACCCCAATACAGGGTGTGGATCAAACTTGTTTATTAATTTAAACTGCTTGGTGGCAAGTGATCACTAAGTGGAGAGGACTAAGTCTCATCTTGAGACTAAACATCTTGTTTTAATTTATGTTGTGCCTGTTTATATTTTCTTTTACTATGTTTTATAACAAATTTCATTCAAATAAAGTCAAACTCTAATAGTTAGTTTAGCAAGTTTTTATAACTGTTTTGAACCAATAGGTTAGTTTCAAAAGTTATGTTAATATTAAGATTAGTATAGCTAAGAACTAATCAATCTTTTGAGAAATTAATTGAACATTCAGGACTCCTATAAATTCAATACAAATTAACTTATAATATATTTTAAATTGGAGGAAATTTTTTAAATAGCCAGTCTTTAACAAAATATTTTATAGGAACTCAATTCACCCCCCCCCCTCTTGATTTTTCTACTCTGAACAACAATATGAAATTCAACAATTACATATTTATCACATTTTAAAAAATCACATAAACAGGAAAAAAAATCGAAATAGTTGAATTTCACTAGCCCAACGACTATCACAAAGCAGCACTGAGGTATTGAATGCCTCTAACAAGCCTAATCATGCTTTACTAAATTAAACATACCAGTTTAAAAGCAAATCAGACCAATTATAACCATTTTGGAACCTCGGGCCAAAATGTCCGAATGAGCATTGGCCTCTCACCCAACCTTTCTCAAGCAATTTAGGCAGTAGGGTATGCCCAAACGCATCCCATTGGTCTAAAAATTAATTCAATATGCAATAGAAGATAAAACGGGCCCTGATCAAAAATACCTAAAGACATGCCAAAGGTTGCACCACCCAAATGTCTCCAAAAACACAAAACAAGGTATGCACCACCTACCTCAAACTAGCACGATGATCCTATTCTAGTGTCAACCTCTAATTATTTCTAAAACATGGTAGATCTATAAAATGAGAATAAAATTTCAAACCCCTATAACTTGATTTAGAACATAAATCAAGAAGAACTACTTAAAAGGAATTAAGAGATCACATTTGGGGTTCTAATAGATTAAACGGTGTTTGAATTGGACTTCATACATAGAGTTAGGAAGGATTTGAAGTTCAGGTAGCCTTTTTTGCAGAGGTTCTATCCAGAACCAGAAAAACGAGGCTACTTCCCGTTTTAAGAAAAATTTAGAAACTACACGGCATGTATATAGGTATACATGCTGTGTATACCTTTTAACTGTTCTAAATATGGTTGTTTTCCACCGACTTACTTTGTTGACCAGTCAACATGACTACACGGTGTGTACTAGGCAATACACAAAATGTAATTGGTTTTTCCTCTATTACTAACCAACTTCCCCACATGCCATGTATAACCGCTACATGTTCAATACCTACATGGTGTATACTAGGAAGACACGGTGTGTACATGGTAAATTTTTTTCCTCACTGACTGCCCTTACACGCCATGTATGGACATCACACACAGCTAAGGGTACATGGAGTGTAACCCAACAAAATTTAGAACCTACCCAGATTCCCCTATTTCCTCAAAAACAATTCAGAAACAAAATTAAAAATGAAAAAAAAAGACCCGTACCTCAAAGGAAGAATTAGGTTCTTACACTACACATTTCTCATGGGAAAATATTTGCCTTGTGGTTGCACAGGAAACCTATAGCCATAGTTTTCATTAACTGTGGCTATATCCAGGGACCTATAGCTATGGTTTTGGAAAACTATGGCTATATCCTGGACCAAAAAATTTATAGCCAAAGTTTTTTTTAAAATTGTGGATATAAATTGTACCTATATCCATATTTTTATAAAAATGTGGCTATATCATGGGCATAAAAAACTATAGCCAAGGTTTTAGAAAATCATGGATATGGATTTGTGGTTATATGCATGTTTTCTATTAGTGTATCTCGTGTCTCATGGTTTCCCCTACTATATCTTCATCTCACATGAACCAATAGAATTGTATTTCCATGCATCACCGTATCTTATTAGTCTGGTATCTGGACAGATCTTACAACCACTGAGGAATCGAGTTGAATCTCAACATCCTCCCACTTAATCACATAGGATGGGCCCAGTTGATGCTTCATTAGCTTGGAATCATAGAACACATCATGGATATATGTCAAATAATTAGGTAATTCCAAATGATAATCCACATTCCTAATTCTATCCACAATTTCAAATGGACTAACATAACGAGGTGTCAACTTAACCTACTTCCCCTAGAGTTTATATCCCAATAAAGTTGAAACTTTGAGAAAAACTTGATAACTTACCTCAAATTCCAACAAACAATGATGTCGATCGACGTAATATTTATGGATACTCTGAGATGTTTTTAATCTCTTCTTGATCAACCACATGATATTTGTTGTCTCCTAAAAGATACTCATTCTAACCAAGGACCATTCTCCAAAACTTTTCCCAATAAAGAGGCAACCTGCAAGGCCTCCCTACAATGCCTAAAATGGAATTATCTAGATAAAATCCTAATAAATATTGTTATATTAAAACTCTACCATGGTTATATGGTTCTCCCATGATCCACTTAAGTCAAACACACATACCCGGAGCATTTCATCAAGAATTTGGATGGACCGCTCAGACTGAACATCCATCTACGGATGAAAAGTCATGCTCAGATTCAACTAAGGACCCATCACTATTTTTAATCCACTACAGAACCAATATATAAAATGAGGGTATTTATAAGAGATAATAACCAATAGAACACCATGAAATCTAACAACCACTCGCACATACAAGTGCCCAAGGTCCTCTACCTTTATCGACTACTTTATAGGTAGGAAATGTGCTGATTTAATGATTCAATCAATAATCACCCATATTTCATCCTTACCACTAGATGTCTAAGGTATCTCTATTACAAAGTATATAGATATCTCATGCCATTTCCACACCAGAATGTGTAATAGTTACAACAACACAGTAAGTCTCTGATGTTCTTCCTTGATTTTTTGACATGTGAGGCACGGAGGTAGAAAATATTCAATCGATCACCTCATTCCTATCCACCAATAATAACATCTCAATTCATGGTACATATTAGTATATCTAGGGAGCATAGACCAACTTGATCAATTTATATTATCCATCAACTTCTACCTAAAGTCTACTGGAAAAATTCCCCTACCATGGAAGTGAAAAACCACATTGGGGGACCAATACCATTCACTCGAGGTCTCCCCACCAGGAATATTCCTACTAAAATTCTAACACTTTGCATCCTAAGCCTGTCTAAGTTGAATATGGTCATCCATGAGTTATCCAGCCTGAGTACAGGTTAAGAATACTTGTTTTTCATCTCTCTCTTCATATAAGTGCATCTCAATGAAAAATCTCATCAAGCACCACTCTTCTACTAATTATTTCATTACTTGAGTTGGTAATTTCCTACTTAAAGCATCTAAAAACACATTCCCTTTACTGATTTTGTAAGCAATATCAAAATCAAAGGTCTAAAGATACTCCACCCAATGTATATACCTCAGGTTGATATCCCTCTAAGTAAAGATATACTTCAAACACTTATGGTATTAATACACTATAAACCACTCCCCAAAGAGGTAACAACACCAAGTTTTAAGTGCATTCATCACTACTATGAACTCATGATCATGAGTGGGATAGTTATTTTCATGAGGGTGTAATTAATGTGAGAAATAAGCTACCAAAAGTATACACTGCATTACAAAATAGCCCAAATTCATACCAAAGTCATCACAATATATTTTATAATCAACACATGTATCAAGAAGAATCAAGATAGGAGATGAAGTCAATCTCAATTTAATCTCCTCAAAGGATCTCTAAAACTGATCACTCTAAACAAACATTATACCCTTATGGGTCAACTCTATCGGAGGGGATGTAATCTTGGATAATTCCTAAAAAAAAAAATTATAATAACTAGTTAATATCAAGAAACTTTAGATATTGGACACATTTCAAGGCTGGTCCCAATACATCATTGATCGCGTTGTCGAGCGCGTCAAATTAGTTGTTTAATTTTGACTAGAATTTTTGCAGTATAGCAGCAACCCTAGGTCGTCTCTAGACGGAGCCTTAGACCATTAATTTAAAAAGAGGGTTTTGATTATGGAAGTAGAATGTGAATTAGGTTTTGTAAAACTTTGGGGTTTTATGATTAATGATGAAAATAGGAAATGAAAGTGATAAAACAAAGTAGAAATGAACAAGATTGATTAAACGTGATCAACCCGGGGAAGTCTCGTGATGCTCATCCTTCACCGCTTCAAGGGATGGGGTTATAATCTTTTAATCCCTAGTTTGTAACACCTAGAACCAGAATGTTACTAAGTTTATACTAGGATAACTCCTAGGGTTCAGTTGAAAACACATAACGATTCACCAGACACCGCTGATGATTGGGTGATTTGTGTTCGACATCATAACCGAAACTCACCAAGACAACACATGAAGAATTCAATGTGCTGTCCAGGTTTGAATGTTATTTCATTGTGATACCATGACATGAATTTGAATGACCTTGATAGTTATTATGTGAGTTAAATTGACCAATATGAACCACACAAACACTGCAATTGGAGGGGGGAAAAGAAAGTGGTGAACAGTGTGTGAAACATCACATGAATGGGTACCCCAAAACATGATCATATGAGTTGAGCATGACATACCAGTACATAACTCAATAAAATAAGAATAGAGGATGATTAAAAACAACACAACAACCTGTAATTCAAAAGATAATTCAAATATTACAAGATGAAGCTTGGGATTTACATCACGTTCCTCCCCGGGTGATCACAAGGGGTTTAGAAACCCATGGAAGAGGAAGAAGAAGAAGATGTTGAAGTAGCACTTCCCATAGCCTCCATAATTTCTAGGGATGTTGAGAAGACTCCTTGGGGACTCCAAAATGTCAGCACCTTGCCTCCTGGCCGACATTACAAATGGGGAGCTAAGGTGTCATTTTATAGGAAAATTGTAAGGTGGTTTTAGGCACCCATATTTCATCAATCCACTTGTACCATGAGTTTCGGCCTTCAGAAAGTCTTATCTCGATTTGGATAAAATAGAAAATTTGTATACCTACCCATTGACTGTATCCACTAAAATTTTAGCACCCTTTGGACAACTACAGATCAAGATATTGATAAAATACAGAACACCGCATTTTACTTGGTCCATATTCGGTGGCTTGGACAGATCAGTTCGGATGGGTCCCATAGAAGCTGAATCAGGATTGGGTTCCTTAATATGAAATGTATCCTATTAAATTTTGAACAGGAACACAAAATTTCAACCCATTTGGATGCACATAGTTCGTATAATATGAAAAATAGTGGATAGATGTCCATAGATCCATGCAATTTTGGCTCATTTTTCATCCACTTCATCAAAGGCCCTCCAAATCACCTCCACCTACATTGAAATAATAAAAACAAGTAACATTGAACATTATAATATTGATTAACATTAATTGATTGATTCAAACATAAAGTTCAATTTATTATTATATTTTTAATATTCATTACAAAACTAGTTTAAAACTGTGGTGTAAGGGTGGAATAAAACAGTGAATCGTGGTACGATCACACCCCCACACCTAAATATTTGCACTCCTGGGAAAAGTCACATATCCAAATAAAATGATACATATATATATATATATATATATTTCCAACATCCTGAAGATTTATCATTTGAGGAAATTTTATTTAAAGTAAAGTGATCAATGCACGAACCACACCAAGGAGTTCTTCCTAGTGAAAAATAGAAAAAGATGTCTCATAAATCATATCATAGAGAAATTCAAAAAGATTCATGATACCCAATTGACAAAGGAATTCAGAAGTAAACCATGACACTAACTCTCCATGTGTGTGTGTGAAAACCATTTTATGTTATTCTTTCCACTTGACATCCAATAAATATATGTTATTTTAACATTTTTCAGCGTAAATGATTTTGTCACCGAACCTGTCCTACATCCTTTACAATAATATTTAAAGACCCACTCATTTAAGAATTCCCATAAGTCAAACCATAAGCTCCCGACCTAGATATCCCCATATGTTGCACATTTCATCACTCCCCTCATTTATTATATTTTTTTTGAAGTTTCAATTGGAACAAATCTCACACTCATCTCTCAACCCTTGTTTGATCTCCTCAAGACCCTAATTGAAATAGTTATAACAATATCAAAGGTTGAGGAGGAGTGGTTTTTGACTTTCCTAAGAAACAAAATTTTTTTTTGACGGAATACAACAGTCAGACATTAGGTACACACGCATAGGTCAATCTGGTACAATAATGAAACAGATCAGATAAGGAACAAACGTATGGAAATATCATTTAAATCTGAAAAATATTAACCCAACATATATTTACCTTATATTAAGTAATAAATAATCACACTTTGTGGTTTGGTGCAAAAATTTGTGGAGATATTAGTGACACAGTTTTCCAAAAAACTACTCACACAAAGGGCATCAATCATCTCAAAGGTTTCACATAGATACGACTATTTATATCATTGACATAAAACCAATTCACTAAAAGAAAATCACTCCTTGATGGTAAATTCATACACAAATTATTTTTAGCCTTCGTTGTGGTATTTTTACTTTCCCCCCTTTATGGTCGCCAAATCATGGAACTTCAAAATTGTTGATGGGGAAAAAATGAAAATACCATAAAGAATGCCAAAAAGAGAAAACAAAAGGAGAAAACGATGAAAATTCTTAACTAACCCAAGAATGTATCCACCCCCCACACCTAGAATGTGCAGTTTCCTCACTGAAATAATTGAGAATGTGAGAAGGAAGGATAAAACCTGGTGTGTTTTATTGGTATGATGCATCGAGAAGGTGGATTTCCTCCACCGGATTCTTCAGAAAATAATCATAGAAGTGTTTAATTCGCTGCCCATTGACGGTAAGACTTCTTCCACTCTGCTCATGCAAAACCTATATTGCACCAAAAGGGTAAAAATTAGTAACAGTATAAGGACTGAGCCATTAGGAATGAAGCTTACCTGGGTAGAGCTTAAGCCTGGAATTGTACATGAGGACCTTCTCACCAATATGTAACTTCTGTTGGTGAATCATGCTATCATGAATAGCCTTTTTCTTCTATTTATAGATCCGGGAGTTCTCATATGCATCACGTCGAATTTCTTCCAACTCTTGAATCTGCGGCTTTTTTTGCTCACCTGCATCTGAAAGGTTCATATTACATTGTTTAATAGCCCAATATGTACGGTGTTCTACCTCCACTGGGAGGTGACAAGCCTTTCCAAACACAATTCTGTATGGTGAAATTCCGATTGGGGTTTTAAAAGCAGTACGGTATGCCCAAAGTGCATCATCCAAGCGCAAACTCCAATCTTTCCTATTGGGTTGTACCGTTTTTTCCAAGATTCATTTAACTTCCCGATTTGATATTTCTACTTGTCCATTAGTTTGGGGGTGATATGCAGTGGAGACTTTATGATCAACCCCATACTTACAAAGAAATTTTTTCATGTTGCGATTGCAAAAATGTGAACCCTGATCACTAATGATGAATCTTGCTAAACCAAACCTACTAAAAATTTGGGACCTCACAAAATCAACAACCACTCGAGAGTCATCGGTCCTGGTGGCCTTTGCTTCCACCCATTTAGATACATAGTCAACAACCAATAAGATGTACACAAAGCCAAAAGAATTTGGAAAAGGCCCTATGAAGTCAATGCCCCATGCATCGAAGATCTCACAAAATAACATGGGTTGTTGGGGCATTTCATTCCTCTTGGAGATATTCCCTTTGAATTGACAACGACTACATGACTTGAAAAATATATGGCCATCCCTATACAATGTTGGCCAATAAAGTCCTGAGTCAAGGACCTTTTGAGCTGTATGTTGAGAGCTAAAGTGGCCCCCATAGGCCAAAGTGTGGCAGAAGGTCAAAACAGAGGTGAACTCATAGTCAGGGACACACCGACGAACTACTTGGTCACTACAAATTCTCCACAAGTATGGGTCATCCCAAATGTACCAATGAGAATCAAGCTTAAATCTCTGGGATTGTGCAATGCTGAAATCAGTGGGGACTCTAGATGTTGCTAGAAAATTCACAATGTCTGCATACCAGGGGGTAAGGTCCACAACATCACAAAGGTTCTCATGAGGGAAGAATTCTCCAATGGGTAGGGGTGAGTCAACATGATGGTCCAATGGTGGGGAAATCCTACTAATGTGGTCAGCTACCACATTCTCCACCCCCCTCTTATCTCTAATCTCAAGGTCAAACTCTTGGAGGAGGATCATCCACCATATGAGACGGGGTTTGGCTTCAGGTTACTTTAGGAGGAAATGAAGGGCAGCATGATCAGAGAAGACGATGATTTTTGACCCGAGAAGATATGAACGAAATTTTTCCAAGGAAAACAAAATAGAAAGGAGTTATTTTTTAGTGGTTGTGTAGTTTACCTGGGCAGGGTCAAGGGTACGTGAGGCATACACAATTACATGAGGGGACTTCTCAACCCTTTGTGATAAAACTGCCCCAACTGTAAAGTTAGAGACATCACACATAAGCTCAAAGGGGAGATACCACCTTCGTGGTTGGATTATGGGAGGTGATGTGAGACTCATTTTTAGTGAATTGAAAGCATCCTCACAATTTTTATCAAAAACAAATTCATAATCCTTTTGTAATAACCGAGATAAGGGAAGTGCGATCTTACTAAAGTCTTTAATGAATCGGCGGTAAAAACCAGCATGACCCAAGAAAGACCGCACCTCACGAACACATTTTGGATATGGAAGGGATGAAATTAATTCAATTTTAGATTTATCAAATTGAATTCCCTTATTTTAAATGATATTCCCAAGAACTATCCCCTGCTCAACCATGAAATGACATTTTTCATAATTTAAAACAAGATCTTTTTCAATGCAGCGGTGGAGGATAGAACCTAGGTTTTCCAAACAATCATCAAAAGAAGAACCATAGACCGTGAAATCATCTATAAAGACTTCCATACAAATCTCAAGGTACTCAAAAAAAATACTCAACATGCATCGCTGAAAAGTACCAGGAGCATTACATAGACCGAATGGCATCCTCCTGTATGCAAATGTGCCGAATGGACAGGTAAATGTTGTATTTTCTTGGTCCTCATGGGCTATATGGATTTGGAAATAACCCGAATAGCCATCAAGGAAAAAATAATGGGACTTACCAGCCAATCGTTCTAACATTTGGTCAATGAAAGGTAAAGGAAAGTGGTCCTTCCGATTGGCTTGATTCAGTCGACGGTAGTCAATACAGACTCGCTAACTGTTTTGCACACGTGTTGGAACCAATTCATTTCTTTCATTTGACACAACTATTATTCCTATTTTTTTAGGCACAATTTTCACTGGGATAACCCATTTACTATCAGATATAGGATAAATGATCCATGCAGCAAGTAATTTACTGACTTCCAATTTTACCACTTCAAGGAGAGTGGGATTCAACCGGCGTTGAGATTGTCTTACGGGTTTAGCCTCATCATCCAAAAGTATATGGTTCATACAAATAGATGGGATAATCCCAGGAATATCAGACAATGTCCATCCTATTGCCTTTTTACACTCTCTCAAAAGTTTGAGCAGTTTCGATTCCTATTGTGGAGAGAGGTTATTGGGAATAATGACGGGCAATTGGTCAATACCCTCAAGATATGCATATTTTAAATTAGAAGTAAGTTGTTTAAGTTCCAACACCGGTTGTTTTTTGATTGAGGGAGTGGATTTAGGGGGAGTGAGGTCCATGAAACTATCTATCTTCTCATGTTTATTCTCAAAGGAAAGAGAATCTATTGAAATGAGATTTGCAGAATCATCGATAGTCATGGGTACCTTAGAATAAACACACTCATCAATTAAAGCACAAAATTTACATTTTTCTGAACCCACACAACACTCAAAACATGAACCAAAACTCAAATCATCCAAGGGTGAAGAAAACAAAAAAGGATCAGAGTTTGGGTTGAGGAGAGAATTGTGTGTGTGTGCATCATTTGAGAGAACTTCCATCTAATAGACAGGAAGAGTGGAGTGCTCTTCAACAGGGTGTTTCATAGAGTCAAGGATGTTAAAACTTACCTTTTCTCCACCAAACTCTATGGAAAATGTACCATTGTGAACGTTTATGACCGTCTTTGCTGTTTTGAGGAATGGCCTCCCAAGTATGAGAGGAGCATTTCCTTGGGTTTGGGTATCTTCTATCTTAAGAATGTAGAAATCAGCGGGGAAGATGATATTCTTTACTCTAACAAGGACATCCTCAATCACTCCTTTTGGATGCGTTGTACTCCGGTTGGCAAGTTGCACGACAATTTCTGTTGGTTGAATCTCTCCAACCTGTAGAGAAGTATACACGGAGTGAGGCATCACATTAATGGAAGCACCTAAATCTAGCATAGCATCAGAAAATAAGGTATCCCCTATGGTACAAGGTATCGTGAATATTCTTGGATCCTTGAATTTGGTTGGCATTGCTGGTTGAATCAAGGCCGAGACATTACTTCCCAGGTTGACTTTCTCATTCCCCTTCAACCTCCTTATATGGGTGCAAAGCTCTTTAAGAAATTTGGCATAATGGGGAATTCTCTTGACTGCATCCAACAATGGAATATTAACTTGAACTTTTTTAAATGTATCCATTATTTCATTGTGAATATCATTATCAATGTTTTTATTAGATTTAGTGAGTCTTTGAGGGAAAGGAATAGGAATTGATTGTTCATTTGAATCATCAATGATAATTTGATTGCCCATTTTTTTTCATTACATGAAATTTTTTAGGGTTGGGAATGAGTTTTTTCAAGAGGGGGACATACCTGTTTCATAGAATCAGTATAAGGAGAAGCTTCTTTACCACTATGAAGTGTAATTGAACATACATTACCTTTTTCCTTCGGATTGGAAATGGGTTGGGATGGTAGTTGTCCAGACCCTTGCATCTTAAGCTCACCGATGGTGTTCGCCAATTGTCCCACTTGAGTTCGTAGGTCTTGAATTGCTGATTGTGTGGTATGTTGGAACTAAAGGTTCTGGGTTGCCATTTACATCACCATATCCTCGGGGCTTGGTTCATATTTGGGAGGAGGAGGATGATTGTTTTGAGAAGTTGAAGGATAATAAGGTTTCATACCTTGGCCTTGTTGATACCAATTCTGCTTTGGGTAGCTTGAGTTTCCTCCTTATCAGTACTGGGGTTGTGCTTGCCACCATAGATTTGAATTTGGCCTGAATTGTTATTGCTTAAAGGGAGGTGCTTGTTGGAATGGATTCCCTGGGAACACAACTACACAAGACTTAGATGAATCTTGAATTTGTGGGCACTGGTCAGAAAAATGAGTGTTATCAGAACAAATACCACAATGTAATGGAATAGAAGTAGAGTGTGAGTTACCTTGTGCTTGATCAAATTGCCTTAGAAGTGTATTCATCTCATAAAGTTTAGTATCTACCTTTTTTTCTAGGGCTAAATGACTTACCTCATGAACTCCTCGGGTTGGTAAAATTGCTTGTGTACTAAATTGTTGTGCGTTTTGAGCCATGTTGGTTATTAAGTCACGAGCGGTGGAAGGAGTTTTATCAACTAGGGCACCACCAGCTGAAGCATCAATCATTCCACGATCCATGGGAATAAGTCCCTCATAGAAGTATTGGATTAGTAGTTGTTCACTAATCTGGTGGTTGGGGTAGCTTGAACAAAGTCTTTTGAATCTCTCTCAGTATTCATGAAGGGCCTCTCCTTGTAACTGCCTAATGCCACAAATTTCTTTCCTAATTGATGCAGTTCAGGAGGAAGGGAAAAACTTCTCTTGAAAGAGTCGTTTAAGGTCATTACATCCCCCAATTGTGGTAGGAAAATAGTATAGACAATATTTTTCTACACCATCAGGGGAGAAAGGGAAGGCCCTAAACTTAATGAGGTCCTCAGACACATTTTGGGGTTTCATGGTGGAGCACACTATGTGAAACTCCTTTAGATGTTTGTGAGGGTCCTCACCAGGAAGACCATGGAATTTTTAAAGGAGGTGTATGAGGCCTGATCTTAGCTCAAAATTGGCCACTTCCTCAGGATATTGGATGTACGTAGGTTGGTACTCCACATCCGGGGTGGTCAGTTCTTTTAATGTTCTGTTATTTGCAGCCATGATCTCTGGGGTTTGATTTGGTTCAATTTTTGATTGGTTTTGGAACACTTGAGGTTTCAAAATGGGTTCCTCAATGTTACTTGATTGACCTTCTCTAAATTCCTTGATTTGTGTGTGAAGTGACTTTTCAATTTCAGGATCAAATTCAAGTAGTGTTTCTTTACCAGATCTTGTCATGCAACAATGATGTCCAGTTTGATTGATTGATTGTTTTGTTGTGTTTTTTTTATTTGAGATGGATAAAAAAACTTAATAAGGTTGAAATAATAATAGAATGTTATACTATATAATTAGAGAGGGAGATGGAGAAGAAGAGAGAGAGAGATAGAGAGAGAGAGAGAGAGAGAGAGAAAGAACACACCAAAAACAAAAAAAAATAAAGACAAAACCCAAAACAAAAACAATAAAATGGGGGTAGGGTATTTAAAGGAGTAATAATTAAGAAGTAAAATAAACAAATAAAAGGAAATAAAGAAAAAAAATGATCTTGGATCCCCAGAAACAACACCAAAATTTGATCGCGTTGTCGAGTGCGTCAAATTAGTTGTTTAATTTTGACTAGAATTTCTGCAGTATAGCAGCAACCCTAGGTCGTCTCTCGACGGAGCCTTAAACCATTAATTTAAAAATAGGGTTTTGATTATAGAAGTATAAGGTGAATTAGGTTTTGTAAAACTTGGGTTTTTTATGATTAATGATGAAAATAGGAAATGAAAGCGATAAAACAAAGTAGAAATGAACAAGATTGATTAAACGTGATCAACCCGGGGAAGTCTCGTGATGCTCATCCTTCATCGCTTCAAGGGATGGGGTTATGATCTTTTAATCCCTGGTTTGTAACACCTAGAACCAGAATGTTACTGATTTTATACTAGGATAACTCCTAGGGTTCAGTCAAAAACACATAACGATTCACTAGACACCGCCGATGATTGGGTGATTTGTGTTCGACATCATAACCAAAACTCACCAAGGCAACACATGAAGAATTCAATGTGTTGTCCAGGTTTGTATGTTATTTCATTGTGATACCATGACATTAATTTTCATGACCTTGATAGTGATTATGTGAGTTCAATTGACCAATATGAACCACACAAACACCACAATTGGAAGGGGGAAAAGAAAGTGGTGAACGGTGTGTGAAACATCACATGAATGGGTACCCCCAAACATGATCATATGAGTTGAGAATGATATACCAGTACATAACTCAATAAAATAAGAATAGGGGATGATGAAAAACAACACAAAAACCTGGAATTCAAAATATCATTCAAATATTACAACATGAAGCTTGGGATTTACATCACGTTCCTCCCCAGGTGATCACAAGGGGTTTAGAAACCCATGGAAGAGGAAGAAGAAGAAGATGTTGAAGTAGAACTTCCCATAGCCTCCATAACTTCTAGGGATGTTGAGAAGACTCCTTGGGGACTCCAAAATGGCAGAACCTTTCCTCCTAACCGAACTTACAAATGGGGAGCCCAAGGTGTCATTTTATAGGAAAATTGGAAGGTGGTTTTAGGCACCCAGATTTCATCAATCCACTTGTAACACACATTTTGGACTTCAGACAGTCTTATCTCGATTTGGAGAAAATATAAAAGTTGTATCCCTACCTCTTTAATGTATCCAAAGAAATTTTGGAACCCTTTGGACAACTACAGATCAAGATATTGATAAAATACATAACACCTCATTTGACTTGGTCCATATTCGGTGGCTTGGACAGATCAGTTCGGATGTGCCTCATAGAAGCCGAATCAGGATTTAGTTCCTTAATATGAAATGTATACTATTAAATTTTGGACAGGACCAAAAAATTTCATCCCATTTGGATGCACGTATTTCATGTACTATGCAAAACAGTGGACATATTTCCATGGATCCATGCAATTTTGGCCCATTTTTCTTCCACTTCATCAAAGGCCCTCCAAATCACCTCCACCTACATTGAAATAATAAAAACAAGTAACATTTACCATTCTAATATTTATTAAAATTAATTGATTGATTCAAACATAAAGTACAATTTATTATTGTATTTAGAATATTCATTACAAAACTAGTTTAAAACTGCGATGTAAGGGTGGAATAAAACAGTGAATCGTGGTATGATCAATCACCACCTGAATCTTTACAAGATCCACTAAGACGCCATTCTCAGAAATAATGTGTCCCAGAACTCTCAATTATTGAATACAGAACTGAAATTTGGATATATTTTTGTACAAATGATATTATCTTAGGATTCCAAGGATGATATTTAGATGCTCTACATGATCCTATTTTTATTTTTAATAAGCAAGAATATCATCCACAAAGACAACCACAAAGGAATCCAAGAACCAATGAAATATTCAATTCATCAATGCCATAAATACCACATGATATCATCTCAGAACTAGGAGTAACGAGACTTTCTCTCCTTGATCATGGATCCCACTCACCCTAGAAGACATGAGTGACCCCATCAAGAGAGAGAAATTGTACTTGATGGTGATAAAAATTGATCTTATCCTTGTAGTTAATCATCTAATCTATGCCAATGATAAGATCAAACATGTTTAGTTTATGAACTAAAAGGTCCCAAACAGTCTCAAAGTTGGAAATAATAACCCAATACTCAGGAAATTTAAATCTATGCTTTGTCTTCATTACCAAAGGAGTGGAAAGAATCATCGAGAAAGGCATGAGATCTGAATGCAAACCCAATATATTTATAAGTTTAGACGATGTAAAAGAATGAGTTTCACCTATATCAAACAAAGTTATAACCATATAATATGCTATCAACACTGAACCTCTCATGGTAGTTAATCATGCCTATATCTCCTCTAGTGAACACTCCGCTATATACAGATGTTCAACCTAATTCAATCCCTTCTTCACCAATTGAGAATCTCTCTTAGCATGAGGTTGAGATCCCACTCCTTTAACTATGTCAGGTTTAAAATGAGAGCCCTAGGTAACTTTATTCCAACATTTGGACAACATAGAAGATTTTTGGTAGAGAAGATAGAACTTCTTGCAAGTTTGCACCGACATGGATATCTAACAATGATGTCTCTAATCACTTCATGCAGTAGAATGCATAGATAAATCTGTTTTTTTTTTTGTTTTTTAGCAGTGATCATGTGTGATCCAACAAAAAAAATGGCCCTCCACTTCATTTTTCCATAAATAACGTTTTCACTATGATTGCATGCACTCAAACAAAGTCACATCTCAGCTACGATTGATCTTTCACCTTGAGTTCTTTATCCAAGCAGTGGCGTACATCCTCTAAGATCTCAATGAAAGCACCAAATTGTTAGGACTCTATCTAAAAATGGGCACACAATAGAAATAGTGTAAAAGGAAAGAATTTTTTTTTTGGTATTCACAACAATGACACCCTTTTCAACAGATTATTGTATCCAAATGTCTATTATCAATGAGACTTCATAATTTTATAATTGTTATATATTATAATATTTTTATATCAATACTTTGTTTTCTCATTAAATGTTTATTGTTAAATGATATGTTTTAAATATATGTTAGCTTTAATATGGAATAGCTAACATTACAATTATTTCAGGTAATTTTGATGCTGCAAATTATATCAGGTATATTCTACACCACTGCATTCTTCTAAACTCATACATTTTGAATTGTTAACATCTTAAAGTTTGACTGTTTCTCTTTTTTCACTTTAATTTTCTGATACCCAATTAGCTTTTTGTTAATTTTGACCTTTATATTGCAATTACATGCACTATGGAACAATTATGATCATAATGTATGCATAAGTCTGCAATGTTTTGATGATATCCAAGAGGCTATCTTTTCTTGTTTTGTGATATATGAATTTGAGTTTAAAAAGGGAGTAGGGCCCGTGTTTTTTTCTGCTATTTTTTTGTGTTTTAGCAGGGAGTAGGAGGCAGGAGGTAGGAGGCAGGCAGCAGGGAGCAGGGAGTAGGGAGCAAGGAGTAGGGAGCAGGGCCTGTGTTTTTTTTCTGCTGTTTTTTTGTGTTTTAGTAGGGAGCAGAGAGAAGGGCATCGAGGCAGGGGGCAGGGGCAGCGGTTGAGCCAGGGAGGTAGGGAGCAGGAGGCAAGGGCCATGGGGCAGGAGTCGCTGAGGCAGGGAGGTAGGGAGGCAGGGAGGTAGGGAGTAGGGAGCAGTGTTGAGGCATTGAGGCGTTGAGGCTGGGAGGCAGGAGGCACAAAGGGATCATGGGGCAAGAGCGGTTTTTTTATGGAAAGATGGTTATTGGAGGCTGGATTTTTGTTTCAGATTGGATTTTTGTGTGGCAGTACTGGATTTTTTTTCAGTATATTCCATGATGTAGCCACGATTGTGAATCGTGGAAATAGAGTTATTTCCACTATTATAAACCATAACAATAGGATTATGGCCATGGTTATAAACTGTGGTGATAAATCTACGTGGAATAGTCTATAGCCACGGTTTCAAACTGTGTCTATAGGTCTATATCCACGGTTGGAACCATGGTTATAGGTCTATTGTCACGGTTGGAACTGTGGATATAGGTCTATAGCCACGGTTTGGAACTATGGCTATAGCTTTTTCCCTATAGCCACCCCAATAGGCACCACGGTCAGTGAAACCGTGGCTATTACCTATAGCCACGGTTTCGACGTCTATAGTCGCGGTTTTAAACCGTGGCTATAGCCTTGTTTTTTAGTAGTGTTCAATAAAATAGAGCGATACGATATATCACTTTTCAATGGCATAAATAGATAAATAAACAGTTTTCAAGAATCAATTTCACATAATAAGAGTAAATAGGAAAATAATAATATAGAAATTTCATGCATGTAATTTGATCTTATAACAACTAAGTTGGATATAAATGATGTGAAGGTGTGCACAACCAAATCACTAAGACTCTCAAAGGAACACTAGTTGACATACATGAATCCTATAGTTTGGGAACCTAGAGGCTACCCCCTAGTCCTAATGAAATCAAGGTAGACTCCCATAATGATAGCTAAATCCACTAGGGATAGCCTTTTTTAAATTTTTCCTCATACCCACAAGTTCTTCCAAGTGTGCTATTACATCATTATTACGTCCAAGGAAAACCAAAACAATGTTCCATAAACTATTTCTGAGGAATAATCCAAAACCATGTTTCAAATCATTTATCAAAGTCATATTTCATTTCAAATTTATGACCATGTATTTATAAAACATTTCTATAGTGATCCACACTATTTTTCATGGTTTAAAAACTATTTCCCTTTTTTAAAACATATTTTAGGCAATTAAACAAACACATAACATGTCTTAACTAGTATCCATGAAAACCCACCCTTTTAAAAACATCAAAAGCCCTCAAAGATCAATTTTATTTTTAATTATCAGTTTTATAATCAAAACCAAAGTAAAAAAATCAAATAACATAAGTCATTCCAAGGGTTGGACCATAGGATAGATACACCTACCTCAATAATGATGAAACAATGTTTCCTCTTCAAGACCAGTGATGGGAGACAATGAAATTAGATCCTTAAGAACCTAGATCTGATGAAAACAAGGTAAATTCTCTATGATCATGCTAGATCCAACAATTTAGTCTCAATTTACATTAATTTCATGGTGAAGAAGAGAAGAAACAAGATATAATGGGTCTTACTCACTAAATTACATTCATTAGAGACCCAAGATTCAAATTGGTAATAAGATTCACCACCAGGGAGATGAGGATATCTAAGATTATCACTTTGGAGCCTCTAAACCAAGAAAAATTGAGTTAGGGTATTAAGGTTTGGATTAGGGGTGTTAAAAGATTTATTTTGGTGAAAATTATATTTTCACCCTTACTAATATGTATCTCTAGTGGTGACACCAGCTAGCCAGTGGGTTCAGGCAGAATGTTGGCACCCACTGGCAACCCATCAGCTGGCATATGGCACTTACAGTTATATAGGTGTTCTGTCCAACCTTACCAGCTAGCTGATGGCCTCTTACTGCCACAAAAAAGCCAAAACACTTCCCTATCCTACGAATGACCCAAAATTCAAAACGACAAAAATTTAAAGGGATCCATACCTAGTTCCACATTCCCAAGTGTAACAATTATCCCCACCATAAATTCTTTTTTTCCCCAGAAAGGAATAATCTCATGAACCCAAGAAAAGATAAATCCATTACTACAACATCAAGTCCTTGCGCTCACAACTAGATAATTTACCTATATCCATAGTCAAAAACCTTTATTATAGAGGTAAAAATTATATTTATAGATTATATACATGGTTAAAACTTGTTTTGGATCATATTGGAATGGATATAGGGAAAATCCATAACTATTTTTTAAGGGTTGTAGCCGCGGTTGTCCACAGTGGAAATAGAACCTATAGCCATAGTTTTTATAACCATGGAAATAGCCCTCTTGGTTGTCCACTTTGGAAATAGGTCTATTTCCATGATTTTAAACCATAGATATACACTTTATTTCTATGGTGGACAACGGTGGCTATAACCCCTTTAAATTGTGGCTACATGGTTAAAATAAAATGAAATCAGCCAAATTTGAACCCCCAACCTCCCCTTCCGACACCAAACACTTAACCATTACACTAAATCGTTTTTTCTATATTAATGTGTATATTTTTAATATATATATATATATATATATAGTAATTATGGCTATAGTTCTTCCTTCAAGTAACATCCTAACCCGAACAGCCACTCGGACAGTGCTAAACGGGTTGGGCGTTACTACCTTAGGTGCACCTCCCCAAACGCCAAAGGCTTCCGAGTAGCAGTGAGGGTGTAAAAAGGTATAGTGGGGAGGATATACCCTCTTGGAGGAAAATAAAGTACCAGTATAAGTATAATAATAAAACATGTAGTGAAAATAAAGACTTAGCAGACCCGAACCAGACCCACATAGCAGAAGCACATCCAAATCAGATAAATAGCAGAAGTAATATATAAACAAGTGCATTAGAAAGTAAACAAAACAACATGTTGAAAATCCCTTGTAACTACTAATAATCAAGCATGCATCCATAACTGGTCATACAAGTCAATATAAAAAGGGTGTCAATGGCTAACCAACAATAGCTACAATAATAAAGTAATCATGCTGATACATAATGAAAGCTAAAAAAAGTAAACTTCTTCTAGGCATGACCTCATGGTCTATAAAAAACTATGAAATAGTTAATATGATTCATCTCCTGAAGCTGGTCTCTTTACTGCATATAAATCTATAAAGTCTACACGCTTCCTGAATGGCCCATGTAGGGTGTGATATGAATCTCAGTAGGATACCACCCAATGGTGCATACCTAGTATAGGTGTTTAAGCAGACATGCATTTATAAGGAAAGTAAATAGTATGATGCCTAAATAAATACAAACCTCAATGGTGCTCAGCAGCCACTAAGGAGTGTCACCTGCTTCAGCCAATGCCAGAATCTCATTCACGCAACCCAGAACCATGTACCCCCTGACACCTCATGTCTCAAGTATCGACGTCCCGAAGGCATGTCCAAGAAATAGTAACCCGACACCATGTTCCTCCTGACACCTCATGTCTCCAGTACCGACATCCCTTAGGCACACCCAAGATATAGTAACCTGGAATCTTGTGCCTCCCGACACCTCGTGTCTCCAGTACCAACGTCCTATAGGCACTCCCAAACAATCTGAAGGTTCCTCACCTTCCACTTGGCTTCCACAACAAGCACCCACAAACCATAACCACCTAACCAAAACTATGGGAGGCTCTACCCATAAAAGCGGTCAAAACAACCTCATCATGGAGTCATCTATGTGCACACGACCCAAAGTCACGGGTGAGCGATAATCACCAAAAATAGAACCCAAACCACAACCTCTCTAGCACCTCGTGTCCCTGCGACCATGTCGCTCGGAATATGATGGCCTTATCATCCAAGTAATGTCATGTCCAACCTGACAGTCACACTGCCTCAATCTGACGTCCACGACACCCAATCCTGTGGTCAAACCACATAATAATCTAGGACAATCCCAACATGTGATATACATAATTCAAGAATATACGGGACACTCCCAACACAACCCAAAGGTTTTAGCATATGCAATTCATCAATTACATATTTTTTCAAATTTAAACAAATCACATAAACAGGAAAAAAAATATAAACAGTTTAATTGGACTAGCCCAACGGCTATCACATAGCATCACTAAGGTCTTGAATGCCTCTAACGATCCTAATCATGCTTTACCAAATTAAACATACCAGTTTAAAATCAAAGAAGACCAATTATAACTATTTTGGAACCTTGGGCCAAAATGTACCAATGAGAATTGGCCTCTCGCTCAGCCTTGCTCAAGAAATTTAGGCAATAGGGTATACCCAAAGGCATCCCATTAGTCTAACAATTAATTCAATATGCAATGGTAGATAAAACGAGTCCTGATCAAAAATACCTAAAGACACGCCAAAGTCCACACCACCCAAATGTCCATGAAAACACAAAACAAGGTATGCACCACCTACCTCAAACTTGCACGACGATCCTCTTCCGGTATCGACCTCTAATTTGGTCTAAAACATGGTAGATCTACAAAATGAACATAAAAAATCAAACCCCTATAACTTGGTTTAGAACAGAAATCAAGAAGAAAAAATCAAGAGGAATCAAGAGCTCACTTTTGGGGTTATAATGGATCAAACGGTGTTTGAATCAGACTTCGGATGAAGAGTCAGGAAGGATTTGAAGTTCGGGCAGCCTGTTTTGTGGACGTTCTGTCCAGATCAAGAAAAATGAGGCTACTATCTGTTTTAACCAAAATTTAGAAACTACATGGCATGTATATAGGTATACACACCATGTATACCATTTAAATATTCCAAAGATGGTTGTTTTCCTCTGAATTACTTTATTGACCAGTCGACATGACTACACAGCATGTACTAGGTAGTACATGGCATGTACTCAGTTTTTCCTCTATTCCTCACCGACTTCCCTACACGCCATGTATAGCCGCTACACGGTCAAGACCTACACGGTGTGTACTAGGAAGACACAGCGTGTACATTGTAAAATCTCTCCCCCATTGACTGCCCCTACATGCCATGTATGGCTATCACACACATCTAAGGGTATAAGGCGTGTACTTGGGAGTACATGGCGTGTAACCCAAAAATTTCTAAAACCTACCCAGATTCCCCTGTTTCCTCAAAAATAGTTCATAAACAAACTCAAAAACGAAAAAAATGCTCGTATCTCAAAGAAAGATATGGGTTATTACAAAATTCCCCCTTAAAGTAATTCATACCTAAATTGTATTTCCAAGGGTGGTGAAGAAAAACTCCAGATAACTTTGGCCTCAAAACTCAATCAAGAAAAGGTTCACTGAACTGTTTTCAGACCCATGGTCCTCCTATGACACATCGTCACCCTTGCACCTCATAAGGTGATTCCATGTCACTTCTGACACCCATTCATGTCCCACACCACATCGGTATTCGCCCCAATGAGGTTCTACATCCCATGGATGATCAGAACAAAACTGGGTGCCATGAACCCCAAGTAACCTTCATCATCGATGCCCTGATGCCCATGAAACCTCAAGTAACCTGCATCCTCGATGCCCCAGTGCCACAAATCTCATATATATATATATATATATCACACACCCAAATGGTTTGAACATAATGACCAGCATCTGGTCAGTCCATATAAATCTTGTACACCTTGTGTACTCAAAACAGACATGCCTCAACAGGCCATGCCAAAAAGAAAACAAGTAATCACAAACATGAATATGGAATAAATTTAACTGTCATTAGCTAAGTAGCTTAATCAACCTCTAGAATCTATACAAAGTGCACTTGTCCTGACACACAGCTGCCTAAAGCCTACTCTCTCTATGGTGTTGCACCAGTCACTGGCCACAAACCCCGCAGCTGGGTCCCACTATCCCTGCCACATCCTCTGCATGTAGCTAAACCTCAGATATCATCACCTGGTACTAACCCTGATCTGACCCCAGACACCACATTCTTTCCTGGTCCTTGCCTGCCAACTGTCTGAGAAGGCTGCCTGTAAAACCTCTTGAGATGCCCGACCTATCCACATTCCTAGAACTCATTTGGAGGCTTGTTACACTGAGTTTAGACATTCCCTGTCTTCCCAAACTTAAATCAAACCACTGTTGAACTAATACAAGGGGGTCTAGCTAAGTCTTTGGCCTGACCAGACTGCTGGAACTCATCCTGACCTCATTTCCTGTTATCTTAACCATCACCTAAAGCTGTCACTCGGCTCAAATGGGACATGTTCATCAAGTCTCCCTTGGCTATGAGCTCCTGATTCACCACCTCTGAGAATTAGGTTAGACTAAACATGTTTACCTACACTCATATGGTGTGTCATAATCTATATTTGAAGCACCTCGCCCTTGAGGTTTCCTCGCTTACCATACCTGGTGCAAAGAGAGCCAGCTTAGTGAAAGTAACTGCATAGTCCATGATGGACATGTCACCCTGCCGGAGGCTCAATAACTCCCGAGATCTCTCTGCCCTCAGCGTCTCTAGAAAAAAGTGCTCGAAAGACCTATCCTCGAAGTCCTTCCATGCCATTCCTTCATGTATTCAAGCCTAAACCTTCACATCTAGGCTAGATCAAAGCTGCTCGTCGAGCCATAGAGAGCTTTATTCCCTACTCACCTCTATTCGGTTCTCAACTGCCTGTGGACCACCCTCACCCTAGAAAAGCAGTGGGTGTTGTGGCTGGAACTCCCACGTTAGAAACACCATAGAGATATTTATTCCCTACTCACCTCTATCAATCCCCTGTAAAACATATACCAGGCTATATTGAAGCTTCTCGTCGAGTCACGACCCGAAAACTGTCAAACCCAGCAGTTGCCCTTCCTGCATTGGATCCTGAACTTGATCCTATCCCTAAGCCTATACCTGCGGCTCATGCTCTGCCTGGCCCTCAGGGGTCCAAACCTAATCATGCTCCTGCAACACTGTATCATCACCCATCTGACGCTCCATCCGATCCGTATAAGAGGAACTTGTTGAATACCATAAATGGTTAGACATCCCATATATATATATGACAATATATTCACACAGATAGGAAAAGAAGTAAAAGGAAGTTCATAATAACTACCCTTACTCTCCCCCACCGTAACCCATGCCCATGGAATACCAACCTCATGGCCTCATTATCCACCTTCAATAGAGCCAAGTATTAAAAGTACCTCAGCCCATGCCCATCCTGATAACCATCGTTGCCTCAAACTGATGACTGAGTCGCCCAATCCTGAGAGTCAGACTGCCTCAAACCGACATCCAGTTTGCCCAATCCTAGTGATCAACATCACCTCATCCATAGTACCTACTTGTTCATATACGAGCCAGGCCCAAATCTCATGTCACATTCAATTTTACATAATTTAAATCATGGCATATCACATTTCAATAAACAATAAATTCTATTAGGAATTTCACCTTCCACTTTCAAAAGCATCTATAGCATGGAAATTGATATTATTCACATGGTATCATCACTTCACAAATCATACGTGCAGTTATGAAATTGAAATACCCTAAAAAAGTGCCTATTAAAAGAAATATAATCATGCCTTGCCATACCAGGCCAAGGTCCAATTCTCCCTTACCGCATCGGGTTAAGGATAACATATCAGAACCAATAATATCACACACCAAGTAATCCACCAAGGTGGAAATCATATAAACAGTAATCTGAGCAAAAGTAAAATAACAATTCCCACCCAAGGTAACTTGGTCCATCCCTCGTACATGGGGCTATAGGCACCCAAGCACAAACTAGAAACTGAGTTCCAATAACAACCTATATCCAGTCTACCATATCCCATTTAGTAATCTAGCATAAATAAAAAGGAAATCTTGATCTCATTAGTAGTAAGTCAAAAGCTGCTACTAAATCCCTATCAAGAAAAACTCATTTGATACCACTTTGTAACATCCCAACCCGAACAGCCACCTGAACAGTACTAAACGGGTTGGGTGTTACTACCTTAAGCACACATCCCCAAACACCAAAGGTTTCCAACTATAAGTGAGGGTGAAAAAATGTATAGTGGGTAGGATATACCCACTTAGAGGAAAATAAGGTACCGGTCTGAGTATAATAATAAAACCTACAGCGGAAATAAAGACTCTACAGACTAGAACCAGACCCGCATAGCAGAAGAACATCCAAATCAGATAAATAGTGGAAGTAATATATAAACAGGTGCAGTGGAAAGTAAACAGAACATCATGCTGAACATCCCTTGTAACTACTAACAACCAAGCATGCGTCAATAACAGGTCAGAAAAGTCAATATAAAAAGGGCATCAATGGCTAACCAATAGTAGCTACAATAATAAAGTAAGCATGCTGATACATAATGAAAGCTAAAACAAAAGTAAAATCCAGCTAGGCATAGCCTCAAGGTCCATACCATCTTCATACAATAGCTAATATGATCCAACTCTTAAAGCTGATCTCTTTCCTGCACATAAATCCATAAATTCTACATGCATCCTGAAGGGCCCGTGTAGGGTGTGAGACGAATCTCAGTAGGATACCACCCAATGGTGTGTACCTAGTATAGGTGTTTAAGTAGGAATTCATTTATAAGTAAAGTAAATAGCACGATGCCTAAACAAATACAAATCCCAATGGAGCTCAGCAGCCACCAAGGAGTGTCACCTGCTTCAGCCAATTCTGGAATCTCAGTCACGCAACCAGGAACCATGTACCCCCTAACACCTCATGTCTCAAGTACTGATGTACTGAATGCACACCCAAGAAATAGTAACCCAGCACCATGTGCCTCCTAACACCTCGTTTCCCCAGTACTGATGTCCCGTAGGAACACCCAAGTTGTAGTAACCTGGCACCCTATGCCTCCTAACACCTCGTGTCTCTAGTACCGACGTCCCGTAGGAACGTCCAAACAATATGAAGGTTATTCACCCTCCACGTGCCTTCCACGACAAGCACCCCCAAACCATAATCACCTAAACCCAATTACAGGGGCCTCTGCACACAGGAGCGCTCAAAACCACCACATCATGGATTCATCTATAAGCACACAACCCAAAGTCATGGGTGAGCAGTAATCACTAAAAACAGAACCCAAGCCACAACCTCTATGGCACCTCATGCCCCTGCGACCATGTCGCTCAGAATCTGATGGCCTTTTCATCCAAGTAACATGGGCCATGCCCAACCTGATAGTCACACTGCCTCAATCTGATGTCCACGACAACTAATCTTATGGTCAAACCACCCAATAATCTAGGCCAAGACCAACCTATGATCAACATCATTCAAGAATATACAGGCCACTCCCAACACAACCCAAAGGTTCCAGCATATGTGTTGGACCCTTTGTGATATAGTTGTTTTAATAATCACAAATCATGATAATTCACATATTATGTTATAACTAATGATAATTATGTCAATGGATATTTATAAATGAATAAATTATGTCACATAGAATAATAAATTTCAATAAGTCAATAAATTATGGATGTTTGTGTTTTAATATATTTACAAGTGTATATTTTCATGCAATTATGAATTTCACTTGATCTGATATTGTTCTGTATAAGATAGACACTTTTTAAGTATTTCAAAGTCTATTCCACTGATTGGTTCAAAGGATTCACTGATGGATGACTCACCTATGAGGACTCACTAATCTAAAGACTCACTAATAAAAGAAGACACTGATGTAGGACTCGCTGATAGAACAAACGACACACCAATGGAAAATTTACCGATGATCGGTCGCACCGATAGTTCAAGAGACTCACTAATGGATGAATCACTGATGGGAAATGCACTATTAGTTCAAAAGACTTACTGATGGATGAGTCGCTGATGGGCGATACACCATTAGTTCAAAATGAGTCACCGATGATGACTCACTGATGCTCGGACAGGTCGATATCACGAATGACTCACTGATGCCGAGATTCACTGATATCGATGGAAGGGACTCACTGATATAGAGAGTCACTGATGCTAATGACTCACCGATACTTATGACTCAACAATAGTCATAAAAACTATTTTTATTTTATTAATTCTAATTTATATCTAATGGTCATATTTAGACAAATTAATGCTTCTGACATTATTTGATGTTGTCTGTAGGATATTTAGAGGATAGTACGAGGTACATGCATGTGGGGATATCATTATGTCTGCTAGACCTTGAAGTATAAAATAATAACAATCTGGATCATTCTAGACATGAGAATATATATAAAGAATAGTAGTAAGAAAATAAAGCGCAAAAAAGAGAAGAACTTCTGCAAACTCTCAAGCATACTTCAAAAACTCAAGAACCCAAAAGGAAGAACATATAGAGAGATTAGGAAGTCAAGCTAAAACTGCTGAGCTAACCTAAACATACTTCTAACAAGAAGCTGAACATATCATACTCCTAGAAGCAATAACACAAAGGCTTCGACACTCTGTTTTGGATTCATCTTCCAGAAGAGGACTCGAACTTCAATTTCATTACATCAAATGAGTCTAGAGGTTCAATGCATAACACACAAAGCCTTCTAAACCTAACTCTGCATCTTTAGCTCTGTTGTGTTTATTTATTTAGATTTTTGAGTAGTGTGTGTATCTATCTGTTACACACACACTGACTCATGTGCATAAATGGAGGATACTTGATATCCACAATCTCAAACTTTATTTATCTATTTGTATCCCACATAGAACTATGGAAGAGGTCGTGTGTGACCTGTTTGTTTATTTTCCCATGAATAACTATGGAAGAGGTCAAGTGTGACCTGGATAGCCTTGTGTGTTGTTGTGAACTTTGATCCAGGGTGTGAATAAAAATTGTTTATTAATTTAAACTACTTGGTGGATGGTGATCACCAAGTGGAGAGGACTAAGTCTCAGCTTGAGATTGAACCTATTTTTTTAATTTCCTCTATGCCTATTATTATTTTCTTTTACTATGTTTTATAACAAATTTCAGTCAAATAAAGTAAAACTTCGATAGTTAGTTTAGCAAGTGTTTATAACTATTTTGAACCAGTAGTTTAGTTTCAAAAGTTATATTAATCTTTAGATTAGTATAACTAAGAACTAATCAATCTTTTGAGAAATTAATTTAACATTCAGGACTCTTATAAATTCACTAAAAATGAATTAGATTATATTATTAATTGGAGAAAAGTTTTTAAATAGCTAGTCTTTAACAGAAATTTTAATAGGAATGCAATTCACCCTCCTCTTGAGTTTTCTACTCTGACCAACATTTGGTATTAGAGGTACTTAGGAATTTTTTAGTTTTCAAATATTTTTAAAAAAAATTCAACTGTGATTGTAGTTTTATTTAAAAGATATTAAAATTTATGTTATTTATAATTTTTTATCTCTTTGAAATATTTTCTAAAATTGTATTATGGACAATATATTAGAAAGAGCTACTACAAATAGACCACCTTTTTTCAATGGAACAAATTATGCTCAGTGGAAGCTTAAAATGAAAATATATTTAGAAAGCATGGGATTTGAAATCTAGATTGATATTGAAAGTAAATATGAAATCCCTAAAACTGCTAGAAAAACTTGGGATGAAGCTACCAAGACTGCCTATAACAATAACTATAAAACAATGAATGATCTATACTATGCACTAAGAGATAAATAATTTAATCGCATTTCTACTTGGAAACTTCTCATGAGATTTGATACACTTTATATGTTTTCCGTGAGAGAACATCTAATGTGAAAGATATGAGATTAAATACTTATACTATTAAATATGAAAATTTTAGAATGAAGCATGATGAATCTATTTCTGATATGTACCTCAGGTTTAATGAAATTGTGAACACCATGATTTATTTAGGAAGAGTTGTCAAAACAAAGGAGTAGATCATGAGGATTCTACGATACTTACCAGAGAGATGGAGAGTGACATCAAAATTCATAATAGAATCATAGGACATTGATAAAATTCCAGTGAAGGAAATAATTAGAAAATTAATGATGTACGAAGAGGAACTAAAAGTGAATCAAGAGGAGGAAGAGCCAAAGAGAAAATATGTAGCCTTCAAGACTACCACTTCCAAAATCATAGACAAAGAGAAAGTTCAAGTTATTGTTGAGAGCACAAGTAATGAAGAATCAGCTTCAGATAGTGATGAGGAAATATCTCAGCTAGCCAGGAGATTCAGAAAATTTTACAGAAAGAAAATTTTCATCAAGAAAACAAACTATAAAGGAAAATATGAAAACAAAGGCAATTGGAAAAAGGATGGAAGAATCCTGACAAATCATAAGAAATATTTTTCTATGAATACAAAAGGAAAGGGAATTTACAAGCTAATTATCTTAAATTAAATTATAAAAAGAAGTATGAGTATAAAGATAGGAAATATAAGAAAGCAATGAAGGCCACCTAGAGTGCATCTGAGGATAGCTCCAGTGAATCTTCTTCTTCTCATAATGAGAAAGAAGATATGGAAAACATGTTCTTTATGAAAAATACCTCATAGGTACTCTTAAACTCTCATGTATCTAATGACTATTATTCTAGAGATGAATCTGAATATGAAAATATGATAAATGATTAACTATTTGAGTATTGTAATATGATAGAAGAAACTTTTAATGAACTGAAGGATAAGTATAAATCATTAAATAAACAACATGCACTCTCTGCAAATATTAAATCTAAACTTACTGTTGAGAAAGAGAAAAGTTCACAACTGATAAAGGAAAATAATTACTTAAAGTTATCTAATGATCAATTAAAGAAGGATCTGGAAAATTTTACCAATGAGAAAAACACACTTACTCAGTTACTTGGTAAACAGATAGCTCCTAGGTATACTAATAGAATAACATATCAGCACAGACAAATAAATTTATCTAAAACACATTTTATAACTAAATCTAGAAAATATACTTCTTTATCTAAAAATTAAGATTTCACTGTAAGTTCTAGTTCTGAAAAATATTTTACTACAACAAGTTTTTCTGAACCAAATAAAGTTTATTTTTTAAATACTTTACAATCTAAATACAAGAAACCCATATACAATTGTGGGTTCCTAAAGCCTTTATTACTAATGTTTCTGGACCCAGACAAATATGGGTACCAAAATCTTTTCTTGGATGGATTGTTTTTGTAGGTAAACTATCTAAAGAGTTCCTATAGAAATATTTGGTACTTAGACAATGTATTTTCAAGAAACATGATAGGAGACTACTCAAGATTCAAGAATCCCATCAATATTGATGGAAGACATGTCACATTTGGTGACAATGGTAAAGGAAAAATTATCGGCTTAGGCTAGATTGGTAACCCTAACTCTATTTCAATTTCCAAAGTATTTTATGTTGATAGATTAAAATATAAATTTCTTAGCATATCTCAATTTCGTGATGATGGATTTAATGTCAAATTTAAAAATGATTCATGCCGTGTTTTTTATGTAAAAATAACTTAGTATTTACTACTCTTAGAAATGATAATGTATGTGTTGTAAATTTGGACACACTAGCATCACAGAATGTATCCTACCTAAGTGTCTTTCATAAAGAGTCTTGGCTCTAACATAGAAGACTATGACATTTTAATGTACACTCCCTTAAGAAATTGAATAGAAAATGTTTAGTTAAGAACCTACCCAAATTAGAGTTTTCAGACAATAGAGTGTGCAATCTTTGTAAAAAAAAGAAACAAAAAATCTCCTTCAAAACAAAGAAAGAAATTACAACTTCTCAACCTCTCAAGTTGGTTCAAATGGAATTATTTAGACCATATAGAGTTTCAATTTCCAATTGGAAGCACTATGTTTATGTTCTTATAGATGACTTCTCTAGGTATACATTGAGATTTTTTTTAGCTCATAAAAGTGAAGCTTTCTCTCATTTTACCAAGTATGCTAAGAATGTAGAAAATATTAGTGGAATTAAAATTAAATCTTTAAGAAGTGACCATGAATATGAGTTTGAAAATCAAGACTTTTAATCTTTTTTCTCACAAAATGGATATAGGCATAACTTATATGCCACTAGGACACCTCAACAGAATGGTTTAGTAGAAAGAAGAAATAGAACCCTGCAGGAAATTTCCCGAACTATGCTCAGTGAATATGACCTACCAATTTATTTTTGGGCTTAAGCTGTTAATACAACTTTTTATATAATAAATCTATTCTTAATTAGACCTATCCTTAAAAAACTCCTTATGAGTTGTGTAATAATATAAAACCCAAGGTAAATTATTTTAAAGTGTTTGGATGTAAAGTTTATATTATTAACACCAAAGATAGACTAGATATATTTGCCTCCAAAAGTGATGAAGGAATATTCCTTGGATATTCAACATCAAGAAAAGAATACAGAGTCTTTAATAAAAGAACCAAATGTGTGGAGGAATTTTTACATGCAAAGTTTGATGAAATAGATCCACATGAACCTAAGACCTTACTAGGGAATCTTGAAGAGGATATGTCCAATCAGGACATTAATGAAAATCCCTATAACCATCCTATAAAGGAATCTATTAAAACTTCCAGTTCTAGAAATTCCCTAGATTCTAGCCATAATGAATCAAAACCAAGTGATGAACCTAAAATAACTATCCCTACTTTTACTAAACCAACTAGAACCCTTAAAAACCATCCCTTATATGTTTTATTTGAAGATTTAAATAGAGGAATGCAAACTAGAGCTTCTTTGAGAAATCAGGTTGAACATAAAGAATTCTTATCACAACTTGAACCTAAAAATATCAATGATGTTGTTAATGATGAATTTAGGGTGATGGATATGCAAGAAGAGCTTAATCAGTTTGAGAGAAATAAATTCTAGAAGATTTTTGATAGACCAAAAGACACCTTGACCGTAGGAACTAAATGGGTGTTTAGGAATAAAGTAGGTGAAGCTGAAAATATAGTTAGAAACAAATCTAAACTGGTTTCACAAGGCTATAATCAAGAAGAGGGAACTGATTATGAGGAGACCTTTGCACTAGTAGCTAGGCATGAAGCCATTAGGTTATTACTTGCCTATACAACACACTTATATTTCAAAATTTATCAAAATTATATCAAAAGATCATTCTTAAATGGTTATATAATTGAGGATGTTTTTTCTGAACAACCCCCAGGTTTTAAAAATCCACATTTTCCAAATCATTTTTTCAAATTAAATAAAGCTTTATATGGTTTGAAACAGGATCCAAAAGCTTGGTATGATAGGTTAAGTAACTTTATTATTTCTAAATGTTTTACAAAAGGAGTTGCAGATCCTAATTTATTTATAAAAATAATTTCTAAAGATGTTTTAATATCTCAAATATATGTAGATGATATTATTTTTGGATCTTCTAAAAATTCTTTATGTAATGATTTTTCAAAAATGATGCAAGGTGAGTTTGAAATGAGTTTTATGGGTGAACTTAAATATTTTCTTGGATTTCAAATATTTAAAAACAAAGTAGGTATTATTATAAATCAGAGTAAATACACTAAATATCTTTTGAAAATATATGGATTTGATGGAATTGAGAGTAGTGAAACACCTATGAGTTCTACTTGTAAGCTGGATCTTGATGAAAATGGGAAATTTGTTGATCAAACTACTTATAGAGGAATGATTGGGAGTTTTCTTTACTTAACTGCTAGTAGGTCAAACATCATGATTAGTGTGTGTATGTGTGCAATATTTTAATCAAACCTAAAATAGTCACATTTAAATGTTTTTAAAAGAGTTTTCAAATAACTCAAACATACAAATAATTTAGGGTTGTTCTACCCAAGAGGACAACCTTTTGATATGTTTAGTTATTTTGATGCTGAGTTTGGTGAATGTAAGTTATATAGAAATAGAAACTCTAGAACATGTCACTTTTTGGGAAAGTCTCTAATTTCATGGTGTAGTAAAGAGCAAAATTTTGTTGCATTATCAACTACTGAAGCAGAGTACATTGCTACTAGTAGTTGATGTGCACAAATTTTGTGGATGAAACACACTTTATTAGATTATAAATTTTAATTCAAACGTATCCCCATAAATTGTGACAATACAAGTTATATTAACATTTCTAAAAATCCAATTTCTCATTATATAACAAAACATATTGATGTAAGACATCACTTTCTGAGAGATCACTGTCAAAAAGGTGATATAACTCTTGATTTTATTGGGAATGAGCATCAACTTTCTGACATTTTTACCAAACACTTAAACTCTGAGAGAATGATCTGCATTATACATGAACTAGGAATGATAAATCTATAAAGTCTATCTGACCTTATCCTCTTAGAAAAATATGTTTATTGGTGAAACTGATTAGTGAAACCGATCAGTGAAACTGATTAGTGAAACCAATCAGTGAAACCGATCAGTGAAACCGATTAGATGAAGCCAATCAAGTGAGACTGATACCATTAGAGTGAAACCGATACCGACAAAGTTTTTTTAAATATGTTCATCTATTTTATTTTAATTAAAACGACATAGTTTTGTTCTTTTTATTTCTTTATCATTATTATATTTTATATTTTTACAAAGTAAATCACTAAATAATAAAATTAAATTGATCCACACTACTTATACCCCTTAACATTTAACCTACCCACTCTACCTTAGAACCTTTGACCTTTCGACTTCCTTCTTCGAACCCAAACCTTTATAATGGAAAGGAAAAAATAATTTTATGGAAGGACTGAGTTAATCATCATCATCTAAGTGCCAGAAAGTAGAATCTAGTAGTGCTGCAAGTTCTATGAATCTGGAGTTGGGAAGTCGTATAGTAACTATAGAGAAAGAAGTGTCTGCCGAGTGGTTGTTATTGAGCAAGTCTCTCTTGCTGAAAGTTTTGGAATCATATGGGTGGATTAGCTAGTCTTCAAACAATGAGACATTGTTCTATCCCAATCTAGTACACCAATTTTATCTGAATTTGAAAGTGTTTTTGGAAGGAGATGAGGAGGCTTGGATAAAGTCTATGGTAAAGGGAAAGGATATTTATTTTTCTTCAATGGAGTGGGCCGAATTCTTAGAGATGGCACATGAGGGCATATTTGTTGACTACCAAGGTAACATTCCACCAAATTCATATTTCTTTTCTTATGAAAATTCATTAAAATAGTTGACTGGAAATGAGGATTCAAGGAGGTTGATAACTTTAGAGTTGGATGGAGAGGCCAGAATTCTCTTCAAATTTATCCAACACCAAATCTACCCAAGGAAGGGAGATTTTGCTGCCTTGAAGTATCAGGATGTCTTCCTGATTTATTTGTTGAAGAATGAGGTAAAAGTGAACCTATTTAGGTACCTTATGTTACACATTTGTGATATTATCAAACCCACTAAAAAGGAAACCTTTTTATACTACCCAAGGATGATTTCTATAATATTGATGAGGCTAGTATGTGTGGAGGATGGAGATGAGGTGATCACTACTTGTAGTGGTTTTTGGCTACACAAATATATCTGCAAAAGGATGAAGATCTTTTGAAACCCATGGAGGAGAATGTGGGTAGAATATGAGGAGAAACTTTATAAATATTTTAATCCTATTGATTATCCTACCAGACTAAGGGATTAAGATGATCTAGGTCTTAAAACTAGTGAGAAGGTTGTATATTTAGATGAAGAACAAGAAGAGCCTAAGCTGCCAAGAGAAGTGGGGTCTCCTATAGATGATAGGAGTGACCTATATATTATTGAAATCCCTAGAGATATTACATATAGACCTTCCAGTCCACCAGTATAATTACCTTCTACTGAACCTTTATTAGATGATGATGAAGATGAGGAAGAGACTGAAGTCTCTGGAGTTGAAGGTTATGTGAGCAAGTTTGATGGTGGTGGTGGTGGTGGTGGTGAGCATGTGAGGATTCTATGCATAGAGATGATGATGAGGCTGGTAGACAGGATGATGCTGATCTTGTTGGACAAGATTCTATTGATCATGTTGATGGAGATGATGTCAATGGGGATAGACATGACCACCCTGATGATGATCAAGGAATCATTCATGAAATTAATGATATTATGGATGAATATTAAGAGGAAGAAGTTGAACCTCAGATTACACCTGTGCCTTAGAATAAAGAAGAGACTCAAGTGGCTGGAGTTCAATAAGAAGTTGAAGTTCAGATAGTACCAGTGCCTTGTAATGTTATTTTGGCTAGAGGTCAAGAAGAAGAAAATGAATCACAAGTTGAGGGGAGCCTTAAGGAAGAAGAGTAAGAATTGATACTATAGAGCCTAGATATTGGACTTGTTCTGGTGAGTGGAATAAAAATCCAAGATATATTCTATTTGGGATGGATTACGATTCGGATGAGGATATGGTAGCCCCTCCAACTCCACAAGCTGATGTGGAACTGATTTCTCCTACTTCACCTATCTTACCTAATGTTGATGAGCCTGATTTACCTTTATTGCCTAGTGACTATGTCAACAAGGATGATATTGAACAATTCAAGGCTAATATATGTGAATATGTGAAATCCTCTATTGGATTCAGAAATTAAGCCACTACATCTGGGACTATTTTAGAGGCAGATGCTGCTAGGATTACAAGAATGGTAATTCATGAAATATAGCCCAACCTAATCACTATAGCCAAAAACATTGTGAGAAATAATTTAATGTTGTGAGAAGAAGTGAAGAAAATGGGTCATGAAATGGTATCCCTATCTAATGTTTTCAGAACCAAACTTGGTGGAGTTATGGAGGTTCTTAGAAACCTTGTTACACATCTTCAGAATACAGATTTGAAACAGTTGAAATAAGATCTTGGAAAAATGATTTATGGTGCATCCAGTTCTAAAGGTACCCGGCCTACTGCTAATATGGAGTCCCTTAGGATTGTGATAAGATAAGAGCTCAAGGTTGTGCAAAATAATTCTGATAAATATACCCTTTCCAAAGTGAAACAAAACAGTGACATTGTTTAAAACATGGTGATATAATGTACAAATGAGGCATCTGCTACTCAAAAGAAGATCCGGGACAAAGTGGACAAGTATTTTCCTAAAATTTACACCAAGCATGATCCGAATAAAAACTTTAAGTATTTGGATGAGAACCTCAAGATACCACCAGTGAATGAGGCTTTCAAGAGGCAAGTGAGCCAGTTGAAATATTTTACACCCACTTTGGAAAATTTCAAGGAAAACAAGGAGGATTTTGAAAAGTATATGCAGTATGGGGGTGAAATAATCAATGATTTTATAAAGATTTTTAATCCATGCCTGCATATATAGGCTGAATCTATAGTGGTCCTTGCAGCTACTTCTATCAGACCTAGTTCCCTGCCTCCTGCTCAGATGATAGTATCTCAATATTTATATCAGGTCAGGCCAATGATCCAAGAGCAGGTTCAAAGTCATGTTATGTTAGAGAGGAGACTAAGCCTTGCAACTAATTTTACTGTATATATTTACTTACCTGGTGTAACCCTTTGGGAATCCCTTCCTACATCTACAACACCACCTTCTAAACCCACTATTTACCCATCAAACAAAGGGAAATCTCCTCAAAAGCCCAATACTTGGTTTTGGATCATTATTTGATGAGGATTTGTAATTGTATTTTTTGATGCATGTCTTTTGATGGTTGTGCTCTTTTGTACTTTAATGAATATAATTTGGTTTACTTCCATGATTTTCAAATTTCTTTGTGTTCTTTATATTTATCCTTTATGTTTCTTTTCACCTTTTTGTTAATCCCAAAATGGGGAGAAATCTGTGGATAGAATAATCTCTTAACCTAAGGGGGAGCCTAACTATGGAATAGGAAAGATGGCATGTAATCAACAGAATATATATATATATATCCCAACTATCACTAAGACTAATCTAATATAATTTTTGAGGGGGAGAAAAAAAAAGTAAATAACTTATAGTTGTATTGATAATTCACACTCACTGTTTGGTATGCTAAGTGGTATGTTAAGTCAACTAATTATTATTCATTAACATCATGTATAACTCATTAATTCCATGATTTGTGATTATAAAGAAAAGGGGATATTGTTGGACCCTTTGTGAGATAGTTGTTTTAATAATCACAAATCATGCTGATTTACAAATCATGATAATTCACATATTATGTCATAACTAATGATAATTATGTCAATGGATATTTATAAATGAATAAATTATGTCACATGTCATAATACATTTCAATAAGTAAATAAATTATAGATGTTTGTGCTTCAATATATTTACAACTGTATATTTGCATGAAATTATGAATTTCACTTGATCTGATATTGTTATGTATAAGATAGACACTTTGTAAGTATTTAAAAGTCTTTGAAACTGATTGGTTTAAAGGAGTCACCGATGGCTGACTCACCAATGAGGACTCATCGTTCGAAGGACTCACTGATCGAAGAAGACACTGATACAGGACTCACTGATAGAACAAACGACACACTGATGTACAAGTCACTGATGATCGGTCACACCAATAGATCAAGAGGCTCACAGATGGGTGACATGTCGTTAGTTCAAAGAACTTACCGATGGATGAGTCACCGATGGTCGATGCACCGTTAGTTCAAAATGAGTCACTAGTGATGACTCACCAATGCCCAGATAGACCGATAGCATGAATGACTCACTGATTCCCAAAGACACTAATACCGATGGAAGGGACTAACCAATACAGAGAGTCACCGATGCTGATAGACCAATGATAATGACTAACTGATACTTATGACTCATGATAGTCATAAAAACTATTTTTATTTTATTAATTCAAATTTATATCTAAAGGACATATTTAGACAAATTAATGTTTCTAACATTATTTAATGTAGTCTATAGGATATTCAAAGGATAGTATGAGGTGCATGCATGTGGGGAGATCATTATGTCTTCTGGACCTTAAAGTATAAAAGAATGAAAAGTTGGATCATTCTAGACACGAGAAAATACATAGAGAATAGTAGTAAGAAAAGAAAGCACAAAAAAGAGAAGAACTCCTAAAAACTCTTGAGTATACTTCAAAAACTCAAGAACCCAAAAAGGAAGAACATACAGAGAAATAAGGAAGTCAAGATAAAACTGTTGAGATTACCTAAACATCCTTTGAACAAGAAGCTGAAAATCTCATACTCCTGGAAGCCAGAACACAGAGGTTTCAACACTCTATTTTGGAGTCAACTTCCAGAAGAGGACTCAAACTTCAATTCCATTACATCAAATGAGTCCAGAGATTCACTACATAACACAAAGAGTCTTCCAAACCTAACTCTACATATTTATCTTTGTTGTGTTCATTTATTTATATTTCTGAGAAGTGTGTGTATCTCTCTATTACACACACACTGGCTCCTATGAATAATTGGAGGATACTTGATATCCTCAATATCAAACTTTATTTATCTATTTGTATCCCACATAGAACTGTGGAAGAGGTTGTGTGTGACCTGTTTGTTGTTTTTTCTACAAAGAACTGTGGAAGAGGCCAAGTGTGACCTGGACAGCCATGTGTGCTATTGTGAACCCCAATACAGGGTGTGGATCAAACTTGTTTATTAATTTAAACTGCTTGGTGGCAAGTGATCACTAAGTGGAGAGGACTAAGTCTCATCTTGAGACTAAACCTCTTGTTTTAATTTATGTTGTGCCTATTTATATTTTCTTTTACTATGTTTTAGAACAAATTTCATTCAAATAAAGTCAAACTCTAATAGTTAGTTTAGCAAGTTTTTATAACTGTTTTGAACCAATAGGTTAGTTTCAAAAGTTATGTTAATATTAAGATTAGTATAGCTAAGAACTAATCAATCTTTTGAGAAATTAATTGAACATTCAGGACTCCTATAAATTCAATACAAATTGACTTATAATATATTTTAAATTGGAGGAAATTTTTTAAATAGCCAGTCTTTAACAAAATATTTTATAGGAACTCAATTCACCCCCCCCCTCTTGATTTTTCTACTCTGAACAACAATATGAAATTCAACAATTACATATTTATCACATTTTAAAAAATCACATAAACAGGAAAAAAAATCGAAATAGTTGAATTTCACTAGCCCAACGACTATCACACAGCAGCACTGAGGTATTGAATGCCTCTAACAAGCCTAATCATGCTTTACTAAATTAAACATACCAGTTTAAAAGAAAATCAGACCAATTATAACCATTTTGGTACCTCGGGCCAAAATGTCCGAATGAGCATTGGCCTCTCACCCAGCCTTTCTCAAGCAATTTAGGCAGTAGGGTATGCCCAAAATCATCCCATCGGTCTAAAAATTAATTCAATATGCAATAGAAGATAAAACGAGTCCTGATCAAAAATACCTAAAGACATGCCAAAGGTTGCACCACCCAAATGTCTGTAAAAACACAAAACAAGGTATGCACCACCTACCTCAAACTAGCACGATGATCCTATTCTTGTGTCAACCTCTAATTCATTCTAAAACACGGTAGATCTATAAAATGAGCATAAACTTTCAAACCCCTATAACTTGATTTAGAACATAAATAAAAAAGAACTACTTAAGAGGAATTAAGAGATCACATTTGGGGTTCCAATAGATTAAACGGTGTTTGAATTTGACTTCATACATAGAGTTAGGAAGGATTTGAAGTTCAGGTAGCCTTTTTGCAGAGGTTCTATCCAGAACCAGAAAAACGAGGCTACTTCCCGTTTTAAGAAAAATTTAGAAACTACACGGCATGTATATAGGTATACATGCTGTGTATACCTTTTAACTGTTCTAAATATGGTTGTTTTCCACCGACTTACTTTGTTGACCAGTCAACATGACTACACGGTGTGTACTAGGAAATACACAAAATGTAATTGATTTTTCCTCTATTACTAACCAACTTCCCCACATGCCATGTATAACCGCTACATGTTCAATACCTACATAGTGTATACTAGGAAGACATGGTGTGTACATGGTAAATTTTTTTCCTCACTGACTGCCCTTACACGCCATGTATGGCCATCACACACAGCTAAGGGTACATGGCGTGTAACCCAACAAAATTTAGAACCTACCCAGATTCCCCTATTTCCTCAAAAACAATTCAGAAACAAAATTAAAAATGAAAAAAAAGACCCGTACATCAAAGGAAGAATCAGGTTCTTACACTACACATTTCTCATGGGAAAATATTTGCCTTGTGGTTGCACAGGAAACCTATAGCCATAGTTTTCATTAACTGTGGCTATATCCATGGACCTATAGCTACGGTTTTGGAAAACTATGGCTATAGCCTGGACCAAAAAATTTATAGCCAAAGTTTTTTTTAAAATTGTGGATATAAATTGTACCTATATCCATAGTTTTATAAAAATGTGGCTATATCCTGGGCATAAAAAACTATAGCCAAGGTTTTAGAAAATCATGGATATGGGTTTGTGGTTATATGCATGTTTTCTAGTAGTGTATCTCGTGTCTCATGGTTTCCCCTACTATATCTTCATCTCACATGAACCAATAGAATTGTATTTCCATGCATCACCGTATCTTATTAGTCTGGTATCTGGACAGCTCTTACAACAACTGAGGAATCGAGTTGAATCTCAACATCCTCCCACTTAATCACATAGGATGGGCCCAGTTGATGCTTCATTAGCTGGGAATCATAGAACACATCATGGATATATGTCAAATAATTAGGTAATTCCAAATGATAATCCACCTTCCTAATTCTATCCACAATTTCAAATGGACTAACATAACGAGGTGTCAACTTAACCTACTTCCCCTAGAGTTTATATCCCAATAAAGTTGAAACTTTGAGAAAAACTTGATAACTTACCTCAATTTCCAACAAACAATGATTTCGATCGACGTAATATTTATGGATACTCTGAGATGTTTTTAATCTCTTCTTGATCAACCACATGATATTTGTTGTCTCTTAAAAGATACTCATTCTAACCAAGGACCATTCTCCAACCTTTTCCCAATAAAGAGGCAACCTGCAAGGCCTCCCATACAATGCCTAAAATGGAATTATCTAGATAAAATCCTAATAAATATTGTTATATTAAAACTATACCATGGTTATATGGTTCTCCCATGATCCACTTAAGTCAAACACACATACCCAGAGCATTTCATCAAGAATTTGGATGGGCCGCTCAGACTGAACATCCATCTACGGATGAAAAGTCATGCTCAAATTCAACTAAGTACCCATCACTATTTGTAATCCACTACAGAACCAATATATAAAATGAGGGTATTTATAAGAGATAATAACCAATAGAACACCATGAAATCTAACAACCTATCGCACATACAAGTGCCCAAGGTCCTCTACCTTTATCGACTACTTTATAGGTAGGAAATGTGCTGATTTAATGATTCAATCAATAATCACCCATATTTCATCCTTACCACTAGATGTCTAAGGTATCTCTATTACAAAGTCTATAGATATCTCATCCCATTTCCACACCAGAATGTGTAATAGTTACAACAACCCAGTAAGTCTCTGATGTTCTTCCTTGATTTTTTGACATGTGAGGCACGGAGGTAGAAAATATTCAATCGATCACCTCATTCCTATCCACCAATAATAACATCTCAATTCATGGTACATATTAGTATATCTAGGGAGCATAGACCAACTTGATCAATTTATATTATCCATCAACTTCTACCTAAAGTCTACTGGAAAAATTCCCCTACCATGGAAGTGAAAAACCACATTGGGGGACCAATACCATTCACTCGAGGTCTCCCCACCAGGAATATTCCTACTAAAATTCTAACACTTTGCATCCTAAGCCTGTCTAAGTTGAATATGGTCATCCATGAGTTATCCAGCCTGAGTACAGGTTAAGAATACTTGTTTTTCATCTCTCTCTTCATCTAAGTGAATCTCAATGAAAAATCTCCTCAAGCACCACTCTTCTACTAATTATTTCATTACTCGAGTTGGTAATTTCCTACTTAAAGCATCTAAAAACACATTCCCTTTACTGATTTTGTAAGCAATATCAAAATCAAAGGTCTAAAGATACTCCACCCAATGTATATACCTCAGGTTGAGATCCCTCTAAGTAAAGATATACTTTAAACACTTATGGTATTAATACACTATAAACCACTCCCAAAAGAGGTAATAACACCAAGTTTTAAGTGCATTCATCACTACTATGAACTCATGATCATGAGTGGGATAGTTATTTTCATGAGGGTGTAATTAATGTGAGAAATAAGCTACCAAAAGTATACACTGCATTACAAAATAGCCCAAATTCATACCAAAGTCATCACAATATATTTTATAATCAACACATGTATCAAGAATAATCAAGATAGGAGATGAATTCAATCTCAATTTAATCTCCTCAAAGGATCTCTAAAACTGATCACTCTAAACAAACATTATACCCTTATGGGTCAACTCTATCGGAGGGGATGTAATCTTGGATAATTCCTAAAAAAAATTATAATAACTAGTTAATATCAAGAAACTTTAGATCTTGGACACATTTCTAGGCTTGTCCCAATACATCACTGATCGCGTTGTCGAGCACGTCAAATTAGTTGTTTAATTTTGACTAGAATTTCTGCAGTATAGCAGCAACCCTAGGTCGTCTCTTGACGGAGCCTTAGACCATTAATTAAAAAAGAGGGTTTTGATTATGTAAGTAGAAGGTGAATTAGGTTTTGTAAAACTTAGGGGTTTTATGATTAATGATGAAAATAGGAAATGAAAGTGATAAAACAAAGTAGAAATGAACAAGATTGATTAAACGTGATCAACCCGGGAAAGTCTCGTGATGCTCATCCTTCACCGCTTCAAGGGATGGGGTTATAATATTTTAATCCCTAGTTTGTAACACCTAGAACCAGAATGTTACTGAGTTTATACTAGGATACCTCCTAGGGTTCAGTTGAAAACACATAACGATTCACCAGACACCGCTGATGATTGGGTGATTTGTGTTCGACATCATAACCGAAACTCACCAAGACAACACATGAAGAATTCAATGTGCTGTCCAGGTTTGAATGTTATTTCATTGTGATACCATGACATGAATGTGAATAACCTTGATAGTGATTATGTGAGTTAAATTGACCAATATGAACCACACAAACACCGCAATTGGAGGGGGGAAAAGAAAGTGGTGAACAATGTGTGAAACATCACATGAATGGGTACCCCAAAACATGATCATATGAGTTGAGCATGACATACCAGTACATAACTCAATAAAATAAGAATAGAGGATGATGAAAAACAACACAACAACCTGTAATTCAAAATATCATTCAAATATTACAAGATGAAGCTTGGGATTTACATCACGTTCCTCCCCGGGTGATCACAAGGGGTTTAGAAACCCATGGAAGAGGAAGAAGAAGAAGATGTTGAAGTAGCACTTCCAATAGTCTCCATAATTTCTAGGGATGTTGAGAAGACTCCTTGGGGACTCCAAAATGGCAGCACCTTGCCTCCTGGCCGAAATTACAAATGGGGAGCTCAAGGTGTCATTTTATAGGAAAATTGGAAGGTGGTTTTAGGCACCCAGATTTCATCAATCCACTTGTACCACGAGTTTCGGCCTTCATAAAGTCTTATCTAGATTTGGATAAAATAGAAAAGTTGTATCCCTACCTATTGACTGTATCCACTGAAATTTTAGCACCCTTTGGACAACTACAGATCAAGATATTGATAAAATACAGAACACCGCATTTGACTTGGTCCATATTCGATGGCTTGGAAAGATCAGTTCAGATGGGCCCCATAGAAGCTGAATCAGGATTGGGTTCCTTAATATGAAATGTATCCTATTAAATTTTTAACAGGAACACAAAATTTCAACCCATTTGGATGCACGGAGTTCGTCTAATATGAAAAACATTGGACATATGTCCATAGATCCATGCAATTTTGGCCCATTTTTCTTCCACTTCATCAAAGGCCCTCCAAATCACCTCCACCTACATTGAAATAATAAAAACAAGTAACATTGACCATTATAATATTGATTAAAATTAATTGATTGATTCAAACATAAAGTTAAATTTATTATTATATTTGTAATATTCATTACAAAACTAGTTTAAAACTGTGGTGTAAGGGTGGAATAAAACAGTGAATCGTGGTACGATCACACCCCCACACCTAAATATTTGCACTCCTGGGAAAAGTCACATATTCAAATAAAATGATACATATATATATATATATTTCCAATATCCTGAAGATTTATCATTTGAGGAAATTTTATTTAAAGTAAAGTGATCAATGCACGAACCACACCAAGGAGTTCTTCCTAGTGAAAAATAGAAAAAGATGTCTCATAAATCATATCATAGCTAAATTCAAAAAGATTCATGATACCCAATTGAGAAAGGAATTCAGAAGCAAACCATGACACTAAATCTCCATGTTTGTGTGTGAAAACCATTTTATGTTATTCTTTCCACTTGATATCCAATAAATATATGTTATTTTAACATTTTTCAGCGTAAATGATTTTTTCACCGAACCTGTCCTACATTCTTTGCAATAATATTTCAAAACCCACTCATTTAAGCATTCCCAGAAGTCAAACCATAAGCTCCCGACCTAGATATCCCCATATGTTGCACATTTCATCACTCCCCTCATTTATTATATTTTTTTTGAAGTTGCAATTGGAACAAATCTCACACTCATCTCTCAACCCTTGTTTGATCTCCTCACGACCCTAATTGAAATAGTTATAACAAGATCAAAGGTTGAGGAGGAGTGGTTATTGACTTTCCCAAGAAACAAAATTTTTTTTTGAGGGAATACAATAGTCAGACATTAGGTATACACGCATAGGTCAATCTGGTACAGTAATGAAACAGATCAGATAAGGAACAAACGTATGGAAATATCATTTAAAGCTGAAAAATATTAACCCAACATATATTTACCTTATATTAAGTAATAAATAATCACACTTTGTGGTTTCGTGCAAAAATTTGTGGAGATATTAGTGACACAGTTTTCCAAAAAACTACTCACACAAAGGGCATCAATCATCTCAAAGGTTTCACATAGATACGACCATTTATATCATTGACATAAAACCAATTCACTAAAAGAAAATCACTCCTTGATGGTAAATTCATACACAAAATCTTTTTAGCCTTCATTATGGTATTTTTACTTTCCCCCCTTTATGGTCGCCAAATCATGGAACTTCAAAATTGTTGATGGGGAAAAAATGAAAATACCATAAAGAATGCCAAAAAGAGAAAACAAAAGGAGAAAACGATGAAAATTCTTAACTAACCCAGGAATGTATCAACCCCCCACACCTAGAATGTGCAATTTCCTCACTGAAATAATTGAGAATGTGAGAAGGAAGGATAAAACCTGGTGTGTTTTATTGGTATGATGCATCGAGAAGGTGGATTTCCTCCACCAGATTCTTCAGAAAATACTCATAGAAGTGTTTAAGTCGCTGCCCATTGACGGTAAGACTTCTTCCACTCTGCTCATGCAAAACCTGTATTGCACCAAAAGGGTAAAAATTAGTAACAGTATAAGGACCGAGCCATTAGGAATGAAGCTTACCTGGGTAGAGCTTAAGCCTGGAATTGTACATGAGGACCTTATCACCAATATGGAACTTCCGTTGGTGAATCATGCTATCATGAATAGCCTTTTTCTTCTATTTATAGATCTGGGAGTTCTCATATGCATCACGTCGAATTTCTTCCAACTCTTGAATCTGCGGCTTTTTTTGCTCACCTACATCTGAAAGGTTCATATTACATTGTTTAATAGCCCAATATGTACGGTGTTCTACCTCCACTGGGAGGTGAGAAGCCTTTCCAAACACAATTCTGTATGGTGAAATTTTGATTGGGGTTTTAAAAGCAGTATGGTATGCCCAAAGTGCATCATCCAAGCGCAAACTCCAATCTTTCCTATTGGGTTGTACCGTTTTTTCCAAGATTCGTTTAACTTCCCGATTTGATATTTCTACTTGTCCATTAGTTTGGGGATGATATGCAGTGGAGACTTTATGATCAACCCCATACTTACAAAGCAAAATTTTCATGTTGCGATTGCAAAAATGTGAACCCTGATCACTAATGATGAATCTTGCTAAACCAAACCTACTAAAAATTTGGGAACTCACAAAATCAACAACCACTTGAGATTCATCGGTCCTGGTGGCCTTTGCTTCCACCCATTTAGATACATAGTCAACAGCCAATAAGATTTACACAAAGCCAAAAGAATTTGGAAAAGGCCCTATGAAGTCAATGCCCCATGCATCGAAGATCTCACAAAATAACATGGGCAGTTGGGGCATTTCATTCCTCTTGGAGATATTCCTTGTGAATTGACAATGACTACATGACTTGAAAAATATGTGGGCATCCCTATACAATGTTGGCCAATAAAGTCCTGAGTCAAGGACCTTTTGAGCTGTATGTTGAGAGCTAAAGTGGCCCCCACAGGCCAAAGTGTGGCAGAAGGTCAAAACAGAGGTGAACTCATAGTCAGGGACACACCGACGAACTACTTCGTCACTACAAATTCTCCACAAGTATGGGTCATCCCAAATGTACCAATGATAATCAAGCTTAAGTCTCTAGGATTGTGCAATGCTGAAATCAGTGGGGACTCTAGATGTTGCTAGAAAATTCACAATGTCTGCATACCAGGGGGTAAGGTCCACAACATCACAAAGGTTCTCATGAGGGAAGAATTCTCCAATGGGTAGGGGTGAGTCAACATGATGGTCCAATGGTGGGGAAATCCTACTAATGTGGTCAGCTACCACATTCTCCACCCCCCCTCTTATCTCTAATCTCAAGGTCAAAATCTTGGATGAGGATCATCCACCATATGAGATGGGGTTTGGCTTCAAGTTACTTTAGGAGGAAATGAAGGGCAGCATGATCAGAGAAGACGTTGATTTTTGACCCGAGAAGATATGAACGAAATTTTTCCAAGGAAAACACAATAGAAAGGAGTTCTTTTTCAGTGGTTGTGTAGTTTACCTGGGCAGGGTCAAGGGTACACGAGGCATACACAATGACATGAGGGGACTTCTCAACCCTTTGTGATAAAACTGCCCCAACTGTAAAGTTAGAGACATCACACATAAGCTCAAAGGGGAGATACCACCTTCGTGGTTGGATTATGGGAGGTGATGTGAGACTCATTTTTAGTGAATTGAAAGCATCCTCACAATTTTTATCAAAAACAAATTCATAATCCTTTTGTAATAACCGAGATAAGGGAAGTGCGATCTTACTAAAGTCTTTAATGAATCGGCGGTAAAAACCAGCATGACCCAAGAAAGACCGCACCTCACAAACACATTTTGGATATGGAAGGGATGAAATTAATTCAATTTTAGATTTATCAAATTGAATTCCCTTATTTTAAATGATATTCCCAAGAACTATCCCCTGCTCAACCATGAAATGATATTTTTCATAATTTAAAACAAGATCTTTTTCAATGCAGCGGTGAAGGATAGAACCTAGGTTTTCAAAACAATCATCAAAAGAAGAACCATAGACCGTGAAATAATCCATAAAGACTTCCATACAACTCTCAAGGTACTCAAAAAAAATACTCAACATGCATCGCTGAAAAGTACCAGGAGCATTACATAGACCGAATGGCATCCTCCTGTATGCAAATGTGCCGAATGGACAGGTAAATGTTGTCTTTTCTTGGTCCACAGGGGCTATATGGATTTGGAAATAACTCAAATAGCCATCAAGGAAAAAATAATGGGACTTACCAGCCAATCGTTCTAACATTTGGTCAATGAAAGGTAAAGGAAAGTGGTCCTTCCGCGTGGCTTGATTCAGTCGACGGTAGTCAATACAGACTCGCCAACTGTTTTGCACACGTGTTGGAACCAATTCATTTCTTTCATTTAACACAACTATTATTCCTATTTTTTTAGGCACAATTTTCACTGGGATAACCCATTTACTATCAGATATAGGATAAATGATCCATGCAGCAAGTAATTTACTGACTTCCAATTTTACCACTTCAAGGAGAGTGGGATTCAACCGGCATTGAGATTGTCTTATGGGTTTAGCCTCATCATCCAAAAGTATATGGTGCATACAAATAGATGGGATAATCCCAGGAATATCAGACAATGTCCATCCTATTGCCTTTTTACACTCTCTCAAAAGTTTGAGTAGTTTCGATTCCTATTGTGGAGAGAGGTTATTGGGAATAATGACGGGCAATTGGTCAATACCCTCAAGATATGCATATTTTAAATTATAAGGAAGTTTTTTAAGTTCCAACACCAGTTGTTTTTTGATTGAGGGAGTGGATTTAGGGGGAGTGAGGTCCATGAAACTATCTATCTTCTCATGTTTATTCTCAAAGGAAAGAGAATCTATTGAAATGAGATTTGCAGAATCATCGATAGTCATGGGTACCTCAGAATAAACACACTCATCAATTAAAGCACAAAATTTACATTTTTCTGAACCCACACAACACTCAAAACATGAACCAAAACTCAAATCATCCAAGGGTGAAGAAAACAAAAAAGAATCAGAGTTTGGGTTGAGGAGAGAATTGTGTGTGTGTGCATCATTTGAGAGCACTTCCATCTAATAGACAGGAAGAGTGGAGTGCTCTTCAACAGGGTGTTTCATAGCCTCAAGGATGTTAAAACTTATCTTTTCTCCACCAAACTCTATGGAAAATGTACCATTGTGAACGTTTATGATCGTCTTTGCTGTTTTGAGGAATGGCCTCCCAATTATGAGAGGAGCGTGTCCTTGGGTTTGGGTATCTTCCATCTCAAGAATGTAGAAATCAGCGGGGAAGATGATATTCTTTACTCTAACAAGGACATCCTCAATCACTCCTTTTGGATGCGTTGTACTCCGGTTGGCAAGTTGCGCGACAATTCCTGTTGGTTGAATCTCTCCAACCTGTAGAGAAGTATACACGGAGTGAGGCATCACATTAATGGAAGCACCTAAATCTAGCATAACATCAGAAAATAAGGTATCCCCTATGGTACAAGGTATCGTGAATGTTCCCGGATCCTTGAATTTGGTTGGAATTGCTGGTTGAATCAAGGCCGAGACATTACTTCCCAGGTTGACTCTCTCATTCCCCTTCAACCTCCTTATATGGGTGCAAAGCTCTTTAAGAAATTTGGAATAATGGGGAATTCTCTTGACTGCATCCAACAATGGAATATTAACTTGAACTTTTTTAAATGTATCCATTATTTCATTGTCAATATCATTATCAATGTTTTTATTAGATTTAGTGAGTCTTTGAGGGAAAGGAATAGGAATTGATTGTTCATTTGAATCATCAATGATAATTTGATTGCCCATTTTATTTTATTTTTCATTACATGAAATTTTTGAGGGTTGGGAATGAGTTTTTTCAAGAGTGGGACATACCTGTTTCATAGAATCAGTATAAGGAGAAGCTTCTTTACCACTATGAAGTGTAATTAAACATACATTACCTTTGTCCTTCGGATTGGAAATGGGTTGGGATGGTAGTTGTCCAGACCCTTGCATATTAAGCTCACCGATGGTGTTCGCCAATTGTCCCACTTGAGTTCGTAGGTCTTGAATTGCTGATTGTGTGGTCTGTTGGAACTGAAGGTTCTGGGTTGCCATTTACTTAACCATATCCTCGAGGCTTGGTTCAGATTTGGGAGGAGGAGGATGATTGTTTTGAGAAGTTGAAGGATAATAAGGTTTCATACCTTGGCCTTGTTGATACCAATTCTGCTTTGGGTAGCTTGAGTTTCCTCCTTATCAGTACTGGGGTTGTGCTTGCCACCCTGGATTTGGATTTGTCCTTAATTGTTCTTGCTTGAAGGGAGGTGCTTGTTGGAATGGATTCCCTGGGAACACAGCTACACAAGACTTAGATGAATCTTGAAGTTGTGGGCACTGGTCAGAAAAATGAGTGTTATCAGAACAAATACCACAATGTAATGGAATAGAAGTAGAGTGTGAGTTACCTTGTGCTTGATCAAATTACCTTAGAAGGGTATGCATCTCATAAAGTTTAGTATCTACCTTTTTTTCTAGGGCTGAATGACTTACCTCATGAACTCCTCGGGTTGGTAAAATTGCTTGTGTACTAAATTGTTGTGTGTTTTGATCCATGTTGGTTATTAAGTCACGAGCGGCGGAAGGAGTTTTATTAACTAGGGCACCACCAGCTGAAGCATCAATCATTCCACGATCCATGGGAATAAGTCTCTCATAGAAGTATTGGATTAGTAGTTGTTCACTAATCTGGTGGTTGGGGTAGCTTGAACAAAGTCTTTTGAATCTCTCCCAGTATTCATGAAGGGCCTCTCCTTGTAACTGCCTAATGCCACAAATTTCTTTCCTAATTGATGCAGTTCAGGAGGCAGGGAAAAACTTCTCTTGAAAGAGTCGTTTAAGGTCATTACATCCCCCAATTGTGGTAGGAAAATAGTATAGACAATATTTTTCTACACCATTAAGGGAGAAAGGGAAGGCCCTAAACTTAATGAGGTCCTCAGACACATTTTGGGGTTTCATGGTGGAGCACACTATGTGAAACTCCTTTAGATATTTGTGAGGGTCCTCACCAGGAAGACCATGGAATTTTTAAAGGAGGTGTATTATGCCTGATCTTAGCTCAAAATTGGCCACTTCCTCAGGATATTGGATGTACGCAGGTTGGTACTCCACATCCGGGGTGGTCAGTTCTTTTAATGTTCTGTTATTTGCAGCCATGATCTCTGGGGTTTGATTTGGTTCAATTTTTGATTGGTTTTGGAACACTTGAGGTTTCAAAAGGGGTTCCTCAATGTTACTTTATTGACCTTCTCTAAATTCCTTGATTTGTGTGTGAAGTGACTTTTCAATTTCAGGATCAAATTCAAGTAGTGTTTCTTTACCAGATCTTGTCATGCAACAATGATGTCCAGTTTGATTGATTGATTGTTTTGTTGTGTTTTTTTTATTTGAGATGGATAAAAAAACTTAAGAAGGTTGAAATAATAATAGAATGTTATACTATATAATTATAGAGGGAGATGGAGAAGAAGAGAGAGAGAGAGAGAGAGAGAGAGAGAGAAAGAACACACCAAAAACAACAAAAAATAAAGACAAAACCCAAAACAAAAACAATAAAATAGGGGTGGGGTATTTAAAGGAGTAATAATTAAGAAGTAAAATAAACAAATAAAAGGAAATAAAGCAAAAAATGATCTTGGCTCCCCAGAAACAACGCCACAATTTGATCGCGTTGTCGAGTGCGTCAAATTAGTTGTTTAATTTTGACTAGAATTTCTGCAGTATAGCAGCAACCCTAGGTCGTCTCTCGACAGAGCCTTAAACCATTAATTTAAAAATAGGGTTTTGATTATAGAAGTATAAGGTGAATTAGGTTTTGTAAAACTTGGGTTTTTTATGATTAATGATGAAAATAGGAAATGAAAGCGATAAAACAAAGTAGAAATGAACAAGATTGATTAAACGTGATCAACCCGGGGAAGTCTCGTGATGCTCATCCTTCATCGCTTCAAGGGATGGGGTTATGATCTTTTAATCCCTGGTTTGTAACACCTAGAACCAGAATGTTACTGATTTTATACTAGGATACCTCCTAGGGTTCAGTCAAAAACACATAACGATTCACTAGACACCGCCGATGATTGGGTGATTTGTGTTCGACATCATAACCAAAACTCACCAAGGCAACACATGAAGAATTAAATGTGTTGTCCAGGTTTGTATGTTATTTCATTGTGATACCATGAAATTAATGTTCATGACCTTGATAGTGATTATGTGAGTTCAATTGACCAATATGAACCACACAAACACCACAATTGGAAGGGGGAAAAGAAAGTGGTGAACGGTGTGTGAAACATCACATGAATGGGTACCCCCAAACATGATCATATGAGTTGAGCATGATATACCAGTAAATAACTCAATAAAATAAGAATAGGGGATGATGAAAAACAACACAAAACCTGGAATTCAAAATATCATTCAAATATTACAACATGAAGCTTGGGATTTACATCACGTTCCTCCCCGGGTGATCACAAGGGGTTTAGAAACCCATGGAAGAGGAAGAAGAAGAAGATGTTGAAGTAGAACTTCCCATAGCCTCCAGAACTTCTAGAGATGTTGAGAAGACTCCTTGGGGACTCCAAAATGGCAGAACCTTGCCTCCTAACCGAACTTACAAATGGGGAGCCCAAGTTGTCATTTTATAGGAAAATTGGAAGGTGGTTTTAGGCACCCAAATTTCATCAATCCACTTGTACCACACGTTTTGGACTTCATACAGTCTTATCTCGATTTGGAGAAAATATAAAATTTTTATCCCTACCTCTTGAATGTATCCAAAGAAATTTTGGAACCCTTTGGACAACTACAGATCAAGATATTGATAAAATACATAACACCGCATTTGACTTGGTCCATATTCGGTGGCTTAGACAGATCAGTTCGGATGTGCCTCGTAGAAGCCGAATCAGGATTGAGTTCCTTAATATGAAATGTATCCTATTAAATTTTGGACAGGAAAAAAAAATTTCAGCCCATTTGGATGCACGGATTTCATGTACTATGCAAAACAGTGGACATATTTCCATGGATCCATGCAATTTTGGCCCATTTTTCTTCCACTTCATCAAAGGCCCTCCAAATCACCTCCACCTACATTGAAATAATAAAAACAAGTAACATTTACCATTCTAATATTTATTAACATTAATTTATTGATTAAAACATAAAGTACAATTTATTATTGTATTTAGAATATTCATTACAAAACTAGTTTAAAACTGCGATGTAAGGGTGGAATAAAACAGTGAATCATGGTACGATCAATCACCACCTGAATCTTTACAAGATCCACTAAGACGCCATTCTCAGAAATAATGTGTCCCAGAACTCTCACTTATTGAATACAGAACTGAAATTTGGATATATTTTTGTACAAATGATATTATCTTAGGATTCCAAGGATGATATTTAGATGCTCTACATGATCCTATTTTTATTTTTAATAAGCAAGAATATCATCCACAAAGACAACCACAAAGGAATCCAAGAACCAATGAAATATTAAATTCATCAATGCCATAAATACCACATGATATCATCTCAGAACTAGGAGTAACGAGACTTTCTCTCCTTGATCATGGATCCCACTCACCCTAGAAGACATGAGTGACCCCATCAAGAGAGAGAAATTGTACTTGATAGTGATAAAAATTGATCTTATCCTTGTAGTTAATCATCTAATCTATGCCAATGATAAGATCAAACATGTTTAGTTTATGAACTAAAAGGTCCCACACAGTCTCAAAGTTGGAAATAATAACCCAATACTCAGTAAATTTAAATCTATGCTTTGTCTTCATTACCAAAGGATTGGAAAGAATCATCGAGAAAGGCATGAGATCTGAATGCAAACCCAATATATTTATAAGTTTAGACGATGTAAAAGAATGAGTTGCACCTATATCAAACAAATTTATAACCATATAAGATGCTATCAACACTGAACCTCTCATGGTAGTTAATCATGCCTATATCTCCTCTAGTGAACACTCCGCTATATACAGATGTTCAACCTTATTCAATCCCTTCTTCACCAATTGAGAATCTCTCTTAGCATGAGGTTGAGATCCCACTCCTTTAACTATGTCAGGTTTAAAATGAGAGCCCTAGGTAAAGGTGGATCCAGTTCTACTACCCTAGGATTCTCTCACAAAAATGTTGGAGATGACCAGATTTATCACAAGTGTGGTACACCCTGGGTGCAGCCTGAAAATCAATTTTGAGGTGTCCCTTTTTACCACACTGGTAACAGATCACCTGATTCTACCCTGATACCTGTTGTGCACTCCTGCTTCCAATTTTTTGTTGGTCATATAACTTCCTTTTTTGACTATAAAGTTAACTTTGGATACCTCCTATTACCAATACTTAAAATAGACCTATCTTCCTAGCTATACCTTCATCATCCATAGTTTCCCTATCCATAACCTTTTCATAGGTGGTAAAGCACATAATAATTAGCATAGATTGGATATTTGACCTTAAATCCATTTCAAAACTATGCTCCTTTATATAGTCATCGGAAAAAAAATATGAAGACCAGTGAACCAACTCAAAAAACTGAGTGGAATGATCCATGAAAGAACAATATCCTAGCTACAAAGTAACAAACCCCCATGTCTTCACTACCCTCAGTGTCTTGGGATAAAACTCTTGGATTAATTCATTATTCAAGGTAATCCATGTGATATTTTCATGAAATGTAGATTACACAATAGATTCCAACCATTTCCTCCCCAGAACTTTGATCATATAAGTGGTGAATCCAACCATGGATTCCTATGGAGTTTTGAGAAAGTGTGAAATCCTCTTGATCCTTTCGATCCATTCCTCAACATCTTGTAGACCCTTGTCACCATAAAAGATCGGTGGGTGCTTCTTAGTAAACTCTAAATCATGATCAAACTTTCATTCCAATTCAACATTAGAAACCTATACCATAGATTAGATCATACAAATGATAGTTTTCACCAAAACTAGATCAATTAGAGGATTCACCTATGGGGATTGACCTACAACATCATCTCTAGAAATCCTGATTACTCTTCTTAGAGGTTCTATAAACTATAAAACAAGATAATGAAAAACATTTAGAATAGAATTTGATTCCTTTAACATAAAATAAATTAAAAGAACTAAATAAAAAAGGTTAAAAACTTAGATAAGAATAATGGTTAACCCCAAACTTCCCATGGTAACTCAAGGATTCTCATTAAAGTGAGTTGGACAGGAACCTCCCCACATAACCTCTCAAGTTCTGAAAGTCTTATCTTCAGTACATAGATAACCCCTCAACATAATAGGGTGATACACAAGCATGGGTATAGGATTTAACACAACTTGAGACTTTGATTCCAATTTTTAATAGATCAATCCAGTTAAACCCATAACTTCACTCGAATTCACCTATCACAGGGCCTGAAGCATGTTCCTAATCTCTATGGGCTGACAAAAATAACCTGGTTATCATACAAGATAAAATGGGAATGATTTCTTCCTCAATGGACATGTGATATGAAAGAAACAACCAGAGTGAAATAATGAATAACCAAAATATATCATATGAAAAGACAACAACCATAAAGTTCACATCTAACATCTGGATAAAAGGGTCTCAAAACACAATAATAATACCATCAAAAATATGGAACCCAAAACAACTCATGGTTCCATCTCCACATGACCATAAGCCACCTCCATCCCAACCCACCAATAGGAAACACAATCAAGGAGATTCATCCTCTACATGAAACTCTTCCCATTACCTCTATCCTATAAAACCAATTCTAAACATTCTCAACGTAAAAAGTAGGGTGTGATCATAACTACTCAGTAGGATACCACCAAATAATCTATACAATATCTAACCACATGCATCTGTTAGTTCAAATTTATTACAAATTTCTAAAACACTTCATATTAAATCATTCTCCATTTATAAAACACCCTTTGGTTTTCTTTTCAAAATCATTTCATATTCAATAAAATAGATCAATATGACATATCACAATTTCAATGGAATGAACGGATAAATAAATAGTTTTCAAGCATCAATTTCATATAACAAGAGCAAGTGGTAATATAAGAATATTGAAATATCATGTATGTAATGTAATCTCAAAGCAACCAAGTGGGATATAATTGACACAAAGTTTTACACAATAAAACTTCTAAGAATATAAAAGGAATTCTAGTCGACATATGTGACTCCTATGGTTAGGGAACCTTAGTCCCACTGAAAGGATACCCCCTAGTTGACATGACATCAAGGACACCTCCACTAGTGATATCTAACTCAACTAGAGATGGTCTTTATTTAATTTTTACCCATACCACAAGGTATCCCAAGTTTTTTATTACATCATAATTATGTCTAAGGAAAACTAAAACAATGTTATATAAACCATTTCCAAGGAATATAACAAAACCATGTTTTACAAACATTTATCAAAAGCATATTACATTTAAAATCCATGCCCACATATTTATAAAAAAATTATATAGCAATCCACACCACTTTTCATGCTTGAAAATCCATTTCCCTTTTTTCAAACATCTTTGAAGAAATTAAAAAAAACACATAACATGTCTCAAAAAGTTTCCATTAAAACCACCCTTTTGAAAACATAAGATAGACCTCAAAGATAAATTCCATTTTCAATAATCAATTTCATAATCAGAACCAAAGGAAAACAAAAAAAAAATAACATAATACATGCCAAGGGTTAGACCATATGATAGAGACACATACCACGTGAATGATGAAACAACATTGCCTCTTCAAGACTGGTGATGGGAGATAAAGAAATAAGACCTCAAGAACCTAGATCTGATGAAAACAAGGTCAATTATCTAGGATCACCCTAGATCCAATGATATAGTCTTAATTGACATCAATTTCATAGAGAATAAGAGAATAAATAAGATAGATATGATATTAATCACTAGATTATGATCAATAGAGACCCAATATTCCAATTGGAAATAAGAGTCTCCATCTAGGAGAGGAGGAGATCCAAGAATGTCACTTTTGAGCCTTTAAACTAAGAAAAATTGAGTTAGAGTCATAATGGTCATATTATGGAATTAAAATATTAATTCAAGTGAAAATTAAATTTTCAACCTTACTAATATGTGTCTTCAGTGATTCCACCAGCTACACTGGCAACCCACCGGCTAGATAATGGGTATAGGAAGAATTCTTTCACCTATAGGCATTCCATCGGTTAGCTGGTGGAATCTATAGTCATAAAGGTGTTCTATAAAACCTCACCAACTAGTTGGTTCCCTCCATTGGCTAGTCAGTGGCCTCCTACTAATAATAACAAGACAAAACAATTCCCCTATATTATAAGAAACTTGAAACTCAAAAAAAAATAAAGGGGTCCATACCTGGTTCTGCATACTCTGGTGTAACATTTCTCCATCTCGGTTTTCAAGGAAACTTTTATGGAAGATTCCTTGTGAACTCCATCCACTTGTTTTTATTTATTCCTAATACTCACTAATGATTACCAGATTTTTTTATTCTTGACCAATTGGTCAGGCCAAACCAATCACTCTTTCTTTGATTTCCCAATATCTTTGAGCTTATCACATGCCTTCTGGACTTTTTCCATCTTGTTTTTTTCTGTCTTTCATTACTTTTCTCTAGTTTTATTCTGAATTTATTTACATTTAATAGCATAGGGATATTATTTTATCTAATTAGTCATGAAAATCTCAAATTTGTGACCTTCTTGACCACACCTTATACATACTTCTTGTAAACATACAAATTTGATTTGGTTGGATAGATCTGGTCACAGTTTGCTTCTTCTAAATTTTGGTCCTCACTTTCTCACCATAAATCCCCCTTGGTTCTTATCTATTTTATGAAAAATACATATTGAACAATAAGGAATAATATTTGTTCCCATACTTACCACAACACTAGAAAAACCCCTGAAATTTTGATCTTCAATATTTGTGTTATTGTTGTCTATTTGAAAAGTAATCCTTCCTTCAACCGGAGGAATTTAATCTCTTTGGAATGTTCTTATCTCCCTTAAATTTGTAAGAGTTACTCTCCTTTTTCTTTATATTCCATGTAGGTTCAAACTTGTTTTTGAACCCTATACTATTAGATCTATTTTTAGATTTATTAAGATAATATTTTACCTGACTATTAGGCTTCTTCCTTTCTACTTCTTGAGAAGATTCAACTTTCACCTAAGTTTTCTTAGTTAATACTTCTTTGTTTTACTTTAAATAACTTTTCACTAAAATAGAGATAATTTGTGTCTTGGATAACTCTTATTCCTTCTAAGTAGATTTTCTTTAAAATCACTTACCATCTTCTCAAGCTCAACCACTTTCTACATATTATTCTTACTTTCATTAACAAGAGATGATTTTTTCTTTCCAGACTCATGATTATTTTTCTCTTTCTCAATATAGGCGAAGAGATTGATTTTATCACCAATTTTTTTGCTTTATAATGATGAATCAACTTTCTCCTTTATTTTAATCATACTCTTTATTGGGAAATTTATTGAAATATTCCCATTACCATTATAATTTGAATTCTTTGGTAATTGTTTGAATTCTCTATTTACTTTAAACTTTTTGAATTTACTTAAAATAATGGAAATGATCTTATTAAAATCCTTATCAATCATATTGGAGTCATTACACTCCTAGTCATCATGGATTTTATACTTTACATCATTAATACTTACTAGATCTGAGTCATTACACTCCTACTAATCATAGATTTCTTACATTCCATCATCAATACTTACTATATATCTAGAGGGAACCTTCACCCTAGGACACTTGTTGTAACGACCCAAAGTTTCATTAATGGAAAATCCATCTTGATCCAGTTAAATGTCTATTTATGAAAAATGTTTTTATAAGATGTCAACTTCTTTGGTTTTATGTTAAGAATTTTGACCATTGTTAATATAGTCGTTGAACAGTGATCATGTGATTAGTATAAATATAAGGCTTTAACGAACCCAATTTTTACTCAGACAAAGGAACCGATGGCCTCATCCAGTAGAATTGCCCCATACGAAGCCCATTTGTCGGAGCTCAGAAAAGAGGTAGCGTCTTTGGGCTTCGCCCTTGACCAAGCTCAAGCTGAGCTTCATTTTGTCAAGCTTGAATGTGACCGTCTATGGGAAAAGTGGAAGTTGATTGAAATTACCACTCGATCGATGTTATCCGAGCCACCCCAAGAGTCTGTCACCATCGCACACCTTACCCTTAGTTCTTATGCGGCTGTTTTAAGGGGTTATGTAACAAATAAGTAGTACTATGTTCATGTACATTATTTTTGTATATAATAATGAATATAATTTCTAGTCATTTTTGATACATTATAAATAGTTTTTAAAGTACAAATGGTGTTTTTAGTTATTATTTAATTAAGAAATCTATTTTATTAAATTAAGGGATTTTTGAATTAAATAATATTTTAATAAAATAATAATAATATTATTAAATTAATTAAATATAAATGATCTTATAAATTTATGAATGCAATTAAAATGTTATATTAAGGTTTGAAAGCCATTTCTGTCAAAACCCGTGAATTTTCGATAAATATTGGTTTTTATTTTAAAAGTGAAAATTAACATATTTAGAAATTTTTTAGATAAAATAAATGTCATTTCTGGAATCAGGGCGTCAAAATTATCCAACGGTGAATTTTTCATAATTTTCTGAGACAGTCAAATTTTTGGGTAAAAATTAAATATCGTTTAAATATATAATGTGTTTATGACATCATAATGACCCAATAGTGATGTAATAAAATACTATAATCCTTATTTTCGGACAATATATGTTTTACCATTAAAATAAAGTGATTTTGGGTTTGTTTGACTTACTTTTCAAAGCATTAATGAACCCCTCAAGACTTATTCAACACTTTGCCTTTTTAAATTAATTTCCATGGGAGTGTGACTCACCTCCACATAAGCAACCTTATTGTTTTAATAAGTTCGGACCTTGTCCTTGTAAAATATTTTTTCCCTCTTTCCTTTTCCAGAAACCATGGGCAAAAACCATGGGATTGTTTGTGTTTTGGATTAGTTTAATATAAGGGGTCCCAAACCTAAATAATAAAGAATTCTCTCACCTTTACTATATAAACCCACCCAAGATCCCACTTCCTCCTCACTAAAATCCTTTGGAGTTCGTCCAACCTCTGACCTACTCTCTCTATAATCCTACCAAGGTGCCCCAAGCTCCCAATAATCCTCTCACAAGCCTCTCTCTAGCCTTTGGAAGCACACTTCCAAGTAAGGGTTTTTTCTTCCTTTCTCATTTTTGTCAATTTTTTTTAAGTTGTATTGCCATTTTAATTTCAATTATGAATATTAGAGTATGGTTTAGCACCTCCCCCATACTACCCTCTTATTTTTTTAATTATGGGAGACCCCTTTCTCTCTCATTAAATTCCTCCCATGTACACCCGTTACTATGCCGAAATTCCGAAAGGAACTTCTCTCAATTCTTTTACATTCAAGCAATACTTTTGTATCATGAATCTAAATTCCTTTTCAATTTTTGGGACATGTATATATATTACCTCCTTACTGTCCATTACATGTAAATATGATGAGTAACCCCTTTCTCTCTCATCAACCATTTTTATGAATTCTTATGTCACGCCGTTACGCTGCCGAAATCGCACCGATTTTCTAAGCCAATGTCATTGTGTAGTGAATACCATGCTCATTTATCCATCAAGGGTATTCACCTTTATGCACATTTACTTATTGATTATAAAGTTTCATGTATGAATTCCACATTCCTTTATCGTGGAATAAATGATTATGTTTTATGAATCCATGTTTTATGATCCATGTGGCACACTTATGCATGAAATGAAATGTTTAAGAAGGGTGTGCCCTTATAGCGCTCCAATGCATTGGGTAAAGTATAGTATCATGATACGTCATGTGCAATGAGTGTTGACTCATGCTAATTCAAGTACAACGAGGGTTTACTCATGCTTCATGTGCAATAAGGGTTTACTCATGCTCCATGTGCAATGTGCCTTGGCTCATGCTAATTCAATGTTAAGTGTTGTTGCCACATTTCCATGTTATGATTATCATGCTTTATCATTCCTTTATGTTCATGTTTTTTTTATGCTCTATTGATATGCCTATTGTCTAACATGTATTGTACTCCTCATGTTATTCCATGTGTACTCCCTTACTGGGCTTTATAGCTCACCCTTTTCTTATGCATGTCCTCAGGTTATCCCATGCAATGCTAAGTACGAGGGAATGTAGTGGTCATGTAAAGGAATTTTTCAATAAAGATGTTTTATTTCATGTTTTAAGTTTTTATGTAATGATCCTAAGCCCCAAATACACTAAACCTCTTGATCTTCTTTGTTGTATCAAGTGAAGTTTTATTTAATGAATCATGTTTAAGTTGTAATAAAAAGCAGGGTTGTCATAGTTGGTATCAGAGGATAGGTTTATTTATTTTTGGGATTAGGAAAACCCTAGTAAAGCCTTATATACAAGACTAAGTATAATAAAAATATCCCTAAGATTTGGTAAATAATAAGTAAGTGGTTTATCAAACAAATACATCTCTGTCTGGATACGATCAGGTAGAGGCGGCTCTGGCACAGATGTATCCTAGGGGTAAAACCCGAAAACACCGCTTTGAGCTAGACTCGAACGGGAACTGGTACATGACAACGGGCCTTGCTGCACTCTTGGTTACGACACTCCTGGGGGATATGTTTTGATAAATTCACAATCTTGGTATGAACCCTTATTAAGGGAAAAATGCCCCTAAGAATATATGTTAAAAAGTAGATCATGAAAATCCTAGATTGAATCCTATAGACTCATGAGTTAAAGAAATTAAAGTTTATTTATAAGTCATAAACTTGTGTCTTTGGATTACCCTTTATGTGTTACCTCTAACTTTTCTTTTATTCCAGCCAATGGCCGGTAATAGGAGGACTCGGGCTAACAACCGTTGTGAAGATCAGTGTGATGATTGTACTAATGAGATGCCCAATCCAATGGGAGTGGGAATCGCGAACTTTGTCATGCTTCTCTCTCAGCTAACTCAAGTTTTGAATAGAAACACGGGTCAAGAGGAACGTTCAACCCCCCCCCCCTAAGAAAGAACAAGTCGCTATCGAGAGCTTCATGAGACAAAGGCCTCCTACTTTTAGTGGATCATCCGATCCCACGATCGCTGAACAATGGATCAAATCCATTGAAAATATCTTCTCCATACTTCATTGTTCTGAACAAGAGAAGGTTCTCTTGGATACTTATCGTATGGAGGGTGAAGCTGATCAATGGTGGACGTTGATCAAAAATACGAAGCCTGAGGAGGAGATCGAGGCTTTGGAATGGAAGGAATTCCAGAAGATGTTTTTCGATAAATATTTTTCGCGCACCCTCCGGCTTAAGATGAAAAGGAACTTCCTTTCCCTCAAGAAAAAATATGAAGAATCTGTGGGAGCGTACGAGGCAAACTTCACAAGGCTTGCACGATACGCTTTCGGCTTTGTCGTTACCCCCGAATACAAGGTTGACCGCTTCTTTTGTGGTCTGAAGCCTATCTTGCAAAAAGCATTAGCGATCCGTGACTTCGACAACTATGAGGAAATTTTCCGATGTGCCCTCAAGGTCAAAATGGAGATCGGAGAATCACAGGGGTATCATGGGGACAAGAATCGTAAGGTGGACTTCAATGCTGGTGGTCCGATAGATAAATCTAACGGCGCTAAGAAGTTCCAGCACCCCACTTTCCAAAAGTACGGAAAGAAGCACCCTGGAAATTGTCTTAAGAGGACGAGAAAATGCTTCAGGTGTGGAAGAGTAGGGCACCTAGCTATTAACTGTCGGAAAGAAGGACCCGCGGCTGCGACAGAGGAGAGGAACGCTCCATTCGAACCTCAACACGTTGTTCAATGCTATAAATGCAAAGAACCGGATCATTTTGCAAATCAGTTCCCTAATCCAAGGGTTATCGGAGGCAACCAACAACCTCCAAGACAGCAAGGAAGAGCTTTTGCCATCACTTCTGCCGAAGTGAACCCCGATAACGAAGTGGTGACAGGTACGCTAGTTATTCATTCAAGAATAGCGAACGTACTTTTTGATTCAGGTTCTACGCATTATTTTATATCTCGAAAGTTTAGTAGAACAATACCAGCACCACCACAAATCATGTAAGTAAAGATGTCGGTGAGTATGGAAAATGGGGCAATCATTGCATCCCATGAATATAAGTCCTCCCCTGTTATAATCTGTGGATTGAATTTCCCGGCGAACCTCGCCATACTCCCTTTGGTGGAATTTGATGCAATTCTTGGCATGGATTGGCTTTCCTTATATAGAGCCAACATAAATTATCGGGAGAGGTAAATCTCACTCCATATGGAGAATCGACCCCTGATTCTTTACAAGTGTCAGGAGGAAGATGAATCTCCTTTAGATACATCATCTCAAGCATGGATATTACTGCCCTATGAGCATGCGTATCTGGCTCAGATGATTGAGTCCAAAGAAGAAACCATCCTTGAAGAAATGCCTATTGTGAGGGAATTCGCGGAAGTGTTTCCCGAGGAACTGCCTGGTCTTCCTCCTAGAAGATATGTTGAGTTCTCAATTGAACTTATACCTGGGGCATTACCAATATCCAAGAATCCATATAGAATGGTTGTTGTTGAGCTTGGAGAGCTGAAGAAACAACTACAGGAGAATCTGGATAAAGGGTTTATACGCCCAAGTGCTTCACCATGGGGTGCACTAGTCCTCTTCGTCAAGAAGAAGGATGGGTCAATGCGGCTCTACATCGATTATTGTGAACTTAAAAAAATCACGATAAAGAACAAGTATCCTCTCCCAAGAATCGATGACTTATTTGATCAGCTGCGTGGAGCACAATACTTCTCCAAGGTGGACTTGCGGTCGGGATATTATCAAGTAAGGGTGAAGAAGGAAGATGTCCCCAAGACTGCTTTTTGTACAAGATACGGGCACTATGAATTCATAGTAATGCCTTTCGGACTCACCAATGCTCCAGCAATATTCATGGACTTGATGAATATAGTCTTTAGAGATTACCTTGACAAATTTGTGGTAGTCTTTATAGATGATATTCTAATATACTCTAAAACCAAGGAGGATCATGAGGAGCATTTAAGAACTATAATAGAGACTTTGCGCAAGGAGAAGCTCTATGCAAAGTACAGCAAGTGTGAGTTCTGGTTGAAGGAGGTCTCATTCTTGGGCCATATCATCACAAGCAATGAGATATCTTTGGACCCCTCCAAAACTGATGCAATTGAGGGATGGCTGAGGCCAACATCGGTAATGGATATCCGTAGCTTCTTGGGGTTAGCTGGATATTATCGACGATTTGTGAAAAATTTCTCACAATTGTCCAACCCTCTTACCAAGCTAACTTGAAAGGGAGTAAAGTTTGCTTGGAGTTATGAATGTGAAGAAAGCTTCAAGGAGTTGAAAAGGAGGCTTATCACTGCACCCGTGCTCACTTTACCCACAAGTGGGGAGCTTTTGTGGTATTCAGTGATGCTTCGAAGAAGGGCTTAGGATGTGTGCTGATGCAGAACGATAAAGTGATATCCTATGCCTCAAGGCAGTTGAAAATCCATGAGAAAAACTATCCAACGCATGATCTGGAGTTGGCGGCGGTGATCTTTGCCTTGAAAATCTGGCGGCATTATCTCTATGGAGAGAAATGTGAGATATATACTGACCACAAGAGTCTTAAATATATATTCACATAGAAAGAGATTAATATGCGCCAGAGAAGATGCATAGATCTCATCAAGGATTATGACTGTTCAATACATTACCACCCTGGGAAAGCGAACAAGGTGGTGGATGCCCTAAGTAGAAAGGATCCAGCGATTCTATCAATGATGAGAATTGAGAAGGATCCAATCTTCTTAGACTTGATGAAGATGGACGTGGGAATCATAAAGAAGGGAATATCATAAATCCTTTCACAAATGATTGCTCAACCATCTCTTTTGGAAAGGTTAAAGGATGCTCAAAAGGATGATGTGGGAATTCAAGAAAAAGTGGAAGCTATCCAAAAGGTGAAATCCTCGAAGTTTAATGTTAATGAAGAAGGAATTGTGCAGTTTGGGAAAAGACTATGTGTTCCATCAAGTCCGGAGCTGAAGAAGGAACTTTTGAATGATGCACATAGTTCAAATTTCTCTATTCACCCGGGGAGCACAAAGATGTATCGAGATCTTCGAGAAAACTTTTGGTGGGATAATATTAAGAAGGAGATCGCCGAATATACATCAAAGTTCCTGGTGTGTTAGCAAGTGAAGGCAGAGTGGCAAAAGTCTAAGGGGGTGATGCAACCATTGCCCATACCAGAATGGAAATGGGAGAACATCACCATGGACTTTGTCACCGGACTTCTGAGGACATCCAAAGGCAACAATGCAATCTAGGTTGTTGTGGATCGTCTTACAAAGACTGTACACTTCATTTCTATTCGGGAGGATTTCTCATTGGATCAACTGGAACAGATATATATTAGGGAAGTGGTAAGGTTACATGGAGTACCACTACCTATTGTGTCTGACCGAGATCCAAGATTCACCTCTAAGTTTTGGAAGAGTCTTCAACATGCTCTGAATACTGAACTGAACTTCAGTACGGCCTATCATCCTCAAACTGATGGCCAATCCGAGCGGACTATCCAAACACTTGAGGATATGTTGAGAGAGTGCTCAATGGACTTTAAAGGAGGATGGGATCAACATATTCCTCTGGTTGAGTTCTCTTATAATAACAGTTTCCACTCGAGCATCCAAATGGCACCATATGAAGCCTTGTATGAGAAAAGGTGCAGAACACCGGCATGTTGGGATGAGGTCGGTGAACGTAAGTTGCTTGGACCAGAAATGGTCGAAGAAATGGTGGAGAAGGTGAAAACCATTCAGCAGCATATCAAGGAAGCCCAGAGTCGATAGAAGAGTTATGTAGATAATCGTTGACGAGACCTTGAGTTTAAAGTTGGAGACATGGTGTTTTTACGCATATCTTCGTGGAAGAAGGTCATGAGGTTTGGAAAGAAAGGGAAGTTAAGTCCAAGGTACATCGGCCCCTTCGAGATTCTTGATCGTGTTGGGGCTGTGGCCTATCGACTATCACTTCCACCTGCTATGGCCAAGGTGCATGATGTCTTTCATGTATCCCTCTTAAGGAAGTACATACCGGACCCTTCACATGTACTCTCTTCTGAGGTGGTACAATTGGAAGATGATCTTTCTTATGAGGAGCAACCAGTGAAGATATTAGATCGTAGAGAAAAAGTTCTACGAAATAAGACAATGCCCCTCGTCAAGGTGTTATGGAGAAACCACAAGTTTGAAGAAGCGACTTGGGAGTCGGAGGTTGTGATAAATCTGAGTTACCCACATTTGTTTTAGTGTGGGAAAAGGAAAATTTCGAGGGTGAAATTTCTTAAGGGGGGAATATTGTAACGACCCAAAGTTTCATTAATGGAAAATCCCTCTTGATCCAGTTAAATGTCTATTTATGAAAAATGTTTTTATAAGATGTCAACTTCTTTGGTTTTATGTTAAGAATTTTGACCATTGTTAATATAGTCGTTGAACAGTGATCACATGATTAGTATAAATATAAGGCTTTAACGAACCCATTTTTTACTCAGACAAAGGAAGAGATGACCTCATCCAATAGAATTGCCCCATACGAAGCCCATTTGTCAGAGCTCGGAAAAGAGGTGGCATCTTTGCGCTTCGCCCTTGACCAAGACAAGTTGAGCTTCATTATTCCAAGCTCGAATGTGACCGTCTACAGGAAAAGTGGAATTTGATTGAAATTACCACTCGAGCGATGTTATCTAAGCCACCCCAAGAGTCTGTCACCATCGCACACCTTACCCTTAGGTCTTATGCGGTCGTTTTAAGGGGTTATGTAACAAATAAGTAGTACTATGTTCATGTACATTATTTTTGTATATAATAATGAATATAATTTCTAGTCATTTTTGATACATTGTAAATAGTTTTTAAAGTACAAATGGTGTTTTTAATTATTATTTAATTAAGAAATATATTTTATTAAATTAAGGGATTTTTGAATTAAATAATATTTTAATAAAATAATAATAATATCATTAAATTAATTAAATATAAATGATATTATAAATTTATGAATGCAATTAAAATGTTATATTAAGGTTTGAAAGCCATTTCTGTCAAAACCCGTGAATTTTTTATAAATGTTGGTTTTTATTTTAAAAGTAAAAATTAACATATTTAGAAAAAAATTTAGATGAAATAAATTTCATTTCTGGAATCAGGATGTCAAAATTATCCAACGGTGAATTTTTCATAATTTTCTGAGACAGTCAAATTTTTGGGTAAAAATTAAATACCGTTTAAATATATAATGTGTTTTATGAAATCATAATGACCCAATGGTGATGTAATAAAATAATATAATCCTTATGTTCGGCCAATATATGTTTTAATATTAGAATAAAGTGATTTTGGGTTTTTTTGACTTACTTTTCAAAGCATTAATGAACCCCTCAAGACTTATTCAACACTTTGCCTTTTTAAATTAATTTCCATGGGAGTGTGACTCACCTACACATAATCAACCTTATTATTTTAATAAGTTCGGACCTTGGCCTTGTAAAATATTGTTTTCCTATTTCCTTTTCTAGAAACCATGTGCAAAAACCATGGGATGGTTTGTGGTTTGGATTAGTTTAATATAAGGGGTCCCAAACCTAAATAATAAAGAATTCTCTCACCTTTCCTATATAAACCCACCCAAGATCCCACTTACTCCTCACTAAAATCCTTTGGAGTTCGTCCAACCTCTGCCCTACTCTCTCTAGAATCCTCCCTAGGTTCCCCAAGCTCCCAAGAAGCCTCTCTCTAGCCTTTGGAAGCACACTTCCAAGTAAGGGTTTTTTCTTCCTTTCTCATTTTTGTCAATTTTCTTTAAGTTGTATTGCCCTTTTAATTTCAATTATGAATGTTGGGGTATGGTTTCTCACCTCCCCCATACTACCCTCTTATTTTTTGAATGATGGGAGACCCCTTTCTCTCTCATTAAATGCCTCCCATGTACACCCGTTACTATGCCGAAATTCCGAAAGGAACTTCTCTCTCTTCTTTTACATTCAAGCAATACTTTTGTATCATGAATCTAAATTCATTTTCAATTGTTGGGACATGTATCTATATGAACTCCTTTCTTTACATTACATGTAAATATGATTAGTAACCCCTTTCTCTCTCATCAACCATTTTTATGAATTCTTATGTCACGCCGTTACACTGCCGAAATCGCACCGATTTTCTAAGCCAATGTCATTGTGTGGTGAATACCATGCCCATTTCTCCATCAAGGGTATTAACCTTTATGCACATTTACTTATTGATTATAAAGTTTCATGTATGAATTCTACATTCCTTTATCGTGGAATAAATGATTATGTTTTATGAATCCATGTTTTATGATCCATGTGGCACACTTATGCATGAAATGAAATGTTTAAGAAGGGTGTGCCCTTATAGCACTCCAATGCATTGGGTAAAGTATAGTATCATGATACGTCATGTGCAATGAGTGTTGACTCATTCTAATTCAAGTGCAATGAGGGTTTTCTCGTGCTTCATGTGCAATGAGGGTTTACTCATGCTCCATGTGCAATGAGCCTTGGCTCATGCTAATTCAATGTTAAGTGTTGTTGCCACATTTCCATGTTATGGTTATCATGCTTTATCATGCCTTTATGTTCATGTTTCTTTTATGCTCTATTGATATTCCTATTGTCTAACATGTATTTTACTCCTCATGTTATTCCATGTGTAATCCCTTACTGGGCTTTATAGCTCACCCTTTTCTTATGCATGTTCTCAGGTTATCCCATGCAATGCTAAGTACAAGGGAATGTAGTGGTCATGTAAAGGAAGTTTTCAATAAAGATGTTATATTTCATGTTTTAAGTTTTTATGTAATGATCATAAGCCCCAAAGACACTAAACCTCTCGATCTTCTTTGTTGTATCAAGTGAAGTTTTATGTAATGAATCATGTTTAAGTTATAATAAAAAGCAGGGTTGTCATACTTGTAATTCCCCAGGCTGGTTAGTCATTGAGAGGGGGTTGAATTAGTGGTTTCTTTTACGAATTATCTTTCTTTTAATTCAACCTATTAAACTTGTTAAGGTTCTTGATCAACTCAATGGTATCCCAAAACCTCACCTCATGTGCAGTGGTAATGATAGAAATATCAACACATGATATTTATAAGGTTCGGTATAAAGAATTACTAATTTACATGTTGGTTAGACACCCCATCATGGATTCTCTTATACTATATTGTTTAGGATTACAAAGTCTTATGTAACAATTGGTTATACACCCCAGTAATTGATTCACTAGTTGACCTTGGTTCTATACCCCAACCACCAATTGTTCTACCTCAGTTGGTTATACACTCAAACTATCCTTCTCCTCCTCAACTAGTTATACACCTTATCCTCAAGCCTCTTTATAAATTAGTTAAACACCCCAATCAAAAGTGTTGGAGTTAGTTCCCTAGAACCAAATTCCATGTACTTTATTATAACATGTATTCGTTTTTTGAATATTAATAAACTATTTATCACATCATGATTGTTCTTCTGTGTGACATAGTATGTGATAATGTCCTGAGAGTAGTTGTCACGCTAAAAGGTCGTAGAAGTTCCCCGCTATTATGAGAACCCAAAAGTGTTACGACATTATTCTTGAATATATGTTTAATGGACAGATGATATCATTTAAGGGACACAAATGATATAGCCTATTAGGGGTAGAGACTCATAGAACTTTGAGTCACATTCTCATGGTGTATTCCCTTGGTAATATCCAGTAGAATATTATTAGAATGAGACCTGCTAGTAGGAAATCCATGTGTTTATGTGTTGTTGGATATTCCTATCTGTAAAGATATGTATCAATCCTTATACTTTAAGATTATTATTAATGAATATTATGAGTTGCGTACTTTGATGTATTTATGAAAACCATAACAACATATGTTTGTGGTGAGGTAGGATATGTTGGATGTGTCATGAGTAATATTGCATTAATGAATAATGCAAGAAAGGATTTGTCCCTTCTATTTTAATAGAAGTTGATATCTCAATCCCTTTTATGGAAATGATATAGCCTAAATAAATCCATGGCTATGGTGTTCGATAGGCAAGTTCATTTTCTAGGAAATCAAAGAAAGAGACATCGAGAACTTTGGTTGATGGCACCAGCATGCAACCTACTTGATTAGAGATATCACGATAAAAGGATTATATTACACAGTAAGTGTATGTATGAGGTAACATGTCATTGTGACATTAACTTATTTCTCTATGAGTGTATTGGTGTGTTTCTAGATGCTAACCTTAGACTTTATCCTATTTCACCTAATGCCATTAAGAAAGAGGTCTTGAGGGTCACACAATAAGTGTATCTAGAATCTCAGTTAAATAATATATTATTATTTATTATTTAACAAGTTTAATAAATATTATTCCCACACATGGTTTAATAATTATTCATGTTTTCTTGATCTCATATATTTTGTTACTATTTATTTAAGAGAATATAATGTGAGCAAAATATTTAATAAATATTTATTTTCTATTTAGTGAATATAATATTTATTTATTTATTGGTGAATAATGAAGTGATATTTATTTAATAAATAAATAGTCATTATTCAATTCTCAATAAATATTGTGGGGGTGAGTTTAAATGGTATGGTGAGAAAATAATAAATATTGAATATTATTTAATTAAATAATATTTGATTTTAATTTTCAATTTAAGCACATGTCAAGATATGATAATAATATTATTATTATTTGACATGGGGTTTTTCTAGGATTAAATAATTAATTAAGGTCACTTATGAAATTATTTTATTTTAACCCTAGAGATGTATAAAACCAGTTATGTTATTTTCTCAATGAGACAATTCATTTGTTTTGATTGTGCACAATGGACTTGGAGAATTCTCTCAATACCTATAGAGCTCCCTTCTCCAAGAATGATCCCAAGAATGAAGAGAAATCTGCCTCCACCAAATCAAGGAGAACACTTTGGAAGTAGTTCTTGTATTGATCACAGGCGGACGACACAAGAACAAGGATATTTCGTACTAGCACCTAAAGATTCCTGCAATGACATCTGGAGATTTGTGGAACACTTGTGGATCACCCCTAAAGGAAATCTGCACTTGATTCCTATAAAGAAACGATGCAACAACACAAATCTATTGTCAGATCCATCAACGAATAAAGAATTTAATCAAGGTAATTCTTTAATTAATTAAATTAATTACAAATAATATGTGATGATCCTCTCTTTAGTTTTGACATGACTTCCCTTGTCTATATTATTTTATTCAATTTCATAGATCACAATGTTTATCGTTGTGTAAATCTCATATTGATCATTGATCGTAGAAAAAAGAAAAGTTGGGCACCACCTATCGCATGCTTCTGATGTGTCTGGAACCTACAAGTGGTATAAAAAGGAGGTTATATAATTATTTATAATTATTAAAAGATCATTAGTGATTTATTCATTTTAATTTAGTTTTTAAATTCGAGTTTAATCGTTCTTTTAATTTGAATTGTGAGATATACTCATTCCTCCTTCATTTCTTGTATATCTAATCAATATGATTAATTTTATGAATAAACTAAAATTGAAGATCTCGTCTAGAGGTTCCAAGGATTTTGGCCATGTAACACATGAGTACACATCGTGTAACCAGAGTTACACATTGTGCACTTGTGTTCAATGCATTAGGAATTAATTCGGAAATTAATTCAAACCATGTACATTGATGACACGTGATGCATTTATTACTTACACTATGTGTTGATTGAGCTAGGGTGGCACACGGTCAACTAAAGTACACACTGTGTATCCCATGTACACAACATGTACTCCATTTGAGTCAAATACGGGTGATGTATTTCAATACACAGCCTACCTAACTGGTGACCATGTAATTCAGAGATCATGCGGTGTGTATCCCATTGGACACATTATGTACTCTAGAATCTGAGTCACGATTTACATGCTGAGTCCCTATGATTATGACTCGAATAGACGACAAGATCCATACACACCTTGTGCTCTCTTTTACATGTTGTGTACTTATACCAAATTACACAGATTTAAATTTTATTTATTATACTGTGTCAACCTTGGGACATGTACTTGCATATAGTCATAAATATAGGACACGCCATGTGATAGGTTTTAATATATAAAAATGTTTAATTAATATCTGCTTAATGTTCAGATATTTATATCATGTATGAGTCATATTACAAGTTGTCATTCTACATGCATTGAAGCATAACACATGACCAAAAAACATGTAATTCGCGTAATCATCTGTGTAGTAAATGTCATGAAAGTATGTGATAAGTCATGTATGCCATATGTCACAAGAGTAAAATAGTATACGATTATAATACATGTTGGGTAGAATTGGATGGGTATTCACCGTGTTACCTCCAAGGTATATTTATGTACATAGTTAATTTTAAATGAATTTATTTAATTTGTTTAAAATTGTAATGGATGAGAATCTCAAGGAAATTCAGATGATAATTAAGATAAAATAATTGATTAATTAAAGATAATAATTAATTGATTTGAGCGTGATTTATCTTAAATAAGAATGATTGAGAATTGAATGCTAGTTTTATTAAATGCGTAATTAGTTGCATGCATGTGGATGATCATGAGCATAGAACAGACCTTTTTATGAGATTGGTATCATTTAATTTATTATTAAATTATATGTTTGGCCTATGTACCTTCTCTCCTATTATTATGTAAGGGCCCGTGTGCCCATGGTTTCTTTCATGTAAACCCTATTCTTATCACTTGTGTGTGATTAAAATCATATGTAATGGATGAAGCTCCCAAGATAGTGGAGTCCGTTTAAGTTTGGAGTCAAGATGAAACCAATACAAGATATATACATAGGTGGACAGGTGGAAAGCTTTAACATGAACCTTAATTGGTTCGAGGTGTTTTTTCCCTAGGTCAATGGTTAGTTTATCAACCACCAGATAAACTAACTGTTTGTAAAATATCATGATCATACCTATCACAAAAATACTTCTTCAAGATGAGTGAAGGGATAGAAAAGTGCCGTGACCTTCCTTCTTCAAGATGAAAAATAGATAATGACCCCGAAGTCTCGCCTCCAATAGGCCCCGGGGTGGCGACCAACACCAAGGGTATTCAATCTCACGAAATGGGAGGAATTGCCCATTTTATAGTAACCAATATTGGGAGATGAGATGTATCAACCTCAAAAAAATCCAAGAAATATATATATATATATATATATATATATAAGAATCTGAAATCCATCCCACATGCATGTTAAAGTAAAACTGCTATAAATACAATGAAAACCTATAAAGTAAATACCAAAATAAAACTAAGTAGTGACATAACAACTCCCCAAATTCCAAGATAGTAAGTTCCAACACGATACGCATAATCTCCATGGAAACCAGAAAATAATTTTATATATGTAGGGTGAGCATACAAGTATACTCAGTAGGAAAATCCAAAGTCACTTGTGCACAAGTGGGAGAAGCATACTAATTCCCCTCTGAGAAGACAAAAGAAACTCAAAAGCACCTAACAAGGTATATTATCCACCCCAATCTCACTAAGGTACGTTCACCAAATAATGCAAGTTAAGTAAAGTAAAGTTAAAATCACATCAATATTTGGGTACCCCGCACTACTTCCCACTGGTTAACTTCTCATCCCTAACGGTGAACGTCCTGATGCTACCACGCTTTTCCACAAGCCCCGATATCACAACCTGCTCGTACACACCTGGGCCATAAACCACACTGCATTCCTGCCTGCACACACCTGGGCCTCATCCCAAAGACACCTGGGAAAGCACACCTTTCCCACACATATCTGGGGAACACAACCGCACCACAACATGCTTGAAGATTCTTGGGCTACAAATTCCTATAAGAGGGATCAAAGAAGAGCCAATAATCATCCATCCATCCTCCCACAGGGATGTTGTGAAAGGACACCCTCCCCCATTAACATGGGGGTGTTCGGTATGTAGTTCTCAACATAAGTGGGGTGCACATAGAAATCACAAGTAACTAGACATGTGTGTGTGTGTGTGTGTGTGTGTGTGTGTGTATAGGTATAAACACTCATCCCAACCTATGGGTTTTCAAGATAAACAACCAGTACACACAAAACTTCCCTTACTGCCAACCCTATATGCATGCATCACCACGAATGACGGTCGCTTCTGTAATGATAAAAAGGAAACCACCTAACATTTAATCACTCCACACTATTAATCATTTACCTGTTATTCCATCCTTACCTAGGAAACTACCAAACACACCACACCACAAGTAACATCATAACCCACACTCACTTCACAAAAGTATCTAGAGACTCCAGGCGAAAGGCCCACATAAGGCAACACCATCCTTCTTCAGAATTATCCCTCATAAACCATCCTCAGAAATCCCTCTGCACGAAAAGGCACCACATCCAGCAAAACAACAAACCTCAACTAGCTTGCAGTCCCACTATACACTCCCCTTTCCGAAACACTCATTCAACCACCACCACCATCATCCTTCAAAATAATGTTGCCATATCCCTCCTCTCAACAAGTAAACCCCCAACACACCTCATCAAAACCACACTCGGTATCCCCAATGCATAACAACACCACACCCAATAACACAAACATAACATGACCCAAAACTGCATCCCCACTTCCCAACCACTATCCAGATGCAATCCCAATACATAACAAGTTCATACATTCCACAATCAATCTATCTATCAACCTGAGATACCATCACACCACCCTTACCACCCTTACCACCCCATACTCATAGCTACACTCCCAACCACAGCACCACATGACTAGCACAAACACAAGGTAGAACATATCCATACACAACACACATCCACACCAAACAACAAGGTGTATTCAAATTTAGCATCACTTGTTCTTTAATTCCACTCTCAATATTCAGGGGTGATCACAGAACAAGGTTAATCCTAGGGAATCCATATATTTAATTGGATATGTGTTGTTAATCAAAATTTTATATTTCATTAATTCAATAAGGAAACAATAACAATTATGTACAAGTCACAAAGGTGCGCAAACAGAGGCCACCAACAGCCAGAAGGCATTCAACCCTTACAAAACACAACATGAATCAAGGATAACATATAAAACAAAGTGATCATCATTATCATCTTATCAGCACCTTATTTATTGCTTCTTATTATCTTTGTTAAATTGGTTTCAACCGTAACCATAAGAAGACATCATTACACTCACCCCACATGATACACAAATAAAAGAGAGACAAAGGTATTCCTACTTGGAATAGAAGATGATCAACAAATCCTCCTTGTACCAAAACAGGGGGGTCGAGCAAGTAGTAAGAGACTCCAAGGAAGGTTAAATTTGAATGTCACATCACAACACACGACTCTGTGGGGAAGAACGGGCGTACCAAGAGAAAAATAAAACACACTGGAAAGATAAGATCTCGGCTTAGAAGATCTAGATTATATATCAACGGAAGGGAAACGATTTCAAGGGCCATTGTAACAACCCAAACTTTTATTAATTCAATTTCTCCCTTCTTGTAGTAATGTATTAACCAAATAAAATCACATTAGGAAACACAATGCCACATCATGCTTAAATGAACTACTATGTGACCTTAAAACATAAATTTTCCACTTCTATGATTTGAATTTCTAAAATCTGACATACACGGTTACGATCAGTAAGATGTTTGGAGTCCGATAGGACAAACTTAATTTTTTGTGAATAGTAACATACCCTTATGAATAGTAATGTTACCCTTATGAATATTAATATGATCCTTATGAATATTAAATCATACAAGTGAATAGAAACCTTACCAATGATAGTATAAATAAAATTTATCCATCCTATAAGTGATAATATGATATAATTATATTATAGTGTTGGTATTTTTGTAAGTCATGAATATTTAGTGATCAATTTAATAAATTAAAAAAAATATTTTTATAAAATGTATTCAAAAACTAGTATTTTGAAGTCTTATGATTATATGGTAATTTTATAAGACCTTAATTAATTTTTCAAAGTGTTAGAAAAGTAGATTTAATTTTAAAATTTGTATTTTTCAAGTAAATTATTATTTTAATTAAAAATTAAATTAATCATATTTAAAAAATTATTTTCATAAAATGGAGTTCATTTTTTAATTCTACACGTCAAAAAATGGTTAGGGAGAATTTTTGATATTTTTCTAAAATACATTAATTTTTGGTGAATAGTGAAATTCTATAATTTACAAAATATGCTAAATAAATAAATTTATGCATCATGCTTGAGTCATGGATAATGTAAATAGCCATTGGTTATAACTCACATGATCTATTTACTGTATTTATTCATGTAATCATCACAATTTCTTTTCTTGTGGAGAAATAATAAATTAATGAATATAATATTGAGAAAACCCCTCTCCCCTCCACTATAAATACCACCGCTCACAACCTCATTTCCTCACACCTCTCAAGCCTTGTTCCTAATATAAATTCTTATGAAATTTCTTAAAAATATCCTCCCCCATGTCCATAATCCCTTGGTATCATAAAAAGACCAAAACCTCTCCCCTAAAGAGGCTCTCAAAGAAGATATATTCAAGAGGTAATTTCTCTCTCTTTTCTTTCAATTTCCTTTCAAAATTAATTTCTTTTCTTCTCTTATCATCATATTATCTTATAAAATCTCATGATAACTTCGTTATTATTGATATAATGGTATTATATCATATTAATTGAATATTATTCATTATAATTCCTCTCTCTCTCTCTTTATAAAAAATGAAATTATTGCCCGTGATGTGTTAATTTACCTACATCGTGGGAGATGCACTTCTATTTTCCTTCAACAACTTAATGGATATCAATAAAAACATTAAATTATTGAAAAATATTGTAATATTTATTTTTTAACCCCTTTTATTTTTTGTAAACAACTTTTATACATAATACTAAATGATAAAACAAAACATGTTTGTTGTGATAAAAAACCCGCCTAAATTAGCCTAAAACGATCCTCATTAAATTTTAAATAATGATTAATCCTCGTGGTATATAACCAAAATCATTATGATATAATTTAAAATACTTTGATATAATTAATATCATGTAATATAAATTCTGTATTTTTATGCATGTTCTACGTGAACTTTCATTCATGTGTACAAATGAATTGTTCATGAAAACTAAGAAAAAGAACACTACCAAATAATGAATTTAAACTGTATAAATCATCAAAAGGGCTATAAAAGAACATAATAAAACCATAATTAATCATAATCATGTATAAAAGGTTATTTATTTGTTAATTAATGAATCTAATGTGATTATATAGGACATTAAAGTGAAGAAACTGTTCGGATATAAGGTAAGGGGAATTCTCAAACCCAACTTTCTTTCTTCAGGTTTTCCCTCTTTCACTCCATTTTTAGTATGGTTATTCCTTAAAAATCATTTATTAATTATTATATTACATTTTATAGAATATAAATGTTTTCCACTAGATTTTATGTTAAACATAATGTTTTCCAAAAGAACTCTTCTTTCAAAAACACACCTTTTACTTCTCACTCAAGGTTGATGGTTCTTGTATCAAGTATGTTATCCCCTCTTTCATTTGGAAACTCAAATTTTATGAATGTATTCTTTATGAAGTGAAACCCATTCCTTTACATGGGTTGTTTTATGTTCAACATTGATATGTGTTCCATGTGGCATGCATGATAATGTAAATGTTATGATGTGACGGGTGCACCGATTATTATATAGCGCAATAAAAATGTTATGATGTGACGAGTGCACCCAGAATTATATAGAACTCCAATGAATTAGGTAATGTGAAGAATCTCATGAGTAAAGTAAAGTATGCGTTAACATTATGTTATCTTTGTTCGCAACTATGTGTGGTAGATGACCACTAAGACATGATGTTTCATTTTTATGCATTGCCACATTCCATTCTATTATCTAATGCTTCTTCCCATGATTATGATGATGATGTTATAATTATTCTCACTCCATGTTATATTGTTTCATGTCATTATATATCCTCTTACCAGGCTTTTATCTCACCCCTTTTGATGTATATCCTCAAGTGACTACTTGTACTAAGGAGAAGTCAAGAGCCAATAAGAAGCTAGAGAAGAAGGAATTAAATAATTTTTTTGTGTTGTAAATGTTATGTATGGTCCTAGTTTTCCAAAGACACCAAACCTTTGGATCCTCGATGTGTAATTTTGTTTATCATTAAAATTATGTAAGAAAATCAGGGTCGTTATAGTTGGTATTAGAGGCATAGTTTAGTTAATTTGGGAATTAGGATTAGATAACCTTAGTGAAAACCCTAGTAAGACACTAAGTATATATAAGCACACAAGAAGTTTTTCTAAAAATATGAATCCCATAAGATATTATTTTTGTGTTAATTTCAAAAAGGAATAAATTATTTATTTATGGCTTGTTGACTTGTGTTTTGTTCTAACATTTTCTATTTTAGAAAATGGTGGGAACTAGGAGAAACCATGCCAACAACCCATGCGAGGGGCAATGTAGAGATTGCCCGAACGACATCCCCAATGCTTTGGGAGGTGGATTTCAAAACTTCATGGAAATTATTACCTAGTTGTCTCAGGTTATGAATAATAACATGAATAATGTGGAACATCCTCCTTCACTTAAGAAGAAGCAACTATCTATTGAGTGTTTTATGCGACAACGACCACTGACGTTCAGTGGGTCTTCTGGTCCACTAGTTGTAGAATAGTGGGTCAACTCCATGGAGAATATATTTTCTATGCTTCACTATTCTGATATAGAGAAGGTGACTCTGGTCATTTATCGTCTCAATGGAGAGTCTGACCAATAGTGGGCTTTGATTAAGAACACCAAGTTGGGAGATGAAATTAAAGAGATGGAGTGGGAAGAATTTAAGATAATGTTTCTTAACAAGTATTTTCTAATGAACTCTTTGTACAATTATGGAGAGAGAATTCATAGAGCTCAAGAAAATTTAAGTATAATATATCACTACCTATGAATCAAATTTCATAAGGCTTGCAAGGTATTCTTCAGGTTTTGTTATCAATGATGATAGAAAAATTGATAAATTCTTCAGTTGATTAAAACCACACCTTCGAAAGGCTCTTACAATTTAAGACTTTGGGAATTATGAATACGTCGTTCGATGTGATATAAAAGTGGATATGGAGTTTGTAGAATGGTCACATGGCTATGGTAATAAGAAACGAAATATGGAGTTTCATACCGGAGGATCTAATGAGAAAAGTGAAAAAAACTCAACCACCCACATGTCAAAAATGTGGGAAGAAGCATCATGGGAATTGCCTAAAATGGATAGGGAAATGCTTAAAGTGTTGGATATAAGGAAAATAATCTCAAGAGTGTCTAAAATACATGATAAGGTGGGAGAATGTGGTGGAGGAAAGGAGAGAACCACCCATGGTCCAATGCTACAACTGTAGGGAGTGAGGGAACTATGCAAGACAGTGCACTAAACCTCAAGTTATTGAGGGTAATCAGTGTCAGCAGCCACCAAAGATAAAGGAACATGGGAAGTCTTATTCCATCACTACTATAGAAGTTGAGCAAGAAAATAAATTCATACAAGGTACACTTCATATTCACTCAAGAATGTCAAAAGTCTTATTTGATTCTGGTTCTATGCATTCCTTTATATCTCATAAGTTTTATAGAACTATTGAATCAAAGCCTAGAAACCTTGAAGTAGAGATATCGATAAAAACACCAAGTGGTGAAATCATTGCAACCCAAGTGTTGGACTCTTATCTTATTGGAGTATGTGGGAATATTCTTCTAGTGAATCTCGTGATACTTCTCTTGGTGGAATTCAACACTATAATGGGAATAGATTATCTCTCGTTATATAGAGCACATATAAACTGTCAAGAAAAGGAAATATCTTTTCATATTCTGCGAACCATACCATGATTCTCTACAAATTCAAGTAAGATCATGAATATACTTTAAAAAATCCTTCAACGGTGTGGGTGTTGATTCCCTGTGAAGAGGCATACCTCGCTCAAATGGTTAAGTCAAAGGAAAGTTTCAACCTAGAGGAAATTCACATCGTGAGGGAATACCGTGATGTATTTCTTGAAGATTGACCTGGACTTCCCCCAGATTGTGAGGTAGAGTTATCTATAGAACTCATATCCAGAGATACTCCTATCTCAAAGTGTCCCTATAGGATGGATCCTATTGAACTATAGGAGTTAAAGAAGCAGCTACAAGATTATTTAGACAAAGGGTTCATACACCCTAGTGCATCACCTTGGGGTGCGCCAGTACTCTTTGTGAAGAATAAGGATGGAACAATACAGTTGTGTATTGATTATTGGGAACTCAACAAGATCACCATAAATAACAAGTATCCTCTTCCAAGGATTGATGACTTGTTCGATCAGTTAAGAAGAGCTCAGTACTTCTCAAAGGTGGATCTTCATTATGGATATCATTAGCTAAAGGTGAAGAATGAATATATTCAAAAGACTACCTTCCATAAAAGGTATGGGCACTATGAGTTTTTGGAGATGCCCTTCAGACTTACTAATTCCCTTGAAATATTCATGGATTTGATTAATAGAGTCTTTAGACATTACCTTGACAAATTTGTGGTTGTCTGACCGAAAATTAAATTTTTATTTCAAAAACACTTTTGAGGAGAAAGTGGGAAACCAAAATGACATCAAAGACATAAGACAGAACCATGCCTCCACGTCCAAGATCATCAAGACCAAATACAATCCAATTAAAAAGCAAGGAAAAGCTCTACCCAAGTAACAAAAACAATACGATCAGCATCCACCTTCCCATCACTGCTCGGCTAGTTGTCTCGTACAAGGATGCACAGGCCCGGTACCGATGGAAAGTGCCATACCCTATCAAAACTTCCAATTCTGGATAGCGATGATGAGGAGAACACTCCCTGATCTGAACATATTCTGAAACAGTCCCTTGAAAATAAACTGGATGCACTGTCTCATATAGACCAAGTCCATAGTGCCACAAGTGAACACACAAAATTCAAACCACAAAATCCTCCTCAATTCACATAAACATAAACCAAATCAACCTTTATCAAATCATAAGAAATAAAAAGTTGCATCCACCATCAACACCATGAATGCAGAATCCCTTGGAACCGTGGCCTACCAAGACCAAATTGAATCACTTCCAACATACTGCCATCGTCCTCCTTTTATCCAAAATATGATAAAACAGCATTGCAAAATCAACCAAGAACCAAACAACACACAAGATGCCAACACATGTGATTTTCAAAAACCTTGAAAGAGAAGCATCAAGCCTCGCAGAAAGCCAAAGAACCAGGAATTTGCATATCACAGATTCAGCAAAGGAAAAAACCAATATCAACGCACGGACTCAGCAAAGGAACCAGCATATCCAAAACCAGAAAAATGCAAAGAAAAACGGAAGAAAAACTGGAGAAATCCGCGAAAACACCTCCATACCATCACACCACAACAGAAACTTTTTCACTGTTTGAAACAGAACTCCAAGTGCATCGAACCAAATCAGCAGAAACAAACAGTAAATTACCACCGTTAGAGAATGCAGATCACTAATTTCAAGGGGTTCCCATTGAATCTAAATAGACATGCCAGATCGGACCAAATTCGGACCCAGAAACACGAACATCAGAAATCCAAAACCAAAAAACGAATTCAAAAAACAATGAACAGAATCGGCCTCCAAAATGCCAAAGAATAAGAACCCCAACACCTGAACATGAAAACTCATCGTTGTATCCAAATCTCACTGGAGGAGCTTTGCCGATGTCATCGTGAATGCATGAACCTCCAAAAGCATCTGAATCCAAAAACGAATGAGAAAAAAAATGAAAACAGATCATCACTAGAACGCTAGAAAGAAGTCCCGACGCAACCAAGTTCCATCGCCGCCAACTGGGATGCTTGCAGAGACCACGACGAACCGCCCTATGCAACCACTAGAGACAAGGCGGAATCCCATAAGTCATTGAAGCTGGAACCCGGCTGTAAACCATCATCATGCCGCCATGGATCCCTATCCAGTGAAGAGGGAATCGAGCGAATAAAGGCCAGAAATGATGCAATCGAGATAGCCAAGCCCAAGCACAATGACACCATAACAGGGGGAGTGCCGCCACTATCTCACTGAACACGAGGAGGAGCACCACGCCAGTCCAAGATGGAAGGAGGCGGCAATGAGGATAGGGAAACCCTAGAGCGTGGTGCCCCTTACAAGCTCATCCTCGTGATCGCCTACCATAAAATGTGGGTTGCTAACACTGAATCCCAGTGGGGGGACCCGACCAATCCCATGTGCACTCCACACTCCCCAGATAAGAAATGGATTAGAGGAAATATTCATGGAGATAAAGAGAAGTTTGATCACTGCACCTGTACTCACATTACTGAAAAGTAGATAAAGTTTTGTGATATACAGTGATGCTTCAAAGAAAGGATTGGGTTGTGTAATCATGAAAAATGATAATGTGATAGCCTACACCTCACGGCAGTTGAATATCCATGAACAAAACTACCCAAAGCATGATCTGAAGCTAGAAGCTGTGATTTTTGCCTTAAAAATCTGGTGGCACTACCTTTATGACGAGAAGTGTGACATATATACCGATCACAAGAGTCTAAAGTATATATTCACACAAAAGGATCTCAACATGTGTAAAAGTAGATGGTTAAATATAATTTAAGACTATGATTTCTTTATTCACTATCATCCTGGAAAGGCAAACAAGGTAGCTAATGCTATAAGAAGAAAATAACCTACTACTCTATCCATGATGTAGATTGAGAAAGAACCTATCTTCATGGATATTCAAAGGATGGATATAGAAATCATAACGGTAAGGAATACATCCTACCTTGACCAAATTATTGTCCAACCATCTATACAAGAGAAGATTAAGGAGGCACAAAGGGATTATTTGGAGTTACAAAGGAAGGTGAATGTAGTAAAGGAAGGGAAGCTTCAAGAGTTCAATATCAATGATGATGGTGTGATTCGGTTTGGAACGCAGCTTTATGTGCCTTCATCACCCGAGATAAAGAAGGTGTTATTGGACAATGCACATAGATCAACTTTATCTACCTATCCTGGTAGCACCAAGACGTACCGTGATCTCTAAGAACACTTCTGGTGGGATAACATAAAGAAGAAGATTGTGAAATATATCTCAAGGTGATTGATATGTCAACAAGTTAAAGAAGAGCGACAAAAGTCGAAAGGGATGATGTAACCATTACCTATACCCATGTGGAAATGGGAGAATATCACTATAGAATTTGTCACGGGTCTCCCAAATACATCCAAAGGAAATAATGTGATATGGGTTGTGGTGGACTGACTCACTAAGACTTCCCACTTTATCACTATTCGGGAAGATCTCTCTCTTGAACAACTTGCAAAGATATATGTGAAAGAAGTGGTGAGATTTCATGGGGTTCCACTCTTGATTGTCTCTGATCGTGATACAAGGTTCACATCTAAATTCTGGAGGATTCTCCAACATGTTTTGAGTACTAAATTAAATTTCAACATGGCTTATCACCCCTAAAATGATGGAAAATATAAAAGTATTATTCAGACACTTGAAGATATGCTAAGAGCATGCTCTTTATAATTCAAAGGTGGATGGGATTAGCATCTCCCATTGGTTAAGTTCTCATACAACAATAGCTTCTACTCGAGTATTCAGATAGATCCATATGAAGCTCTGTATGAAAAGTAACCTGTTGGGATGAAGTTGGATAAAGAAAGATACTTGGTCCTGATCTTGCGTAAGAGATTACAGAGAAGATTCAAGTCATCCATCAACATATCAAAGCTGATCAGAGTAGGAAAAAGAGTTATGCTGACAACCATAGAAGGGACTTGGAGTTCGACGTTGGAGATAAAGTTTTCCTTCAGATATCTCTATATAAGAGAGTCATGCAATTTGGAAAGAAAGGGAAGCTAAGCCCAAGGTACATTGGACGCGGTTTGGAAAGAAAGGGAAGATAAGCCCAAGGTACATTGGCCCCTTTGAGATCCTTGACCGCATAAGAGTCGTGGCCTATCGGCTTGCACTTCCAGTGATTATGGATCAAGTTCATGATGTGTTTCATGTATTACTCCTAAGGAAGTACATACCAGATCCCTCACATGTACTGAACTCAGAGGTGATACAGCTAGAAGATGATCTCTCTTATGAGGAGAATCCAGTAAAGATTCTAGATTGGAGAGATAAGGTTTTATGTAACAAGACAACCCACCTTGTCAAAGTGTTATGGAGGAACCATAAGTATGAATAAGCAACTTGGGAACCATAGGATGTGATGAAGGAAAAGTACCCTCACCTATTTATGTAAAACAAAATTTCGAGGGTGAAATTTCAAAAGGGGGAAGAATATAATGACCCAAACTTTTATCAATGCAATTTATCACTTCTTGTAGAAATGTCTTAATCACATAAAATTAAATTAGGAAACACAATGCCACATCATGCTTAAATGAACTATTATGTGACCTTTAAACATAAATTTTCCACTTCTGTGATTTGAATTTCTAAAATCTGACATACACGGTTGCGATCAGTAAGATGTTTGGAGTCCGATAGAAAAAACTTAATTTTTAGTGAATAGTAACATATCCTTATGAATAGTAATGATACCATTATGAATAGTAATATGAACCTTATGAATATTAAATTGTCCAAGTGAATAGGAACCTTACCAATGATAGTATAAATAAAATTTATCCACCCTATAAGTGACAATATTATATAATTATATTATAGTGTTGGTATTTTTGTAAGTCGTGAATATTTAATGATTAATTTAATAAATTAAAAAAAAATATTTTTATAAAATGTATTAAAAAAACTAGTATTTTTAAGTTTTATGAATATATGGTAATTTTATGAGACCTTAATTAATTTTTCAAAGTGTTAGAAAAACTGTTTTAATTTTAAAATTTGTATTTTTCAACTAAATTATGATTTTAACTAAAAATTAAATTACTCATATTTAGAAAATTATTTTCATAAAATGGAGTTCATTTTTGGGTTATACATGTCGAAAAATGGTTAGGGTGATTTTTTGAGATTTTTCTGAAATACTTTAATTTTTGGTGAATAGTGAAATTCGATAATTTACAAAATATGCTAAATAAATAAATTTATGCATCATGCTTGAGTCATAGATGATGTAAATGAACATTTTTTTAACTCATTTTCCATATTTACTATATTTAGTCATAAAATCATCACTATTTCTTGTCTTGTGGAGAAATAATAAATTAATGAATATAATATTGAGAAAACCCCTCTCCCCTCCACTATAAATACCACCGCTCACAACCTCATTTCCTCACACCTCTCAAGCCTTATTCCTACTCCAAATTCTGGTCAAATATCTTCCCAATCCCCCACCCCCACTTACATAAGCCCTTTGTCTCATAAAAACACCAAAACCTCTCCCCTAAAGAGGCTCTCAAAGAAGATATATTCAAGAGGTAATTTCTCTCTCTTTTCTTTCAAATTCCTTTCAAATTTCATTTATTTTCTTCTCTTATACTATATTCTCTTATAAAAATGTCATGATAACTCTGGTATTATTTATATACTGGTATTTTATCATTTTAATGTAATATTATTCATTATACTCCTTCCTCTTGCTCTTTGTTTATAAAAAAATGAAATCGTCGCCCGTGATGTGTTAATTTACCTACATCATGGGAAATACACTTACATTTTCCTTTAATGCCTTCAAGGATGTAAATAAAACCATTAAATTGTTAAAAAAATATTTTAATATTTATTTTTTAACCCCTTTTATTTTCTATAAACAACTTTTATACATAATACTAAATGATAAAACAAAACATGTTTGTTGTGATCAAAAAACTGCCCAAATTAACCTAAAACGGTCGTCATTAGATTTTAACTAATGATTCATCCTCATGATATATAACCAAATTCATTATAAGATCATTTAAAATATTTTAAGATCATTAATATCATGTAATAGAAATTTTGGATGTTTATCCATGTTCTACACGAACTTTTATTCATGCATACAAGTGAATCATTCATGAAAACTAAGAAAAAGAACACTCTCGAATAATGAATTTAAACTCTATAACTCATCCAAATGCCTATAAAAGAACATAATAAAACTATAATTAATAATACTCATGTATAAAAGTTTATTAAGTTATTAATTAATGAATCTAATGTGATTATACAGGACATTAAAGTGAAGGAAGTGTTCGGATACAAGGTAAGGGGAATTCTCGAAACCAACTTTCTTTCTTCGAGTTTTCCCTCTTCACTCTATTTTCAGTATGGTTATTCCTTAAAAATAATTTATTCATCATTATCTTATTTTTTTTGTAATATAAATGTTTTTCACTGGAGTTTATGTTAGATTAAATGTTTTCCAAAAGAACTCTTCTTTCAAAAACACACCTTTTACTTCTCACTCAAGGTTGATGGTTCTTATATCAAGTATGTTATCCCATATTTCATTTGGGAACCAAAAGTTTATGAATGTATGATTTATTAAGTGAAACATATTACTTACCATGGGTTGTTTTATGTTTAATATTGATATATATTTCATGTGGAATGCATGATAATGTAAATGTTATGATGTGACAGGTGTGTCTAGAATTATATAGCACAATGAAAATGTTATGAAGTGATGGATGCGCCTAGAATTATATAGCACTCCAATGCATTAAGTTATATGAATAACCTCATAAGTAAAGTTAATTATTCATGAACATGATGTTATCTTTGTTCACAACTATGTGTAGTAGATGACCACTAAGACATGATGTTTCATTTTTATGCATTGCCACATTCCATGTTGTTATCTAATACTCATTCTCATGATTATGATGATAATGTTATGATTATGTTCACCCAATGTTACATTGTTTTTTATTATTATCCATCCTCTTACTGGGATTTTATATCACCCATTTTGATGTATATCCTCAGGTGACAACTTGTACTAAGGAGAAGTCAAGATCCAATAAGAAGCTAGAGAAGAAAAAATTAAATAAATGGTTTGTGTTGTAAATGTTATGTATGGTCTTAGTTTTCCCAAGACACTAAACCTTTGGATCATCATTGTGTAATGTTTTTTATCATTAAAATTATGTAAGAAAAGCATGGTAGCTATAGCCATTAAAGTCGGATCATGGTCAAGACCATGCAGTTTGACTATTTCAAAGCCCCGGGAGCATTGGGATATTAAATATATAATTATATCCTTTTAAATGACTTTATAAACACTCAAACTAGGTTTTAAACTTGATTTACATCAAATAAAACATAATAGGGGTGAAACTAGAAAAATTTGGAAATGACTCACTAATGAGTGAGTCACCGATGTGAGTCATCGACAACAACTCACCGAAAATGAGTCACTGATGTGACCCACCGACAGCGATTCACTGATGTGGCCCGCTGACAGCGAGTCACCAGTGTGACCCACTGATGCCTGACTCACCGATGTGAGTCACCGATGCCCGACCTATCGACACATGTCCTACCGATGTTGATCCACCAACACTAAGTTACCGACGTGAGATATCGATACCACCTATCGATGCAACCTACCAATACCACATATTGATGCAACCTATCGATGTTGAGCCTGTAGAGACCCGGTTTTTGCCCTGTAAGACTTTGGAATATTTCTACATATATTTCCAGAGCTAGGAGCTAAGACGGCGTACGATTCCGAGGCCCGGTGTGCCCGGAATAAATTTTATAAAAATATTAAGTGTTTTTATACTATACACATGGAGGGTTGTGTTTTCTCATAAATGGTAGCTCGGATCAGAAATATGAGGGCATGGTTGCGTCCAGAGCGTGCCGTTTACCCTAGGTGGGGTGTAAAAGTTGCGGGTGCGGGCCTGCTGTGAGAGATGTCACCCAGGGGAAAAATCGTCATTTTAAATTAATGACTTAGTGATTTTTATCATTGGCGATCTTTTCAAATAACTTTCAAACGAAGTCTCGGAATAGAAATTTGATACTTCCATTGATCTCTAAATGGGGTGTTTTCCAAGGCATGATATAAAATAGGCAGGTGCAGAGGTTTCGGAATCCTCGCCCGTCGGTAGAGATTAAGAGAGGGTTTATAAATTCACTTGAAAGTGGAATTAGGGGAAAACCCTAATTTCCCTTCTCTATCTCTCTCTATCTCTCTCTCTCTCTTGTTCTTCGGCATTCTTCGTTGTTCTTCGCCGGATTGAGGAGCGAACTCCAGCGAATCGAAGTGAGATCGCAGCGGACGCGTCGCCAACGACGAACGGCCGATTCGAGGTAGGGTTTTTGGTTAATTTTCGCACCATCATTGGTTTCTTGAGTTTTCATCAATTTCATTATTTTAATTCTATAATTTTAGAATTGGGACAATGGCCGAACGAACACATCCATCTTCCGAGCCCCGTTTTTTAATTCTCGTTCTTGGGTGTTCTTCGTCCCAATTTTCGGACGCGCCAAAATCTTGTCAGATCGTTGATCAGGGGAAAGCATTGTGAAGGCCTCATCCCAAGGATCCTAAAACCGTCTTCGGTTTTGAAATTAGGCCGCCGGAGCAGTTGTGGCGGCCGACGGAAGCCCCGACTCCGGCAAGGGCGATGACCGGAGATCGGGGTGGCGCAGCGGTGGATCCGGCCGGAGGCGTTCGGTACGACACTTTAGGTTGAGGCAGAGCTTAGAGGGCTGGCGTTGGGTGCAGCCAGCGGATGGCGGTGTCGGGTGTGGCCAAAGCAGATGGGGTGCGGTGAACAAGGACCCGCAAAGCGCAGGTCCTGCTGGTGCGGCGCGCGGACAAGACCGGCCATGTGGCTGGTCTTCTTGGAAGAACCGAAACCGAGGGGTCCGGTGGTTTGCGGATGGGTCGCGGCCAGCGGGCCGTGGCGAGCTGGACCAGACCCACAACTAGGCCGCGGACCGGTGGTCTGGACCGGGCCAGCTGGTCTGGACTGGCCCAATTTTGGGCCCCCTTTGTTCAAAGGGGCATATCTCCTAAACGGCGCGTCCGTTTGACACGCTGTCAGCGGCTGCGGGTTTGTGTCAGCGAGACAGCCCTTTTTGAATTGGGTTTCTGGGTTTTTGAGTTTTGCGCCCGAGGGCGGGTGACCTGAGATGCTTTAATTTAATAATAATAAATTATTATTAAAGTTTACAACGGACGTATTCGCGAGTCGGAGGTCCGTTTGACACGCCGTCAAAGGCGCTGTGGTTCTGGAGTTGAGACGGTTCTTCCAAAGTTGGTTCGGAACACTTGAGGTTTGGTTTCGTTGCTCAGTGGCATGAAATGCTTAATGAGAATAATTAATTAATTATTTAATTAATTAATTATTTTTGTGTCGGACCTAACTCCTATTTGGGATGTCCGATTGACGCGCCGTCAGCGGCAGCATGACCCCAGTACTCGTGCGGACTTTTTGAGACGTTTTTCAAAGCATTTGGGTTGGATAAAAGGTGTGGGCCCCACATGTCCTAGTTCACATGTTTTACGGTGAAACTCCACTTTTCACCCGACATCCGTTTGGGTTGTTTGAGTACTCATTTCTGAGTGTTCTTCCGAGGGGATTGCGACGGCGCAATCCGCCCACCTAAATTCGGGCCCGAGGCATGGGCCCCACGAGGTGGCTTTCAGACGAATGCTGCGTTTTTATGACTTATGCTTCATAAGTTCGTTCAAGTTAAATGAATAACCTACACCTTATGGTTATCTGCAAGGAACGTAATGGTACGATCTGCGAGACGTGTTTCGGGATCGAGGTGTGGGCCCCACAGGGCCCCGTTTGTATAACGCGGGGAGTTGCAGCTTCTGAATCTGAAGTCCATTTTAGGCGTCGTCAACGGAATTGTGACCCTGGCATCGAGATGAAGTTGAATTGGGTGGTTTCAGGCATTGAATTCGTAGTTGATGCGTGGGCCCTATGGGTCGTCTTTTAAGCTGTGTGCAGCGTACTGTGACTTTTTCATCAGACGCTCGTTTGGGGTGTATGAATAGTCGATTTGGAGTGTTTTTCTGAGAGAATTGTGATGTCGCAGTTTGCCCGGCATTTTTCAAGACCTAGGTGTGGGCCCCACGAGACGTCGTATGGGCATAAAGCAGTGTTGAATAACTTTTTCGTCGGGAGTCCATTTTAAGCGAGTAAACAGTCTATCTCGTATCTTTTTCCGCGAGGATTACAACGGTGTAATCTGTTTGGGTGAGTGGAGCCTCTTTCGAGATCTCATTAAATGTGGAAACATGAAAGGGTGTTGGTTGGAGGTTTCTTTGACACACTCTGAACCTACGCACGGTAGCGGTGTCAGTGACACCTAGTGATGGCACGGGCAGTGTAGAATTATTGGACCAGTTCCGGGTTTACCCTCCAGTGGGACTGGGAGTGGGTTACTCGTTGACCTTAGGGTTTACCCTCCAGCGGGACTGGGAAGTGGGTTACTCGTTGACCTTAGGGTTTACCCTCCAGCGAGGTTGGGCAGTGGGTTACCCGTTGACCTCAGGGTTTACCCTCGAGTGAGGCTGGGTAGTGGGTTACCCATTGACCTTAGGGTTTACCCTCCAGTGAGGCTGGGCAATGGGTTACCCATTGACCTCTTAGGATTCACCCTCCAGCGAGGCTAGGCAGTGGGATACCCATACACCTTAGGGTTTACCCTTCAGCGGGGCTGGGCAGTGGGTTACCCAATGACCTCTTAGGGTTTACCCTCCAGCTGGGTTGGGCATTGGGTTACCCAATGACTTATTTCAGACTCAGCCCTTTCTATGAGGCTATTCAGTGACTTTTATCCATGGTTACCGGAGCAGGACCCTTGGTTGTACGGTTCAGCGATGAGGCAGCTTTGGCATGCAGGACTGTTGGGCATCAGTGATGGATATCCTTTAAACTGTTGGCGACTTTTCTTGGGCTGATCTTGGAGACAGAGATCCCCTTACACACCCACTCGGGTTTCTTGTTGAGCATATATATACACCCTACTCTTGTTCCCACTCCTTGGGTTCAGTTACTCTCCTTCTAGGAGGGGCGAAGAAGCGCAGGGTATGCCACGTGCTTTCCGTGTCCAGGTCATCTTGGTTGGATGAGCCTGCTTCCTTTCTCTTGTCGGGTTGAGCTGCACTCTCTCTTTTGTACTCTTACATTGTTCTTGTTCTGTCTATTTCTCACTGTTTTAGTATCTCCTTTGTTACTACCTCGAGCTTTCGAGGCATCATACTGAGTATCTTTATACTCACCCCTGCTTGGGCTTTGCCCGCACTTGGTGTTCCCTTACAGATGATAGACAGGTCGATCGAGACTACGGAGGAGCGTAGAGGACACATGATCTTGGGCTACATTCAGTGGTCGTAGGAGGATTTCTGGGTGTGAGACTCACCAGTTGTTTACTTTCGTTTACCTATTGTCGGGTTGTGGAACCTTTCTAGTTGGGTGTGTGTTTTTTCTTTTACTGATCAGTTTACTTGTCATTACTTTTCAGCACTATACTTGTTCTATTTAGAAGTTAATGCATGAATGTGGTTGGGTTATAATTGTTTGTCCTTTGGTTTTCTTTTTACTATGCACTTCTACATTAAGTGGGTTGTGTGTGTGTGTACAGGTACTTAGGAAAAGGCCTACCTGAGATTGTTACACCTTCAGCACTTGTCTCCAGCCCCTGGCTTATAGAGGCGGGCTTGGGGTAGTTACAGCTCAAGACCAGTAGGGTCGGGTCGTGACAGAGCCACTGATGGAAAAACTATAATTTTGGAAAATTCTTGAAATGAGCTACCATTACCTCCTGAAACACCCTGAACACCGGATTTTGATGAAGTAATGGACTGGGGAGGTCTGATCCATTACATCAGATACCTCTCAAAATATTATCACTCTTGAGAATTCAAAACCAAAACCTGAAGAAAGAGGGGTCCGAGCAACCACCCCATAAGATACCTCTTAAGGATAAACCACCTATTTTGTTCAAAAGATGGAGTGAAACTCTAATATCCAAGAACACATCCTACCACATATTCTAACCCAAACATCCACAAGATACCCCATATAAGCACCAACTATTCGGACATATCAATTAGGGAATTCTTTCTTCCATGTCAAGATACTATCTTACTCTAGGCGGCACTGACTCACCCGCATGGGTTTAATCGCATCTTAATTAATGAGTCTTGATTAGGAATCTAGTCTCCCCCTTTTCACATGTTAGGACTTCATCACACACTATAAAACAAATAATAAATCCATCTCATAACAAACAAGGTCCAAGCACTACATTATAAGCAAAAAACACAAGCAAAGCTCGAAAAAAATCTGGGTACTGGGCATGCATTTGTGCCTCACTTTCCCAAGTACCCTCTTCCAGGCCACCATGCCTCTACAACACATGAACCAAGGGAATGGTTCGTACATGCAACACCTTATCCTAATGATCCTATATCCTCACTGGTCACTCCAAGAATGGTGTTTCGTCTTTGATATCCAACTCTCCCCAGTCAATGATGTGGGAGTCGTCATATAGATACTGAAGAAGTTGGGAGATGTGAAAGATGTTGTGGATCCTCTCCAACTGCGGTGGAAACACCAACTGGTATTCCACCTCTCAAACTCTTTCCAACACCTAGAAAGGTCTAATGAACCTGGGAGAAATTTTTCTCCCTCTACTGAACCTCTGCTTCCCACGTCAAGGGGAAACCTTCAAAAAACACATGGTCTCCGACCTTGAACTCCAAGGGACTCCTCCTATTATTAGTATATGACTTTTGTCAGTCATGTGTTTCCTTCATCCTCTCATAGACAATCTGAACCTTCTCGGTCATACTCTACACCACGTCTGGACCAAGAACAACTACCTCCCGAACTTCTATCCAGCACAAAGGTGAACAACATGTTCTCTCATACAAGGCTTCAAATGGAGCCATATAAATAGAAGAAAAATATCTATTATTGTAATAAAACTCTACCAAAGGAAATTGTCACGCCCAAGACCCACCAAAGTCTAAGACGCATTCTCACAGCATGTCCTTCAATGTTTGGATAATCCTCTATGTATGCCCATCTATCTGAGGGTGGAAAGCAGTGTTGAGGCGTAATTGAGTGCCAAAAGCATACTAAAATCCCCTCTAGAATTGCAAGGTAAAATGTGTATACCAATCTAAGATGATGGATCTCGAAATCCCATGCAGTCGCACCACCTCATCTACGTACCTCTATACTAAGGCATCCACTGCACTCGACTCCTTGACCGCTAAGAAGTGATCTGATTTTGTTATCTGATCCACTATTACCCATATTGCATCGCATCCTCCCTAAGACCTGGGTAATAATATGATGAAATCCATTGATATTTAATCCCAATTCCACCCAGGGATGTCTAAGGGATGCAAAAAAACCATTGGGAACACGGTGCTCAGACTTCACCTGCTGGAAACACCAAACACTTTGCCACAAACTCCGCCACATCCCACTTTATCCAAGGCCACCAAAACTGCTCTCTCAATCCATGGTACATCTTGGAAACTCCAAGGTGCACCTATAAGGGTGAGATTTGAAACAAATAACTCACTCACGTATTTCCACTGGGACAAAATATCTTTCCACAAAACAAAATCTGATTCTAACTATCATTTGACTATCCCTTATGAGTATCATCCTGGTTAATGAGATCATGAATCACCATTGCCTCCAAGTCTCCCCACTGAGACTCCTCTACTTTCTGCCTTATATATGACTACACCATCATCTGAAAAAGACATCCTCTGTGGCCATCCATTCCTACATATAAGTGAAAGGTAGAAAACTCCTCCATTGCCTTCCAAGAATCCACAGATTCTCTAACTACCTCTCTTCGTGACTTCCTAATCAAAGCATCAGCTACAACATTCCCATTTCCTGAGGTGTAAGAGATCTCAAAATAATAGTCCAAAAGAAACTTTATCCACCTCCTCTGCCACAAGTTCATATCTCACAGGGAAAAGATATACCTCAATATATTATAATCTGTGAAGACCACAAAGCACTCCCTAATATGGTAATGTCGTTACAAATTTAGCACAAACATGACCACTGCTAGATCCAAATCATGGGTGGCATAGTTACATTCATGGGGACGTAACTTCCTATACTCGTAAGAGTTCACTCTCCATTATTGCATCGTCACACACCCCAAGCCCATACGGGAAGTATCACAAAACACCTCAAACATCACCCCTTCCTCTAGAAACCTGAGTACTAGAGAACCGACCAACTCCCATGTTAGATAGATGAATGATGCCTGGAACTACTCGCTCCACACAAAATATTGGCCTTTTCTGGTCTGATCCATTAATGGATCTACTACTCAAGAGAAATTAGGTACGAATCTTTGGTAATAACCTACCAAACCAAGAAAACTATGAACCTATGCCACATTATTGGATGTTTCCCAAGAAACAACTTCCTCAAACTTTGACTAATCCACTGATACACCCTGTTGCGACACCACATGTCCAAGTAAGTGGACCTACCATGTCCAAAACTTGAACCTGGACAGCTTTTCGTAGAGTAGGTGGCATCAAAGGACTTCCAGGACAGACTTGAGATGCTTGGTATGATCCTCATATGACTTTGAGTAGATCAAAATATCATCAATAAACACGATGATTAACTGGTTTAGGAACTCACGAAATACATATTTTATAATCCCTATGAACACGACTGGTGTGGTCGTAACAACAAATGGCATAACCATGAACTCGAAGTGCCCATACCTACACTTGAAAGCAGTCTTTAGGATATCATCCTCCTTCACCCTCAACTAGTGATATCCATACCGCATATCGATCTTAGAGAACCAACTTTCTCCCCTCAGTTGGTCAAAAAGATCATTTATCCTCAGGAGAGGGTAACAGTTCTTGATCATTACCTAATTCAACCTCTGTTAGTCTATACACATCCTTAGACCTCCATATTTCTTCTTCTCAAACAAGATCAGAGCACCCCATGGCGACACACTGGGACAGATAAATCCCTTCTTCATCAGATCATCAATCTGAATCCTTAGCTCCTGCAGCTCAGAAGGTTCCATTTGATAAGGATCCATCAAAATCGAAGAAGTATCGGACTACAAGTCCATCCCAAACTCAACATCACATCAAGGGGGTAGAGTCACAACTTCCTTATAAAAAATATCCAAGAAATCTCTAACAACTATAGGAACCCACACCATCCCAACATCTACAAATCCCAGTAATATTTTCGCTAGTGAGGAAAGAAGAGGCTCCACACATCGACTGTCCATCAGACAACTCTGCTCGCTAATGAAATCCACACATTGTCTATCTACGTCTGAAAACATGAATCTTATCTGGAAGCATTTGATAATCACATACATAGAGTACAACCAATCGATGCCAAATATAACACCGTATGGATGCATCTATAGCATAAAGAGATCCCCACTAGACTGATGTGGCCCCAACATCAGTCTATATCCCTAGAAAACATCGAGCAAGTTGTTCTAACCTCCAACTGGTGTACTCAACACCATGGACACGGAAAGTCTCTTTAATTGTAGTCTTAGAGCATGGGATAGACTGAGTGAAATAAAGGAGTGTCAAGCTCCTAAATCAAACAAATCACAAGTAAGAATAATGAACACACTGATCGTACCTCAAATGATCTCTAGCCCCACTGGAAATGCTGCCTCTATAGCGTGCAATTGATGACGCCCAACTCCTATGCCCCTCTATTGTCGACCGCCTCCCTAACCACGCCCGAGTCGAGTTATCTAAGGAACACCTTGAGGTCAGCCTCTTCGTGCTCCGTCTCCCCTCGGTGGAGTAGGAGCCTGTTATACCTACTACTAAAATGTCTTGGATGATAATGGTTGTTGAGGCGGGAACTGAACCTTCCACCTCCACTATACTGAGATTAAAATGGGAACTAACTCTGAAGGTGACCACAACCTCCACAAGCGAAACACCTCAGTCCCAAGCCTACGGTAAAATCATGAGGACTAGAAGGTAGAAACTAAAATTGTTGAGGTAGACTCCCTATTGGTCAAAACCTATAAGGACCTGACATAGGAGACATGTTTCTATAATTCTTTCCCTTCATTGAACCCTAATAGCTCCACTCTCGCGGTAGAACTCCCTAAGAGTGCATCCTTTTCACCACTTTCTCCTTCTGAACCTCTATGTTTGTTGATAAGATAAAGGGAGTAATTGTGTACTGGAGGGAAGGACAAAGTTCCTCTTTTAAGAATCTCACCTGAGACTTCTCATCTGGAAAGTGGTCTGGAGCGAATCGAAGAAGATCCTTGAACTTGATCCCTAGCTCTTGTACTGACATACTCCCCTGCTAGAGGGAGAGTAGCTCATGCCCCTTATCGACCTTCATGGTTGATGAAAGGAATTCTACCCAAAAATCCTTCTCAAAATCAACCCACAAAACATCAGTCTCATTCCTCTCCCCTAGATACAACATCCACCATTGACGTGCATCTCCCCTCATCCGACTAACTACCAATGGAACCCAGTACTCCGTCAAATCCCGGATCAAGCTGAAAGTGATCACCATCTCTTCAAGTCAACTCTATGTCACTGTATCTAAAATGCTACATTCATACTTTCCTAGAGTCTACTATTGGAAATCATGAAGCGTCTTCTTCCATTGGTTGTCCTACTCCACTGGATCAACCCTCCGCCGATCAGCCGGATCAGCCTACTGAGCCTCCATTTCTCGTACCACACGCGGATGATGAATGAGTGACATAGTTGAAAAGTAAATGGGGAACTCCTAAACCCGAGTAGTATGGAATTTCATTTAGGATTCATTTTAACTCATTATTTATTTTAATTTCCTGAAAACTCCCAAAAAAAATAAGAACACAAGTCGTCATGATTCATGTACCTTCCCTAGGGTCTCTACCCCTCAAATGGTGTAGCCTCACTTGGTCATTCGGTAAGCTCAAAGTCCTTGATTCGGATCACTGGGGGCCTAAAATCCTGTGTCCTAGCTGGTCTTCTCTAGCCTATGTCACACACCAAGATCACCTGACATTGTTTCCCAACCAACCCATGCAATCTTCACTGTGCCTAACTCCAAACTCCATCCTATCTCTCAACCATAATCCTATGATACCATTCTATCACGACCCTCCTTCAAGATGAAGGAAGGGATGGAAAAGTGTCATGAACTTCCTTCTTCAAAATGAAAAGGAGATAATGACCCCCAAGTCCCACCTCCAATAGGCCTTGGGGTGGTGACTAGAACCAAGGGTATTTAATCTCACGAAATGGAAGGTATTACCATTTTTATAGTAACCAAGATCAGAAGATTAGATGTATCAACCTCAAAAAAACTCCAAGACACACACACACACACACACATAGATATATATATATATAAAAGAATCCAAAATCCATCCCACATGCAAGTTTAAAGTAAAACTACTAGAAATAAAATGAAAAGCTCCAAAGTAAATACCAAAATAAAACTAAGTAGTGATACAATAACTCCCCAAAGTCCGATCTAGTAAGGTCCAGCACGGCCCGCATAATCTCTCTAGAAACTTGAAAATAGTTTTATATATATAGGGAGATAATACAAGTGCACTCAATAGGAAAATCCAAATTTACTCATGTAAAAGTGGGAGAAGCATACTAATACCCCTGTGAGAAGACAACAGAAACTCAAAAGCACTTAACAAGGTATACTATCTGCCCCAACCTCACCAAGGTACGCTCACCAAATAACACAAGTCAAGTAAAATAAAGTAGTAAGAGCATCGATATTTGGGTACCCCACACCACTTCCCACTGGTTAACTACTCATCCCAAATGGAAAATTTCATGATGCTACCACACTCTTCCACAAGCCCCACTATCACAACCTTCCCGCACACACTTAGGCCACAAACCACACCACAATCCTACTTGCACACACCTCGGACTCATCCCGAAGACACCTGGGAAAGCACACCTCACCCGCACACACCTGGGCCTCGCAACCGCACCACAACATGCCCGAAGAGTCTTGGGCTACCAATTTCTAGAAGAGGGATTAGAGAAGATCTAATAACCATCCATCCATCCTCCCACCAGGATGTTGGGAAAGGATACCCTCCCCCATAACAATGGGGGTGTTCAACATATAGTTATCAACACGGGTGGGGTGTGCATAGAAATCACAAGGAACTACAAGTATATATGTATATATATAGGTATCAAACACTCATACCAACCTATGGGTTTTAAAAACAAACAACCATCCCATACAAAACTACCCTTGCTGCCAACCCTACTTGCACACATCACCACAAATAACGGTCACTTCCGTAATGATAAAAAAGGAAACCTCATGACATTTAATCACTTGACGCTATTAAGAATTTACCATTTATTTCATCCCTACTCGGGAAACTACCAAACACATCACACCATAAGTAAAATCATAACCCGCACTCACTTCATAAAAGTCTCTAGAGACTTTGGGCAAAAGGAACATGCAAGGTAACACCATCATTATTCAAAATTATCCCTCATAAACCATCCTCAGTAGCCCCACTACACGAAAAAGCACCACATCTAGAAAAACAAAAAAACCCAACCAACTTGTAGTCCCTCTACACACTCCCCTTTCCTAAACACTCGTTCAACCACTAGCACCATAATTTTTTCACGTAATGACACCTTGTCCTTCCTCTCAACAAGTGAACCCCCAACACACCTCGTCACAACTACACTCAGTATCCCCACTGTATAACAACACCACACCCAATAACACAAACATATCATGACCTAAAACTGCAGCCCCACTGCCCAACCACTACCTAGATACAGTCTCATTGCATAACAAGTTCATCTATTCCACAATCAATCAATCTATAAACATGAGATACCATCACAACAGCCTTACCACCCCATACTCACAACCACACTCCCAACCACAACACCACATGAACAACATAAACACAAGGTCGAACAGAGCCATACACAACACACGGCCACACCAAACAGAAAGGTGTATTCAGATTTAGCAGCACTCGTTCTTTAATTCCTCTTTAATTATTCAATGGTAATCACATAACAAGTTTTATCCTAGGGCATATATATACTTAACCAAATATACATGATTAATCAAAATTCCATATTTTAGCTATTCAACCAGGAAACAATGACAATTATTCACAAGTCACACAGGTGTGCAAATAGATGCCACCAACAACCATGATTTTTAGAAGGCATTCATCCCTTACAAAACACAATATGGATCAAGGATAACATATAAAATAAAGTGATCATCATTATCATCTTCACAACCCGTCATTTATTACTTATTATTATCTTTGTTAAATTGGTTTCAACTGTAACCACAAGAAGACATCATTACACCCACCCCACATGATACACAAATAAAAGAGAGACGAAGGGATCCCTACTTGGAACAACAGACAATCAACGACTCCTCTTTGTGCCAAAAACAGAGGGGTCATGCAAGAAGTAGGAAACTCCAAGGAAGGTTGAATCTGAATGCCACAGCACAACATGTGATTCTGCGGGTAAGAATGGCTTTGGGCGTACCAAGAGAAAAATAAAACACACTGGAAAGAGAAGATGTCGGCTTAGAAGATCCAGATCCTATATCAACAGAAGGGAAATGGTTTTAAGGGCCATTAAAGTCAGATCGTAGTCAAGACCACGTGGTTTGACTATTTCAAAGCCCTGGGAGCATTAGGATATTAAATATATAATTAATATCATTTGAAACGCCTTTAGAAATGCTCAAAATAGGTTTTAAGATCAATTTATGTCAAATAAAATGTAAGAGGGGAGAAACTGGAAAAACTATAAAAAGTTATAAACGACTCACCAATGGGTGATTCACCAACGTGAGTCATCGAAAATGACTCATAGATAGCGAGTCACCGACGCGACCCACCAGCAGCGAGTTGCCGATGTGACCCACCAACAGGGAGTCACCGACGTGACCCACCAATGCCTGACTCGGTGATGCAATTCATTGATGTCTAACCTACCGACGCCCGACCTACTAACGCCCGTCCTACCGACACTGAGCCACTGACGCTGAGCTACCGACATGAGCTATCGATATTACCTACCGACATGACCTACCGATACCACCTACCGACATGACCAACCGATGCTAAGTCACTAATGGAAAAACTAAAATTTTGGAAAACTCTTGAAATGAGCTACCGTTACCTCCCAAAACACCCCAAACACCATATTTTGACAAAGTAATGGATTGAGGAGGTCTAGTACATTACAATACCGCTTTATTATTTTATTTCTGTCAAGTTACATGGTTATTTCATTATGGATTTTTTTCGTGATCACGTGAATTAATGAAATTAATGAGCATGCAAGATAAAACTATAATAAATTGGATTATGAGTAAATATTCTCTAAGACGTGGTTAATCACTTAAGTAAATCCACTTAATATCAACAAGAATGTGATAAATATAATAATTGGTAATTTACACATAAAGGATAAAATTCCTCAATTATATATATTAAGTTAGTGTAGGTTTTCACTACTTCAGTTAAAATTGAACCATGGTTCAAGGTTCTTGACCAACCAAAGTTAAGGTGCTTTCAATTATCAGGGAAAATCTAACTTGAAGTTTTGGGTTGACTTAACTTAGTTCACATAAAGGGTTGACTTCCAAATTAGGACTTGGTGTAACTGAGAGGTAAGGGTTGAGAAAATATAAATTAATGATTTTGGGATTGGGTAGTCCACTCAACATATCAAAGAACTATGAGTTAATGCAAGTGGCATTTGGAATGCTTGCCTAAACCCATTAGAGTTGTTTAACCAACCAATGTTTGGGTAATGAGAAGGGGAATATGGATCCTTATCACTATAATATCCAAGAAATAGGATATTCTGAATCTAATGGTGAGGTATATTGGGTTTCGATAAAATATCGAGAGGCTGATAAATATAATATTTATTTATTTGTCTAAATTTTATTAGATAAAGTACTAAAAGTTTACTCATCTTATTTTTTTGAAGCATCATTAAAATGAATTAAAACATATCATTGTGATCTATACTTGAGAAGGATAACCTTATCACTAGCACAAATTTCTAAGAGTGGAAAAGGTGCTTACGCATTATCCTTCACCATGAAAGGAAATTGTATGTGCTAGAAGAACCTATTCCCGCTACACCTGGTAATGAGGTAAGTGATGAAGAGCTATCTCTCTATGATAAACATTTGAATAATGATACAGATTTTTAGTGCTTCATTTTATCATCCATTTCCAATGAGCTCTTGAAGCAACATGAGGACATGGATTCATATAGTATAATGTCTCACCTTCGGGATCTCTATCAAGAGAAGGTGAGAAAAGAGAGGTATGAGATCTCCAATGCTTTGTTTACAACTAATCTTGGAGAGTATGCATTAAATGGGCCTCATGTAGTCAAAATCATTGTATACATTGAATACTTAGACATCTTAGGGATTAAATTAATGGATGAGTTGCGTATAGATCTCATACTTTCATCACTACTCAAGTCCTTATCTACATTTATTATTAATTATAATATGAGTAATGATGAGAAGAGTCTTTCAGAACTTCTTACTTTGATTCTCTAAGTGGATAAGAACATGGAGTGTGATAAACCCATAGTTCTTATGGTGAATAAGAAAATGAAGAACAAGGTAAAGGGGGGAAAGACTTATAAATAGTCTAAATCTCCCAAGAATTGTCCTTCTAATAAGAGAAAGATCCATAGACTGGGTAAGGAAAAGGAGGTTGTATGTTTTTCAAGTAGAAAGTCAGGCCACTGGAAGAGGAATTGCACTGAGAAGCAAGGGGAAGCTAAAATTGTGTTCGTTATCAAGTATAATCTTTCAATATCTACACATTGGGTATTATAAATAGTTTTTGGTGCTCACATATTTATCCAAATATAGGAACCAAGTATATTTTGAAAGATTTCTAGAAGAGATGTAGATATTAGAGCTATTAATGGAGTGCGGCTAGCTACTATATCCATTAGTGACCACCACCTTTCATCACCAATGAGAATGATTTTGGTTTTAAAAAATTATTATTATGTACCTACGGTTTCCAAGAACATAATTTTTGTATCATGCGTAGATGCAGATGGGTTTATTTTCATGTTCAGAAATAACCATTGTTTATTTTATAAGGAAAACATATGTTATGGTATGACACATTTAAATAATGGTCTTTATGTATTAAATTAAAAAAACCAAGTGTTGGAAATTGATAGTGAATCAGGTTTACATGACTCATATAACACCCAGTTTTGGCATCATCGTCTTGGTCATGTAAACGAGAAGCTTTTGACAAAGATTTGTCAAAATGGTTATTTAGACTCTTATGAGCTAAAACCACTTGAAAGATTTCATACTTATTTATAAGGAAAAATGACCAAACCACCATTTGGTGGATAGGGTAAAATGGCTATAGAGATTCTAGGATTGGTACACACTGATTTGTGTGGACCATTTCAAGTAGAAGCTAGAGGTGGATATTCTTACTTCATAACTTTTACTAATGACTTGAGTAGACATAAATATGTCTACTTGATGAGGTATAAGTCCAAGTCCTTTGATAAATTCAAGGAATTAAAAAATGAAGTAGATAATCAACTTGGTAAGAAGATAAAGAAGGTTCAATCAGATCGAGGTGGGGAATATGTTAACCAAGAGTTCATCAACTTTCTATAGGAGTTTAAGATTCTATCTCAACTCACTCCACCTTACTCACCACATTGGAATGGTGTTAGTGAAAAAAGAAACCATACCTTATTGTAAATGGTAAGGTTAATAATGATTCATGCTAATCTTCCATTATCCTTTTGGGGATATGCATTACAAACTACGACATACACATTAAACTGAGTACCAACTAAAGCGGAAAATAGAATTCCCTTCGAGTTATAGAATGAAAAGAAACTCGTTTTTTCACATACATGTGTATGGGGGTGCGAGGTGTTTGTTAAGGCCTTCTCAGGTAATAAACTAGCACCTCAAGGCACAAAGTGTAACTTTATAGGGTATCCTAAGGAAAAAAAGGGATATTGCCTATAAAAATCCTTAAAAAAGAAAGTGATTGTCGCTAGACAAGCCGACTTTCTTGAGAGGGATCACATACTCAAAAAGGATAATGGGAGAAAGATTGACTTCGATGAACTTGATTCTCAAGATACACAAGATTTGGTACAATAATAGATTCCACAGGTCCCCATGGAAGAAGTAGTTCCCAAAACACAAGTACTGTGCAGGAGCATAAGAGAGGTAAGAGAACCAGAGAGATATATTTTTCTAGTCACTAGATATGGTGACTCATTATTGGTTGATAGTGATGAACCTATATCCTTAAAGGATGTATTAGAGATCTCAAAAGTTTTAATATAGCAAGAAGCCATGAATTCTAAAATGAATTCCATGTATCAGAACCAAGTTTGGGTTTTAGTCAATTCGCCGGTTGATGCAAAGCCCGTTGGATGCAAATGGGTATTCAAGAGAAAACTAGACATGAAAGGTAAAGTAAATACCTATAAATCAAGGCCAGTGGATAAAGGTTTTAAACAGTGTCAAGGAATTGACTACGATGAAACCTTTTCACCAATTTCCATGTTTAAATCCATCAGAATTCTACTTTCCATAACAGTTTACCATGACTATGAGATTTGGCATATGAATGTAAAAATTTCATTTCTTAATGGGAATATTTAAGAAGATATATATATTTCACAAACAGAAGGATTTGTGACTTCAGGTGATGCAAAAAAGGATTTAAAAGTTGTAAAGATTAATTTTTGGATTAAAGAAAGCATCCAGGTCATGGAAAATTTAGTTCAATGAATCCATAAAAGAATTTTGTTTCATTAAAAATAAATATGATTCGTGTGGTTACAAGAGGTTTAGTGGGAATTTGATCATTATCCTAGTATTATATGTTGATGACATATTACTTATTGGAAATGACATGCCAGTCTTACAGTCTGTTAAGGACTGGATAAACAAATTTTTCTCTATGAAAGACTTAGGTGAAACAACCTACATTTTAGGGATCAAGATCGTTCATGATAGATCCAAGAGGATACTTGGACTAAGTCAAAGTAAATATATTTACTAGATACTAAATAGATTTAGTATGAAATAATCCAAGAGGGGATTTCTTCCAGTGTCACATGGTTTACATATTTCTAAGAAAATGTGTCCTCAGACACAATATGAGAAAGAGAGAATGAGTAAGATCTCATACGCTTCAGAGATAGGATCAATCATGTATTCCATGTTATATACTAAACTTTATGTTTCCTATGCATTGAATATGGTAGGTAAATATCAAGAAGATCTAGGAGAACAACATTGGACTACTCTTAATGTTATCCTTAAGTATCTAAGAAGAATAAATTATATATTCCTGGTGTATGGAGGAGACGAGGATCTGGTCATCAGGGGTCATACTGATTCTAGTTTTTAGATAGATCGTAAAACTACTAGAAAAATAGGTTATGGCTATAGAACTATATCCACGGTTTTAAAACTATGGTTATAGGTTGCTATGGCCATGATTATGTGGCCTATAGCCACATTTTTAAAATCGTGGCTATAGGTCTTTTTTCATGGGCTATAGCCACGGTTTTGAAAACTGTGGTCATATCCCACACCTATATCCATGGTTATGTGGCCTATAGCCATGATTTTCAAAACTGTGGCTATAGGTCTCCTGCCCTTGTGCGAGAGGGAAAAAATCCCACCAAAAAAATGGTGGGAAGAACTATTTCCACAATTTTTAGGATATTTCCATGGTTTTTAATAATATATATAACATATTATATATATAGATAGATAGATACACAAAATCCTTGGTGGTGTAGTGGTTAGGGTTTTGAAATGTGAAGGGAAGGTGCTGGGATCAAATCTAGCTAGGCACACATTATTTTTAGGTTATTGCCACAGTTTTCTAGGACTACAGCCATGGTTAAAACCATGGAAATAGTCCACCTATTACCACGGTTAAAACTGTGGCCATAGGTCAACTGCCACGGTTGATAATGGAGACACCTATCACCACAGTTAAAACGGTTTCCATAGGTTAGACCCTACTAACATAGCGATAGCGCCCACGGTTGGGAAAAATCGTGGCTCTAGCCTACGGCCATGGTTTTGGGCCCTATTTCCACAGTTTTGAACTATGGTAATAGCCCATTTTTCTAGTTGTGTAATGATCTGAAGTCATAGTCAGGATATGTTTTCTATCTCAATAGAGGATCGGTGAGCTAGAAGAGTTCAAAGCAGCTAGTTGTTGTTGATTCTATAGTGGATTCTGAGTATATAGTGACTTATGATACATCCAAATAATCCATTTGGATTCAAAAATCCATCCAATATATTTATGTATTACCTAGTAGTAAATACCCTATCGCATTTTATTATGATAATACTATAATGGTGGCTCTTGAAAAGGAGCCAAGGTCACACCAATAGACAAAGCACATACTTTTAAAGTATCACCTCTTGATGGATTTTTATAAAATGGTTGAAGTTTCAGTGAGTAGAGTACCCATGAAAGAGAACATGGTGGACCCATTGACTAAAGGCCTATCTCAGCAGAAGCATGATTATCACGTGAGAGCTAGAGGACTGAAGGTTGTTAGCAGTTGGATCTAGTGCAACTGGGAGTCCGTTGGAGTTGGTTCCCTAGAACCAACTTTTGTATATTTTATGATAACATGTATTTGTTGTTTTGAATATTAATAAACTACTTATCACATCATGATTATTCTTCTACGTGACATAGTATGCGATAATGTTCTAAGAGTAGTTATTGCACTAAAAGGTCATAGTAGTTCCTCACTATGATGAGAACCCGAAAGTGCTACGATACTATTATTGAATATATGTTCTATAGCCAGATGATATCATTTGAGGGACACAAATGATACAGGATATTATGAGTAGAGACTCATAGGAATTTAAGGCACCTTCTCGTGATATACTCCTTGGTAATATCCAGTATGATATTATGATAATGAGACCCGTCAGTAGGAAAACTACGTGTATATGTTTCATTGGATATTTTTATCTATGGACATGTGTATTGATCCTTAGACTTTAAGATTATTATTAATGAATATTACAAGTCACGTACTTTGATGTATTAATGAAAACCATAACGATATATGTTCATGGTGTGGTAGGATATGTTGGGTGCATCATGAGTAATATTTAATTAATGAATATGTGAGAAAGGATTTGTTACTTCTATTTTAAAATAAGTTTACATCTCATGTACTTTGATGGAAATGATATAGCCTAATTAAATCCATGTCCATAGTGTTTTATAGGCAAGTTTATTTTCCGTGAAATCAAATAAAGAGACATCGAGCACTTTGGTTAATGGCATTGGCATGCAACCTGCTTGATTAGAGATATCTCGGTAAAGGTATTATATTACATAATAATCATTCGCATGTGGTAACATATCATTGCAGAATTAACTTCTTTCTCTGTAGATGTCTTGGTATGTTACTAGATGATAACCTTGGACTTTAGACGGCTTCACCTAATGCCACTAAAAAAGAGGCCTAGAGGGTCACACACTAAGTGTATCTAGAATCTCAGTTAAATAATATATTATTATTTATTATTTAACAAGTTGAATAAATATTATTACCTCATGTGGTTTAATAATTATTCATGTTTTCTTGATCGCATATATTCTTTCACTAGTTATTCGAGAGAATATAATGTGAGCAGAATATTTAATAAATATTTATTTTCTATTTAGTGAATATAATATTTATTTATTTATTGGCGAATAATGAAGTGATATTTATTTAATAAATAAATAGTTATTATTCAAGGACTGATAAATATTGTGGAGGAATGGTGGACTGAGTTTAAATAGTCTGGTGAGAAAATAATAAATATTGAATATTATTTGATTAAATAATATTTAATTTTAATTTGCAAGTTAAGGGAATGTCGATAAATGATAATATTATTATTATTATTTGACATGGTGTTTTTTCTAGGATTAAATAAATAATGAAGGGCACTTGTTCAATTATTTTATTTTAACTAAAGTGATATATAAACCCAGTTATGTTAGTTTCTCAATGATCCAATTCATTTTTTTGGTTGTGTAAAATGGATTTAGAGAATCCTCTCAAGACCTAGAGAGATCCCTTCTCCAAGAATGATCTCAAGAACTGAGAGAAACCTTCCTCTACCAGATCAAGGAGAATTATTTGGAAGTGATTCTTGTAGCGATCACAGGCGGACGATGCAAGCGCAAGTATCTGTCATGCTAGCACCCAAATATACCTTTGGCGATGTTTGGAGATTCATGGAACACGTGTGGATCACCACTAGATGGAATCTAAACTTGATTCCTATAAAGAAATGATGCAACAATGTAGATCTGTTTTCAGATCCATCAACAAAGAAATAATTTCATCAAGGTAATTTTTTAATTGAATTAAATTAATTATAAATAATATGTGATGATAAACCCTCTGGTTCCAGCATGATTTCCCTTATCTATATTCTTTTATTCAATTCCTTAGATCACAACATTTATCGCTGTGTAAATCCTGGATTGATCATTGATCGTGGAAAAAATAATGTTGGGAACCACCAATCGCATGCTTCCATTGTGTACAGAACCTACAAAAATCTCATCTTCTTCTTTGTTGATCCTATTTTAGAAAGTCCTCCTACCCCAGATAGACCTTTCTTCACAATCCAATGGGACCAGGCTTGATCATGCACACCTTCAAGATCTTCAACAGCCTCTTGGAATGGTTTTTTCAGTCTTGATACTTCTTCACACAAGATATGGAATGATCTAGTTCTTCTTGGTCTTCAAATACTTAAGTGTGTCTCCTTTAGGTACTTCTGGCTTCATATTGCCTTCTTTCTTCGATAATTTAGAGTATTGAATTCTCTTATAATTCTCAATGTATACAAAGACTCATAAAAATTATCATCACTTGAAAAATAAATTTATATTCACAATAATAACATCATTAATATTCTCCTCATGATTATCATAGTAATTACTCCATGAATATGGAAACATCGTGATCATTTTTAGTTTATTTTTCCTCTTTTTAATTTGTTCAAAGAATTCTAAATAACTCCTCATTTATTTTGGATATTATTTTATGTTTAATATCCTAGAATAATTCCTCATTTAAATTCTTATTCAAATACCTGAAATATCTCCTCATTTAAATCTCAATTTAAATCCTTGAAGGATTGATTCTTCTTTATTTCTACACGCGTTTAATAAATAATCACAAACTCATTTTGAATGACTACATTTAATCTTTTTAATTTTCATCACCCAACATAAAAATACATGGCTCAATATTTTCCTCAAATCACATTGCATGGCATAAAATAGGTATATTGTTCAAACTCCTTAAAAAAATCATGAATATTGTGGATTTTATCTTCTCTTACATTACACTCCATATATGAAGCTTCACCATTTAAATAGTATGTGACATTCCTCCTCATTTGTTCATGCATGAAAGTTATCATGCATACACTATATCTTCTCTCAGGTGAAATATATGTGCACCTTTCACTCATCAAGTTTATGCATTTATGTATGCATGACATGTCATTCGACCTCCATTAATCCTCATATAAACTATATGGAGGCTCAATGACCTAGAAACCATGATTATCCTTTAAACAATATACTTAAATTCATGAAAGTAGAATTGCATGAATGTATCAAAATTCTGAACTCAAATAAGGCATATATTGACTCACCTTGAATACTCTATTTTTCATCTTATTTGAAAGCTTTAGATTAAGGTTGAAGATAGTGAAACTTTTCCTCTCAAGGTAGATCGACCAAGGTGTGGTCGATCATCATACTCATGGTAGGTCCAGTTGTCATGTAACCTCCTTCATGCAGTAGGTTAGATTAACTCATGCAATCGCTTGCGTTTATTTCACGGTCGATCCATCAAGTGTGCGGTAACTCAGTGTTTGTGTAGTATCTTCAAGATTATTGATATGATAGATTGGAAACTCATTATATAGCAGGTTTCATTACTCATGCGGTCAGTTGAGAGATTGTATGACCATTCTTCATGTGGTGGGTCAAATACCCTTCATGAGGTTAGATCATTTCAAGCTTATGGTAACCTAAGTTCCTCATGAGATCAATTAAAGTCGTGTTGCATAGTAGGTCCTTATTTGTTCATATTGTAAGTGCGTGTTCTTCATGTGGTTGGTACATTGATTGTAGCATCACACCTCATGAAATCGCTTAATCTATTTCATGTGGTAGCTTCATCACAACACATGTGGTAGCTTAGCATGAATCTTTATGGTTGATCAAACAGTTCACATGTAATTACTTCCCATAGCAAGAAACCCTACTCAGCTGAAGGATATAATAACGTGGAACTAATCAAACAATAGAGATTAACTCAATTGGATAGTCCACATTATATCCATATACTTTAAAGGTGGATGAATAGTGTCATGCTTTTGGAGTCCCACATCAAAGTGACTTCCTTTATCCCTCTATATTATATGTAAAAATGTATCTTCAGATGGACCGAACATGCATGAGGGGTGTTGGGAACTGCCCTCCATCCTCCTGTTCCACCCTACACATGAGAGGCTAATGTCCTTTTTCACATGTGTGCCTATCTGCCCACATACATGCCTTGCAAGGGTGCCCATGCCTGCTTATGCACAGGATCTGTCTGGTCTCAGCCATATGCCCCCATTGGTTGGCCATATAGAATTGGCTCCTATGTGGTTGAACTATTCCCACATGTGTAGTTGAGATGGCTCCTTGGTTGGCCTATGGTTGGTTAATTTTTTGGCTAACACTTAATAAAATCACTAAGTCAAGTGCACTAGGAAACCTTCTCAAATCTTCTACCTTTTTTATTCTTTAACAAAACTCTCATCAAATATTCTTCATAAAAAAGTAATATATTTTTAAATGTAATTCTCAATCTTTTTACCCTCAATATCCATAAAATTATATAGACAACACTTCCACAATCAGTGCTTGTATTTTAACAATATGAACAACTTTCCAACAAACGTCAGATATATTAATTTTCACTTAGTCTTGAACTTCTCTACAAGAATTCTTCAAGCTAGCAACCTTATACTTTTCCATTAAATATGGAATCAACTTCTTTAACTTATGGACTTAAATGGATGATCAAGCATGATATCCAATGCCAATAATTCAATACATATTGAAATCTTGTTCATCATCATGAAAACCTTTCCAATTGACAAAAAATGCAACTAACACATGAGAACTTCGGAAAAAAATAAGAAAAAAATAATAAATTAATCATAATATAAAATAAAAGGATAATTCCATTAGCTCACCTAAAATTCCTGCCATAGAAACTGCCCCTAAGATCTATTTTCCCCAGTATCCATAGAAAAAGTGCACCACCCGTTAAATAAATAAATAAAACTGGGATGACCTATTTGGCCAAGACTACTAAGGTACTCAAAATAAATACCAAAATTACTGAAACATGATATCCATGTGACCCAAGTCACTCTCCAATCCCAAAACCAAAAAAACTCTGAGAACAAACATAAGTCGATCCAAAACATATAAGGGATACTGAATCTATATACACCGAGTGGTGTAAGTAGGGTGTGAGCTAAAAATCCCAATAGGGTTTCACCAATGGGTCTATACATTCACCTTTTCAAACAGTTGAGAAATGATAGTTTAAAATACATTAATTTAAAAATAGTTTTTCTTATCTTTTAAAATAAAAATCCATGCATTTCCTTTTTAAAAATCTTTTTTCATAAACCAAACAATTTTTCACATATAATGGGAAAACTATTTTCTAAAATGTTGTTTAATTAAACCTTGAGAAAGATAAAAAAGAAACCCAACACACCAAAATAAATGTCAAATGCATAAATGTCACTAAGCAGCAAAATTGGTAAATGACAACTAAAAAAACACAACCCAAGCAGGAAAATTCATATAAGTGCTAAAAAGATCAAGCCTGAATGAAATGAATCTTGGTTAGTATAAAGTAAATCGTGAGTGAAAGAAGAACCAGAAAACCAGTGATTTAAAACAATCATGAGAGAAACACCCTAGAGTCACTTGTTTTATGGGGACCTAGAACATTTATATCACTAATTAGGGAAATACTCAATTAGTGGAATATAGTATCGTGTCACTGGCCAATGGAGGTATCACATTTACTTCACTAGCATCACTAGTGAAAATAAAACTCATCCTGAATTAGGATTTCTTACCCAAGTACCAGGGCTTCCCATGAGGTTTCAAAACATAAAAACAACCATTAGTAGAGGTTTCTTCCTTAAATAATCAAAAATAAAGTTTTGTTATACAACATACTTCAAGCCATTTCCACCATTCATCTCGAAAGGATGCCTCAAAAACACATTTCTCTGAAACAAAGCCACAGCTAGGGTAACACATTTTCTATAAAAATCCATTTGAAATAACTTCCTTTATAAAATTCCAAATGAACCTTCAAATTACACTTTAGAAACAAATATTAAAAACCCCTTTTGAAAAATTATTTGAACCCCAAAATTAAAAATTAAGTTTAAATTTTAAATTTTCCCATTATCATCACACACACACACATATTTATATATATATATACACATTTCTCAACGCACATATTCACATATTCTCATGTGAATATGTGAAAATATATACACATATATATATACACATACCCCCTACATATGTGTATAAACACCAAACATAACAAATGATATTTGACAAACTTATAGCTTTTAGAAACAGTTTTAAACCAAGAAAATAACCTTTTTTAAAAAAAATTGAACTCAAAGAACTATAAAACACCAAGGAATAATCCCATTAAAAAATTATATTAATGGTATAAATACATAAAATCAATAAGAATTCAGAAACCAATCCAAAACACCTACCAAAAACCATTAAATGAATCAAAGGTTTAAAACACCCATTTTAAATACTTAATTCCTTGAGAAAGCATTAAAAACATTTAAATAAATTCCTAGCACACATAATTTCTAAGAAAGGGAAATTTAAAAAGCTAAGGAACAATCTAGATTGCGGGGAAAATAGGAAAACATAGAATCACCTACCTAGGCCAAGTGTAGACGATGTGAAACCCTCATATACGATGAGAGGAGAGTCCCAAGAAGAAGCCACACAACCAATAAAAAACAGAATAAAACATATCCCAAACCCACCTAGGGATCGACCCAGTCACACACACGCAACATGGGGTGAAAGAATGAACGATAGGGGAGAATAGGAAGGAGGGATAGAGGAGGAGAGTCCCTTACCGGGACGAAATCACTTAAAATCGCAAAGAACAAATATGTAGATTGAAGTGTGTAGGGGAGAAGGAATATGGGGTCACACACGATCCTCCTTGGGCATTTCACGAGTGAGGGAGATGAGTGATTATCCACTAAATGAGGATAATATTCATTGTTAATATACATAATATTCATGTTATTTATTATTCATAAACACCATTTTAGTGCATTTTACACTTTGAACATCATTTCACATTATGATTGTAATACCTTCTTAAAATGCACTATTATGTGGTACATTTTTTAACATCATTTAAAGTACCCAATGATTCATCTGATTTTAAGGAATGTAGTTATCCATATTTTGATTTTATATTTTTGTAACTGTAGATACACTTAAATATGAACATTTTTGATTCAGGGATCAATGGAAAATTCATGTAATAAGATGGAGATATTTTGTGATGAAAGGAAACAATTTTGGAGAAGTCAGATTGGACACCAGGCCACTGATGAGACTGTGGGGCCCAACATACAGGCCCAATGAATTCTAAATTTTGTGTGATTCTAGAATACATGTATAGGAACAAATCACTCTTCAGTATTCAACGCTAATTCGGCCTCCATGGTGTCCATTTAGGCGGCCCAAGTTAGAGATAAAATTTTGGTCCAGATTCTGCGGCCCAGAAAAATATCCCACCAATTAAAACATATCTCGAAAACCATAACTCCTTTTGGGATGATATTTTACAGGATGTTATAGGACATCCGGATCTTAATTTAAGTCTTCTATGGACCACCCAAATTCGGCCATCTAGAATGTTTTTCATGCGCCTCTGTTTTGTGGATTCAAGCTAGATGCCTTTTCAGGTCAAGGGTGGAAAGTCTTCTCTCCCTTACTTTCCACCCACCTATGGCCTAACACAATTAATTGATAAGACTTGGACTGTTTGAGGATCGACCCAAGGGCTAAAAAATTCCTATTTAAGTCAGTGGTTTTGGAGTATTAAAGAATCTTTTGGTTCTTTTTTCAATTGTAATGTTATGCTGCAATTTTGTTGTCTCAAATTTGTCTTTCACATGTAAGTTGTTCAATTCACTTTAGTTTCTTAATAAAAGTTCTTCTTCTACTCTTATTCTGTTATTCTTAATATCACTTTGATACCATTGGATCAAGGTGTGAATTTATTCACACCAAACCTTGTGAAATTATTCACACAACGGTGGAGTGATCATTTTATTTTTGTTGTTCTCTTTACTTCTCCATTTCCTCCCTCATGAGTTTACTTTCTGCTTCCATTGAAACCATGGGATCAATGGAGGGATAACCCACTTATGGGTTGATCCAAGGGAGTAGAAATGGGCTGGATTGGATGTTATTTATCACCCCATTAATGTATAATCACTTCTTTAATTAAGATTTTTATTTGATGATTTTTAAACTCCATCGTCCTTGTTGAATTTAAGGCCACACGCTTCAAGTGCTAATACGAACCTTTACCTTGAAGTGCTCAAAACTTTGATCCTTAAATTGTATAGGTGATTAGTGTTAAAGGGTGTAGGCATTAAACCAATAAGTTATGATGTTGTTTTATCTCCTTAAATGAACCCATCTCAAATATAAGAAATTGAAGTCATTAAAAAGGAAATACGTCCAATCCACCCCGAGCGATAACCTAAGATCAACTCATTCTTTTAAATTGAATTCACTTAAGTCTATTAGATTTCCTTTAAACCCATCTAAAATCAACCCAAGTTGGACACTCCATATCCAAAAACATTCCATATAATGTACGTGTCTATAGGTTACTTCTTAGGTCTTTGAGGATTCGACAACCCAAGCTAAACTACAAAGACCGTCCTACCTTCTTCTCTTGGGTAAATTTGAGCGAGAATCAAATTTTGGCGTCGTTTCTGGGGACCCAAGTAAGTCATATAAACACCCATTCTATTCTCCCCCATTTCTTCTTTTCTCATCTAAATTCTCTTATCTTGTCCCTTTCTCGTTTTTTTTCTTTTGGTGCATGTCCGCCTACACCCGCGATCAATAGAACCGTCTAGTTAGGGTGGATAGTCCTGGGGTTGGGGAGTCAAGTACACCAAGGGAACTCTTTCCATTAGATCCTAATCTTCCTAACACCCCCGAGTCAAAAATTGATCCCATTTCAATGGAAGGTCTTCAAAGAAACCAACTCATAAACCTGGGTGGAAACCAAAATGGAAACCCAAATGAGGCAGCCCCAAACTTGGGGAATACGGTCGATCAAACCATGAATCATGGCACGCGCGTCGCAACGCGTGCAAATTTGCGAATTTTTATAACCAACTGGCTACTGTAAAAGTGGCGAGCAGGGTCGAACCACAGAGAGCACGGAACCTAGTTCACTAAAAATATTTCGTTGGACGGTGTTTAGACGAACAAGGACAAGGGATTGAAGGAATACCTGGTTTGTGAGTTTTCCCTCTCTTTTTTTTAATTAAACTAAAAGGTGAGAAGACAAAAGGTAAAAAAAAGAAAATTGCAAATGAAAATGATGATGGACTCGAAATCAACAACATGTGTCGGGGGTGCTGATGTCGTAATTAAATTGTTACGCAGCCGTGCAAGGTATTCTTTAGGATGATTAATTATTTATTCTGTTTAATTATCGCCAGTTCCGAAAATATAACCATTTTTTAGATGCTCAATTTTAATTTCCCAATTTTATTTAAAGTCTCGTTCTCTGGTGTCATAAATAAATTAGAAAACTCGTTCCAGCCCCGAACTACACGGCGAAATGACACAACCTGTTTCTCACAAAGTTGTGTCACTAATTTGCACCTACCATCAGTCAACGTGGTTTACCTTCTCGGACCGCCACGTCGACTTATTATTAAAATGGCCAGTTTTAATTTTAGCAATTAATTCAGTGCAAAAATAATTTAGACAGATAAAAATTCAATTAAATTAAATTTAATTGACAATTAATCATTAAATAGTACGTTGCATGGCATGCGCAATAATTTAATCATTCAACCAACATCCCGACACTAAGAAAATTACCCCGACATCACAACTAAAAACGCGGTAATAGAATGATATGTCATGAAAAATAAAACTGCGTTACCAATGATGAATGTGTCCGTCCTCACTCTCGCCGCATGCAATAACTGTCTGATCACACCTCGACACGTGATGACGTCGCGCGCCGGCTTCGCGACCGTCAGAAGAAAGGATGATGGTGAAGTAGTGGATGTTGATTCGCTGCGACGACTGCGGTGGCTGCTCGAACGATCGGTGACCGGTGCGCGGCTATGGGTCGGCTCCTCGGATGGTGGTGAGAGCGAGGTGATGAGAACTTGCCTTGGCTTCTTCGTGTACCTGCTGCACCCTGCGGAGGGATATGGAGAGGGCGAGGGGTAGTGGGGCTGGCCGAGGCCTTGGAGGAGAGGGCGGCCGCTGGTCCGGCTGAGAGAGGGAGAGGGCGGCTGGTGAGGGAGGCGGGGTGGCGCGCGGCTGGCCAGAGGAGACGGGCGGTTGGCGAGGTAGACGGACGGCGAGGGCGGCCAGAGGAGGGGGTGGCGCGCGGCTAGCGAGGGAGGCGGGGAGTGGGAGTGCGGCGAGGAGAGGGTGGCGGGGTGGTGCGCGGCTTTGCCAGAGGAGGCGGGCGGTTCCAGGAGATAGGGGGGCCAGCGGGAGAAAAGGGAGAGGGTGAGGGGAGAGCGGGTCAAGGGGGGGGGGGGGGCGGCGGGTGAGGGAAAAAAAGGGGGGGAAAACAAATTTCAAATTTCAAAATAAAAATAAAAATAAAAATAACTAATAAAAATAAATTAGTATAAATAGAATTATATTTATATTTATAATTAATTAATAAACTAAAAGTAATATTAGAATAATATGAAATGTTAATAAAATAAAATTCTAAAAAAAATGAAAATAAATAACTAATGTTCATATAATACTAACTAAAAACTATAAAAACAAATAAAATATTTAAAATACTACAAAAAGAACCTAAAAGCACAAGAATGGTTAAAACTAAACGAAAATAAAAAAAATGTTAGTAACATCCATGTACATCAAATCCCCCACACTTAAACTTTTGCACTCCTGGGCAAAACAATCAGAAAGAAAACACAAGTGACAGGAGACAGATCAAAACATCAAAATTACAAGTTCAAAATTTGTCAATCTCTTTTCTCATAATATATCATGCTTCATTTAAAACTTCAGTTTCAAATAATTTTTCTTTCACTTGCATTTTTTTTTCAAAACAAGTACGTGCACTCATTCATCATGTGACCTACCTCACCATCACTCTCATCTCTCAAAAACATTTGATCAAAATTTTTCTCAGTTCTCATACACATGCAGGCTTACCATAGACTTGCCATGAATTTCACATCTCCACTAGTGGAAATCAAAAGAATGCACCAATATCAAGGACTTTACATGAGGTTCAAATGTTTCTGAAGCTGTGGGATGGTGGGTAAAAAAAATTGACATTTTTTTTTGGTAAAAAGGAGGGTTGAATCTTGAAATAAATGCATGATAAGTCAATCCAAATGTCTCCCTCAAACTCTCGCTCCCCCACACTTAAAACATTGCTTGTCCCCAAGCATACGATAAGCCAATGTTTCACTTTTTTTTTTAAAGACACAACTCACTCACATAATATGGTCAGAAAAAACTGGTGAGTATCAACTCAAAAACCCCATGGAATAGGTGTCAGACAATAATCCCAAAGAATGGTACACAAACAGCGTATATGCTGTAACATCTCAATGAAGGTAGGTCATATAGAAAACTCTCTGGTTCCTGGAGTAATGGATCATCACTTTAATAGGTATCCCCAAAGTCAAGGGTTACCGCGCAATGACCACCAATGTACTCATTGTTGGAACTGAAAAGGGTTCTATATTCCTATATCAAAATAATATGAAATGAATGTCGCTACTGTGAAAAAGAACTCATATGATCAGGATGGAATTATGTCAATCCATGTACATCAAATGACTCACTGCCCCTCGAAGAACCCTCTCCATGAGTAAGTCTCTCTCCCCCACACTTAGATTGAAATCATCATGCAAAAATTCAAGAAATTAGTAGGGAAGGGTATCGGCTTGGGCTCATCCTAAAAGGCTCCTTCATGGCTTCTAAGGTCTATACGAAGGAGAAAATGTTTGGGTGGCTCAGTGGGTCAACGGGGCTAAAAAAAATCAAACAGATGCCTCGATCATTTTAGTGCAACTTTCAAAAATTCCTATCGCTTTGATGGAAAAACATGGCAAGTTCTAGAAGACAAAACATGGTTGAGATTCCCTCAAGAAAAAGAGAAATAAGAGATGATTGTGAAATGGATTAGAGTCCTCACGGGTATGGAAATATAATGTTGGACAACACAGATGAGAATGAGTGCAAATAAGTGTCTCAAAAATATTCAATTTTTTGAAAAACATTCGAAGCATGAAATAATATCAGCAATCATCTAAGTAATGAGATCAAGGATTAAAGAAATCCAGAACAAGAATCAGGTGCTCAAACTGCCTAGGGACACAAGTGGTATGTTCCCGACTGGGTTGTGATAAAAATACAACAGTCCTTATGTGGGTTCATGAATGACAGGAATGTTAGTTTTTTTTTTTAATTTACACGGTGTTTTTGGAAGCATAAAATATGGCAAAAATTAAAACACTTCCCTGTGTAAGTGCAGATAGACGCGGAGAGGCTGCCTGTATCCGATGAAGTTCCAGAAATAATGTACCTGTAAAATCTACATATGGACAACACATACCCGCATCATATCATAAAGATAACACCAAGAATCATATAAATAGAAGCAGAGATGCAGGAGAGTGACAAGTGCATACAAATATCAGGAGTAGCTAAATATATATATATATTTTTTTCACATATGCCATGTTTTATTTTCTCAAACAAATTAGAACAGGTAAAAGAAGAAAGGGGGGGGGGAAATGAAACTGGAACATGGGTTGCCTCCCAGGAAGCACTAAGTTTTATGTCTTCAGCCAGACGGATGGACAATGTTCAATCGTCTTGGTCCATCAGCTCAGAATTCCTCTGCCTCTTACGAGAACTAGTGGTTGTGTCCTCGATCTCACGGGGACGCTTGGTGGGATTAACCACCTCCGGAGCAAAGTGAGCGTGAAGCTGGTGAGGGAGGAACGAAATCTGTGCTCTTTGTGGTGGTGCTGGATGCTGAGCACGAATCTCCAGTGAAAGTTCCTCAAGCCGGTGCTCGATATCATCCAGCTCCCGAGTCATCCGTCGTACTAAGTCAGAGGGAGACGGAACAAGCGCATCGATGACCACAAAAGAATCAGAAGAGCTAGACATTTTTTTTTCAGCTGCATTCACAAAGCAGATAGAGAGATAGAGATAGAGTAAGAAAACAAAGATCAAAGAATGAAGAAGCAGTCGGGTTGCCTCCCGATCAGCGCTAAGTTTAACGTCTTCAGCCAGACGGATAACTTCTCATTACAATTGTAGTTCTTCAATGATGCCTATTTTATCCGAAGTGTGGTAAAGTTTAAGGAGTTGACCATTTACTTTGAATGGGGGCATCTTCCCATCAGAAATTTCGACAGCACCATGTGGATAAACAATTGTGACGGTGTAAGGACCTGACCACTTCGACTTGAGTTTTCCAGCCATGATTCGAAGTCGTGAGTTGAAGAGGAGAACTTTGTCGCCTGTTGAAAAATTTCTTTGTTGGATCCGTTTGTCATGCCAGGCTCGAGTTTTCTCTTTGTAAATCAAAGCATTGTCATATGCTTCTCTCCTCATCTCATCCAGTTCATTCATTTGTAGAAAACGCTTCTCTTGGGCAGTTTTGAGATCAAAATTCAGTTTCTTCACAGCCCAATAAGCTTTATGTTCCAATTCTACAGGTAAGTGGCAGGTTTTCCCAAAGACCAACCTATATGGGGACATTCCAATGGGTGTCTTGTAGGCAGTTCTGTAGGCCCACAGTGCATCATCAAGTTTGGTGACCCAATCTTTCCTAGATGTATTTACAGTTTTCTCCAAAATACCCTTATTTTCTCGGTTTGAAACCTCAGCTTGGCCATTGGTCTGTGGATGGTATGGGGTGCTCATGTAGTGGTGACATCCATGGAGAGTCATTAGCTTCTGAAACAACGCATTATTGAAGTGGGTACCACGGTCACTGATGATTAGCCTTAGAATTCCGAACCGGGTAAAAATGTGTTGCTTCAAAAATTTAATGACGACTCGAGCAGTATTTTCCGAGAATGCCTCAGCTTCCACCCATTTTGACACATAGTCCACACAGACAAGGATATAGGATTTCCCAAAAGCTTTAGTAAAAGGACCCATGAAGTCAATTCCCCATATGTCAAAAATTTCAATTCCCATGATTGAGTGTTGTGGCATTTCGCGCTTCCAGCTTATACCCCCGGTTCTTTGGCATTTGTCACAATTCATGACGAATTCACGAATATCACGATTCATGGTCGGCCAGTACAAACCACATTATAACACCTTGCTGATTGTTCGATGAATCCCATGGTGTCCTCCAGCTTCTCCAGTATGGCATAAGTTCAAAACACTCTCCACTTCTTCTTCAGGGATGCATCTTCTTATCATTCCATCCGCACAGTCTTTGAAAAGTAAAGGATCATCCCAGTAGTAATGTCGTGATTCATTCAGAAATCTTTTCCTCTGTTCCTTTGATAAATCTGGATGTATCACACCTGAAGCTAAGTAGTTCACGAAATCAGCATACCAAGGTGTGATTGTCTCAATGGCATAGAGTTGTTCGTCAGGAAATGTTTCAGTGATTAGTTCGACATTGATTTCACTTGTGTCATGGTCGAGGCGTGATAAATGATCAGCAACGACGTTCTCTGTTTCCTTTTTGTCCTTGACTTCAATGTCAAATTCCTGAAGTAACAGTATCCATCGAATGAGTCTCGGTTTTGCATCTTTCTTGGCCATTAGATACCGAAGTGCAGCGTGATCCGTATAGACAGTGACTTTTGAGAAAAACAGATGGGATCGAAATTTATCAAAGGCAAAAACAACTGCTAGCAGCTCTTTTTCAGTTGTTGTGTAGTTATGTTGGGCCTCATTCAATGTTCGGCTAGCATAGTAGATTGGCCTAAAGATCTTTTCTTTTCTTTGCCCCAAGGCAGCTCCAACTGCCCAGTCACTAGCGTCACACATTAACTCGAATGGTTGCTCCCAATCAGGTGAAATCATTATTGGGGCTTCAACCAAACACTTCCTTAATAATTTAAATGCTTCCTGACATTCAGGGCCGAAGTGGAACGTGACATCTTTTCCCAATAGATTCGTAAGGGGTCGGGCAATAACAGATAAATCCTTGATGAAGCGTCTATAGAATCCAACGTGCCCAAGAAAACCTCGAATGGAACGAACTGAAGAAGGCATGGGTAACTCAGAGATTGTACTAATCTTTGCGGAGTCAACTTCAATTCCTTTCTTTGAAATTTGATGGCCTAAGACTATTCCACTTTGGACCATGAAGTGTGACTTTTCCCAATTAAGTACCAGATTCTTTTCTTCGCATCTTGCCAAAACCTTATCCAAATGTTCTAGACAGTCATCAAAAGAATTTCCATACACTGAGAAGTCATCCATGAAAATTTCCAAGAACTCTTCAATCATGTCATGGAACATTTCCATCATGCATCGTTGAAATGTGCCTGGAGAATTACACATTCCAAAAGGCATTCGCCTATAAGCAAATGTACCATATGGACAAGTGAACGTGCTTTTCTCTTAATCCTCTGGTGTCACTGCTATTTGATTATAGCCCGAGTATCCATCCAGAAAACAGTAGTAATCTCATCCTACCAATCGTTCAAGGATTTGATCAATAAAGGGTAATGGGAAGTGATCCTTTCTAGTGGCATCATTCAATTTCCGATAGTCGACGCACACTCTCCATCCAGTCATTGTTCTTGTGGTTATCAATTCTCCTTTATCATTCTCAACCACTGTGGTTCCACCCTTTTTAGGTACCACTTGCAACGGGCTAACCCACTGACTATCGGAGATTGGAAAAATTAAACCGGCATCAAGAAGTTTAATGACTTCTTTCTTGACTACTTCTTTCATGGGAGGTGTCAAGCGTCGTTGTGGTTGCCTGCAGGGTTTTGAATTATCTTCCATATGTATTCTGTGAGTACAGATGGCAGGACTTATACCTTTTAGATCAGCAATCGTCCAACCTATTGCTGGTTTCCTTTGTGACAGGACATTGAGCAATTTGCTCTCTTGTTCACTCGAAAGATTGGCATTTATGATGACTGGTAAGGTGTTTAAATCTCCCAAGTAGCTATATCTCAGGTTTGATGGAAGAGGTTTAAGCTCAAGTGTTGGAGGCTTTTCAAGTGATGGAGTAAGTGAAGTGAATTCATGTCTATCTAAAGGCTCGACTATATTCCTGATGAATTCCACTTCCTCGATTGATTCAGTGAACTCTTTATTTTCTTGGTGCAAATCTGCGAGGTCCAGCACATCGCTTGCAAACTCATCCCATTCTTCAATCGTATCCAGGAAATGACAGTCTGCTACAGATGGTTTTTCCATGGCCTTTAGGACATCAAATGTTATGTTCTCATCCCCAATTCTAAAAATTAACTTTCCCTCTTGGACATCAACCAGTGCTCTGCATGTCGCCAAGAAGGGTCTCCCGAGAATGAGTGGGACGTCCTTGTCTTCTTACATATCGAGGAAAATGAAGTCAGCAGGGAAGTAATATTTATCAACCTTGACAAGAACGTCCTCTAGAATCCCTCGAGGATGCTTCACTGATCGGTCAGCCATTTTCAAGGCGACTCTCGTTGGCTTTAATTCGGTGATGCCCAGTTCTTAAAGGATTCCAGACGGCATGAGATTGACACTAGCTCCGAGGTCGCACAAAGCTCTTCCGAATTGACATCCTCCAATATTTCAAGGAATGGTGAAACTCCCAGGGTCTCTTAGTTTTGGAGGTATGGATCTGGGTATGACTGTTGAACATTCCTCGTTCATTATGACTGTTCCCACATCATCTAATTTTCTTCTTTTTGACAGAAGTTCTTTGAGAAATTTGGCATAGTGGGGCATTTGTGTGATGGCTTCCGTAAAAGGAATATTTATTTGAAGCTTTTTGAACATCTCCATGAATTTTGAAAATTGAACATCCAACTTCCTTTGCTTCAGTCTTTGTGGAAATGGAGGAGGTGGTATGTGGGATTTCTCTCTTTCGTTGAGTGCCTCATTTTCCTTCTCCTTTCTTGCCTTTTCATTCTTTGCAAGTATGTTTTGATCTTCCTCCTCTTTGGGTTCAAGTTGGATTGCTTTGTTTGTTGAGTCTCCATTTTCAGTGGAAGGTATAGGCGTCTCATCTGTTGGTTGAACATCAGGCTTTTGGTGCTCTGGTAACTGTGTGCCACTTCGCAATATGATGGCTTTTGCTTCTTCTCTTGGGTTGACTCTTGTGTTGCTTGGTAGAGTTCCTTGCTGTCGGTTTTGCATTTGTGCGGCTAACTGACCGACTTGATTTTCAATGTTGCGCATGGAAGCCTGTAAGTTTTGGGTTGCCATCTCTTGTGATTCAAACCATGATTGATTGGACATCATTAACTTTGATATAGTTTCTCCCCAATCTTTTTGACCTTGTGTTGCAGCAGGGGCGCAGTCCGTTTGCTTTTGCTCCTTATACTGCTGTTGCTGATGGAACGGTGGTCGGTATTTCTGTTGAGACCCTTGATCTTGTGGTTGCATGGCGGGTCTGAAGGTAAGTTGAGCAGTGAATCCAGGTGGACCCATGTTATGGTTCATCGGCTGAGTAGCCACTGGTTCCTTCCAACCTTGATTTTGGGTATTGCCTTGCCAGTTTGTGTTGTAATTGTTCCCATAATTTCCACGGTTGTAACTAACGAAGTTAGCTTCAGACATCTTGGTCTCTGTAGTGTTATATGGACACATGGAATAATCATGAGGACCACCACAGTGTGGACAATGTTCAGCTTGAACAACATGGACTGGCTTAGGCGGATTTATTGATAAGTTGTCAATCCTCTTGTTGAGAGCTTCAAATTGTGCAGCCATGAATGTCTGAGTATCAATGTGATGCACTCCTGCCTTTCGTCTTGAAAAATCTTCTGGCCACTGGAAACTGTGTTCGGCCATGTTTTGAATCAATATGTACAGGTCCTCAGGATCCATTTCCATGAACGCATTTCCAGTAGCTGTGTTGATGGCAGACTTACTCTCGGATTGAAGTCCATAGTAGAAAGCTTGCAGCTGGTTTGCCAACTTCATCCCATGATGGGGACAACGTCTTAACATGGACTTGAATCTTTCCCAAGCTTCTCCTAACGATTCGTATTCACTTTGACAAAAGGAGTCGAGGTCTCTCTTGTTTTTCAAAGATTGAGCTGTTGTGTAATATCGATCAAGGAATTTTCTTCTCAACACTTCCCATGTGAAAACTGTTTCGGGGTCGAGACTCTCCAACCAGTCCTTTGCTTTCCCTTGTAACGAAAATGGAAACAGTCGTAGAATCAACGCATCATCCGTTACTCCGTTATATTTAAATGTGTCATAGACTTCAAGAAATTTGTTCACATGCATATAAGGGTCTTCGCTGCTCAATCCATGAAACTGTGCATGTTGTTGGAGCAGGTTGATCGTGGACGGCTTCAATTCAAAGTGTGTTGCTTGAATTCTGGGTCGTGTTATACCTGAGCTCATTCCGACTGTGTTGGGTCGCAACTCCTGTCTCATAGTAGTCCGAGGTCGTTGATTATCGAGACGGTTTTGGAAAAGTGGATGGACTTGTCCACTAGGAAGTGTCGGAATATGAGTTTCAACGCTTTCCGCAGGTGGATGCATTGCGTTTGCAGCTGAGGTGCCGACTTGTTCTTTTCCCTTTCTTTGATGTTCAAGTTGTGGATCAAGGGGTGTGTCGTTCTTTGACGGATCATAAGTACGAGTGTTCACCATTTAGGCGAACAGTGCCTAAAGCAAGGTCTACTTGAAATTTTCTTAATGCTAGACGTGCGCGTGCTCCCCGGCAACGGCGCCAGAAATTTGGCACGCGCGTCGCAACGTGTGCAAATATGCGAATTTTTATAACCAACTGGCTACTGTAAAAGTGGCGAGCAGGGTCGAACCACAGAGAGCATGGAACCTAGTTCACTAAAAATATTTCGTTGGACGGTGTTTATATGAACAAGGACAAGAGATTGAAGGAATACCTGGTTTGTGAGTTTTCCCTCTTTTTTTTTAATTAAACTAAAAGGTGAGAAGACAAAAGGTAAAAAAAATTGCAAATGAAAATGATGATGGACTCGAAATCAACAACATGTGTCGGGGGTGCTGATGTCGTAATTAAATTGTTACGCAGCCGTGCAAGGTATTCTTTAGGATGATTAATTATTTATTCTGTTTAATTATCTCCAGTTCCGAAAATATAACCATTTTTTAGATGCTCAATTTTAATTTCCCAATTTTATTTAAAGTCCCGTTCTCTGGTGTCATAAATAAATTAGAAAACTCGTTCCAGCCCCGAACTACACGGCGAAATGACACAACCCGTTTCTCACAAAGTTGTGTCACTAATTTGCACCTACCATCAGTCAACGCGGTTTACCTTCTCGGACCACCACATCGACTTATTATTAAAATGGCCAGTTTTAATTTTAGCAATTAATTCAGTGCAAAAATAATTTAGACAGATAAAAATTCAATTAAATTAAATTTAATTGACAATTAATCATTAAATAGTACATTGCATGGCATGCACAATAATTTAATCATTCAACCAACATCCCGACACTAAGAAAATTACCCCGACATCACAACTAAAAACGCGGTAATAGAATGATATGTCATGAAAAATAAAACTGCGTTACCAATGATGAATGTGTCCGTCCTCACTCTCGCCGCATGCAATAACTGTCTGATCACACCTCGACACGTGATGACGTCGCGCGCCAGCTTCGCGACCGTCAGAAGAAAGGATGATGGCGAAGTAGTGGATGTTGATTCGCTGCGACGACTGCGGTGGCTGCTCGAACGATCGGTGACCGGTGCGCGGCTATGGGTCGGCTCCTCGGATGGTGGTGAGAGCGAGGTGATGAGAACTTGCCTTGGCTTCTTCGTGTACCTGCTGCACCCTGCGGAGGGATATGGAGAGGGCGAGGGGTAGCGGGGCTGGCCGAGGCCTTGGAGGAGAGGGCGGCCGCTGGTCCGGCTGAGAGAGGGAGAGGGCGGCTGGTGAGGGAGGCGGGGTGGCGCGCGGCTGGCCAGAGGAGGCGGGCGGTTGGCGAGGGAGACGGACGGCGAGGGCGGCCAGAGGAGGGGGTGGCGTGCGGCTGGCAAGGGGCTGGGTGGCGCGCGGCTAGCGAGGGAGGCGGAGAGTGGGAGTGCGGCGAGGAGAGGGTGGCGCGCAGCTGGCGAGGGCTGGGTGGGGGAGTGTCGGCGAGGAGAGGGTGGCGGGGGTGGCGCGCGGCTTTGCCAGAGGAGGCGGGCGGTTCCAGGAGATAGGGGGGCCAGCGAGAGAAAAGGGAGAGGGTGAGGGGAGAGCGGGTCAGGGGGGGGGGGGGCGGCGGGTGAGGGAAAAAAAGGGGGGGAAACAAATTTCAAATTTCAAAATAAAAATAAAAATAAAAATAACTAATAAAAATAAATTAGTATAAATAGAATTATATTTATATTTATAATTAATTAATAAACTAAAAGTAATATTAGAATAATATGAAATGTTAATAAAATAAAATTCTAAAAAAAATGAAAATAAATAACTAATGTTCATATAATACTAACTAAAAACTATAAAAACAAATAAAATATTTAAAATACTACAAAAAGAACCTAAAAGCACAAGAATGGTTAAAACTAAACGAAAATAAATAAATAAAAATGTTAGTAACATCCATGTACATCAAATCACTACCTCACAACTTCTTGGACCAATACCCCCTCATGCATTAGACAAAATTCCCTAGAAGATGCCAACTACATCTTTAAACCCCATGTCCTAAACCATCTTCCCACATTCCATGGAATGGAGTCCGAGATGCCCTACCTTCACATTAAGGAGTTCAATGACATTGTAGAAACCATGTGTCCCCCACATCAACTAGAATCAGCTAAGATGAGGCTATTTCCTTTTTCTTTAAAGGATAGAGATAAAAATTGGCTAAACAATTTGAGATCATCATCCATAAACTCTTGGGATCAACTACAAAGAGAATTCTACAAAAAATACTTTCCCCACCACAAAACAATTGCACTTAAAAAGAGTATCCAAAACTTTTTTGAAAAAGAGGGAGAGTCATTCTATGAAACATGGGAGAGGTTCAAAGACACTCTAAACATGGTTCAACACCATGGTTTTTCTATTCCTGAACAAGTGAGAATTTTCTATGAAGGGTTGGGTCCGGGGAACAAACAATTCATTGACATGATGTGTAATGGAACCTTTAAAAACAAAGCCCCAAATGATGCTTACGAGTATCTAGAAATCCTTTCTGAACAAAACCAAACATGGGGAACTTCACCTTATTCTGAAAAGACACAAAGAACTACTGGAATTCATATACTTAGAGAATAGGAAATCCTTAGGGCTAAACTCGCAACACTCTCTAGGAAGGTTGAAGAAATAGACCTTAGGAAAGTCCATGAAATCCAAACTGTTGACCCTGTTTGCACAATTTGTGACAAACATGACCATAAGACAGACAACTGCCCAACCATTCCATCCATCAAGGATGTTCTTTTATGAGGACCCCCAGCGGAAGTAAATGCTTTGAACTTTCAAAAGCCTCAATACCAAAACAACTTCAACCCAAGGTATAACGACCACCCAGGCTTCCGCTAGAAAGATAACCAACAACCTAGCCAACCACAGGGACAAAATCCTTACCCCCATTAGAACTACCAATCCCATAACCAGTTTCAAACCCAACCTATCTAATACCAATAGCCACTAGTCCATTTTCAACAAACCATCCCACCTCCAAAATATCCCCCCGGGATAAACCAATCTTCTCAAGCACTAACCCAAACTATTCCATAAAGCCTACTAGAACAATTGTGCAAAAAAATGGAGAGGATGAACTCAGAAGTCTCTTCCCTAAAACAAGAACTTAAAACCATCAAAACTGGAAAGGAACCCATGCCTACTCAGGCGGTGTCATCCTCAACTTCAAGGGGAGAGTCAAGTTGTGCTCAAACAACTCATGAACAACTAAAGGTTGTGACTGTTTTAAGAAGTGGGGAATCAATTGAGAAACTTGAACAACTAATTCAGAACCCACCTGAATATTCAAACTTGGATGAAAATTCAAATGAACCACAAGATCAAACTGAGGAAACTGATAACAATGTGAAAGAAACAACTCTTCAACAAACAACCCCATAACCTGCACCATTTCCTCAACGCATGAGGGGGAAACTCAAGCCTAAAATGAATGAAACATTGAGGGAAATCTTTTCACAAGTCAAGTTGAACATACCCCTTCTCGATGCAATCCAAACCATACCTGCCTACTCAAAGTACCTTAAGGACTTGTGCACTTTTAAAAGAAAATTTTCACATAAAAACCAAGTCCTTTTGGCTGCTAATGTGAGTACCACCATTCAAGGGACCATTCCTCCTAAGTTGAAAGACCCAGGTTGCCCTTACATAAATTTTGAACTAGGAGAAAGCATATTTGTCAAGGTCTTGTGTGATCTAGGTGCTAGTGTCAATCTCATACCCTATGCCGTGTACTACCAGTTAGGCCTAGAAGAACTCCAACCCACATCTATCACACTTCAGCTTGCTGGTCGTAGCATTAGGGTTCCAAAGGGGATTTTAAAGGACGTTCTGGTAAAGGTTGAAAACTTCATCTACCCTGCTGACTTCATTGTCCTTGACAAACATACAAACTTAGGAAATAAGGAACAAACCCCAATCATCCTTGGTCGTCCTTTCCTTGAAACAATCAACTCTGTTATCCGAGTTCAAAATGGGAATATGACCATCACCTTTGGGAACATGAGTCTAGACTTGAACATCTATAATGCAAGCTCACAAATAGGGTATGATGAGGACATTCATGAAGTAAACATGATAGGAAGCATTGATAATGAATCCATAAAACATCAAGGAATATTTAATGAATGTTTAAGTCAGGATGAGATTGATTTCCTTTGTTCATATGAAGTAAGTTTATCTCCTTGGGTTGAATCATTTTCAAATTGCTCTTACGATGAAGTCTTAGGTCCAACAATCAGTGAAACCTTTCAAGAAACCACTTTCATAGAGACCACTCTAAATTCCTTCCCTAAATCTGATCAAGCCAATCTAGTAGCTGAAACTTCTACATGTGGGGAATCAATCCTATCTGAAACTCTAAAAAAATAAATTGAACTTGATCTAATGTCCCAATATTCTGTTGAAATTCCGAACCAACCTGATCTTGAATTGAAGGAACTTCCCGCTACACTCAAGTATGATTTATTAGGGGACAATCAAACACATCCTATTGTCATTTCTTCTTCTCTTGAAGCCAATCATGAAAGGATGCTTCTAGATTTCCTTAGGAAGCATAAGAAAGCCATTGGTTGGACCCTTTCTGATATTCCTGGGATTAGCCCACTTATCGGGACTCATATGATTGTTCTGGAATCTAATTCAAAGCCATGTCGTCAACCTCAACGGCGAATCAATCCTAATCTCATGGAGGTATTAAGGAAAGAACTTTTGAAATTATTAAAAGCTGGTATCATCTATCCCATAACTGAGAGTGAGTGGGTGATCCCAATTCAAGTGGTTCCAAAAAAGGATGGAATCACAGTGATAACCAATGAGGATGGAGAGATTATTCCAACAAGGGTGAGTAGTGGATGGAGGGTCTGAATTGACTATATGAAGTTAAACTCATTCACCAAGAAGGACCATTTCCCCTTACCATTCATTGACCAAGTCCTTGAGAGAGTGGCAGGTCATGCCTTCTACTGTTTCTTAGATGGGTACTCAGGGTATAATCAAATTGAGGTCTCCCTAGAGGATTAAGGTAAGACTACATTAACATGTCCATTTGGAACCTTTGGCTTCAAACGCATGCCCTTTGGTTTATGCAATGCTTCCGGAACCTTCCAGCGGTGCATAATGGGAATCTTCTTAGACATGGTAGGGGATTTTCTAGAGGTCTTCATGGATGACTTCTCTGTGTTTGGGGATACATTTGAGGGATGTCTATAGAATGTGGAGAGAGTCTTGTCAAGATGTGAAGAAAAGAATTTGGTCCTAAACTGGAAAAAATGTCATTTCATGGTTAAAGAGGGACTAGTTCTAGGCCATCTGGTCTCAGGTAGGGGGATTTAAGTTGATAAATCCAAGGTTGACATAATTCGTCACCTTCCATCACCCAAAATTGTCAAGTGAGGTCTTTCTTAGGACATGCTGGTTTCTATAGAAGATTCATCAAGGACTTTAGTTCAATCTCTCATCCCCTTTGTGCTCTCCTAGTAAAGGATGCTCCATTTGTTTGGACAGAAAGCTGTGAGGGTTCATTCTCAACCCTCAAATCCTCTCTCACCTCTCCTCCCATTATGAAATCTCCAATTTGGAACCTTCCTTTTGAACTTATGTGTGATACCAGTGACTTTTCCGTTGGATACGTGTTAGGACAACGCTGTGATAAAACTCCTTATGTCATTGCTTATGCAATCAAATCCTTAAATGATGCCCAAATAAACTACACCACTACTGAGAAAGAGTTGCTTGCTATTGTGTTTGCCTTAGAGAAGTTTAGGCCCTACCTCTTAGGATCCCCCATCACTGTGTTCACTGACCATTCTGCACTAAAATACCTCTTCCAAAAACAAGATGCTAAGGCTAGACTGGTTAGGTGGGTTCTTCTCTTATAAGAATTTGACCTCACAATCACGGATAAAAAGGGAGTTGAAAATGTTGTAGTTGATCACCTCTCTAGGATGAAATTCAAAGACAACTCAAATCACCTTTCTGTGTCTGATTCATTTCCTGATGAACACCTATACTCTGTGAGTGACTGCCCTTGGTATGCCGACATAACCAATTTCTTAGTTACAGGAGTCATTCCAAAATTCTTAGGGACTCAAGCTCGAAGGAAATTTCTTTCTGATGTTAGACACTATGTGTTTGATGATCCATACCTCTATAAGTTCAGCCCTGACCAAGTGATTAGGAGGTGTGTTCCAGAATCTGAACAAGAGTCCATCCTTAAATTTTGTCATAGTGAGGCATGTGGAGGTCACTTTTCCTCTAAGAAAACATCTGCTAAGAGTCTTCAGTGTGGTCTCTTCTGGCCAAACCTCTCAAGGGATTCCTACACATTTTGTCAAAGCTGTTCTAGGTGTCAACAAGTAGGGTCCATCACAAAAATGAATCAAATGCCACTCACTCCCATCTTAGTGGTTGAAATCTTTGACTGTTGGGGAATTGATTTCATGGGTACCTTCCCAAACTCTATGGGATATCTTTACATTCTCTTAGCTATAGATTATGTCTCTAAATGGGTTGAGGCCATTCCTACAAAATCCAATGATCATCAAACTGTGATTAGATTTCTCAAGGAAAACATATTCTCTAGATTTGGAATTTCTAGGGTTATCATTAGTGATCGTGGAACTCATTTTTGCAATCGTCCATTCTCATCACTCATGGAAAAATATGGAATTTCTCACAAAGTGTCCACTGCTTACCACCCACAAAACAATGGTCAAGCTGAGTTAGCCAATCATGAAATCAAACAAATTCTTGAGAAAACTGTCAATCCTTCTAGGAAAGATTAGTCCGAGAAACTCTTGGATGCTCTTTGGGCATATCATACAACATTCAAAACCATCCTAGGAATGTCACCATATAGGTTGGTTTATGGAAAAGCATGCCATTTACCTATTGAAATTGAGCATAAGGCCTTTTGGGAAATTAAAAAGATGGATTATGACCTCTCATTGGATGGAACAAAAAGGAAATTAGATCTCAATGAACTGGAGGAATTAAGGATGGAGGCTTATGAAAATTCAAGGATCAATAAATCTAGAGTTCAAGCCTACCAATCTAGGAATATCAAGGTCAAACATTTTGAACCAGGAAAACTTGTGCTCTTGTATAGTTCAAAACTTCATTTAAACCCGGGAAAGTTAAGGTCTAGATGGTCAGGACCTTTCATAGTGAATCATGTATACCCCCATGGGGAAGTAGAGATTCAAGATCCCACAAGTGGTTACATTTTCAAGGTAAATGGTCAAAGGTTAAAACCATTCATTGAATCATTCAATAAACAGGAAATAGAGGTTGATTTAACTGAGCCAACCTATGAACCAGGAAAAAATTGATAGATTTAGGGTCCATGTTGGGCTAACGACGTTAAATAAAGCGCTTCATGGGAGGCAACCCATGGTTTTCAAGTTTCCTATCATTTTATTGTTTTAATAAAATTTATATTTTAATTAATCATTTTTATATTTAAAAAAATAGACTGTTGACCTGTTCTTCTATTATGAGTATGGATGGGTATGAAAGGGGAGCACCATATTTATTCGTGTCACGTGGTGTTATCCTTGAGTAATTCCTTACCCAGAAAATTAAAAGAAGACAATGTATCATTAGTTTAATTTAAAAAAAACAGAAAAACAGGAAAAACCATAAAAATGATGATACTTGGAATTAAATAAGTCGTTGTGTTGTTTGTTTTGTCCGGTTTGTTCTTCTTTTGGTTTAGGTACTATTTTGGGTGATACATGTTCAATCAAGGAGGTGCCTACATCCCCCAAGAGATCAAAGGACTAATTTGGAGCAGTAAGAATTTCAACTTCAACCACCAGGTGATTTCATTCCATGATCCTCAGTTTCAATTTCCTTTTTGAACTTCCATTATCTGCCTCTAATCCTTCTAAATTTTTATTTCTTCAAACACTGGGGACAGTGTTGTTTTAAGTTGGGGGGGAGATAAAAAAAATGATTTTGTGTCAAAAAAATGAATGATTTGAAAAAAAATGTGTAAATGGAAGGAAAAATTCCTTTAACTTTGAACATGGTAATACACATTGCACACTTTGAAACTGAATATCAAATAATTTAGCATACCCTGATTCTTATTTTAATCCTTGTTTAATTTCATGAGCATAGATTTTTGGAAAGTGTGGTTGTCCAATGTGATATTTCATCATTTATATTTTCATCCAAATAAAAAAATCACAATGCACGTCCTTTGGATAGTGGGGTATTAGTTTAAGTTCATGGGGTCCCCTAAATAAATAGCATAGGTTTGGTGATCATTTTAGTTTAATATGAGTATTCAAAAAAACTTTAAAAAAAATAAAATTGTGCGTAGAGCAATGAAATGACCTAATGCGTGGCTTTTAGCACTTGGGGATCATGACTCCATAGTTTTCTGGCCCAGAGTTAGTAATTTTATCTCTATTTTTGGTAATTTGAATTTTTTTTTGACTGAGTTAACTCGAGATGATGCCCGAGTATGTGGGATTCACTTGGTTCCCTAAGGTCTTTGATCCTGGGATTCATCGGTAAAGTCTCGCTATAGGGGTTGACTCTTTTGAGTGCAACTTCAATTACCATGGAAAAATTGCAAAAAAAACAAAAACAAAAACAAACAAAAAACAAAAACAAAAAAAAACAAAAAAAATATTACAATAAAAAAATTGAATACTCATCTTAATATTGGAATGTCATTCCACCTAGCGCTTCCATCATTCCCCCCTTGAATAAAAATGAACCCTCATGTCTATTGTGATGCACAACACATCCTCATACTTAATTGATATTGGATGAAATATGGCAATGAATTTGAACAAAGGAATGGGATTGGGATTGGGATTTGCTTATGAAACTATCTTGTATTAAAATGTTTTGATGGGTTTCATGATTGTTTGGTATAAGGGTTTCTGGTGATCATTGTGTATTAAAATGTTTTTGGAAAAGAGAATTCGAATTTCATATTGTTGAGATATATTTTACTCGGGACTAGCAAAACTCAAGTTGGGGGGTGTGATTAGCCACTAAATGAGGATAATATTCATTATTAATATACATAATATTCATGTTATTTATTATTCATAAACACAATTTTAGTGCATTTTACACTTTGAACGTCATTTCACATTATGATTGTAATACCTTCTTAAAATGCACTATTATGTGGTGCATTTTTTAACATCATTTAAAGTACCCAATGATTCATCTGATTTTAAGGAATGTAGTTATCCATATTTTAATTTTATATTTTGGAAACTGTAGCTACACTTAAATATGAACATTTTTTATTTAGGGATCAATGGAGAATTCATGGAAGAAGATGGGGATATTTTGTGATGAAAGGAAACAATTCTGGAGAAGTCATATTGGATACCAGGTCACTGATGAGACTGTGGGGACCAACATACAGGCCCAATGAATCCCAAATTTCGTGGGATTCTAGAATAAATGTATAGTAACAAATAAATCTTCAGGATACAATGCTAATTCGGCCTCCATGGTGTCCATTTAGGCGTCCCAAGTTAGAGATAAAATTTTGGGGCAGATTCTGTGGCCCAGAAAAACAGCCCACCAATTAAACCATATATCGAAAACCATAACTCCTTTTGGGATGATATTTTACAGGATGTTAGGGGACATCTGAAGATTAATTTAATTATTTTATGGATCACCCAAATTCGGCCATCTAGAAGGTTTTTCATGCACCTCTGTTTGGTGGATGCAAGCTGGATGCCTTTTCGGGTCAAGGGTGGAAAGTCTTTTCTCCCTTACTTTCCACCCACCTATGGACTACCACAATTAATTGAGGAGACTTGGACTGTTTGAGGCTCTACCAAAGGTCTCAAAAATTTCTATTTAAGGCAGTGGTGTTGGAGGATTAAAGAATCTTTTGGTGCTTTGTTCAATTGTAATGTTATGCTGCAATTTTGTTGTCTCAAATTTGTCTTTCACATGTAAGTTGTTCAATTCACTTTAGTTTCTTAATAAAAGTTCTTCTTCTACTCTTATTCTGTTGTTCTTCATATCACTTTGATACCGTTGGATCAAGTTGTGAATTTATTCACACCAAACCTTGTTAAATTATTCACACAATGGTGGAGTGATCATTTTATTTTTGTTGTTCTCTTTACTTCTCTATTTCCTCCCTCATGAGTCTACTTTCCGCTTCCATTGAAACCATGGGATCAATGGAGGGCTAACCCACTTATGGGTTGATCCAAGGGAGTATCAAGGGTATGTATTGGATGTTATTTATCACCCCATTAATGTATAATCACTTCTTTAATTGAGATTTTTATTTGATGATTTTTAAACTCCATCGTCCTTGTTGAATTTAAGGCCACACGCTTCAAGTGCTAATACGAACCTTTACCTTGAAGTGCTCAAAACTTTGATACTTCAAGTGTATAGGTGATTAGTATTAAAGGGTTTAGGCATTAAACCAGTAAGTGATGATGTTTTTTTATCTCCTAAAATGAACCCATCTCAAATATAAGAAATTGAAATCATTAAAAAGGAAATACGTCCAATCCACCCCGAGCGATAACCTAGGATCAACTCATTCTTTTAAATTGAATTCATTTAAGTCTCTTAGAGTTCCTTTAAACCCATCTAAAATCAACCCAATTTGTCCACTTCATAGCCAAAAACAGTCCATAGAATGTACGTGTCTATAGGTTACTTCTTAGGTCTCTGAGGATTCGACAACCCAAACTAAACTACAAGGACCGTCCTACCTTCTTCTCTTGGGTAAATTTGAGCGAGAATCAATGTGGGAGATAGATTTAGGGGGTTTTAATTCATTAAGGGTAGAATATGAAGTTCAATTTTTTTAAAATTGGGTGAATTGCATGATTGTTTCACGATTTACCAAACAGTACGCTCTTTACTGTGAACACCAAGACACTCACATGGTTGACATGAATGGTTGGTAAAATCATGCATCGTTTGTGAAAAACAGCTCTACTAAAATGAAAACTCTACCTACACGTTTGACGCATGATTAACTAACCATGTGGCTAAACCGTGTAATATGTAAAAACCTTTAAAATTTTAAAACCTTTCAAAAATAAAAGACCTGATCATCTAGAACAGTAAAGAAAATAAATAAATAAATAAATAAAAATTAAGGGTTGTGGTTTGACAACATGAACCCAGAGGAGATGGGGGGATGGAGAGAACACATCTTGGATAGCAATCATGATGAATAAGACCCTGGCTTCAAAAAAAATTGAAGTGTCATCCGCTTCCTCAAGGTTGGGCTTTGTGATTTCTTATTCTTCATTCTATATGGAATTTTATGCGTGAATTTATAAACTATATGCTTATCCTTTTTCAATGGAAAAGTTATTAAATCTATTTCCTTTCCAAAACCTTTGTTCATCATGTTCTTCATGTCTATTCTTCATTTTTGAATAATATTCTTAATATTGTTTACAAAACTTGTACCTAGTTGATGGTGGAATCATCAACTTAGCTCATTTATTGTGATGATGGTGATCAATGGAGAAACCAATATCAGCATGGGATTGGAATTTGTTTGGTATATCTCTCTCACTATATCTGTTGTTCCATTCTCTCCCCCCTCTCTCTGTCTATCTATCTCTCTCCTCCCTCCCACACTATCTTATCCTCAAGCATAATGGGTGGCTTAGCGATGAAAACATGGGAAATAAAGGTAGATATAATAGCAGGTCAACATAGGAAAGGGATTGACGTGAGAGGTGGCCAATGACAGATGCTGCGACATGAGGGATATTAGGTAACGACGACATGGAAAGGTCATACGTGATAGGTTTTGGCGTGAGCATGGAGGTCAAGGCATGATCCCGACAGCAACAGAGGAGGGTTGGTCATGAATGGAGGCCAATGATGGTGACTATGGGGGTTGGTCACATATGTGGAAAATGGATTTGAGATGGCGGGAAAGAGGGTGGGGGCTCTAGGGTTTCACCCTTGTCTTATTCAATTGAAAAAATAATAAAAGGGGGGTTACGAGGGGGATGGGGTGTGAGACCCCCCGACCCTCTTCATTAATTTTATAAAGAATTTATAATTATGATGTTGATTATGATAATAATAATAATAAAAATTATTATTTCAGATATAACTCCTTATAATGATGTCAAATTGATGATCTGTCTACGATGTCGTGATCTTGACTTTGTGATAAATGATTCAAGACTAGTATATGATATATAATTCTGACTCATGGCACAAGCCTCGACTCCCATCATGTAACACTCCTCGTCCATGTTATGATGAATTTTTTTTATATGGTTCACATTTTCAATAAATAAATAGTACATCTTGAGTATTTTTCTACGTAGATCGCAATGGTGTAGTTCATTCAGCTAAATGAGGTCATTTGTGAAGTGAGATAGGTAGATTTAAAATTTAGCTTTGTAGGATTGATGACGAGGCACAAGTATGATGATTAGAGTGTTCTCGTCCTAAAAGTAGGGTCGATATCCCCCCGTTCACCTAGGGTGTGAGATCCTTTATTTGCAGGTTAATATACAAATAAGGTCGGTATTCCCCTCACTCACCTGGGGTGCGGGACCCTCTATCTCATCCTATAGGTAGGGTTAGTATTCTCCCTATTTTCCCAAGGCATAAGATCCTCTATTTGCGGGTTGTTTTATGGGTAGGGTTAATATTATTCAACATACTTAGGGCATAAGATCCTCTATCTATAGAGTTGATACCCCCCATCTAAGAGATCAGTCAGGGCCCGAGATCTACTACTAGGGTCAATACTTCCTCGACTGAGGTGTCTTATAATAAGGCACATGTCCCCCACAATGATTTCAGTGAGGTTACATGGTTTTCTCATACCCGAGTGGTTATGATAGCAGGGATTGGTACCTCTCTTGTAACATCCTGGATTCAGGTGCCACACAACAGGCGCCCCGAACCCAGTTGGTCACATAACCTCAAGCACATTTCTCCAAACGTCAGAGGCTGCCGACTAGCAGCGAGGGCATAGGACTGATAGTGGGGAAACTATTCCCTTATTTGTCAAAGTGTAGTGCAGTGGAAATAAATATAAACATACAAAAGCAAAAACAGTAAACAATATAAACCTGAAATGGACAACGGAACTGAAGTAAAAGATAACCAACAATCATATCTATGATGATGCAACATGTATCTAATCTAATAAAGCATTCAAAATAGGATACACTACAATCTAATACAATGCAGTACAAGGTATAATGTACAACAAAACAAAACCAAAGCAGTGCAATAGGAACTCAGCAGCATCTCAAGCCTAATCTCGGTCCCATGCTCTCATACTCCTCTGCAACAATCATGTACCTATGTATGGACCATTTCCCTTATCGACACCTACAATAATATAATCTGTTTGGGCCCAAGACATGACCCAAATAGGGTGTGAGAAATAAATCCCAATAGGCAACCACCAAAGGCTCGTTCCCAACTGTCAGTGAAAATGTACAACAATAGTGTGCAATAATGAAATGTAGTAAACTAGTAAGTACTCAAAAGTAACCATTCCTACTAGTTACATTTCCATTTTAATAATTATTTAACAATTCAATATAATTGAATTCTGAGTTTTATGAGACTTAGCCTCGACCGACAATCTCTTATACCAGTGCCATAGTAGAAACCACAACAGGCTCTCCTCAAAGTAAACATTGTCCTTAGACATGCAAGTCCTTACCCTCAGGCAAGCTGAAATGAAACCCTTAGGTGACTACCCTCAGTCATAACAAATATTGCCCTCAGGTATACGAGATATCACCCTCAGGCATGGAAGCTACTGCCCACGGGCATAAGAAATGTTGCCCTCTGGTTAAACAAAACATTGCCCTAAGGCTAGACAAAACACCGCCCTGAGGCATTCCATAGGAAAAGAAAGTAACTGGGATAATCCCAAAGCATAAGCAAGCAATTTATATATTTTTCCTCTCAAGAAAACTCAAAACATGTTATAATCATGGCATACCCACGGTTATCCTGTCCAAATGGCTAAATAAGGGAAACACACCCTCGGGGTGACCCTAGATCAAAGCAACGATCTCAAACAGCAGTTTATACTTATTCAATAGATTACCTATGCAATTCTAGGCATCTCAACAGTCAAATTCTCAGCCATACGACACCCTAAACATGGGCGTGTGGCATAAAGGTACACAAAATCAACTCGACAGTTGGAATTAAACACAAGACCACCTACCTCGATCTCCTCTGATCGATATACGTGAAAGGAACCTCCCGAAATGACCAAGAATGATGTAGATCTGAGATTAACGGTTACCTATTCAAACCTAAATAACTTCCCTTAGGAAAAGAATTGGAAGGAGATACTCAAGGAGAGGGAAGACCTTACCTACGCGGTTCAAATGAAATTGACGGCAGAAGAATCGGAGTCTCGGTGAGCGATTGGGAGCTCCTCCAAGTCTTGGCCTCCTCTCTCGCAGCTCATGGTGAGTTCTCTACCTCCTTTTCCAAATGAGGAGGCTACTGCCTATTTGTAATGAAAAAACATAACTACACAACATGTATTCTCAAGTACACAACATGTACTTTCCTTTTAAACTATTCCTCTGGAAGCTAATTTCCACTGCCTCACTGTTCATCTGCTGACTTGATTACATGGTGTGTATTACTAAGTACATGGTGTGTACTATCATTCCTCTGGTGGCTACTTCTACCACCTTACTGTTCACTTGTCGACTGATCACACGACGTGTATTACTAAGTACACGACGTGTAGTTAGTTTTTATACCCTTAATCGTCGACAAGCCTACACGTCCTGTATTCTCATCCCACACAGCCAAAGTACACGGCGTGTACCCATAAATTTGATATTTTTTCCACATTTCCCTTGTTTTCTCAAAAACACTTAAGGAAAAAGGAAAATAAGAAACGCGTACCTCAAGAATAAGAACCGGGTTCTTACAAACTTCCCCCCTTAAAGCAATTCATCCTCGAATTTCCCTTCCAAGGGTAGTGAAGATAAAGCTAAGAACAATTCTGGCCACTGAGCACGTACGTCAGTCTCCCGCTCCCAGGTTTCATCCTATACTCGGCCATGCTGCCATAGCACCCGTACGAGAGGAACTGACCGGCCTCAGAGAACCTTCATGCTCTTATAAACAATACAAATCAGATGCTCCTCAAAGGATGCATCAAACTGAAGTTCAAACTCCTCGGGCTGAAAAACGTGAGACAAGTCTGAGTGATAACGGAACAGATGAGATACGTGGAAGACATCATGCATGGCCTGGTACCTTTGTGGTAACTGCAACCGATAGGCAACCAACCCGACTCTCTCTAGAATCTCAAATGGACCTACATAACTCGGTGAAAGTTTACCCTATCTCCTGATCCGCCTGTGTCCCAACCTCGGTGAAACACGCAAGAAACCCTAATTCCTGACCACAAACTCCAAGGGTTGTCTGCGGCAATCAGCATAAGATTTCTGACAAGACTGTGCAATAGTCATTTTCTTCTGAATCAACTAGACCCACTCTGAAGTCTCTTGCATGAGATGTGGTCCCAGTAAAGCTGTCTCACCTGCCTCCAACCAGCACAAGGGTGAACGAAATGGCCTACCATATAAATCCTCATAAGGTGTCATCTTAATAGTTGACTGAAAACTATTATTGTAGACAAACTCGTCTAGGGGTATGCGCTTCTCCCAAGAGCCTCCAAAGTCTAGGACGCATACACACAACATGTCCTCTAGCACCTGTATTGTATGCTCTGACTGGTAATCGGTCTAAGGGTGGTAAGTTGTGATCAGAAGCACCTGTGTACCCAGTGCCCTCTGAAAACTCTGCCAGAAATGAGACATAAAACGGGCGTCCCTATCTGAAATGATAGAACGAGGGACCCCATGAAGACGTACTACCTCTCAGATATTTAACTTCTCAAGCTCGTCAACACCGAAGGTCTCCTTAATCAGCAAAAAGTGAGCTAGCTTTGTAAGTCTATCCACAACAACCCATACGACATCATTGCCTCGAGGTGACCTTGGCAACCCGGTCACGAAGTCCATCGCGACATCATCCCATTTCCACTCTAGAATGGGTAACTATTATAAAATTCCAGCTGACCTCTGATGTTCTGCCTTCACCTGCTGACAGGTGGAACATCTCATAACAAAACCAGCTACCTCTCTTTTCATACCCGGCCACCAGTACTGACGTCTCAAGTCACGGTACATTTTGGTAACTCCAGGATGCACTGCCCAAGCTGAAGCATGAAATTCCCATATCAACTCCTCGCGTATATCCTCTGAAACCCACACTTGTCCATGGATACGCAGTACCTCATCATCACCTATCATCTAACCAGGAGGAGGGTCCTCACTTGCCACTGACTCCCATAGAACCAGGCCTTCTAAATCTGATATTTGTATCATCCTCGCTCTTTCCAGGAGGGTATAAGTCACAGTTAAGGATGAAAGATAGGTTTGCCCCTAACTATCGTGCACCTCCAAATGCATCTCATAGAACAAAGCCATAAGCTGCCACTCACCACTGGCCTCCTGCACTGCCTGTATCTAAGTCTTCCTACTCAGTGCATCAGCTACTGTGTTACCCTTACCAGGTGTATAGGCAAGCTCAAAGTCGAAGGACTGAAGGTATTCAACCCACCTTCTTTGTCTCAAATTCAATTCACGCTGGGTAAAGATGTATTTAAGACTTTTTTGGTCCGTAAACACCACAAAATGCTCTCCCAAGAGATAATGTCTCCAACATCATAATGCATGAAAAACTGCAGCCAACTCGAGATCATGCGTTGGGTAATTCTTCTCATGTGGCCTCAATTGTCGAGACTCATACGCAACTACTCGATCGCCCTGCATCAATACTGCTCCCAGCCCAATACCTGACGCATGATAGTAAATTGTATAGATCTCCCCTTTCTCTGGAAGTATCAGGAATGGTGTTGATGTCAACCTTCCCTTCAGCTCCTGAAAGGCTGTCTCACAAGCTTCTGATCAAACGAACTTCATACCCTTCTTAGTCAAACTCATCAATGGTGCTGCTAAGCAGGAGAAGTATTGTATAAAGAACCTGTAGTAACCAACCAGCCCCTAGAAACTTCGTATTTCAAACACGTTCTTAGGATACTCCCAGAAAACTACTGCTCTCACTTTCTCTGGGTCTACTACAACTCCTGCCTATGAGATAATATGACCCAGGAAGTGAATCTGGTTCATCCAAAAGTGGCACTTTGAGAGCTTAGCATACAACCGATGCTCTCTCAGTGTACTCAGTATGATCTCAAGATGTGTGGCATGGTCGTGTAGAGTGTGAGAGTACACCAAGATATCATCCACGAAGACCACCACAAAAGAATCCAAGTATGGATGAAACACTCTATTCATTAGAGCCATGAAAACTGCTGGAGCGTTTGAGTCCGAACGGCATGACCAAGTACTCATATAGACCATATCTGCTCTGAAAGGCTGTAAGCGGTATGTCTGATGGTCTAATGTGCAACTGATGATATCTGGATCTCAAGTTAATCTTCAATAACACTCGTGCTCCTCGAAGTTGATCAAAAAGATCATCAATCCTCGGTAAGGGATATCGGTTCTTAACCGTTAACTGGTTCAGCTTCCAATAATCCACGCAGAGTCTGAGGGTATTGTCTGCCTTCTTCGCAAACAGGACAAGCAAACCCCAATGAGAAGTACTGGGTCGGATGAAACCCTTGGCTTGTAACTCCTCTAACCGCCTCTTGAGCTCTTTCAATTTTGGTGTAACCATCCTATAAGGAGGAATGGACACTGGTGTCGCTCCTAGCACAAGATCAATAGAGAAATCCACCTCTCGCTCTGGATGTAGACCTGAAAAGTCATTTGGGAAGACATCCCTGAAACAATTTACCACTGGTGAGAAATCCTTATGACAAGTTCCTTGGTCATCTAGATATAAACTCGCAATCTGGGTTTCCACTCCACCTCACCCACGATGCTCGGGTCCATCTCGGCTCGCCTGGACATCCCATTCACCCTTGTATAGAAACTCTTCGCCCTTTAGTGATGTGAAACTCACCCTATGATGATAGCAATCTACAAAGGCTCAAAAGGGTACCAACCAGTCCATCCTGAGAATGACATCATAGCCCGTCATCTCTAAGACATAAAGGTCGCATAGAAAGTGACACCCAACAACCTCTAGGGGCACTCCTTGCACTGACACACACCTGTTGTTCTAATTCCCAACGGAGTGTCTAGCGTCATGATATTAGAAGAAGTAGAAACACAGAGCCCAAGTATCTCCACAATGGGCACTGATATAAAACTATGTGTAGCACTAGTATCGAAAAGTACAGAAGATAAAACATAAGCAACTAGAATAGTACCTCTAACAGTGGAAGGTCCGGGATCCTGCTCCTGTTGGGTCTGTTTCACTGCATATGTCTGCCCAGTGTCGCGACCCTGTGACACAACCTGGATACCCTGAGCTGACCTGCCCTGCTGTCTCTGAGATCCTGGTGCCTGGCTACCACGGCCACGACTACCACCTCGGCCCGAATGTCCTGACGTATTCCAATTCCCTAACTGGTAAGAAGCTGTTGGTCCTGCTCCTGCACGCGGAGTCTGCACATAACCCCTCTCACTAGTCACTAGTGGAAACGCCCTGCAAAAACACTAAAGATGACTCATCCTGCCACAAGCTCGGCACTCCACTGGGTCACGTGGACACTGAGGCCTCTTGCGCCCCTCTTTACTACACTGGTAGCACATTACCTGGCCACCTGAAGAATTCTTATGGATAGTACTGCCACCGTGAGAGAAATCCATTTGCCTCTTCCTCTTTTTGGTAGAAATAGTACCAGAGACTAGTGTCGAACTGCCTTGGTCTGCACCACAAGCTTCCTGCAGGTTCCGCTCAGTAATCAACGCCTGGTTCACAATAGCACGCATTGTAGGCAACCTTAAAACATTCATCAGCGCTCAGATGTCATATCGAAGACCATCCTCAAAGCGTTTAGCCCTCAACGTCTCATCACCCACCAGAACAGGTGCAAAACATTGTAGCTTGGTGAAGCGGGCAGAATAGTCTATCACTGACATGGCGACATACTGCAGATTCATGAACTCTCAAGATCGACCTTCCCTTAGCGTCTCTAGAAAGAAAAATTCATAGAATACTACCTAAATATCTTCCCACACCATGTCTTGGTGATGCTCAGTCTGGGTGCTAACATCCCACCATCTCTTGGCGGAATCACGCAGCATGTAAGTAGTGAGTTTGACCCTCCTCCCAGGAGGCGTCTCCGGATGCTTGAAGATCATCTACATAGAATCCAGCCAAGACTTTGTAGCATGTGGTCCTTCATCCCCTAAAAACGTAGGTAGATACTGCTACTAGAATATACGTGTCAGCTCTGCCATAAATGTGGAAACCAGCGGTGCTCCCTGAAAGGTCTGTATGAACCGCATGAAGCCTTCACAGAACTGCGCATCTGCGCCTGCGTTCAGTATAATGGTTGGTGTCGCATCTGGCACTGATGGAGGATCCATCAGTAGTTCATGACCTACCATCTCTGGAGTAAAATTGTCGCCACTCTCTTGGCAAACAACTCGTGGTCGTCTCAGCGGCATGAATCTACAAGTTCAAACACACATCTTAGATTAAGATCATCAAGGACTAAGAACTGGAAACGTAAGAAGGGAACAAGAGAAAAAAACATTAAAGTTTCACAAAACAAAACTACACGACGTGTATAATAACTACACGACGTATTTCCTTAAGTCTTTCACATGAGCGTGTACTTCTGCCATAACCGGTCGTGTAACACCCCAAACACACGACATGTTTTTCCAAACACACAGAGTGTGCTTGAATTCTCTCCCCCTTTCCTGAGTCTTTTCTACATGGCTAAGCCACACGGCTCCCCTTAGAACAAGGTTACACGACATGTTACACCCGCACAGGGTGTGTACACTACCTGGTTTCCCCAGCCACACGGCCAAGTCCACACAGTCTCTCACTGGTCAAGAATACACGGCATGTCCCACAGGTACACAGCGTGTACTAGACGAGCTTTATCGACCCGTGTTGTTCGAGACACGACCGGATACATGGATCACACTACACGGCATGTTTCAAAAAGACACAACGTGTACTTGAAAAGATAACACTGACCCGTGTTGTTAGCTACACGACTGAATCCCAATATTACACTACACGACATGTTCATAATTGACACGGCGTGTATAAGCTAAGATTTCTCTTTCTGTGTTGTTAGTCACACGGGCGGACACAAGGTCAACACGACACGACGTGTATAACCGGTACATGGCGTATTCTCAGTAAAATCTGGAAGACCTGTGTTCCCTCCCACACGGTGGGTCACACATACTTATACTACACGACATGTACATATAAGTACATGGCGTGTGCTTAGAAATTTTTCATTTCTTCCCGAACAGAAGAGTACATGGTGTGTGTTCATAGAACCACACGCCGTGTTGTTTGGGTTTCCAGACAGTAAACCTCAGAAACTACTCTGAATCCCCTTTTTCTTTAATTTCAAGCGTCGGTATGCCAAATTCCAATTCGTGAGGGCCTATACTCATCACGAACCAAAGTTTAGCATTCATAAACTCAACTGTAACTTGTACCAATACCCTATCAATAGTAGGCGTATCTATCAAGGTACCTATCACAATAGCATGGATTTTCTAGCACAACATCTATCACAATAACATGTAATTTCTAATGCACCTACATGACATGGAAACTATGCATGACATGTGATTCTAACATGTGACTAAATGATGCATGAGATGGAATACCCTCATCTCATCGGGTTGCAACTAAATATAACCCAAGTATAAAAATATAAACAACACACCACAAGTGCGTCACCCAACGGTGAAAATCAAATCAACTGTAAAATTGCAAAACCAGAAAAATTGCAATTAAACGAGGTAGATTGTCTTTTCCCTGTACATGGGTTAGCAACTCCCGGACACAACTTATTACCAACTACCAATTACGTTATATCCCTAGCTATATGCTCCAAATAGTAAGTCAAAAAAAACCCTTTGATACCACTTTGTAACGTCCCAGATCTGGGTGCCACACAACGGGTGCCTCGAACCCAGTTGGTCACATGACCTCAAGCACATTTCCCTAAATGTTAGAGGCTTCCGACTAGAAGAGAGGTCCTAGGACTGATAGTGGAGAAAATATGCCCTCATTTGTCAAAGTGTAGTGTAATGAAAATAAATATAAACATACAAAAACGAAAATAGTAAACAATATAAACCTGAAATGGACAACAAAACTGAAGTAAAAGATAACCAACAGTCATATATATGATGATGCAACGTGTCTCTAATCTAAAAAATCATCCAAAACAGGATACACTACAATCTAATATAATACAGCATAAGGTGCAAAGTACAACAAAACAAAACCAAAGTAGTACAACAGGAAATCAGCAGCATCGCAAGCCTAAGATCGGTTTCATGCTCTCCTACTCCTCTGCAACAATAATGAACCTGTGTAAGGACCCTTGCCCTTATCGACACCTATAGTAATATAATCTGTTTGGGCCCGAGACATGACCCAAATAGGGTGTGAGAAATAAATCCCAATAGGCAACCACCAGAGGCCTGTGCCCAACTATCAGTGAAAATGTGCAACCGCAGTGTGCAATAATGAAATGCAGTAAACTAATAAGTACTCAAAAGTAAACATTCCTACTAGTTACATTGTCATTTTAATAATTATTTAACAATTCAATATAATTGAATTCTGAGTTTTCCGAGACTCGGCCTCGACCGACAATCTCATATATCAGTGCCACAATAGAAACCACAACAAGCTCTCCTCAAAGTAAACATTGTCCTCAGACATGCAAGTCCTTACCCTCAGGCAAGCTGAAACAAAACCCTCAGGTGATTGCCCTCAGGCATAACAAATATTTCCCTCAGGTATACGAGATATCACCCTCAGGCACAGAAGCTACTTCCCACAGGCATAAGAAATGTTTCCCTCAGGTTAAACAAAACATTGCCCTAAGGCTAGACAAAACACTGCCCTCAGGCATTCCATAGGAAAAGTAAGTAACCGGGCCAAGCCCAAAGCATAAGCAAGTAATTTATATATGCTTCCTCTCAAGAAAACTCAAAACATGCTATAATCACAACATACCCACAGGTATCCTAGCCAAACGGCTAAACAAGGGAAACACACCCTCGGGGTGGCCTTAGATCAAAGCAACAATCTCAAACAACTATTTATACTTATTCAATATATTATCTATGCAATTCTAGGCATCTCAACAGTCAAAGTCTCAGCCATATGACACCCCGAACATGGGCGCGTGACACAACGGTACACAAAATCAACTTGACAGTTGGAATTAAACAAGACCACCTACCTCGATCTCCTCTGATCGATATATGTGAAAGGCGTCTCCCGAAACGACCAAGAATGATGTAGATCTGAGATGAGCGATTACCCATTCAAACCTAAATAAATTCACTTAGGGAAAGAATTGGAAGGAGAGGGAAGACCTTACCCGCGCGGTTCAAACGAGATCGATGGCGGAAGAATCGGAGTCTCGGTGAGCGATCGGAAGCTCCTCCAAGTCTCGACCTCCTCTCATGTAGCTCCTAGTGAGTCCTCTGCCTCCTCTGCCGAATGAGGAGGCTACTGCCTATTTTTAACGAAAAAACATAACTGCACGATGTGTACTCTCAAGTACACGGCGTGTACTTTCCTTTTAAACTGTTCCTCTGGCGGCTACTTTCCACCGCCTCACTGTTCATCTGCCGACTTGATTACATGACGTGTACTATCATTCCTCTGGTGGCTACTTCCACCGCCTTACTGTTCACCCGTCGGTTGATCACACGATGTGTATTACTAAGCACACGACGTGTAGTTAGTTTTTACACCCTTAATCGCCGACAAGCCTACACGCCCTGTATTCTCATCTCACACAGCCAAAGTACATGACGTGGGTACAAAAGTACACGACGTGTACCCATAAATTTGGGATTTCCCCACATTTCTCTTGTTTTCTCAAAAACACTTAAGGAAAAAGGAAAAGAAGAAACTCGTACCTCGAGAATAAGAATCGGGTTCTTACATCTCTGACCAAGATATATTATCGGGACAGGCATGGGGTTCCCTACAGGTTTCTAAAACGACGACACAAATATAATGGGTGATATGGTGCGGTATTTCCTCGACCGACATGCTTACCTCAACAAAGAGCGGGCACCCCTTTTGTGGTTCCTGGTGGCACTTTGGGAAGTTGAAGAGGTGGAGCATGTCAGATACTTCGAGACTTGTGACTCCTCATACACCTCCTTGGTTGTCTTCAAGATGCGGTGTGTGACTGGCTATTGACTTTAGACCATGTGACTCTTTTGGTACTCCGAACATTCCTAGTTGCTCATGAAATTCGAACCCTCGCAAAGTTAGAGTTTAGTTGTTTAAGTCCTCTCTGTGTTCCTGAGAGTTATGGTTGTAAAGCATATCTAGATTATTTTCCCATGTTTTCCTCCCGGTTACTCTCATGCACTAGGAACTTTGAGCTGACCTAATGTTCTGTGTTTTATTTATTGTATTTGGGGCATCATACTGGGTATATTTATACTCACCATTCCACAGGCTTTGTTCCCATACATGTTGTGTTTGTGCAGACGATGCATAGGTTCGAAGATGGTCATGGTGGATGTGAAACTGGTGTGGCTTGTTCAGAGCTGATGCATGATGATGCTTAGCGATGCATGATGGAGTTTGGTAGATCTTGATTGTGGCAATGATCACTGCGGTTAAAGATCAATCCAAGAGTACTCACAACGACGAGTTTTCCTGTGTCCTGTATCCGTTGGATTCAAAGGCATGTTGGTTGAACAATTCTTTTGTATTTTCCTGTGTGGTGATGTATTTATACATGATGTCTCGTGCATGTGTCATATACAACTTGATATATACACATCGTGTTGGTGTTTGTTTTATGTATTGAAGATATGTAATTTTTGTCGATTGATATGAGCTAAGACCTCCCATATTGTGAGATATGTTTACTCGATGTTAGTCACGAGCTACATACCTGTTTGAGGCAGCCTTGAAGTGACACTCTCGGCTCACTACCTGCCACGGTGAGCCCCTAGTGCATCAGGTTGTGTCAAATCTATTATAACAAATTATTGATAATTTTGCCCTCATAGGAGTATGCTAGTGGTTTGGTCGCTCTTTCAGTCTCTTGAGGTCGAGAGTTCAATTCATGCTCGTTGCCCTATCAAATCGTAATTACGCACTCGTGACTTAATTCTCAATCATGTTGGGATTCACAGTTTAGAGACATTTTTATCCAATTCAACCGCACGATGAAGGATGAGACTCAATGTTCTTCCCAACTTGTTGGGTGCTGGCTTATGTCTAAAAGTTTAAACATGTCATGGAGAGGGTGAGGTTTACATTGAAAAAAACAACAACATTAAATTTGTTTTTTAGATATATTTACCATGATATCCAAAAGTTTTACTTGTTTCGGCTCAGAAGGATATATCTGTGTAAATAGATTTTAAAAAACGAATTCATGGATAAGTATAAACTATTTTTAATACATTAATAAATAATAATAATTTTTATTTTTTTATAAATAACACCTTCATCATTACTCATGTTTTTGTAGTGTCATGAATTACAATTCATATTCATTGGGATATCAATCTTAATTCTTACATGCAAAGGAATACATTTCCAATTCACTGATCGGCATAATCCAATCAAAAGGTATTTAATGCGCTTTTGGGTATCACACTTCGCGGACCCGCGTTAGTACGGTGGACTAGATTCAAAAGCGCCATTGATCCCTCCCGCTTCCTTTTTCTGTTTTCCCCTCGATTTTGTCGTTCTCCACCATCCCATCAACTTCACTGCATCATATACTACCCACCCGCCCTAATTTCTCTGAGAAGCCATAGGCCGGCCGGTTGGAGTTGCTAGAGAAAGAGCTTCCCCGCTGCCACTTTGACCTGTACATAATCGGGCCTATCGGTTCGGTTCAGTACGTTCTGTCTCTATTGATTTTCTGCGTTGAATACTTTCACAGCGCGAAGCGGAGTGGCTGAGTCATGCCTCAAATTTGTCAGTTTATGTTTGATAATGTTTTTCTTGGGTGCGCCAGAGTCACCGCCATCTCTAGTTTAAATGGATCTACTGAAGCAAAGAAGTAGAGTTTATGTATAAACCTTCTGTATTGATGTAAAAGGAAACCGCAGTGCCATTTTATTAGATATTTTAAGAGTCTTTTCCAAAACATACAACCGTGTTGAAACAATTTTAAAATAGATCTGATTGTCCTAATTCTTGGCAGACCATTTAAGGACTGTGCGTCTGCTGTAAATATGGACAGAAACCGAACGTCGACTTTAGGTGGGCATTTGACAAGTGAAATGATGCCCATAAAGGATCTACAGACATTTGAGGACCATCAATATGATGATGTAATTTCTAGGGCAGCTTAAACAAAATTGGATTATTTTGGCAATCAAATGGCTGTTGTTTTTTACAATTCTTCTATTTTAACATGAAAGCACCATATCCAAATCCGTGAGCCATGCAGCAGGGTTAAAGCTTCCATGGTATGTTTTTTTTTTGTTATTGTTAATGACTACACTTCCTAATAAATGTAGTTTTTTTTACAGGGTATAATATTTTTTAAAGTGGTTTAAATGGTTATCTTCGTTCTTATTTTTATTTGGCTTTGTGCTCTAAATGTGGACAAACAACTGCATATGAGAATTAAGTGGGTGGATAATCAATGAAGAAAGGTCCATAAAACACCTGCATCAATTAAAGGGCGATTGTTGCTATTAGAATATTCATTGTGCGATGGAAGTGTTAAAAAAGGACTGCATGATTCTTAAAATCAGATTGTAGATTGTTTATGTTGTGCTTAAGATTATTTTATTTGTGTTTATGTTATTTATTTTTTACCTTAGAAGTGTGAGTGATTTCAGTAATTCCATTGTAATATCAGGGTAGCATGCTTAAATCCATGAATGTTCTTTTATGAGTCATGTATTCAAAAATCCTTGTGATTTTTTTTTGGCATTATATGGCTGTTGAAGCGGTCCAATTTGATTTTGTTTTCCTAATTCCTGGGAGTAGATTGTGTACCTGCTGTAAATATGGACATGAATAACATGCAGCCTTTACCGGGCATGTGATTAGTGAAGTGATGCTCATCAAGGGTCAATGTTCATTAATTGTTGTTTAATTAATTTTTTTTAGTTGTCCTCAGACAAAGTTTCAAGATTGCATCAGATTAAAATTGTTCACAATTTGGTCAATTAGCATCATGACTTGTTTTTTCATGAAAAATTGCACTAATATTAATTCATGTGGTTAGCAGGTAATCATGGTGGCGAAAAGATGGATCCATCAATGATTGAGTAGCCTAGCCTTGCTGGACATCGTTAGATAAATTTTCTTTTGTCAAATTCTTGATGAAGTGGTTTATAATTGGAGTAAATGACCCTTTCTACGAGTCTGAGTTTGATAAAGAACCCCAGTGTTTTCTTCTTGAAGGTCCAAATGCCCTTTTCATCTTTATGTCACTTGAAGAATGGGTTGGCGAATAAAAATACTGTGGCTGTGCCTTCTGAATGGCTCAATCAATTTTTAACAACTCTGACAACAATTTACTTGAGCATTAAATATCTTCTCGAAGACGGGAAGTTATTTTTTGTTTGAGGTTTGGACTTTGTTAGATAGTAACTTTTTCAAAATATTCTCTTGTTTGTTCATTCATTATTCTTTATTTTTTTGATCTTCCATAATAGTCTTGTTTATGGGTTGGCGAATAAAAATACTATAGAACCCCAGTGTTTTCTACGAGTCTGAGTTTGATAAAGAACCCCAGTGTTTTCTTCTTGAAGGTCCAAATGCCCTTTTCATCTTTATGTCACTTGAAGAATGGGTTGGCGAATAAAAATACTGTGGCTGTGCCTTCTGAATGGCTCAATCAATTTTTAACAACTTTGACAACAATTTACTTGAGCATTAAATATCTTCTCGAAGACGGGAAGTTATTTTTTGTTTGAGGTTTGGACTTTGTTAGATAGTAACTTTTTCAAAATATTCTCTTGTTTGTTCATTCATTATTCTTTATTTTTTTGATCTTCCATAATAGTCTTGTTTTGTTACGTGCTCCAATTTGTTATCATTTCTTAACGAACTAGTGTATTTATATTTCGTCTTGATTGGTTAAATAATATATTTGGTTACTGTTCAAATTCTATTGCCTGTGTTCTTTTATCATCCCCACTTGATATGAGAGTGTAAAGGCTTGTCGCCACTTCTTGAAGTCTCGCCGTCACTATCTTTCGAAGACCCACTGCCATGGCTGTGTCAAACTGCAGTGAACAGGGAAGGGCTCTATGAAGATTAACGATTAGTATAAATAGAATTATATTTATATTTATAATTAATTAATAAACTAAAAGTAATATTAGAATAATATGAAATGTTAATAAAATAAAATTCTAAAAAAAATGAAAATAAATAACTAATGTTCATATAATACTAACTAAAAACTATAAAAACAAATAAAATATTTAAAATACTACAAAAAGAACCTAAAAGCACAAGAATGGTTAAAACTAAACGAAAATAAAAAAAATGTTAGTAACATCCATGTACATCAAATCCCCCACACTTAAACTTTTGCACTCCTGGGCAAAACAATCAGAAAGAAAACACAAGTGACAGGAGACAGATCAAAACATCAAAATTACAAGTTCAAAATTTGTCAATCTCTTTTCTCATAATATATCATGCTTCATTTAAAACTTCAGTTTCAAATAATTTTTCTTTCACTTGCATTTTTTTTTCAAAACAAGTACGTGCACTCATTCATCATGTGACCTACCTCACCATCACTCTCATCTCTCAAAAACATTTGATCAAAATTTTTCTCAGTTCTCATACACATGCAGGCTTACCATAGACTTGCCATGAATTTCACATCTCCACTAGTGGAAATCAAAAGAATGCACCAATATCAAGGACTTTACATGAGGTTCAAATGTTTCTGAAGCTGTGGGATGGTGGGTAAAAAAAATTGACATTTTTTTTTGGTAAAAAGGAGGGTTGAATCTTGAAATAAATGCATGATAAGTCAATCCAAATGTCTCCCTCAAACTCTCGCTCCCCCACACTTAAAACATTGCTTGTCCCCAAGCATACGATAAGCCAATGTTTCACTTTTTTTTTTAAAGACACAACTCACTCACATAATATGGTCAGAAAAAACTGGTGAGTATCAACTCAAAAACCCCATGGAATAGGTGTCAGACAATAATCCCAAAGAATGGTACACAAACAGCGTATATGCTGTAACATCTCAATGAAGGTAGGTCATATAGAAAACTCTCTGGTTCCTGGAGTAATGGATCATCACTTTAATAGGTATCCCCAAAGTCAAGGGTTACCGCGCAATGACCACCAATGTACTCATTGTTGGAACTGAAAAGGGTTCTATATTCCTATATCAAAATAATATGAAATGAATGTCGCTACTGTGAAAAAGAACTCATATGATCAGGATGGAATTATGTCAATCCATGTACATCAAATGACTCACTGCCCCTCGAAGAACCCTCTCCATGAGTAAGTCTCTCTCCCCCACACTTAGATTGAAATCATCATGCAAAAATTCAAGAAATTAGTAGGGAAGGGTATCGGCTTGGGCTCATCCTAAAAGGCTCCTTCATGGCTTCTAAGGGCTATACGAAGGAGAAAATGTTTGGGTGGCTCAGTGGGTCAACGGGGCTAAAAAAAATCAAACAGATGCCTCGATCATTTTAGTGCAACTTTCAAAAATTCCTATCGCTTTGATGGAAAAACATGGCAAGTTCTAGAAGACAAAACATGGTTGAGATTCCCTCAAGAAAAAGAGAAATAAGAGATGATTGTGAAATGGATTAGAGTCCTCACGGGTATGGAAATATAATGTTGGACAACACAGATGAGAATGAGTGCAAATAAGTGTCTCAAAAATATTCAATTTTTTGAAAAACATTCGAAGCATGAAATAATATCAGCAATCATCTAAGTAATGAGATCAAGGATTAAAGAAATCCAGAACAAGAATCAGGTGCTCAAACTGCCTAGGGACACAAGTGGTATGTTCCCGACTGGGTTGTGATAAAAATACAACAGTCCTTATGTGGGTTCATGAATGACAGGAATGTTAGTTTTTTTTTTTTAATTTACACGGTGTTTTTGGAAGCATAAAATATGGCAAAAATTAAAACACTTCCCTGTGTAAGTGCAGATAGACGCGGAGAGGCTGCCTGTATCCGATGAAGTTCCAGAAATAATGTACCTGTAAAATCTACATATGGACAACACATACCCGCATCATATCATAAAGATAACACCAAGAATCATATAAATAGAAGCAGAGATGCAGGAGAGTGACAAGTGCATACAAATATCAGGAGTAGCTAAATATATATATATATTTTTTTCACATATGCCATGTTTTATTTTCTCAAACAAATTAGAACAGGTAAAAGAAGAAAGGGGGGGGGGAAATGAAACTGGAACATGGGTTGCCTCCCAGGAAGCACTAAGTTTTATGTCTTCAGCCAGACGGATGGACAATGTTCAATCGTCTTGGTCCATCAGCTCAGAATTCCTCTGCCTCTTACGAGAACTAGTGGTTGTGTCCTCGATCTCACGGGGACGCTTGGTGGGATTAACCACCTCCGGAGCAAAGTGAGCGTGAAGCTGGTGAGGGAGGAACGAAATCTGTGCTCTTTGTGGTGGTGCTGGATGCTGAGCACGAATCTCCAGTGAAAGTTCCTCAAGCCGGTGCTCGATATCATCCAGCTCCCGAGTCATCCGTCGTACTAAGTCAGAGGGAGACGGAACAAGCGCATCGATGACCACAAAAGAATCAGAAGAGCTAGACATTTTTTTTTCAGCTGCATTCACAAAGCAGATAGAGAGATAGAGATAGAGTAAGAAAACAAAGATCAAAGAATGAAGAAGCAGTCGGGTTGCCTCCCGATCAGCGCTAAGTTTAACGTCTTCAGCCAGACGGATAACTTCTCATTACAATTGTAGTTCTTCAATGATGCCTATTTTATCCGAAGTGTGGTAAAGTTTAAGGAGTTGACCATTTACTTTGAATGGGGGCATCTTCCCATCAGAAATTTCGACAGCACCATGTGGATAAACAATTGTGACGGTGTAAGGACCTGACCACTTCGACTTGAGTTTTCCAGCCATGATTCGAAGTCGTGAGTTGAAGAGGAGAACTTTGTCGCCTGTTGAAAAATTTCTTTGTTGGATCCGTTTGTCATGCCAGGCTCGAGTTTTCTCTTTGTAAATCAAAGCATTGTCATATGCTTCTCTCCTCATCTCATCCAGTTCATTCATTTGTAGAAAACGCTTCTCTTGGGCAGTTTTGAGATCAAAATTCAGTTTCTTCACAGCCCAATAAGCTTTATGTTCCAATTCTACAGGTAAGTGGCAGGTTTTCCCAAAGACCAACCTATATGGGGACATTCCAATGGGTGTCTTGTAGGCAGTTCTGTAGGCCCACAGTGCATCATCAAGTTTGGTGACCCAATCTTTCCTAGATGTATTTACAGTTTTCTCCAAAATACCCTTATTTTCTCGGTTTGAAACCTCAGCTTGGCCATTGGTCTGTGGATGGTATGGGGTGCTCATGTAGTGGTGACATCCATGGAGAGTCATTAGCTTCTGAAACAACGCATTATTGAAGTGGGTACCACGGTCACTGATGATTAGCCTTAGAATTCCGAACCGGGTAAAAATGTGTTGCTTCAAAAATTTAATGACGACTCGAGCAGTATTTTCCGAGAATGCCTCAGCTTCCACCCATTTTGACACATAGTCCACACAGACAAGGATATAGGATTTCCCAAAAGCTTTAGTAAAAGGACCCATGAAGTCAATTCCCCATATGTCAAAAATTTCAATTCCCATGATTGAGTGTTGTGGCATTTCGCGCTTCCAGCTTATACCCCCGGTTCTTTGGCATTTGTCACAATTCATGACGAATTCACGAATATCACGATTCATGGTCGGCCAGTACAAACCACATTATAACACCTTGCTGATTGTTCGATGAATCCCATGGTGTCCTCCAGCTTCTCCAGTATGGCATAAGTTCAAAACACTCTCCACTTCTTCTTCAGGGATGCATCTTCTTATCATTCCATCCGCACAGTCTTTGAAAAGTAAAGGATCATCCCAGTAGTAATGTCGTGATTCATTCAGAAATCTTTTCCTCTGTTCCTTTGATAAATCTGGATGTATCACACCTGAAGCTAAGTAGTTCACGAAATCAGCATACCAAGGTGTGATTGTCTCAATGGCATAGAGTTGTTCGTCAGGAAATGTTTCAGTGATTAGTTCGACATTGATTTCACTTGTGTCATGGTCGAGGCGTGATAAATGATCAGCAACGACGTTCTCTGTTTCCTTTTTGTCCTTGACTTCAATGTCAAATTCCTGAAGTAACAGTATCCATCGAATGAGTCTCGGTTTTGCATCTTTCTTGGCCATTAGATACCGAAGTGCAGCGTGATCCGTATAGACAGTGACTTTTGAGAAAAACAGATGGGATCGAAATTTATCAAAGGCAAAAACAACTGCTAGCAGCTCTTTTTCAGTTGTTGTGTAGTTATGTTGGGCCTCATTCAATGTTCGGCTAGCATAGTAGATTGGCCTAAAGATCTTTTCTTTTCTTTGCCCCAAGGCAGCTCCAACTGCCCAGTCACTAGCGTCACACATTAACTCGAATGGTTGCTCCCAATCAGGTGAAATCATTATTGGGGCTTCAACCAAACACTTCCTTAATAATTTAAATGCTTCCTGACATTCAGGGCCGAAGTGGAACGTGACATCTTTTCCCAATAGATTCGTAAGGGGTCGGGCAATAACAGATAAATCCTTGATGAAGCGTCTATAGAATCCAACGTGCCCAAGAAAACCTCGAATGGAACGAACTGAAGAAGGCATGGGTAACTCAGAGATTGTACTAATCTTTGCGGAGTCAACTTCAATTCCTTTCTTTGAAATTTGATGGCCTAAGACTATTCCACTTTGGACCATGAAGTGTGACTTTTCCCAATTAAGTACCAGATTCTTTTCTTCGCATCTTGCCAAAACCTTATCCAAATGTTCTAGACAGTCATCAAAAGAATTTCCATACACTGAGAAGTCATCCATGAAAATTTCCAAGAACTCTTCAATCATGTCATGGAACATTTCCATCATGCATCGTTGAAATGTGCCTGGAGAATTACACATTCCAAAAGGCATTCGCCTATAAGCAAATGTACCATATGGACAAGTGAACGTGCTTTTCTCTTAATCCTCTGGTGTCACTGCTATTTGATTATAGCCCGAGTATCCATCCAGAAAACAGTAGTAATCTCATCCTACCAATCGTTCAAGGATTTGATCAATAAAGGGTAATGGGAAGTGATCCTTTCTAGTGGCATCATTCAATTTCCGATAGTCGACGCACACTCTCCATCCAGTCATTGTTCTTGTGGTTATCAATTCTCCTTTATCATTCTCAACCACTGTGGTTCCACCCTTTTTAGGTACCACTTGCAACGGGCTAACCCACTGACTATCGGAGATTGGAAAAATTAAACCGGCATCAAGAAGTTTAATGACTTCTTTCTTGACTACTTCTTTCATGGGAGGTGTCAAGCGTCGTTGTGGTTGCCTGCAGGGTTTTGAATTATCTTCCATATGTATTCTGTGAGTACAGATGGCAGGACTTATACCTTTTAGATCAGCAATCGTCCAACCTATTGCTGGTTTCCTTTGTGACAGGACATTGAGCAATTTGCTCTCTTGTTCACTCGAAAGATTGGCATTTATGATGACTGGTAAGGTGTTTAAATCTCCCAAGTAGCTATATCTCAGGTTTGATGGAAGAGGTTTAAGCTCAAGTGTTGGAGGCTTTTCAAGTGATGGAGTAAGTGAAGTGAATTCATGTCTATCTAAAGGCTCGACTATATTCCTGATGAATTCCACTTCCTCGATTGATTCAGTGAACTCTTTATTTTCTTGGTGCAAATCTGCGAGGTCCAGCACATCGCTTGCAAACTCATCCCATTCTTCAATCGTATCCAGGAAATGACAGTCTGCTACAGATGGTTTTTCCATGGCCTTTAGGACATCAAATGTTATGTTCTCATCCCCAATTCTAAAAATTAACTTTCCCTCTTGGACATCAACCAGTGCTCTGCATGTCGCCAAGAAGGGTCTCCCGAGAATGAGTGGGACGTCCTTGTCTTCTTACATATCGAGGAAAATGAAGTCAGCAGGGAAGTAATATTTATCAACCTTGACAAGAACGTCCTCTAGAATCCCTCGAGGATGCTTCACTGATCGGTCAGCCATTTTCAAGGCGACTCTCGTTGGCTTTAATTCGGTGATGCCCAGTTCTTAAAGGATTCCAGACGGCATGAGATTGACACTAGCTCCGAGGTCGCACAAAGCTCTTCCGAATTGACATCCTCCAATATTTCAAGGAATGGTGAAACTCCCAGGGTCTCTTAGTTTTGGAGGTATGGATCTGGGTATGACTGTTGAACATTCCTCGTTCATTATGACTGTTCCCACATCATCTAATTTTCTTCTTTTTGACAGAAGTTCTTTGAGAAATTTGGCATAGTGGGGCATTTGTGTGATGGCTTCCGTAAAAGGAATATTTATTTGAAGCTTTTTGAACATCTCCATGAATTTTGAAAATTGAACATCCAACTTCCTTTGCTTCAGTCTTTGTGGAAATGGAGGAGGTGGTATGTGGGATTTCTCTCTTTCGTTGAGTGCCTCATTTTCCTTCTCCTTTCTTGCCTTTTCATTCTTTGCAAGTATGTTTTGATCTTCCTCCTCTTTGGGTTCAAGTTGGATTGCTTTGTTTGTTGAGTCTCCATTTTCAGTGGAAGGTATAGGCGTCTCATCTGTTGGTTGAACATCAGGCTTTTGGTGCTCTGGTAACTGTGTGCCACTTCGCAATATGATGGCTTTTGCTTCTTCTCTTGGGTTGACTCTTGTGTTGCTTGGTAGAGTTCCTTGCTGTCGGTTTTGCATTTGTGCGGCTAACTGACCGACTTGATTTTCAATGTTGCGCATGGAAGCCTGTAAGTTTTGGGTTGCCATCTCTTGTGATTCAAACCATGATTGATTGGACATCATTAACTTTGATATAGTTTCTCCCCAATCTTTTTGACCTTGTGTTGCAGCAGGGGCGCAGTCCGTTTGCTTTTGCTCCTTATACTGCTGTTGCTGATGGAACGGTGGTCGGTATTTCTGTTGAGACCCTTGATCTTGTGGTTGCATGGCGGGTCTGAAGGTAAGTTGAGCAGTGAATCCAGGTGGACCCATGTTATGGTTCATCGGCTGAGTAGCCACTGGTTCCTTCCAACCTTGATTTTGGGTATTGCCTTGCCAGTTTGTGTTGTAATTGTTCCCATAATTTCCACGGTTGTAACTAACGAAGTTAGCTTCAGACATCTTGGTCTCTGTAGTGTTATATGGACACATGGAATAATCATGAGGACCACCACAGTGTGGACAATGTTCAGCTTGAACAACATGGACTGGCTTAGGCGGATTTATTGATAAGTTGTCAATCCTCTTGTTGAGAGCTTCAAATTGTGCAGCCATGAATGTCTGAGTATCAATGTGATGCACTCCTGCCTTTCGTCTTGAAAAATCTTCTGGCCACTGGAAACTGTGTTCGGCCATGTTTTGAATCAATATGTACAGGTCCTCAGGATCCATTTCCATGAACGCATTTCCAGTAGCTGTGTTGATGGCAGACTTACTCTCGGATTGAAGTCCATAGTAGAAAGCTTGCAGCTGGTTTGCCAACTTCATCCCATGATGGGGACAACGTCTTAACATGGACTTGAATCTTTCCCAAGCTTCTCCTAACGATTCGTATTCACTTTGACAAAAGGAGTCGAGGTCTCTCTTGTTTTTCAAAGATTGAGCTGTTGTGTAATATCGATCAAGGAATTTTCTTCTCAACACTTCCCATGTGAAAACTGTTTCGGGGTCGAGACTCTCCAACCAGTCCTTTGCTTTCCCTTGTAACGAAAATGGAAACAGTCGTAGAATCAACGCATCATCCGTTACTCCGTTATATTTAAATGTGTCATAGACTTCAAGAAATTTGTTCACATGCATATAAGGGTCTTCGCTGCTCAATCCATGAAACTGTGCATGTTGTTGGAGCAGGTTGATCGTGGACGGCTTCAATTCAAAGTGTGTTGCTTGAATTCTGGGTCGTGTTATACCTGAGCTCATTCCGACTGTGTTGGGTCGCAACTCCTGTCTCATAGTAGTCCGAGGTCGTTGATTATCGAGACGGTTTTGGAAAAGTGGATGGACTTGTCCACTAGGAAGTGTCGGAATATGAGTTTCAACGCTTTCCGCAGGTGGATGCATTGCGTTTGCAGCTGAGGTGCCGACTTGTTCTTTTCCCTTTCTTTGATGTTCAAGTTGTGGATCAAGGGGTGTGTCGTTCTTTGACGGATCATAAGTACGAGTGTTCACCATTTAGGCGAACAGTGCCTAAAGCAAGGTCTACTTGAAATTTTCTTAATGCTAGACGTGCGCGTGCTCCCCGGCAACGGCGCCAGAAATTTGGCACGCGCGTCGCAACGTGTGCAAATATGCGAATTTTTATAACCAACTGGCTACTGTAAAAGTGGCGAGCAGGGTCGAACCACAGAGAGCATGGAACCTAGTTCACTAAAAATATTTCGTTGGACGGTGTTTATATGAACAAGGACAAGAGATTGAAGGAATACCTGGTTTGTGAGTTTTCCCTCTTTTTTTTTAATTAAACTAAAAGGTGAGAAGACAAAAGGTAAAAAAAATTGCAAATGAAAATGATGATGGACTCGAAATCAACAACATGTGTCGGGGGTGCTGATGTCGTAATTAAATTGTTACGCAGCCGTGCAAGGTATTCTTTAGGATGATTAATTATTTATTCTGTTTAATTATCTCCAGTTCCGAAAATATAACCATTTTTTAGATGCTCAATTTTAATTTCCCAATTTTATTTAAAGTCCCGTTCTCTGGTGTCATAAATAAATTAGAAAACTCGTTCCAGCCCCGAACTACACGGCGAAATGACACAACCCGTTTCTCACAAAGTTGTGTCACTAATTTGCACCTACCATCAGTCAACGCGGTTTACCTTCTCGGACCACCACATCGACTTATTATTAAAATGGCCAGTTTTAATTTTAGCAATTAATTCAGTGCAAAAATAATTTAGACAGATAAAAATTCAATTAAATTAAATTTAATTGACAATTAATCATTAAATAGTACGTTGCATGGCATGCACAATAATTTAATCATTCAACCAACATCCCGACACTAAGAAAATTACCCCGACATCACAACTAAAAACGCGGTAATAGAATGATATGTCATGAAAAATAAAACTGCGTTACCAATGATGAATGTGTCCGTCCTCACTCTCGCCGCATGCAATAACTGTCTGATCACACCTCGACACGTGATGACGTCGCGCGCCAGCTTCGCGACCGTCAGAAGAAAGGATGATGGCGAAGTAGTGGATGTTGATTCGCTGCGACGACTGCGGTGGCTGCTCGAACGATCGGTGACCGGTGCGCGGCTATGGGTCGGCTCCTCGGATGGTGGTGAGAGCGAGGTGATGAGAACTTGCCTTGGCTTCTTCGTGTACCTGCTGCACCCTGCGGAGGGATATGGAGAGGGCGAGGGGTAGCGGGGCTGGCCGAGGCCTTGGAGGAGAGGGCGGCCGCTGGTCCGGCTGAGAGAGGGAGAGGGCGGCTGGTGAGGGAGGCGGGGTGGCGCGCGGCTGGCCAGAGGAGGCGGGCGGTTGGCGAGGGAGACGGACGGCGAGGGCGGCCAGAGGAGGGGGTGGCGTGCGGCTGGCAAGGGGCTGGGTGGCGCGCGGCTAGCGAGGGAGGCGGAGAGTGGGAGTGCGGCGAGGAGAGGGTGGCGCGCAGCTGGCGAGGGCTGGGTGGGGGAGTGTCGGCGAGGAGAGGGTGGCGGGGTGGCGCGCGGCTTTGCCAGAGGAGGCGGGCGGTTCCAGGAGATAGGGGGGCCAGCGAGAGAAAAGGGAGAGGGTGAGGGGAGAGCGGGTCAAGGGGGGGGGGCGGCGGGTGAGGGAAAAAAAGGGGGGGAAACAAATTTCAAATTTCAAAATAAAAATAAAAATAAAAATAACTAATAAAAATAAATTAGTATAAATAGAATTATATTTATATTTATAATTAATTAATAAACTAAAAGTAATATTAGAATAATATGAAATGTTAATAAAATAAAATTCTAAAAAAAATGAAAATAAATAACTAATGTTCATATAATACTAACTAAAAACTATAAAAACAAATAAAATATTTAAAATACTACAAAAAGAACCTAAAAGCACAAGAATGGTTAAAACTAAACGAAAATAAATAAATAAAAATGTTAGTAACATCCATGTACATCAAATCACTACCTCACAACTTCTTGGACCAATACCCCCTCATGCATTAGACAAAATTCCCTAGAAGATGCCAACTACATCTTTAAACCCCATGTCCTAAACCATCTTCCCACATTCCATGGAATGGAGTCCGAGATGCCCTACCTTCACATTAAGGAGTTCAATGACATTGTAGAAACCATGTGTCCCCCACATCAACTAGAATCAGCTAAGATGAGGCTATTTCCTTTTTCTTTAAAGGATAGAGATAAAAATTGGCTAAACAATTTGAGATCATCATCCATAAACTCTTGGGATCAACTACAAAGAGAATTCTACAAAAAATACTTTCCCCACCACAAAACAATTGCACTTAAAAAGAGTATCCAAAACTTTTTTGAAAAAGAGGGAGAGTCATTCTATGAAACATGGGAGAGGTTCAAAGACACTCTAAACATGGTTCAACACCATGGTTTTTCTATTCCTGAACAAGTGAGAATTTTCTATGAAGGGTTGGGTCCGGGGAACAAACAATTCATTGACATGATGTGTAATGGAACCTTTAAAAACAAAGCCCCAAATGATGCTTACGAGTATCTAGAAATCCTTTCTGAACAAAACCAAACATGGGGAACTTCACCTTATTCTGAAAAGACACAAAGAACTACTGGAATTCATATACTTAGAGAATAGGAAATCCTTAGGGCTAAACTCGCAACACTCTCTAGGAAGGTTGAAGAAATAGACCTTAGGAAAGTCCATGAAATCCAAACTGTTGACCCTGTTTGCACAATTTGTGACAAACATGACCATAAGACAGACAACTGCCCAACCATTCCATCCATCAAGGATGTTCTTTTATGAGGACCCCCAGCGGAAGTAAATGCTTTGAACTTTCAAAAGCCTCAATACCAAAACAACTTCAACCCAAGGTATAACGACCACCCAGGCTTCCGCTAGAAAGATAACCAACAACCTAGCCAACCACAGGGACAAAATCCTTACCCCCATTAGAACTACCAATCCCATAACCAGTTTCAAACCCAACCTATCTAATACCAATAGCCACTAGTCCATTTTCAACAAACCATCCCACCTCCAAAATATCCCCCCGGGATAAACCAATCTTCTCAAGCACTAACCCAAACTATTCCATAAAGCCTACTAGAACAATTGTGCAAAAAAATGGAGAGGATGAACTCAGAAGTCTCTTCCCTAAAACAAGAACTTAAAACCATCAAAACTGGAAAGGAACCCATGCCTACTCAGGCGGTGTCATCCTCAACTTCAAGGGGAGAGTCAAGTTGTGCTCAAACAACTCATGAACAACTAAAGGTTGTGACTGTTTTAAGAAGTGGGGAATCAATTGAGAAACTTGAACAACTAATTCAGAACCCACCTGAATATTCAAACTTGGATGAAAATTCAAATGAACCACAAGATCAAACTGAGGAAACTGATAACAATGTGAAAGAAACAACTCTTCAACAAACAACCCCATAACCTGCACCATTTCCTCAACGCATGAGGGGGAAACTCAAGCCTAAAATGAATGAAACATTGAGGGAAATCTTTTCACAAGTCAAGTTGAACATACCCCTTCTCGATGCAATCCAAACCATACCTGCCTACTCAAAGTACCTTAAGGACTTGTGCACTTTTAAAAGAAAATTTTCACATAAAAACCAAGTCCTTTTGGCTGCTAATGTGAGTACCACCATTCAAGGGACCATTCCTCCTAAGTTGAAAGACCCAGGTTGCCCTTACATAAATTTTGAACTAGGAGAAAGCATATTTGTCAAGGTCTTGTGTGATCTAGGTGCTAGTGTCAATCTCATACCCTATGCCGTGTACTACCAGTTAGGCCTAGAAGAACTCCAACCCACATCTATCACACTTCAGCTTGCTGGTCGTAGCATTAGGGTTCCAAAGGGGATTTTAAAGGACGTTCTGGTAAAGGTTGAAAACTTCATCTACCCTGCTGACTTCATTGTCCTTGACAAACATACAAACTTAGGAAATAAGGAACAAACCCCAATCATCCTTGGTCGTCCTTTCCTTGAAACAATCAACTCTGTTATCCGAGTTCAAAATGGGAATATGACCATCACCTTTGGGAACATGAGTCTAGACTTGAACATCTATAATGCAAGCTCACAAATAGGGTATGATGAGGACATTCATGAAGTAAACATGATAGGAAGCATTGATAATGAATCCATAAAACATCAAGGAATATTTAATGAATGTTTAAGTCAGGATGAGATTGATTTCCTTTGTTCATATGAAGTAAGTTTATCTCCTTGGGTTGAATCATTTTCAAATTGCTCTTACGATGAAGTCTTAGGTCCAACAATCAGTGAAACCTTTCAAGAAACCACTTTCATAGAGACCACTCTAAATTCCTTCCCTAAATCTGATCAAGCCAATCTAGTAGCTGAAACTTCTACATGTGGGGAATCAATCCTATCTGAAACTCTAAAAAAATAAATTGAACTTGATCTAATGTCCCAATATTCTGTTGAAATTCCGAACCAACCTGATCTTGAATTGAAGGAACTTCCCGCTACACTCAAGTATGATTTATTAGGGGACAATCAAACACATCCTATTGTCATTTCTTCTTCTCTTGAAGCCAATCATGAAAGGATGCTTCTAGATTTCCTTAGGAAGCATAAGAAAGCCATTGGTTGGACCCTTTCTGATATTCCTGGGATTAGCCCACTTATCGGGACTCATATGATTGTTCTGGAATCTAATTCAAAGCCATGTCGTCAACCTCAACGGCGAATCAATCCTAATCTCATGGAGGTATTAAGGAAAGAACTTTTGAAATTATTAAAAGCTGGTATCATCTATCCCATAACTGAGAGTGAGTGGGTGATCCCAATTCAAGTGGTTCCAAAAAAGGATGGAATCACAGTGATAACCAATGAGGATGGAGAGATTATTCCAACAAGGGTGAGTAGTGGATGGAGGGTCTGAATTGACTATATGAAGTTAAACTCATTCACCAAGAAGGACCATTTCCCCTTACCATTCATTGACCAAGTCCTTGAGAGAGTGGCAGGTCATGCCTTCTACTGTTTCTTAGATGGGTACTCAGGGTATAATCAAATTGAGGTCTCCCTAGAGGATTAAGGTAAGACTACATTAACATGTCCATTTGGAACCTTTGGCTTCAAACGCATGCCCTTTGGTTTATGCAATGCTTCCGGAACCTTCCAGCGGTGCATAATGGGAATCTTCTTAGACATGGTAGGGGATTTTCTAGAGGTCTTCATGGATGACTTCTCTGTGTTTGGGGATACATTTGAGGGATGTCTATAGAATGTGGAGAGAGTCTTGTCAAGATGTGAAGAAAAGAATTTGGTCCTAAACTGGAAAAAATGTCATTTCATGGTTAAAGAGGGACTAGTTCTAGGCCATCTGGTCTCAGGTAGGGGGATTTAAGTTGATAAATCCAAGGTTGACATAATTCGTCACCTTCCATCACCCAAAATTGTCAAGTGAGGTCTTTCTTAGGACATGCTGGTTTCTATAGAAGATTCATCAAGGACTTTAGTTCAATCTCTCATCCCCTTTGTGCTCTCCTAGTAAAGGATGCTCCATTTGTTTGGACAGAAAGCTGTGAGGGTTCATTCTCAACCCTCAAATCCTCTCTCACCTCTCCTCCCATTATGAAATCTCCAATTTGGAACCTTCCTTTTGAACTTATGTGTGATACCAGTGACTTTTCCGTTGGATACGTGTTAGGACAACGCTGTGATAAAACTCCTTATGTCATTGCTTATGCAATCAAATCCTTAAATGATGCCCAAATAAACTACACCACTACTGAGAAAGAGTTGCTTGCTATTGTGTTTGCCTTAGAGAAGTTTAGGCCCTACCTCTTAGGATCCCCCATCACTGTGTTCACTGACCATTCTGCACTAAAATACCTCTTCCAAAAACAAGATGCTAAGGCTAGACTGGTTAGGTGGGTTCTTCTCTTATAAGAATTTGACCTCACAATCACGGATAAAAAGGGAGTTGAAAATGTTGTAGTTGATCACCTCTCTAGGATGAAATTCAAAGACAACTCAAATCACCTTTCTGTGTCTGATTCATTTCCTGATGAACACCTATACTCTGTGAGTGACTGCCCTTGGTATGCCGACATAACCAATTTCTTAGTTACAGGAGTCATTCCAAAATTCTTAGGGACTCAAGCTCGAAGGAAATTTCTTTCTGATGTTAGACACTATGTGTTTGATGATCCATACCTCTATAAGTTCAGCCCTGACCAAGTGATTAGGAGGTGTGTTCCAGAATCTGAACAAGAGTCCATCCTTAAATTTTGTCATAGTGAGGCATGTGGAGGTCACTTTTCCTCTAAGAAAACATCTGCTAAGAGTCTTCAGTGTGGTCTCTTCTGGCCAAACCTCTCAAGGGATTCCTACACATTTTGTCAAAGCTGTTCTAGGTGTCAACAAGTAGGGTCCATCACAAAAATGAATCAAATGCCACTCACTCCCATCTTAGTGGTTGAAATCTTTGACTGTTGGGGAATTGATTTCATGGGTACCTTCCCAAACTCTATGGGATATCTTTACATTCTCTTAGCTATAGATTATGTCTCTAAATGGGTTGAGGCCATTCCTACAAAATCCAATGATCATCAAACTGTGATTAGATTTCTCAAGGAAAACATATTCTCTAGATTTGGAATTTCTAGGGTTATCATTAGTGATCGTGGAACTCATTTTTGCAATCGTCCATTCTCATCACTCATGGAAAAATATGGAATTTCTCACAAAGTGTCCACTGCTTACCACCCACAAAACAATGGTCAAGCTGAGTTAGCCAATCATGAAATCAAACAAATTCTTGAGAAAACTGTCAATCCTTCTAGGAAAGATTAGTCCGAGAAACTCTTGGATGCTCTTTGGGCATATCATACAACATTCAAAACCATCCTAGGAATGTCACCATATAGGTTGGTTTATGGAAAAGCATGCCATTTACCTATTGAAATTGAGCATAAGGCCTTTTGGGAAATTAAAAAGATGGATTATGACCTCTCATTGGATGGAACAAAAAGGAAATTAGATCTCAATGAACTGGAGGAATTAAGGATGGAGGCTTATGAAAATTCAAGGATCAATAAATCTAGAGTTCAAGCCTACCAATCTAGGAATATCAAGGTCAAACATTTTGAACCAGGAAAACTTGTGCTCTTGTATAGTTCAAAACTTCATTTAAACCCGGGAAAGTTAAGGTCTAGATGGTCAGGACCTTTCATAGTGAATCATGTATACCCCCATGGGGAAGTAGAGATTCAAGATCCCACAAGTGGTTACATTTTCAAGGTAAATGGTCAAAGGTTAAAACCATTCATTGAATCATTCAATAAACAGGAAATAGAGGTTGATTTAACTGAGCCAACCTATGAACCAGGAAAAAATTGATAGATTTAGGGTCCATGTTGGGCTAACGACGTTAAATAAAGCGCTTCATGGGAGGCAACCCATGGTTTTCAAGTTTCCTATCATTTTATTGTTTTAATAAAATTTATATTTTAATTAATCATTTTTATATTTAAAAAAATAGACTGTTGACCTGTTCTTCTATTATGAGTATGGATGGGTATGAAAGGGGAGCACCATATTTATTCGTGTCACGTGGTGTTATCCTTGAGTAATTCCTTACCCAGAAAATTAAAAGAAGACAATGTATCATTAGTTTAATTTAAAAAAAACAGAAAAACAGGAAAAACCATAAAAATGATGATACTTGGAATTAAATAAGTCGTTGTGTTGTTTGTTTTGTCCGGTTTGTTCTTCTTTTGGTTTAGGTACTATTTTGGGTGATACATGTTCAATCAAGGAGGTGCCTACATCCCCCAAGAGATCAAAGGACTAATTTGGAGCAGTAAGAATTTCAACTTCAACCACCAGGTGATTTCATTCCATGATCCTCAGTTTCAATTTCCTTTTTGAACTTCCATTATCTGCCTCTAATCCTTCTAAATTTTTATTTCTTCAAACACTGGGGACAGTGTTGTTTTAAGTTGGGGGGGAGATAAAAAAAATGATTTTGTGTCAAAAAAATGAATGATTTGAAAAAAAATGTGTAAATGGAAGGAAAAATTCCTTTAACTTTGAACATGGTAATACACATTGCACACTTTGAAACTGAATATCAAATAATTTAGCATACCCTGATTCTTATTTTAATCCTTGTTTAATTTCATGAGCATAGATTTTTGGAAAGTGTGGTTGTCCAATGTGATATTTCATCATTTATATTTTCATCCAAATAAAAAAATCACAATGCACGTCCTTTGGATAGTGGGGTATTAGTTTAAGTTCATGGGGTCCCCTAAATAAATAGCATAGGTTTGGTGATCATTTTAGTTTAATATGAGTATTCAAAAAAACTTTAAAAAAAATAAAATTGTGCGTAGAGCAATGAAATGACCTAATGCGTGGCTTTTAGCACTTGGGGATCATGACTCCATAGTTTTCTGGCCCAGAGTTAGTAATTTTATCTCTATTTTTGGTAATTTGAATTTTTTTTTGACTGAGTTAACTCGAGATGATGCCCGAGTATGTGGGATTCACTTGGTTCCCTAAGGTCTTTGATCCTGGGATTCATCGGTAAAGTCTCGCTATAGGGGTTGACTCTTTTGAGTGCAACTTCAATTACCATGGAAAAATTGCAAAAAAAACAAAAACAAAAACAAACAAAAAACAAAAACAAAAAAAAACAAAAAAAATATTACAATAAAAAAATTGAATACTCATCTTAATATTGGAATGTCATTCCACCTAGCGCTTCCATCATTCCCCCCTTGAATAAAAATGAACCCTCATGTCTATTGTGATGCACAACACATCCTCATACTTAATTGATATTGGATGAAATATGGCAATGAATTTGAACAAAGGAATGGGATTGGGATTGGGATTTGCTTATGAAACTATCTTGTATTAAAATGTTTTGATGGGTTTCATGATTGTTTGGTATAAGGGTTTCTGGTGATCATTGTGTATTAAAATGTTTTTGGAAAAGAGAATTCGAATTTCATATTGTTGAGATATATTTTACTCGGGACTAGCAAAACTCAAGTTGGGGGGTGTGATTAGCCACTAAATGAGGATAATATTCATTATTAATATACATAATATTCATGTTATTTATTATTCATAAACACAATTTTAGTGCATTTTACACTTTGAACGTCATTTCACATTATGATTGTAATACCTTCTTAAAATGCACTATTATGTGGTGCATTTTTTAACATCATTTAAAGTACCCAATGATTCATCTGATTTTAAGGAATGTAGTTATCCATATTTTAATTTTATATTTTGGAAACTGTAGCTACACTTAAATATGAACATTTTTTATTTAGGGATCAATGGAGAATTCATGGAAGAAGATGGGGATATTTTGTGATGAAAGGAAACAATTCTGGAGAAGTCATATTGGATACCAGGTCACTGATGAGACTGTGGGGACCAACATACAGGCCCAATGAATCCCAAATTTCGTGGGATTCTAGAATAAATGTATAGTAACAAATAAATCTTCAGGATACAATGCTAATTCGGCCTCCATGGTGTCCATTTAGGCGTCCCAAGTTAGAGATAAAATTTTGGGGCAGATTCTGTGGCCCAGAAAAACAGCCCACCAATTAAACCATATATCGAAAACCATAACTCCTTTTGGGATGATATTTTACAGGATGTTAGGGGACATCTGAAGATTAATTTAATTATTTTATGGATCACCCAAATTCGGCCATCTAGAAGGTTTTTCATGCACCTCTGTTTGGTGGATGCAAGCTGGATGCCTTTTCGGGTCAAGGGTGGAAAGTCTTTTCTCCCTTACTTTCCACCCACCTATGGACTACCACAATTAATTGAGGAGACTTGGACTGTTTGAGGCTCTACCAAAGGTCTCAAAAATTTCTATTTAAGGCAGTGGTGTTGGAGGATTAAAGAATCTTTTGGTGCTTTGTTCAATTGTAATGTTATGCTGCAATTTTGTTGTCTCAAATTTGTCTTTCACATGTAAGTTGTTCAATTCACTTTAGTTTCTTAATAAAAGTTCTTCTTCTACTCTTATTCTGTTGTTCTTCATATCACTTTGATACCGTTGGATCAAGTTGTGAATTTATTCACACCAAACCTTGTTAAATTATTCACACAATGGTGGAGTGATCATTTTATTTTTGTTGTTCTCTTTACTTCTCTATTTCCTCCCTCATGAGTCTACTTTCCGCTTCCATTGAAACCATGGGATCAATGGAGGGCTAACCCACTTATGGGTTGATCCAAGGGAGTATCAAGGGTATGTATTGGATGTTATTTATCACCCCATTAATGTATAATCACTTCTTTAATTGAGATTTTTATTTGATGATTTTTAAACTCCATCGTCCTTGTTGAATTTAAGGCCACACGCTTCAAGTGCTAATACGAACCTTTACCTTGAAGTGCTCAAAACTTTGATACTTCAAGTGTATAGGTGATTAGTATTAAAGGGTTTAGGCATTAAACCAGTAAGTGATGATGTTTTTTTATCTCCTAAAATGAACCCATCTCAAATATAAGAAATTGAAATCATTAAAAAGGAAATACGTCCAATCCACCCCGAGCGATAACCTAGGATCAACTCATTCTTTTAAATTGAATTCATTTAAGTCTCTTAGAGTTCCTTTAAACCCATCTAAAATCAACCCAATTTGTCCACTTCATAGCCAAAAACAGTCCATAGAATGTACGTGTCTATAGGTTACTTCTTAGGTCTCTGAGGATTCGACAACCCAAACTAAACTACAAGGACCGTCCTACCTTCTTCTCTTGGGTAAATTTGAGCGAGAATCAATGTGGGAGATAGATTTAGGGGGTTTTAATTCATTAAGGGTAGAATATGAAGTTCAATTTTTTTAAAATTGGGTGAATTGCATGATTGTTTCACGATTTACCAAACAGTACGCTCTTTACTGTGAACACCAAGACACTCACATGGTTGACATGAATGGTTGGTAAAATCATGCATCGTTTGTGAAAAACAGCTCTACTAAAATGAAAACTCTACCTACACGTTTGACGCATGATTAACTAACCATGTGGCTAAACCGTGTAATATGTAAAAACCTTTAAAATTTTAAAACCTTTCAAAAATAAAAGACCTGATCATCTAGAACAGTAAAGAAAATAAATAAATAAATAAATAAAAATTAAGGGTTGTGGTTTGACAACATGAACCCAGAGGAGATGGGGGGATGGAGAGAACACATCTTGGATAGCAATCATGATGAATAAGACCCTGGCTTCAAAAAAAATTGAAGTGTCATCCGCTTCCTCAAGGTTGGGCTTTGTGATTTCTTATTCTTCATTCTATATGGAATTTTATGCGTGAATTTATAAACTATATGCTTATCCTTTTTCAATGGAAAAGTTATTAAATCTATTTCCTTTCCAAAACCTTTGTTCATCATGTTCTTCATGTCTATTCTTCATTTTTGAATAATATTCTTAATATTGTTTACAAAACTTGTACCTAGTTGATGGTGGAATCATCAACTTAGCTCATTTATTGTGATGATGGTGATCAATGGAGAAACCAATATCAGCATGGGATTGGAATTTGTTTGGTATATCTCTCTCACTATATCTGTTGTTCCATTCTCTCCCCCCTCTCTCTGTCTATCTATCTCTCTCCTCCCTCCCACACTATCTTATCCTCAAGCATAATGGGTGGCTTAGCGATGAAAACATGGGAAATAAAGGTAGATATAATAGCAGGTCAACATAGGAAAGGGATTGACGTGAGAGGTGGCCAATGACAGATGCTGCGACATGAGGGATATTAGGTAACGACGACATGGAAAGGTCATACGTGATAGGTTTTGGCGTGAGCATGGAGGTCAAGGCATGATCCCGACAGCAACAGAGGAGGGTTGGTCATGAATGGAGGCCAATGATGGTGACTATGGGGGTTGGTCACATATGTGGAAAATGGATTTGAGATGGCGGGAAAGAGGGTGGGGGCTCTAGGGTTTCACCCTTGTCTTATTCAATTGAAAAAACAATAAAAGGGGGGTTACGAGGGGGATGGGGTGTGAGACCCCCCGACCCTCTTCATTAATTTTATAAAGAATTTATAATTATGATGTTGATTATGATAATAATAATAATAAAAATTATTATTTCAGATATAACTCCTTATAATGATGTCAAATTGATGATCTGTCTACGATGTCGTGATCTTGACTTTGTGATAAATGATTCAAGACTAGTATATGATATATAATTCCGACTCATGGCACAAGCCTCGACTCCCATCATGTAACACTCCTCGTCCATGTTATGATGAATTTTTTTTATATGGTTCACATTTTCAATAAATAAATAGTACATCTTGAGTATTTTTCTACGTAGATCGCAATGGTGTAGTTCATTCAGCTAAATGAGGTCATTTGTGAAGTGAGATAGGTAGATTTAAAATTTAGCTTTGTAGGATTGATGACGAGGCACAAGTATGATGATTAGAGTGTTCTCGTCCTAAAAGTAGGGTCGATATCCCCCCGTTCACCTAGGGTGTGAGATCCTTTATTTGCAGGTTAATATACAAATAAGGTCGGTATTCCCCTCACTCACCTGGGGTGCGGGACCCTCTATCTCATCCTATAGGTAGGGTTAGTATTCTCCCTATTTTCCCAAGGCATAAGATCCTCTATTTGCGGGTTGTTTTATGGGTAGGGTTAATATTATTCAACATACTTAGGGCATAAGATCCTCTATCTATAGAGTTGATACCCCCCATCTAAGAGATCAGTCAGGGCCCGAGATCTACTACTAGGGTCAATACTTCCTCGACTGAGGTGTCTTATAATAAGGCACATGTCCCCCACAATGATTTCAGTGAGGTTACATGGTTTTCTCATACCCGAGTGGTTATGATAGCAGGGATTGGTACCTCTCTTGTAACATCCTGGATTCAGGTGCCACACAACAGGCGCCCCGAACCCAGTTGGTCACATAACCTCAAGCACATTTCTCCAAACGTCAGAGGCTGCCGACTAGCAGCGAGGGCATAGGACTGATAGTGGGGAAACTATTCCCTTATTTGTCAAAGTGTAGTGCAGTGGAAATAAATATAAACATACAAAAGCAAAAACAGTAAACAATATAAACCTGAAATGGACAACGGAACTGAAGTAAAAGATAACCAACAATCATATCTATGATGATGCAACATGTATCTAATCTAATAAAGCATTCAAAATAGGATACACTACAATCTAATACAATGCAGTACAAGGTATAATGTACAACAAAACAAAACCAAAGCAGTGCAATAGGAACTCAGCAGCATCTCAAGCCTAATCTCGGTCCCATGCTCTCATACTCCTCTGCAACAATCATGTACCTATGTATGGACCATTTCCCTTATCGACACCTACAATAATATAATCTGTTTGGGCCCAAGACATGACCCAAATAGGGTGTGAGAAATAAATCCCAATAGGCAACCACCAAAGGCTCGTTCCCAACTGTCAGTGAAAATGTACAACAATAGTGTGCAATAATGAAATGTAGTAAACTAGTAAGTACTCAAAAGTAACCATTCCTACTAGTTACATTTCCATTTTAATAATTATTTAACAATTCAATATAATTGAATTCTGAGTTTTATGAGACTTAGCCTCGACCGACAATCTCTTATACCAGTGCCATAGTAGAAACCACAACAGGCTCTCCTCAAAGTAAACATTGTCCTTAGACATGCAAGTCCTTACCCTCAGGCAAGCTGAAATGAAACCCTTAGGTGACTACCCTCAGTCATAACAAATATTGCCCTCAGGTATACGAGATATCACCCTCAGGCATGGAAGCTACTGCCCACGGGCATAAGAAATGTTGCCCTCTGGTTAAACAAAACATTGCCCTAAGGCTAGACAAAACACCGCCCTGAGGCATTCCATAGGAAAAGAAAGTAACTGGGATAATCCCAAAGCATAAGCAAGCAATTTATATATTTTTCCTCTCAAGAAAACTCAAAACATGTTATAATCATGGCATACCCACGGTTATCCTGTCCAAATGGCTAAATAAGGGAAACACACCCTCGGGGTGACCCTAGATCAAAGCAACGATCTCAAACAGCAGTTTATACTTATTCAATAGATTACCTATGCAATTCTAGGCATCTCAACAGTCAAATTCTCAGCCATACGACACCCTAAACATGGGCGTGTGGCATAAAGGTACACAAAATCAACTCGACAGTTGGAATTAAACACAAGACCACCTACCTCGATCTCCTCTGATCGATATACGTGAAAGGAACCTCCCGAAATGACCAAGAATGATGTAGATCTGAGATTAACGGTTACCTATTCAAACCTAAATAACTTCCCTTAGGAAAAGAATTGGAAGGAGATACTCAAGGAGAGGGAAGACCTTACCTACGCGGTTCAAATGAAATTGACGGCAGAAGAATCGGAGTCTCGGTGAGCGATTGGGAGCTCCTCCAAGTCTTGGCCTCCTCTCTCGCAGCTCATGGTGAGTTCTCTACCTCCTTTTCCAAATGAGGAGGCTACTGCCTATTTGTAATGAAAAAACATAACTACACAACATGTATTCTCAAGTACACAACATGTACTTTCCTTTTAAACTATTCCTCTGGAAGCTAATTTCCACTGCCTCACTGTTCATCTGCTGACTTGATTACATGGTGTGTATTACTAAGTACATGGTGTGTACTATCATTCCTCTGGTGGCTACTTCTACCACCTTACTGTTCACTTGTCGACTGATCACACGACGTGTATTACTAAGTACACGACGTGTAGTTAGTTTTTATACCCTTAATCGTCGACAAGCCTACACGTCCTGTATTCTCATCCCACACAGCCAAAGTACACGGCGTGTACCCATAAATTTGATATTTTTTCCACATTTCCCTTGTTTTCTCAAAAACACTTAAGGAAAAAGGAAAATAAGAAACGCGTACCTCAAGAATAAGAACCGGGTTCTTACAAACTTCCCCCCTTAAAGCAATTCATCCTCGAATTTCCCTTCCAAGGGTAGTGAAGATAAAGCTAAGAACAATTCTGGCCACTGAGCACGTACGTCAGTCTCCCGCTCCCAGGTTTCATCCTATACTCGGCCATGCTGCCATAGCACCCGTACGAGAGGAACTGACCGGCCTCAGAGAACCTTCATGCTCTTATAAACAATACAAATCAGATGCTCCTCAAAGGATGCATCAAACTGAAGTTCAAACTCCTCGGGCTGAAAAACGTGAGACAAGTCTGAGTGATAACGGAACAGATGAGATACGTGGAAGACATCATGCATGGCCTGGTACCTTTGTGGTAACTGCAACCGATAGGCAACCAACCCGACTCTCTCTAGAATCTCAAATGGACCTACATAACTCGGTGAAAGTTTACCCTATCTCCTGATCCGCCTGTGTCCCAACCTCGGTGAAACACGCAAGAAACCCTAATTCCTGACCACAAACTCCAAGGGTTGTCTGCGGCAATCAGCATAAGATTTCTGACAAGACTGTGCAATAGTCATTTTCTTCTGAATCAACTAGACCCACTCTGAAGTCTCTTGCATGAGATGTGGTCCCAGTAAAGCTGTCTCACCTGCCTCCAACCAGCACAAGGGTGAACGAAATGGCCTACCATATAAATCCTCATAAGGTGTCATCTTAATAGTTGACTGAAAACTATTATTGTAGACAAACTCGTCTAGGGGTATGCGCTTCTCCCAAGAGCCTCCAAAGTCTAGGACGCATACACACAACATGTCCTCTAGCACCTGTATTGTATGCTCTGACTGGTAATCGGTCTAAGGGTGGTAAGTTGTGATCAGAAGCACCTGTGTACCCAGTGCCCTCTGAAAACTCTGCCAGAAATGAGACATAAAACGGGCGTCCCTATCTGAAATGATAGAACGAGGGACCCCATGAAGACGTACTACCTCTCAGATATTTAACTTCTCAAGCTCGTCAACACCGAAGGTCTCCTTAATCAGCAAAAAGTGAGCTAGCTTTGTAAGTCTATCCACAACAACCCATACGACATCATTGCCTCGAGGTGACCTTGGCAACCCGGTCACGAAGTCCATCGCGACATCATCCCATTTCCACTCTAGAATGGGTAACTATTATAAAATTCCAGCTGACCTCTGATGTTCTGCCTTCACCTGCTGACAGGTGGAACATCTCATAACAAAACCAGCTACCTCTCTTTTCATACCCGGCCACCAGTACTGACGTCTCAAGTCACGGTACATTTTGGTAACTCCAGGATGCACTGCCCAAGCTGAAGCATGAAATTCCCATATCAACTCCTCGCGTATATCCTCTGAAACCCACACTTGTCCATGGATACGCAGTACCTCATCATCACCTATCATCTAACCAGGAGGAGGGTCCTCACTTGCCACTGACTCCCATAGAACCAGGCCTTCTAAATCTGATATTTGTATCATCCTCGCTCTTTCCAGGAGGGTATAAGTCACAGTTAAGGATGAAAGATAGGTTTGCCCCTAACTATCGTGCACCTCCAAATGCATCTCATAGAACAAAGCCATAAGCTGCCACTCACCACTGGCCTCCTGCACTGCCTGTATCTAAGTCTTCCTACTCAGTGCATCAGCTACTGTGTTACCCTTACCAGGTGTATAGGCAAGCTCAAAGTCGAAGGACTGAAGGTATTCAACCCACCTTCTTTGTCTCAAATTCAATTCACGCTGGGTAAAGATGTATTTAAGACTTTTTTGGTCCGTAAACACCACAAAATGCTCTCCCAAGAGATAATGTCTCCAACATCATAATGCATGAAAAACTGCAGCCAACTCGAGATCATGCGTTGGGTAATTCTTCTCATGTGGCCTCAATTGTCGAGACTCATACGCAACTACTCGATCGCCCTGCATCAATACTGCTCCCAGCCCAATACCTGACGCATGATAGTAAATTGTATAGATCTCCCCTTTCTCTGGAAGTATCAGGAATGGTGTTGATGTCAACCTTCCCTTCAGCTCCTGAAAGGCTGTCTCACAAGCTTCTGATCAAACGAACTTCATACCCTTCTTAGTCAAACTCATCAATGGTGCTGCTAAGCAGGAGAAGTATTGTATAAAGAACCTGTAGTAACCAACCAGCCCCTAGAAACTTCGTATTTCAAACACGTTCTTAGGATACTCCCAGAAAACTACTGCTCTCACTTTCTCTGGGTCTACTACAACTCCTGCCTATGAGATAATATGACCCAGGAAGTGAATCTGGTTCATCCAAAAGTGGCACTTTGAGAGCTTAGCATACAACCGATGCTCTCTCAGTGTACTCAGTATGATCTCAAGATGTGTGGCATGGTCGTGTAGAGTGTGAGAGTACACCAAGATATCATCCACGAAGACCACCACAAAAGAATCCAAGTATGGATGAAACACTCTATTCATTAGAGCCATGAAAACTGCTGGAGCGTTTGAGTCCGAACGGCATGACCAAGTACTCATATAGACCATATCTGCTCTGAAAGGCTGTAAGCGGTATGTCTGATGGTCTAATGTGCAACTGATGATATCTGGATCTCAAGTTAATCTTCAATAACACTCGTGCTCCTCGAAGTTGATCAAAAAGATCATCAATCCTCGGTAAGGGATATCGGTTCTTAACCGTTAACTGGTTCAGCTTCCAATAATCCACGCAGAGTCTGAGGGTATTGTCTGCCTTCTTCGCAAACAGGACAAGCAAACCCCAATGAGAAGTACTGGGTCGGATGAAACCCTTGGCTTGTAACTCCTCTAACCGCCTCTTGAGCTCTTTCAATTTTGGTGTAACCATCCTATAAGGAGGAATGGACACTGGTGTCGCTCCTAGCACAAGATCAATAGAGAAATCCACCTCTCGCTCTGGATGTAGACCTGAAAAGTCATTTGGGAAGACATCCCTGAAACAATTTACCACTGGTGAGAAATCCTTATGACAAGTTCCTTGGTCATCTAGATATAAACTCGCAATCTGGGTTTCCACTCCACCTCACCCACGATGCTCGGGTCCATCTCGGCTCGCCTGGACATCCCATTCACCCTTGTATAGAAACTCTTCGCCCTTTAGTGATGTGAAACTCACCCTATGATGATAGCAATCTACAAAGGCTCAAAAGGGTACCAACCAGTCCATCCTGAGAATGACATCATAGCCCGTCATCTCTAAGACATAAAGGTCGCATAGAAAGTGACACCCAACAACCTCTAGGGGCACTCCTTGCACTGACACACACCTGTTGTTCTAATTCCCAACGGAGTGTCTAGCGTCATGATATTAGAAGAAGTAGAAACACAGAGCCCAAGTATCTCCACAATGGGCACTGATATAAAACTATGTGTAGCACTAGTATCGAAAAGTACAGAAGATAAAACATAAGCAACTAGAATAGTACCTCTAACAGTGGAAGGTCCGGGATCCTGCTCCTGTTGGGTCTGTTTCACTGCATATGTCTGCCCAGTGTCGCGACCCTGTGACACAACCTGGATACCCTGAGCTGACCTGCCCTGCTGTCTCTGAGATCCTGGTGCCTGGCTACCACGGCCACGACTACCACCTCGGCCCGAATGTCCTGACGTATTCCAATTCCCTAACTGGTAAGAAGCTGTTGGTCCTGCTCCTGCACGCGGAGTCTGCACATAACCCCTCTCACTAGTCACTAGTGGAAACGCCCTGCAAAAACACTAAAGATGACTCATCCTGCCACAAGCTCGGCACTCCACTGGGTCACGTGGACACTGAGGCCTCTTGCGCCCCTCTTTACTACACTGGTAGCACATTACCTGGCCACCTGAAGAATTCTTATGGATAGTACTGCCACCGTGAGAGAAATCCATTTGCCTCTTCCTCTTTTTGGTAGAAATAGTACCAGAGACTAGTGTCGAACTGCCTTGGTCTGCACCACAAGCTTCCTGCAGGTTCCGCTCAGTAATCAACGCCTGGTTCACAATAGCACGCATTGTAGGCAACCTTAAAACATTCATCAGCGCTCAGATGTCATATCGAAGACCATCCTCAAAGCGTTTAGCCCTCAACGTCTCATCACCCACCAGAACAGGTGCAAAACATTGTAGCTTGGTGAAGCGGGCAGAATAGTCTATCACTGACATGGCGACATACTGCAGATTCATGAACTCTCAAGATCGACCTTCCCTTAGCGTCTCTAGAAAGAAAAATTCATAGAATACTACCTAAATATCTTCCCACACCATGTCTTGGTGATGCTCAGTCTGGGTGCTAACATCCCACCATCTCTTGGCGGAATCACGCAGCATGTAAGTAGTGAGTTTGACCCTCCTCCCAGGAGGCGTCTCCGGATGCTTGAAGATCATCTACATAGAATCCAGCCAAGACTTTGTAGCATGTGGTCCTTCATCCCCTAAAAACGTAGGTAGATACTGCTACTAGAATATACGTGTCAGCTCTGCCATAAATGTGGAAACCAGCGGTGCTCCCTGAAAGGTCTGTATGAACCGCATGAAGCCTTCACAGAACTGCGCATCTGCGCCTGCGTTCAGTATAATGGTTGGTGTCGCATCTGGCACTGATGGAGGATCCATCAGTAGTTCATGACCTACCATCTCTGGAGTAAAATTGTCGCCACTCTCTTGGCAAACAACTCGTGGTCGTCTCAGCGGCATGAATCTACAAGTTCAAACACACATCTTAGATTAAGATCATCAAGGACTAAGAACTGGAAACGTAAGAAGGGAACAAGAGAAAAAAACATTAAAGTTTCACAAAACAAAACTACACGACGTGTATAATAACTACACGACGTATTTCCTTAAGTCTTTCACATGAGCGTGTACTTCTGCCATAACCGGTCGTGTAACACCCCAAACACACGACATGTTTTTCCAAACACACAGAGTGTGCTTGAATTCTCTCCCCCTTTCCTGAGTCTTTTCTACATGGCTAAGCCACACGGCTCCCCTTAGAACAAGGTTACACGACATGTTACACCCGCACAGGGTGTGTACACTACCTGGTTTCCCCAGCCACACGGCCAAGTCCACACAGTCTCTCACTGGTCAAGAATACACGGCATGTCCCACAGGTACACAGCGTGTACTAGACGAGCTTTATCGACCCGTGTTGTTCGAGACACGACCGGATACATGGATCACACTACACGGCATGTTTCAAAAAGACACAACGTGTACTTGAAAAGATAACACTGACCCGTGTTGTTAGCTACACGACTGAATCCCAATATTACACTACACGACATGTTCATAATTGACACGGCGTGTATAAGCTAAGATTTCTCTTTCTGTGTTGTTAGTCACACGGGCGGACACAAGGTCAACACGACACGACGTGTATAACCGGTACATGGCGTATTCTCAGTAAAATCTGGAAGACCTGTGTTCCCTCCCACACGGTGGGTCACACATACTTATACTACACGACATGTACATATAAGTACATGGCGTGTGCTTAGAAATTTTTCATTTCTTCCCGAACAGAAGAGTACATGGTGTGTGTTCATAGAACCACACGCCGTGTTGTTTGGGTTTCCAGACAGTAAACCTCAGAAACTACTCTGAATCCCCTTTTTCTTTAATTTCAAGCGTCGGTATGCCAAATTCCAATTCGTGAGGGCCTATACTCATCACGAACCAAAGTTTAGCATTCATAAACTCAACTGTAACTTGTACCAATACCCTATCAATAGTAGGCGTATCTATCAAGGTACCTATCACAATAGCATGGATTTTCTAGCACAACATCTATCACAATAACATGTAATTTCTAATGCACCTACATGACATGGAAACTATGCATGACATGTGATTCTAACATGTGACTAAATGATGCATGAGATGGAATACCCTCATCTCATCGGGTTGCAACTAAATATAACCCAAGTATAAAAATATAAACAACACACCACAAGTGCGTCACCCAACGGTGAAAATCAAATCAACTGTAAAATTGCAAAACCAGAAAAATTGCAATTAAACGAGGTAGATTGTCTTTTCCCTGTACATGGGTTAGCAACTCCCGGACACAACTTATTACCAACTACCAATTACGTTATATCCCTAGCTATATGCTCCAAATAGTAAGTCAAAAAAAACCCTTTGATACCACTTTGTAACGTCCCAGATCTGGGTGCCACACAACGGGTGCCTCGAACCCAGTTGGTCACATGACCTCAAGCACATTTCCCTAAATGTTAGAGGCTTCCGACTAGAAGAGAGGTCCTAGGACTGATAGTGGAGAAAATATGCCCTCATTTGTCAAAGTGTAGTGTAATGAAAATAAATATAAACATACAAAAACGAAAATAGTAAACAATATAAACCTGAAATGGACAACAAAACTGAAGTAAAAGATAACCAACAGTCATATATATGATGATGCAACGTGTCTCTAATCTAAAAAATCATCCAAAACAGGATACACTACAATCTAATATAATACAGCATAAGGTGCAAAGTACAACAAAACAAAACCAAAGTAGTACAACAGGAAATCAGCAGCATCGCAAGCCTAAGATCGGTTTCATGCTCTCCTACTCCTCTGCAACAATAATGAACCTGTGTAAGGACCCTTGCCCTTATCGACACCTATAGTAATATAATCTGTTTGGGCCCGAGACATGACCCAAATAGGGTGTGAGAAATAAATCCCAATAGGCAACCACCAGAGGCCTGTGCCCAACTATCAGTGAAAATGTGCAACCGCAGTGTGCAATAATGAAATGCAGTAAACTAATAAGTACTCAAAAGTAAACATTCCTACTAGTTACATTGTCATTTTAATAATTATTTAACAATTCAATATAATTGAATTCTGAGTTTTCCGAGACTCGGCCTCGACCGACAATCTCATATATCAGTGCCACAATAGAAACCACAACAAGCTCTCCTCAAAGTAAACATTGTCCTCAGACATGCAAGTCCTTACCCTCAGGCAAGCTGAAACAAAACCCTCAGGTGATTGCCCTCAGGCATAACAAATATTTCCCTCAGGTATACGAGATATCACCCTCAGGCACAGAAGCTACTTCCCACAGGCATAAGAAATGTTTCCCTCAGGTTAAACAAAACATTGCCCTAAGGCTAGACAAAACACTGCCCTCAGGCATTCCATAGGAAAAGTAAGTAACCGGGCCAAGCCCAAAGCATAAGCAAGTAATTTATATATGCTTCCTCTCAAGAAAACTCAAAACATGCTATAATCACAACATACCCACAGGTATCCTAGCCAAACGGCTAAACAAGGGAAACACACCCTCGGGGTGGCCTTAGATCAAAGCAACAATCTCAAACAACTATTTATACTTATTCAATATATTATCTATGCAATTCTAGGCATCTCAACAGTCAAAGTCTCAGCCATATGACACCCCGAACATGGGCGCGTGACACAACGGTACACAAAATCAACTTGACAGTTGGAATTAAACAAGACCACCTACCTCGATCTCCTCTGATCGATATATGTGAAAGGCGTCTCCCGAAACGACCAAGAATGATGTAGATCTGAGATGAGCGATTACCCATTCAAACCTAAATAAATTCACTTAGGGAAAGAATTGGAAGGAGAGGGAAGACCTTACCCGCGCGGTTCAAACGAGATCGATGGCGGAAGAATCGGAGTCTCGGTGAGCGATCGGAAGCTCCTCCAAGTCTCGACCTCCTCTCATGTAGCTCCTAGTGAGTCCTCTGCCTCCTCTGCCGAATGAGGAGGCTACTGCCTATTTTTAACGAAAAAACATAACTGCACGATGTGTACTCTCAAGTACACGGCGTGTACTTTCCTTTTAAACTGTTCCTCTGGCGGCTACTTTCCACCGCCTCACTGTTCATCTGCCGACTTGATTACATGACGTGTACTATCATTCCTCTGGTGGCTACTTCCACCGCCTTACTGTTCACCCGTCGGTTGATCACACGATGTGTATTACTAAGCACACGACGTGTAGTTAGTTTTTACACCCTTAATCGCCGACAAGCCTACACGCCCTGTATTCTCATCTCACACAGCCAAAGTACATGACGTGGGTACAAAAGTACACGACGTGTACCCATAAATTTGGGATTTCCCCACATTTCTCTTGTTTTCTCAAAAACACTTAAGGAAAAAGGAAAAGAAGAAACTCGTACCTCGAGAATAAGAATCGGGTTCTTACATCTCTGACCAAGATATATTATCGGGACAGGCATGGGGTTCCCTACAGGTTTCTAAAACGACGACACAAATATAATGGGTGATATGGTGCGGTATTTCCTCGACCGACATGCTTACCTCAACAAAGAGCGGGCACCCCTTTTGTGGTTCCTGGTGGCACTTTGGGAAGTTGAAGAGGTGGAGCATGTCAGATACTTCGAGACTTGTGACTCCTCATACACCTCCTTGGTTGTCTTCAAGATGCGGTGTGTGACTGGCTATTGACTTTAGACCATGTGACTCTTTTGGTACTCCGAACATTCCTAGTTGCTCATGAAATTCGAACCCTCGCAAAGTTAGAGTTTAGTTGTTTAAGTCCTCTCTGTGTTCCTGAGAGTTATGGTTGTAAAGCATATCTAGATTATTTTCCCATGTTTTCCTCCCGGTTACTCTCATGCACTAGGAACTTTGAGCTGACCTAATGTTCTGTGTTTTATTTATTGTATTTGGGGCATCATACTGGGTATATTTATACTCACCATTCCACAGGCTTTGTTCCCATACATGTTGTGTTTGTGCAGACGATGCATAGGTTCGAAGATGGTCATGGTGGATGTGAAACTGGTGTGGCTTGTTCAGAGCTGATGCATGATGATGCTTAGCGATGCATGATGGAGTTTGGTAGATCTTGATTGTGGCAATGATCACTGCGGTTAAAGATCAATCCAAGAGTACTCACAACGACGAGTTTTCCTGTGTCCTGTATCCGTTGGATTCAAAGGCATGTTGGTTGAACAATTCTTTTGTATTTTCCTGTGTGGTGATGTATTTATACATGATGTCTCGTGCATGTGTCATATACAACTTGATATATACACATCGTGTTGGTGTTTGTTTTATGTATTGAAGATATGTAATTTTTGTCGATTGATATGAGCTAAGACCTCCCATATTGTGAGATATGTTTACTCGATGTTAGTCACGAGCTACATACCTGTTTGAGGCAGCCTTGAAGTGACACTCTCGGCTCACTACCTGCCACGGTGAGCCCCTAGTGCATCAGGTTGTGTCAAATCTATTATAACAAATTATTGATAATTTTGCCCTCATAGGAGTATGCTAGTGGTTTGGTCGCTCTTTCAGTCTCTTGAGGTCGAGAGTTCAATTCATGCTCGTTGCCCTATCAAATCGTAATTACGCACTCGTGACTTAATTCTCAATCATGTTGGGATTCACAGTTTAGAGACATTTTTATCCAATTCAACCGCACGATGAAGGATGAGACTCAATGTTCTTCCCAACTTGTTGGGTGCTGGCTTATGTCTAAAAGTTTAAACATGTCATGGAGAGGGTGAGGTTTACATTGAAAAAAACAACAACATTAAATTTGTTTTTTAGATATATTTACCATGATATCCAAAAGTTTTACTTGTTTCGGCTCAGAAGGATATATCTGTGTAAATAGATTTTAAAAAACGAATTCATGGATAAGTATAAACTATTTTTAATACATTAATAAATAATAATAATTTTTATTTTTTTATAAATAACACCTTCATCATTACTCATGTTTTTGTAGTGTCATGAATTACAATTCATATTCATTGGGATATCAATCTTAATTCTTACATGCAAAGGAATACATTTCCAATTCACTGATCGGCATAATCCAATCAAAAGGTATTTAATGCGCTTTTGGGTATCACACTTCGCGGACCCGCGTTAGTACGGTGGACTAGATTCAAAAGCGCCATTGATCCCTCCCGCTTCCTTTTTCTGTTTTCCCCTCGATTTTGTCGTTCTCCACCATCCCATCAACTTCACTGCATCATATACTACCCACCCGCCCTAATTTCTCTGAGAAGCCATAGGCCGGCCGGTTGGAGTTGCTAGAGAAAGAGCTTCCCCGCTGCCACTTTGACCTGTACATAATCGGGCCTATCGGTTCGGTTCAGTACGTTCTGTCTCTATTGATTTTCTGCGTTGAATACTTTCACAGCGCGAAGCGGAGTGGCTGAGTCATGCCTCAAATTTGTCAGTTTATGTTTGATAATGTTTTTCTTGGGTGCGCCAGAGTCACCGCCATCTCTAGTTTAAATGGATCTACTGAAGCAAAGAAGTAGAGTTTATGTATAAACCTTCTGTATTGATGTAAAAGGAAACCGCAGTGCCATTTTATTAGATATTTTAAGAGTCTTTTCCAAAACATACAACCGTGTTGAAACAATTTTAAAATAGATCTGATTGTCCTAATTCTTGGCAGACCATTTAAGGACTGTGCGTCTGCTGTAAATATGGACAGAAACCGAACGTCGACTTTAGGTGGGCATTTGACAAGTGAAATGATGCCCATAAAGGATCTACAGACATTTGAGGACCATCAATATGATGATGTAATTTCTAGGGCAGCTTAAACAAAATTGGATTATTTTGGCAATCAAATGGCTGTTGTTTTTTACAATTCTTCTATTTTAACATGAAAGCACCATATCCAAATCCGTGAGCCATGCAGCAGGGTTAAAGCTTCCATGGTATGTTTTTTTTTTGTTATTGTTAATGACTACACTTCCTAATAAATGTAGTTTTTTTTACAGGGTATAATATTTTTTAAAGTGGTTTAAATGGTTATCTTCGTTCTTATTTTTATTTGGCTTTGTGCTCTAAATGTGGACAAACAACTGCATATGAGAATTAAGTGGGTGGATAATCAATGAAGAAAGGTCCATAAAACACCTGCATCAATTAAAGGGCGATTGTTGCTATTAGAATATTCATTGTGCGATGGAAGTGTTAAAAAAGGACTGCATGATTCTTAAAATCAGATTGTAGATTGTTTATGTTGTGCTTAAGATTATTTTATTTGTGTTTATGTTATTTATTTTTTACCTTAGAAGTGTGAGTGATTTCAGTAATTCCATTGTAATATCAGGGTAGCATGCTTAAATCCATGAATGTTCTTTTATGAGTCATGTATTCAAAAATCCTTGTGATTTTTTTTTGGCATTATATGGCTGTTGAAGCGGTCCAATTTGATTTTGTTTTCCTAATTCCTGGGAGTAGATTGTGTACCTGCTGTAAATATGGACATGAATAACATGCAGCCTTTACCGGGCATGTGATTAGTGAAGTGATGCTCATCAAGGGTCAATGTTCATTAATTGTTGTTTAATTAATTTTTTTTAGTTGTCCTCAGACAAAGTTTCAAGATTGCATCAGATTAAAATTGTTCACAATTTGGTCAATTAGCATCATGACTTGTTTTTTCATGAAAAATTGCACTAATATTAATTCATGTGGTTAGCAGGTAATCATGGTGGCGAAAAGATGGATCCATCAATGATTGAGTAGCCTAGCCTTGCTGGACATCGTTAGATAAATTTTCTTTTGTCAAATTCTTGATGAAGTGGTTTATAATTGGAGTAAATGACCCTTTCTACGAGTCTGAGTTTGATAAAGAACCCCAGTGTTTTCTTCTTGAAGGTCCAAATGCCCTTTTCATCTTTATGTCACTTGAAGAATGGGTTGGCGAATAAAAATACTGTGGCTGTGCCTTCTGAATGGCTCAATCAATTTTTAACAACTCTGACAACAATTTACTTGAGCATTAAATATCTTCTCGAAGACGGGAAGTTATTTTTTGTTTGAGGTTTGGACTTTGTTAGATAGTAACTTTTTCAAAATATTCTCTTGTTTGTTCATTCATTATTCTTTATTTTTTTGATCTTCCATAATAGTCTTGTTTATGGGTTGGCGAATAAAAATACTGTAGAACCCCAGTGTTTTCTACGAGTCTGAGTTTGATAAAGAACCCCAGTGTTTTCTTCTTGAAGGTCCAAATGCCCTTTTCATCTTTATGTCACTTGAAGAATGGGTTGGCGAATAAAAATACTGTGGCTGTGCCTTCTGAATGGCTCAATCAATTTTTAACAACTTTGACAACAATTTACTTGAGCATTAAATATCTTCTCGAAGACGGGAAGTTATTTTTTGTTTGAGGTTTGGACTTTGTTAGATAGTAACTTTTTCAAAATATTCTCTTGTTTGTTCATTCATTATTCTTTATTTTTTTGATCTTCCATAATAGTCTTGTTTTGTTACGTGCTCCAATTTGTTATCATTTCTTAACGAACTAGTGTATTTATATTTCGTCTTGATTGGTTAAATAATATATTTGGTTACTGTTCAAATTCTATTGCCTGTGTTCTTTTATCATCCCCACTTGATATGAGAGTGTAAAGGCTTGTCGCCACTTCTTGAAGTCTCGCCGTCACTATCTTTCGAAGACCCACTGCCATGGCTGTGTCAAACTGCAGTGAACAGGGAAGGGCTCTATGAAGATTAACGATTAGTATAAATAGAATTATATTTATATTTATAATTAATTAATAAACTAAAAGTAATATTAGAATAATATGAAATGTTAATAAAATAAAATTCTAAAAAAAATGAAAATAAATAACTAATGTTCATATAATACTAACTAAAAACTATAAAAACAAATAAAATATTTAAAATACTACAAAAAGAACCTAAAAGCACAAGAATGGTTAAAACTAAACGAAAATAAAAAAAATGTTAGTAACATCCATGTACATCAAATCCCCCACACTTAAACTTTTGCACTCCTGGGCAAAACAATCAGAAAGAAAACACAAGTGACAGGAGACAGATCAAAACATCAAAATTACAAGTTCAAAATTTGTCAATCTCTTTTCTCATAATATATCATGCTTCATTTAAAACTTCAGTTTCAAATAATTTTTCTTTCACTTGCATTTTTTTTTCAAAACAAGTACGTGCACTCATTCATCATGTGACCTACCTCACCATCACTCTCATCTCTCAAAAACATTTGATCAAAATTTTTCTCAGTTCTCATACACATGCAGGCTTACCATAGACTTGCCATGAATTTCACATCTCCACTAGTGGAAATCAAAAGAATGCACCAATATCAAGGACTTTACATGAGGTTCAAATGTTTCTGAAGCTGTGGGATGGTGGGTAAAAAAAATTGACATTTTTTTTTGGTAAAAAGGAGGGTTGAATCTTGAAATAAATGCATGATAAGTCAATCCAAATGTCTCCCTCAAACTCTCGCTCCCCCACACTTAAAACATTGCTTGTCCCCAAGCATACGATAAGCCAATGTTTCACTTTTTTTTTTAAAGACACAACTCACTCACATAATATGGTCAGAAAAAACTGGTGAGTATCAACTCAAAAACCCCATGGAATAGGTGTCAGACAATAATCCCAAAGAATGGTACACAAACAGCGTATATGCTGTAACATCTCAATGAAGGTAGGTCATATAGAAAACTCTCTGGTTCCTGGAGTAATGGATCATCACTTTAATAGGTATCCCCAAAGTCAAGGGTTACCGCGCAATGACCACCAATGTACTCATTGTTGGAACTGAAAAGGGTTCTATATTCCTATATCAAAATAATATGAAATGAATGTCGCTACTGTGAAAAAGAACTCATATGATCAGGATGGAATTATGTCAATCCATGTACATCAAATGACTCACTGCCCCTCGAAGAACCCTCTCCATGAGTAAGTCTCTCTCCCCCACACTTAGATTGAAATCATCATGCAAAAATTCAAGAAATTAGTAGGGAAGGGTATCGGCTTGGGCTCATCCTAAAAGGCTCCTTCATGGCTTCTAAGGGCTATACGAAGGAGAAAATGTTTGGGTGGCTCAGTGGGTCAACGGGGCTAAAAAAAATCAAACAGATGCCTCGATCATTTTAGTGCAACTTTCAAAAATTCCTATCGCTTTGATGGAAAAACATGGCAAGTTCTAGAAGACAAAACATGGTTGAGATTCCCTCAAGAAAAAGAGAAATAAGAGATGATTGTGAAATGGATTAGAGTCCTCACGGGTATGGAAATATAATGTTGGACAACACAGATGAGAATGAGTGCAAATAAGTGTCTCAAAAATATTCAATTTTTTGAAAAACATTCGAAGCATGAAATAATATCAGCAATCATCTAAGTAATGAGATCAAGGATTAAAGAAATCCAGAACAAGAATCAGGTGCTCAAACTGCCTAGGGACACAAGTGGTATGTTCCCGACTGGGTTGTGATAAAAATACAACAGTCCTTATGTGGGTTCATGAATGACAGGAATGTTAGTTTTTTTTTTTTAATTTACACGGTGTTTTTGGAAGCATAAAATATGGCAAAAATTAAAACACTTCCCTGTGTAAGTGCAGATAGACGCGGAGAGGCTGCCTGTATCCGATGAAGTTCCAGAAATAATGTACCTGTAAAATCTACATATGGACAACACATACCCGCATCATATCATAAAGATAACACCAAGAATCATATAAATAGAAGCAGAGATGCAGGAGAGTGACAAGTGCATACAAATATCAGGAGTAGCTAAATATATATATATATTTTTTTCACATATGCCATGTTTTATTTTCTCAAACAAATTAGAACAGGTAAAAGAAGAAAGGGGGGGGGGAAATGAAACTGGAACATGGGTTGCCTCCCAGGAAGCACTAAGTTTTATGTCTTCAGCCAGACGGATGGACAATGTTCAATCGTCTTGGTCCATCAGCTCAGAATTCCTCTGCCTCTTACGAGAACTAGTGGTTGTGTCCTCGATCTCACGGGGACGCTTGGTGGGATTAACCACCTCCGGAGCAAAGTGAGCGTGAAGCTGGTGAGGGAGGAACGAAATCTGTGCTCTTTGTGGTGGTGCTGGATGCTGAGCACGAATCTCCAGTGAAAGTTCCTCAAGCCGGTGCTCGATATCATCCAGCTCCCGAGTCATCCGTCGTACTAAGTCAGAGGGAGACGGAACAAGCGCATCGATGACCACAAAAGAATCAGAAGAGCTAGACATTTTTTTTTCAGCTGCATTCACAAAGCAGATAGAGAGATAGAGATAGAGTAAGAAAACAAAGATCAAAGAATGAAGAAGCAGTCGGGTTGCCTCCCGATCAGCGCTAAGTTTAACGTCTTCAGCCAGACGGATAACTTCTCATTACAATTGTAGTTCTTCAATGATGCCTATTTTATCCGAAGTGTGGTAAAGTTTAAGGAGTTGACCATTTACTTTGAATGGGGGCATCTTCCCATCAGAAATTTCGACAGCACCATGTGGATAAACAATTGTGACGGTGTAAGGACCTGACCACTTCGACTTGAGTTTTCCAGCCATGATTCGAAGTCGTGAGTTGAAGAGGAGAACTTTGTCGCCTGTTGAAAAATTTCTTTGTTGGATCCGTTTGTCATGCCAGGCTCGAGTTTTCTCTTTGTAAATCAAAGCATTGTCATATGCTTCTCTCCTCATCTCATCCAGTTCATTCATTTGTAGAAAACGCTTCTCTTGGGCAGTTTTGAGATCAAAATTCAGTTTCTTCACAGCCCAATAAGCTTTATGTTCCAATTCTACAGGTAAGTGGCAGGTTTTCCCAAAGACCAACCTATATGGGGACATTCCAATGGGTGTCTTGTAGGCAGTTCTGTAGGCCCACAGTGCATCATCAAGTTTGGTGACCCAATCTTTCCTAGATGTATTTACAGTTTTCTCCAAAATACCCTTATTTTCTCGGTTTGAAACCTCAGCTTGGCCATTGGTCTGTGGATGGTATGGGGTGCTCATGTAGTGGTGACATCCATGGAGAGTCATTAGCTTCTGAAACAACGCATTATTGAAGTGGGTACCACGGTCACTGATGATTAGCCTTAGAATTCCGAACCGGGTAAAAATGTGTTGCTTCAAAAATTTAATGACGACTCGAGCAGTATTTTCCGAGAATGCCTCAGCTTCCACCCATTTTGACACATAGTCCACACAGACAAGGATATAGGATTTCCCAAAAGCTTTAGTAAAAGGACCCATGAAGTCAATTCCCCATATGTCAAAAATTTCAATTCCCATGATTGAGTGTTGTGGCATTTCGCGCTTCCAGCTTATACCCCCGGTTCTTTGGCATTTGTCACAATTCATGACGAATTCACGAATATCACGATTCATGGTCGGCCAGTACAAACCACATTATAACACCTTGCTGATTGTTCGATGAATCCCATGGTGTCCTCCAGCTTCTCCAGTATGGCATAAGTTCAAAACACTCTCCACTTCTTCTTCAGGGATGCATCTTCTTATCATTCCATCCGCACAGTCTTTGAAAAGTAAAGGATCATCCCAGTAGTAATGTCGTGATTCATTCAGAAATCTTTTCCTCTGTTCCTTTGATAAATCTGGATGTATCACACCTGAAGCTAAGTAGTTCACGAAATCAGCATACCAAGGTGTGATTGTCTCAATGGCATAGAGTTGTTCGTCAGGAAATGTTTCAGTGATTAGTTCGACATTGATTTCACTTGTGTCATGGTCGAGGCGTGATAAATGATCAGCAACGACGTTCTCTGTTTCCTTTTTGTCCTTGACTTCAATGTCAAATTCCTGAAGTAACAGTATCCATCGAATGAGTCTCGGTTTTGCATCTTTCTTGGCCATTAGATACCGAAGTGCAGCGTGATCCGTATAGACAGTGACTTTTGAGAAAAACAGATGGGATCGAAATTTATCAAAGGCAAAAACAACTGCTAGCAGCTCTTTTTCAGTTGTTGTGTAGTTATGTTGGGCCTCATTCAATGTTCGGCTAGCATAGTAGATTGGCCTAAAGATCTTTTCTTTTCTTTGCCCCAAGGCAGCTCCAACTGCCCAGTCACTAGCGTCACACATTAACTCGAATGGTTGCTCCCAATCAGGTGAAATCATTATTGGGGCTTCAACCAAACACTTCCTTAATAATTTAAATGCTTCCTGACATTCAGGGCCGAAGTGGAACGTGACATCTTTTCCCAATAGATTCGTAAGGGGTCGGGCAATAACAGATAAATCCTTGATGAAGCGTCTATAGAATCCAACGTGCCCAAGAAAACCTCGAATGGAACGAACTGAAGAAGGCATGGGTAACTCAGAGATTGTACTAATCTTTGCGGAGTCAACTTCAATTCCTTTCTTTGAAATTTGATGGCCTAAGACTATTCCACTTTGGACCATGAAGTGTGACTTTTCCCAATTAAGTACCAGATTCTTTTCTTCGCATCTTGCCAAAACCTTATCCAAATGTTCTAGACAGTCATCAAAAGAATTTCCATACACTGAGAAGTCATCCATGAAAATTTCCAAGAACTCTTCAATCATGTCATGGAACATTTCCATCATGCATCGTTGAAATGTGCCTGGAGAATTACACATTCCAAAAGGCATTCGCCTATAAGCAAATGTACCATATGGACAAGTGAACGTGCTTTTCTCTTAATCCTCTGGTGTCACTGCTATTTGATTATAGCCCGAGTATCCATCCAGAAAACAGTAGTAATCTCATCCTACCAATCGTTCAAGGATTTGATCAATAAAGGGTAATGGGAAGTGATCCTTTCTAGTGGCATCATTCAATTTCCGATAGTCGACGCACACTCTCCATCCAGTCATTGTTCTTGTGGTTATCAATTCTCCTTTATCATTCTCAACCACTGTGGTTCCACCCTTTTTAGGTACCACTTGCAACGGGCTAACCCACTGACTATCGGAGATTGGAAAAATTAAACCGGCATCAAGAAGTTTAATGACTTCTTTCTTGACTACTTCTTTCATGGGAGGTGTCAAGCGTCGTTGTGGTTGCCTGCAGGGTTTTGAATTATCTTCCATATGTATTCTGTGAGTACAGATGGCAGGACTTATACCTTTTAGATCAGCAATCGTCCAACCTATTGCTGGTTTCCTTTGTGACAGGACATTGAGCAATTTGCTCTCTTGTTCACTCGAAAGATTGGCATTTATGATGACTGGTAAGGTGTTTAAATCTCCCAAGTAGCTATATCTCAGGTTTGATGGAAGAGGTTTAAGCTCAAGTGTTGGAGGCTTTTCAAGTGATGGAGTAAGTGAAGTGAATTCATGTCTATCTAAAGGCTCGACTATATTCCTGATGAATTCCACTTCCTCGATTGATTCAGTGAACTCTTTATTTTCTTGGTGCAAATCTGCGAGGTCCAGCACATCGCTTGCAAACTCATCCCATTCTTCAATCGTATCCAGGAAATGACAGTCTGCTACAGATGGTTTTTCCATGGCCTTTAGGACATCAAATGTTATGTTCTCATCCCCAATTCTAAAAATTAACTTTCCCTCTTGGACATCAACCAGTGCTCTGCATGTCGCCAAGAAGGGTCTCCCGAGAATGAGTGGGACGTCCTTGTCTTCTTACATATCGAGGAAAATGAAGTCAGCAGGGAAGTAATATTTATCAACCTTGACAAGAACGTCCTCTAGAATCCCTCGAGGATGCTTCACTGATCGGTCAGCCATTTTCAAGGCGACTCTCGTTGGCTTTAATTCGGTGATGCCCAGTTCTTAAAGGATTCCAGACGGCATGAGATTGACACTAGCTCCGAGGTCGCACAAAGCTCTTCCGAATTGACATCCTCCAATATTTCAAGGAATGGTGAAACTCCCAGGGTCTCTTAGTTTTGGAGGTATGGATCTGGGTATGACTGTTGAACATTCCTCGTTCATTATGACTGTTCCCACATCATCTAATTTTCTTCTTTTTGACAGAAGTTCTTTGAGAAATTTGGCATAGTGGGGCATTTGTGTGATGGCTTCCGTAAAAGGAATATTTATTTGAAGCTTTTTGAACATCTCCATGAATTTTGAAAATTGAACATCCAACTTCCTTTGCTTCAGTCTTTGTGGAAATGGAGGAGGTGGTATGTGGGATTTCTCTCTTTCGTTGAGTGCCTCATTTTCCTTCTCCTTTCTTGCCTTTTCATTCTTTGCAAGTATGTTTTGATCTTCCTCCTCTTTGGGTTCAAGTTGGATTGCTTTGTTTGTTGAGTCTCCATTTTCAGTGGAAGGTATAGGCGTCTCATCTGTTGGTTGAACATCAGGCTTTTGGTGCTCTGGTAACTGTGTGCCACTTCGCAATATGATGGCTTTTGCTTCTTCTCTTGGGTTGACTCTTGTGTTGCTTGGTAGAGTTCCTTGCTGTCGGTTTTGCATTTGTGCGGCTAACTGACCGACTTGATTTTCAATGTTGCGCATGGAAGCCTGTAAGTTTTGGGTTGCCATCTCTTGTGATTCAAACCATGATTGATTGGACATCATTAACTTTGATATAGTTTCTCCCCAATCTTTTTGACCTTGTGTTGCAGCAGGGGCGCAGTCCGTTTGCTTTTGCTCCTTATACTGCTGTTGCTGATGGAACGGTGGTCGGTATTTCTGTTGAGACCCTTGATCTTGTGGTTGCATGGCGGGTCTGAAGGTAAGTTGAGCAGTGAATCCAGGTGGACCCATGTTATGGTTCATCGGCTGAGTAGCCACTGGTTCCTTCCAACCTTGATTTTGGGTATTGCCTTGCCAGTTTGTGTTGTAATTGTTCCCATAATTTCCACGGTTGTAACTAACGAAGTTAGCTTCAGACATCTTGGTCTCTGTAGTGTTATATGGACACATGGAATAATCATGAGGACCACCACAGTGTGGACAATGTTCAGCTTGAACAACATGGACTGGCTTAGGCGGATTTATTGATAAGTTGTCAATCCTCTTGTTGAGAGCTTCAAATTGTGCAGCCATGAATGTCTGAGTATCAATGTGATGCACTCCTGCCTTTCGTCTTGAAAAATCTTCTGGCCACTGGAAACTGTGTTCGGCCATGTTTTGAATCAATATGTACAGGTCCTCAGGATCCATTTCCATGAACGCATTTCCAGTAGCTGTGTTGATGGCAGACTTACTCTCGGATTGAAGTCCATAGTAGAAAGCTTGCAGCTGGTTTGCCAACTTCATCCCATGATGGGGACAACGTCTTAACATGGACTTGAATCTTTCCCAAGCTTCTCCTAACGATTCGTATTCACTTTGACAAAAGGAGTCGAGGTCTCTCTTGTTTTTCAAAGATTGAGCTGTTGTGTAATATCGATCAAGGAATTTTCTTCTCAACACTTCCCATGTGAAAACTGTTTCGGGGTCGAGACTCTCCAACCAGTCCTTTGCTTTCCCTTGTAACGAAAATGGAAACAGTCGTAGAATCAACGCATCATCCGTTACTCCGTTATATTTAAATGTGTCATAGACTTCAAGAAATTTGTTCACATGCATATAAGGGTCTTCGCTGCTCAATCCATGAAACTGTGCATGTTGTTGGAGCAGGTTGATCGTGGACGGCTTCAATTCAAAGTGTGTTGCTTGAATTCTGGGTCGTGTTATACCTGAGCTCATTCCGACTGTGTTGGGTCGCAACTCCTGTCTCATAGTAGTCCGAGGTCGTTGATTATCGAGACGGTTTTGGAAAAGTGGATGGACTTGTCCACTAGGAAGTGTCGGAATATGAGTTTCAACGCTTTCCGCAGGTGGATGCATTGCGTTTGCAGCTGAGGTGCCGACTTGTTCTTTTCCCTTTCTTTGATGTTCAAGTTGTGGATCAAGGGGTGTGTCGTTCTTTGACGGATCATAAGTACGAGTGTTCACCATTTAGGCGAACAGTGCCTAAAGCAAGGTCTACTTGAAATTTTCTTAATGCTAGACGTGCGCGTGCTCCCCGGCAACGGCGCCAGAAATTTGGCACGCGCGTCGCAACGTGTGCAAATATGCGAATTTTTATAACCAACTGGCTACTGTAAAAGTGGCGAGCAGGGTCGAACCACAGAGAGCATGGAACCTAGTTCACTAAAAATATTTCGTTGGACGGTGTTTATATGAACAAGGACAAGAGATTGAAGGAATACCTGGTTTGTGAGTTTTCCCTCTTTTTTTTTAATTAAACTAAAAGGTGAGAAGACAAAAGGTAAAAAAAATTGCAAATGAAAATGATGATGGACTCGAAATCAACAACATGTGTCGGGGGTGCTGATGTCGTAATTAAATTGTTACGCAGCCGTGCAAGGTATTCTTTAGGATGATTAATTATTTATTCTGTTTAATTATCTCCAGTTCCGAAAATATAACCATTTTTTAGATGCTCAATTTTAATTTCCCAATTTTATTTAAAGTCCCGTTCTCTGGTGTCATAAATAAATTAGAAAACTCGTTCCAGCCCCGAACTACACGGCGAAATGACACAACCCGTTTCTCACAAAGTTGTGTCACTAATTTGCACCTACCATCAGTCAACGCGGTTTACCTTCTCGGACCACCACATCGACTTATTATTAAAATGGCCAGTTTTAATTTTAGCAATTAATTCAGTGCAAAAATAATTTAGACAGATAAAAATTCAATTAAATTAAATTTAATTGACAATTAATCATTAAATAGTACGTTGCATGGCATGCACAATAATTTAATCATTCAACCAACATCCCGACACTAAGAAAATTACCCCGACATCACAACTAAAAACGCGGTAATAGAATGATATGTCATGAAAAATAAAACTGCGTTACCAATGATGAATGTGTCCGTCCTCACTCTCGCCGCATGCAATAACTGTCTGATCACACCTCGACACGTGATGACGTCGCGCGCCAGCTTCGCGACCGACACCGACATGCACTGTAGCGGAGCTGACCGACCGACACCGACATGCACTGTAGCAGTGCGGACTTCGGGGTCAACAGTACTGTAGCGCTTTTGACTTCCAGCCGGCAGACACTGTAGCACTTTTGACAAAGTGAGCCGCCGATCACTGTAGCAACGCGGACTACTATTCAGAACAGTAGACCGTCTTCTTCATATGTAGCCCATTTCGGGCTAGGGTTTGAAATGTTGGAAATCCTCTGTAATTTCTGTGCTCCCGAATCATAGTGAAAATCTGCCTCTCCCGTGGACGTAGGGATTTTTCCCGAACCACGTAAATCGTCGTGTTCTTTGTTGCTTTTCTTTCTTTCGTTTTCTCGTTTTTCTGTCGTTCTGTCTCCCGGTGATTCCGCAACACATCATTCATCATCATTGTTAAACCGAGTTTTATTATAATGAGTATTTCTGAGTCCCACATCGGAATATCCCACCATGTAATCCTTTTTAGTCATTTATAAAAGAACGTCCTCACCTCACATTGAGGTAAGGAGAATTTTCCATTTACATGGTATCAGAGGAAAAATGCCGATATTTTTTTCCTGCTGCCCTTCCTTCTCTCGGAGAATCCCTCCCAGCGGCCTCTCGGCTTCGTCCGGCTCCGCCCTACCTCCGGCTTCTAGGCGTCCTAACGGCTCGCCCTCCTTGCGGTTTCCCTACTACGCCAGGTCCCGCCTCCCGTCGCGGCTTCCGGCCCGCCTCCCATCACGGCTCCTGGCCCCATCTCCCGTCGCAGCTTCCGGCCCCGCCTCCCGTCGCAGCTTCCGACCCACCTCTCGTCTCGGCTTCCGGCGCGCCTCTCGTCGTGGCTCTCGGCCCCCCTCTCGTCGCGGCTCCCAACTCCCGCCTCCTGTCGCGGCTCCCAACCCCCGCCTCCTATCGCGGCGTCTCGATCGCGTCTCCTTCGGGCTTTCCGGCTTCGTGACCTGCCCCATCCTCAGTGAGGCTTTTCGACGTTGATTGCCGCCTCCCTCCCGCGACACTCCTGCCTCGGACGACTGACACCACACTCTAGGCGGAACCCCTCCCGCGACGCTCTACTGGCCCCGCCTGCTCGCGGCCTCCCGGCTTCGCGACCAGCCCCGCCTTCTGCCGTGATTTACCGGCCCCACCCTCTCGCGACTCTCCGGTTTCACCTGGCCTCGCCTCTCTTGGCGACTCCCGGTCCCGCTCTCCTCGGCACGTCCCGACCCCACCCTTCCGATGGCCGAACCTTTGGTTTTGCCTCCGCTGATCACCGCCTCCACCTGCTTGGTTGATGAGTGGCTCGATTCAACCAATTTCTCGGTATGGCGGAAGACGGTGTTGATGTCACTAACGGGCATGAACCTCGACTCCCACCTTGAGGTTCTTTCGCCCCCATCTACCGATCCCAAATACCGTTCATGGAAGTTTGCTGATAGTAAGATCTTTGCCTTACTAATCAATTCTATTGATCGCTCTGTCAAAGATGTCACTCGGACTGCCAATACGGTTAAGGAACTCTGAGATTCCTTAAACCTCATGTATTTTGAGACAAATAATTTGGCTCGGGTCTCCGATATTTTTCAGCGCCTTTCGCTCATCCGCCAGCAGACCCGTCCATTTCCGACGTTGTAAAGACCCGTAAAATTCAAGGGAATTTTTTTTCTTAATTTTCTTTGGAATTTTACAAGAGCGCGGTTTCTGACGGCACCTGATTCCGAGGCCCGGTGTGCCCGGAATCAATTTCCGAAGTTTGGCTCGGGTACGTTCAGTGAACGAACGAGCGGGAATTCCTAACTTTTGATCCGGTGCTCGGAATTGAAATCCGAGGGCACCGATGAACTCGCACCGCCGATATTCGCTTAAAGAGACCTTTTCGGAAGTTGCGTTTGTTTCGGGTTGAAAGTTAGTTTTTGGGTTTTTAGATTAAGTTAAATAAAATTTGTGAAATACAAAATTTTATTTAAACTTGTGGGTTAACTTCTCTCAAAGGAAGTTAGGTGTGGGACCCACACCCACTTAACCTCCCTTGAGAGGATTAAGTGTGGTGGGGCCCACACGAACCCTAAACTTTTCATCTTCTCCCAACTCCCTTAACCCCTCTTTAAATGACATGACAATTGTTATTTAATTTTGGAGTTATCCTTTTTGAATTTCAAACCTTTGAAATTCATTTGTTAAGTTTGTGAATAAAATAAGTCTCAATCTTATTTTGTTGGGTTAGAACTCTTAGCCAACTGGAGAGCTTTTGAGAGCTTTTCTTCCTTCTTCAATCTTTGATGAAGAACGCTCAAGCTTGACGAAGAACGCTCAAGCTCCGACGAAGAACGCCGCTCCTCTCTTCTTCGTCTTCCGTGTCAACGAAAGGGAACGCCGCTTCCTCCTCGGACTCCCTTCGTCGGCATACGAAGATTCGCCAACGACGTACATCTTCGGACGTACCTCTTCGTCATCGGATTTGACGAACGACTACCGCGACGCCCGACCTCCGCGACGTTGACTTCCGCGGGACGTTGACAAATCTTCGAACCTATACCCAGGTAGGGGTTGTTGATTATTGTTTAATTATTTTTATTCTTGCTCGTGGTTCGCATGACTAACGTGAGGATAATGATTATTTAAGTTGTGTTTTAACGTGAGGGGGGCCGGACCGCATGAACACGGCCGAATCCCCTCCTTCGTTCTTGGTGTTTATTTTGCGGATGAATCAAGGTGGCGTGGCGCCGTCGCACCACGCGGTTATTCGCCCAAATCTTTTTATGCGACGCCGTCGCGCCGCGCCGCGCCATGGAAGAATCATCAAGAACGCGACGCCGTCGCGCCGCGTTGAAGGAAATCAAATGCGCGGCGGAGGGGCGCGGTGCCGTCGCACCGCGCCGGACGACGAACACCGCGACCGGTTCCGGGCCGCGGCGGGACGAGAAGACCGGCGGCCGGGCCGCCGGCGTCGGAAGCTGAAAAAGGGGACCGGAATTTTTCCGGTCCCGTTGGAGAAAACCGGCCGGCAGTTGGCCGGCCGGAAGGTCAAAGGCCGGGGGAAATAAATTCCCCCGGCCAGCATTAAAACCCTCCTCATTTAAGAGGAGGGCGGTTCCCTTGAGGGGGGGCAGGAGGCCCCCCGGTTTTCCTTCAAGCCGGCCCCCACGTGGGGGCCGTTTTTTTTTCAAAGGGCGCGGCATATAGCCGCGCCGCCGCCTCCAAGAAAGCGGGGGCTTTGCCCCCGCATGCCGCCTCCGTGCGGCGCCAGGCAGCCGCGCCGCCAGGCTGCCGCGCCGCCGCCGCCAGGCTGCCGCGCCGCCGCCGCCAGGCCGCCGCGCCGCCGGCCGGGCCGGGTTCAGCGGACCGGGTCGGTCCGACCCGGTTCGGTTCGGATCCGGGTCGGGTCGACCCGGTTCGGGTCAGGCCAGGGGGGGTCGGGCCGGGTCGGCCCGGACCCGAACCCCCCATTTTCGAGACAGTTTCGGTCTTTTGGCCATAACTTGAACCACGGACCTTCGATTGACGAACCGTCTGCGGCAACGCGATCCTTGGATCGAGACGGTCGTTTCGGTATATCGCACTCAAGGTTTCGGAATACTTTGAGTTCGGCCGGGTTGGTTCGTTCACAAAACCAACCGGGCCCTCGGAGCGGAAACACTCATATCTTGAGCTACGGACGTCCGATTGACGTGCCGTCAGCTTTGTTGTGTTCCTCTTAGTGAGACGGATCTTTTGGCATACTCCGCCCGAGGTTTGGACGCAGGTGGAGTACGGTCGGGTTGGTTTTGCCTTAAAAACCAACCGGGCCCCGGAGACGAAAATGCCAATAACTCTCAGACCGGGCGTCCGATCGACGCGCCGTCTGTTGCGTTGAGTTCCTGTTGACGATACAGAACTTTTGGATACATCAACTCTGGACTTTGTGACAGTTGATGTATCAGCCTCTCGGCTCGTGGAGCGGACCCTCCGAACGAGCTTGCTGTGTGCGGGAACCCTAGTACTGGCTGCGACTGCGACTGTGACTACTACTGCTACTACTTCTACTGTGACTGCGACGACGACAGTACAGAGATCCTGTGTGGATTCGACGACGACGACTACTGCACTCAGCGATCCTACGTGGATCAGTGCTACAGGTCCTGCGTGGGCCCGATCCTGTGTGGGTCCGATCCTGTGTGGGTCCGATCCTGTGTAGGTCACTGCGGGGGTTAGTACCTATCGATCTTTCGTGGGTCCGACGACTTAGATGGTTCAGTGATCATCTTTATCATCATCCGAAGAAGTATTTTTGTGTGAGCTGAATCTTCTGTTATACTCGATAGAGGTGGTGCGCTTGGTTGTAGCGGCAGACCTGCGATACTGGAGACGAGCGTACGGAGTACGGAGACCGTGTAGCTGGCTGAGACCTGAAGACTGCTCGACCGACTCGACTTGGAGTGAGTCGACTTGCCCAGTGGACGGAGCGCCCGGTATTTGGCGGCAGACCCACGGTGGACGGAGCGCCTGGTAGTTGGCAGCAGACCCGCGGTACTCGACTGGAGGAGTACCTCTGTAGGCTATTTGGGTGAGCGCCCGGTATTTGGCAGCAGACCCCCAGCGGACGGAGCGCCCGGTAGTTGGCAGCAGACCCGCGGTACTCGACAGGAGGAGTACTTTAGCAGTCTTAGGTTAGTAAGCAGTACCTCGAAGTCGTGACAGGACCACTGTACACTTCAGAGATGGGGCTCTTCAGCAGTTACGGTTTCGTTAATGAAAATCCTGTGTGAGCTGAATTCTGTTGCTTCCTATGTGGAATGTGTTGTGCTATCCTGTGTGGATTACGTCTTGCTTTCCTGTGTGGAATACGTTTACTTTCCTGTGTGGACTGAGTTGTACTTGGGCTCGGAGGTTGGAGCGTATTTGAAATTGATGACTTAGGTATATGTATGGGCATATACCTAAGCAGTGTCGGTTGATACTTCGTGATTGTATCTTTCTTCGTGGTTTATCCTTTGTGGATTTGAGAGACCTTCAGGGGTCTCGGGGTCCCTACTGAGTAGCTTATACTCACCCCTGCACGGGCTTTGCCCGCACTACGTTGTGTTGGTTGCAGACGGCGGACAACGTTGATCTTAGCTGAGGCTTGCAGAGCAGGACGGTACCTGGAGGTGGACCACTAGGCGGAACGTGTTCGGAGCGGACGGCGGGAACCGTGGAGCAGTGGAGCTATCTGTACTCACCCTTCAGGTGGAATTTCCAGTGGACAGCTCGGTGTAGCGGCTTTTACTTTTCAGTTGTTGTTTTCCCTTTCGAGTTGTACTTTACTTTCAGTTTGGGTTTGTATACTGGCCCATTTACTTTTCCGCACTTTCAGTTGTACTCTGCTTTTGCTTAGTGTTTACTTTCCGCTTGCTTACTCTGTGGTGTTTGTTTACTTTACAAAGGCAATGCCTTCCCTTTTTACCGGGATTTACGCCTTGGTGCTAGTCGCCAGCCCCTGGCCTATGGAAGGCGGGCTTGGGGTAGTCACGGCACGGACCCCGAGGGCGGGTCGTGACAGACGTACTTCATGGAATGGAAAGCTCTCCGGGATGAATTGTTTGAGCTGTGACCCATTCCCCAAACACCAGAGGCAACCTTGGCCCAGAGGGACCAATTGTGTCTCTTTAGCCTACTTCATGGTCTCGATCTTGAATTTGCGACGACGGCTACGGAGATGCTCGCCGACCCTTCTTCGCTAGAGATTCCACAGGTGTATCATCGCCTTGGATAGGCTCATCGGGCACTTGCCCCACCCACCCTCAACATCGATCACGCTGCCCTCTTGGGTCGTGGCCGTGGACACTCAGGCATTTGTAGGCGTGGTCGTGGGGAGGGCCGTTCTCGTCCCCTCTGCCAGCACTGTGGCAAGCTTGGCCACTGGATCGACCGTTGTTGGGTTCTCCATGGCTGCCTATCTCAGCAACCTCGGCAAGGTCAGACTGTGGTCCAGGATGCTTCCCCGTCAGCCGCAGCTCTTCCTCCCTCTCTGGACCTCTCTATGGCCGAGCTCCAACTGATTCACGATCCTCGGACTACCTCTCTACCGAGTTCTTCGGAATCTCTTGCCCACTCGGGTGGTTCCACTGCTTTTGTCAGTTGTCGCTCCCCTGCCTGGATGCTTGACCTAGGTGCATCAGATAATTTCATAGGTGATGTAGGTATGTTATCCACCTACTGTCCATATGTTGGTTCCTCAACTATCACTGTCGCTGATGGATCCGCTATCCCCATTGCGGGGTTTGGTGCATGCTCCCTGACTTCATCTATTCACCTGTCATTTGTGGCACATGTGCCTCACAATCCTTTTAACCTTCTCTCCATAAGTAAGCTTATAAATGATTTCAACTGTAGTGTCATCTTTACATCTTTTGCTGTTGTGTTTCAGGAGCGGACGACGAACTGGGGACTTGGTAGAGGCCGGCTTCGGGACGGGGTGTACATGTTTGAGGGATCGACATCCGTCGTTTGCATGTCTGTCTCTGCTCGTGCATTGGACCTTCATTCCCGGTTGGGACATCCACCCGCCTCCGCCCTTCATCAACTTTTTTCTGATATTAGTTAGCATGTTTCCTTTCATTGCGAGTCATGTAAATTTGCGAAACATCATCGCACTTCATATCTTACTCGAGTGGTTACACGGGCCTCTAAACCCTTTGATTTGGTTCATTAAGATGTATGGGGTCCCTGTGTCATCTCGAGTCACTTAGGGTATAAATATTATATACCTTTTATTGATGATTTTTCGCGTATGACTTGGCTGTATCTTCTTCGAGATTGGTCTGAGGTATTTTCTACTCTTCAGACTTTTTACCATGAGATTCATACCCAGTTTTCCATCTCCGTTAAATGTCTCCGCTCGGACAATGAGCGAGAGTACTTGTCCACTCTCTTTCAGCAGTTTCTTCAGGCAAACGACATCATTCATCAGAACTCCTGTCCTGACACTCCTCAGCAGAATGGAGTGGCTGAGCGGAAACACCGACATATTCTGGAGACTGCTCGTGCCCTCCTATTCCACCGATAGGTGCCTCTTCTCCTTTGGGGGATGCCATCCTTACTGCTACTTACCTCCTCAATCGCCTTCCTTCTTCTATCCTTCAAGGGGAGATTTCTTTTCGGACTCTGTTCTGCTCTCTTCCTCCTCACTCATTCCCACTCCGTGTGTTTGGATGTCTCTGTTATGTCTGTGACACTCGTCCCAACTTTTTCAAGCTCTCTCCCAAATCCCTTTGTTGCATTTTCCTTGGATATTCACACACTCAGCGTGAATACCAATGCTTCTCTTCGGATCTACGGCGGTATATCATCTCTGCTGACAGTTTGTTCTCTTCTTCGTACGCTGTTGAAGGAACGATCACAGCAGTGAGAAACATGTTCGTTGTTGAGACGCGATCACTGATGGAGAGATTGCAGCTAGACGATCGCTGAGAGGAGATGCCATGTGAGAACGTTCAGGCAGGAGTCATGGAATTAGGAACACTGTGTGATATTCGTGATCGAGGCTGGACAAGTTCTGAGTTGAGGACGTACGTAGCTGTTGTTTGGTGAAAGGCTGTCAAGGTCACCTTATTTCCTAGATACGGTCGAGGATGAAAAACAGAGCCACTTCCATCCAGACTGACAACAAAGTATACTGAAGATGTTAGCAACTACGCAAGAAAGTTCGGATAAGTTGGCACATGTACAATTTGGGTACCTACTTTAGACGCGTGGACAACTGCAACGATCTGAGGAAGAGGCGCCACATAAGTAATGGAAGAGCAGATGTTGGATAGAATCAAGAGGATTGAGTTTCAGACAAAACCAGAATCTGAAACAGGTAAACAAAGTATGATTTTACTGGATGTTCTTGGATTCAGTAATCTTGCTGGTGCCAAGGATGGTCGTGGCTCGAGGAGCAATTTGTTCTTGGACGAAGCTGTCTTCGCGGTCAAGATGCAGAGTGTTAGCGCAGAGTGGAGCTACCTGTGTTTACTGGAGAGGATCTGTTCGGATGGATTACTAAGTTTGATACATATTTCTTGGTTAATCGGACATCTAAGGACATGAATCTTCACTTGGTGCGACTTTGTATAGAGAGTACGACTCTATTGATTCTTGATGCGGCAAAGTGCATTTCCAAGTTTGACTTGGGAGCAATTTAAGCCTGCACTAATGCACAAGTATGGTAAGTCTACTGAGGAGGTTCCACTGCGGTGTTTGAAGGCGCTTCAGCAAGCCGAAAATGAGGAGCAACAACTTGAGTCTGGTTTGATACGACTTGAGGAGGAGATTCACTCGAGTTCTAGTGAGAGTAAGTGGGGATGGTCCTCCAAGGAGGAGTTTGTATTAGAATTTTGTACGAAACCTCTACCAGAGGAAGAGGCTGGATCTATTTTATTGCCAACTACACATGTTTGCCAAGTCCAGGATGCTCGTTTTTTGTAAAAACAAAATTTCGCGTGTAAAAGTTCAATCTTATAGCGCCGATACATGCTCAATGGAGTTTGGTGAGGCTGTAGGGTTACCAACGCCTGTTCGGGCAAAATGGTAGCATCTGCCACTGAGTTGCGCAGGCAGGAACACTAAGGGGAAGCAACATATCACTTAGTTTTTGATGGACGATACAGAAAAGCACCTAGAACCAACATTGTGTTCAAAGCCTACAAAACAAGTGAGGCGATGAACAAAGTACAACACTTCTTCTCTCAACGATAAGGAAAACCGCTTCACCTACCCTAGCTCAAGCCTGTAAGAACAAAGCATGATGAGTGCACAGGGAGAAAAGCTCATAGAGCAAGTAATGGAGGCTTGAAAGATAAAATTCACAGTGCTGTTGTGTTTTCATTGGAGCCTGGCAAGGAGGCAGTGAGGCAGAAGTTTGATCGGGCTTTGCAAGAGTGGCGAGAACAGACTATGCAAACGATGGAAGAGCTGCCTATGGATTCTGTGACATGGGAGGAAAACGGCTGTAAGGGCAGTGAAGCAGCTGGGATACCAAGGAAAACCAGATTACCTGCAGGTTTTGTATAACACGTGCCAAAAATGCCTTGGTTCCATGTTCATGGCAGCGACACCAGGGTTTCCTGGGTGGAGGGGGCCAAGGAAGTTCTGGAGGAAAGTTGGTATGGTTTTTGCAACCAGTATGCCTAGAGAGAGCTTGGTTGTTTTGGAAAATTCAGGGGTTGCAGTACCTTCTGTGATTGAATTGGGAACATGTGTCCTGGTCGTCAGGTTTCTGAGACATTACTTCCATGCTGGTTGACTGATATTGTTGAAAGAAGGGGATTCTGTTATCAGTTTAGAAGATTCCACGGGAGACTGTGATTTGAAAACCACAATGAGAGAACGCAACCTACAGTTCTACTGGAAGTTTGTTACACGGGTAGAATTTGGCTGAGCAGATGCCTATAAAGGGGGGGGGGGGTGTAATTTGTTCAACAAGGTCTTTTGAACCTTGTGTTGATTTTCTCTACAGACAGACATAGATAAATCTGGTTCCAGGGGCAGCAGTATTCGGAGGTGTTGGAGGACACCCTTGTCATCGACATCTGGAATTGTGCGACAATCTTTTTCAATTTTTTTGGGAATGTTAGGTTGGGATGATCTCTTTGTGCCTATTTTCATATTTTTATCCAGAAATGCTAATGCTGCTGTGCATCTAAAGGATGATCCAATTATTAAGGTTTGTGATGCCTTGTTTTCCGACACGGCTAAGCACATGTGAAATCGGATGAAGAATACATCTACTCCTGCACAACAACCTACAGAAGTGGACTTTGAAACTGTTAGATGGAGTTCTTTAGGGTTGTTGGTGTTGAAACAAGATTCTGCCTACCGTACCAGTACTCAGGTTACCGATTCGAGATTTGAAGGTCCATCTTGAGGACAAGGTGTTTTTTTTGAGGGGGGAAATGTTAGGTGTGTGGGTGTGTAGGCTGCCAGTGTTTTGGTGTGTGGGGCTGCTGCTTGTGCGGGGTAGTGTCTTACGTGCTGGTGGGGGCAGTTTTGTATTTTACCGATTAATTATCAGTTGTAGTGAGCTGATTAACAGGTAGGGGCTTGTGACAGGTGTAGTAGGCAAGGGGTTGTGACACCTGTAGAGGGCCGGTGGAGTATTAAATAAGGGTCCAGTAGGAAGGGAGGGGGTATGATTTTTCATTCGGCATTTCAGCATGGTCGCTGGGTGGTCGGCCTTGGGAGGCTGGCCTTGGCTCTTCGGACATGATTGTTCTGTTGAGCGTGTCTTCGTCTTCTTCTCCTGCCTGTAATTCTCTCAGTTCCTGTTCTACTAGTTACGATACAAAAATTTTCAATTGTTTCTACCCTTATGCCTCTCCCTCTCATGGTCCTAACACAAAGTATTTGAGTGTGGATGGTATCGTTTTATTCTTAAGCAATGTGCCATCAACCATTCCTACTTGATCCATGCTTAGTGTAGAAAGCAAGAGGGTTTGATTTAGACAGCAAGGATGTCAGTAATCAACAAAATATGATACCATTTTTTCCTTTGTCAAGTATCTTCCTTAGGGGTTGATCACATGTATCCAGGCTGATACTACTAGCTGATATCAATTTTTTGCAAATATCCTCAGACATTTTCTGCCTGAATTTCCTGCACTCACCTGACACACAAATTAAAAACATTCAAGTACAACCACTAGGTCTTGATTTTAAACAGTTCTGGAACACTTGAAGTTTCATCAACTTCTTGTCATTAATTAAAACTAATTTCTCCTACCTAATATGAGAACCAATTCTTTGAGAAACAAGGATGAGAGAATAGTCATCCATACCTTTTCAATGACTGTTTGTCAAACTCCTTTCAGTGATTCCAAATTTATATGAATTGCATGAATCTGACAGCTTCTCGAACAATTCCACCTCAAGGGATGGATTCCACTTTCCCATCATCAAGACATGTATTTCATTCCAAGATTGTGACTTCTTTAGATCTGAAATAGTTATTCCAGCTTATTTTGATTTCATTAGCTCTCTATTTGAGAACCAACATCCCCTTCAATTCCCGACATGGTTAGCACACAAATATAACATAAATGATTTAGGGAATAAGTCGGACTACCTTGTTCATCAATGTGAGCAGATGGATTGAGAATTTCTTCTCAACCAGTTTTCCCTTTTCAATTTAGCTCCATGTCCAAATAGACTCTTTATTGTCACGCCCCACCAACTGGAGAGGAGACCCAATGGTGAGGTTCTCTAGAATCCTCTAGAGTTCTCTACATCTCCACCAAGTTTCGGAATATTCCAGACTTCTCCGGAGTGTTGCGGAACACCCCTTGGGCCTTGAAGGGTCCGGAACATTCTAGGCCTTCATGGAAGGTTGTGGATCTCAACGGGTTCTAGAATGCTCCATGTATATTCTAGTAGAGTAGGCTAGAATACTCTAGAATCATGTGGAAGTGTACATATTCTAGAATGTTGTAGACTTTGCCACCAAGCCCTATATAAAGGGAGTGACTCCTCATTTGTAAAGACACACAGAAGTTGAGAGCATTTGAGAGCTTCTTTGCACTTGTGTCTTGTGAGCTTGTCAAGCACTTCCCTTACGATCCTTACTTCCGTTGTGAGTGTCGAAAGGCTGAACTCGTCTAGGCTTTGTGAAAGGAAAGCTAGCCGGGTGCCGCACGAGAGCTTGGAAGAAGGCCAAGTCCCGTGACAGTTGGTATCAGAGGTGTTCAAGGCAAGTGTTCGCGATGGCAGGCTCGAATGTGGAGGATCCTGTTATGTCCGAGAAGGAGGCCATGCCGACCGTTCCTAAGAAGAAGGCCGGGAAGTCTCGTGAGACCGTGGCGACTCTTGAGGAGCGTCTCTTAAGGGCGGAGGAGTGCCTTGCTGATGTGAAAGAAAGGCTCGAGTATGTCGAGGGAGACGATGAGGAAGGGGCACTAGGCGTCGTGGGCCTACGTGATGCGCTCTTCACTCTCCAAGACCGAGTGGCATCAGTTGAGAGGTACGCCAAGGAGAATGCTGCCGAGAAAGATGCCTTCATGGACTGGACAAAGGGGATCTTAGCACAGCATGGAGATGCGATGGCCAGGTACGACCAAACTCTTGATCAACTTAAGAGGGAGTGGTCAAATTATCGTGGCGAGTTGGCTAGTGGGGTGCTTGTGCGAGACACACCAAAGATCGATGTGCCTCGTCCAAAGCACTTCAATGGAAAGAGAGATGCCAAGGAGGTAGACAACTTCTTTTGGCAAGTGGAGCAGTACTTCGAGGCGATTGGCTTGATGGAGGATATGAGCTGTGTGAAAACCGCCGTTCTTTACTTTGGTGACGATGCATCTCTATGGTGGAGGATGAAGCACCAAGAGCTCAAGGATGGTGGGAAGACACTTCCATCATGGGAAGAGTTCAAGCAATGGGTCTATACTCAGTTCTACCCCGAGGAAGCTGATTGGGAAGCAAGGGACAAGCTGCGAACTTTGAAGCATACGGGGACAATCCATGAGTATGTTCGGGAGTATGTCTCGCTAAAGCTCCAGGTACGTGGCAAGCCTGATTATGATCATATGTATGATTTCATCAAAGGTCTTCAGCCATGGGCACAACAAGAGGTGCGAGGTCGACGGCCTAAGACCTTCACTGAAGCCGTGTCCATTGCCGAGTCCTTGGTGGAATACAAGAAGAAGGTTGAACCCCCTAAGCCCAAGAAGGAGTTCAAGGGTAAAGGTGGGGGAGACCAAGAGAGGAGGTGGAACCGAGATGCCCATGACAAGGGGAAGTCCAAGGAGCACACCAAGGACTTCTCAAGAGAATTCAAGCCCCGAGGATGCTACTTTTGCGACGGGCCTCACACATGGAAGGAGTGTCCCAAGCGGAAGGCACTCAACTCCATGTTTGAAGAGAGGGAAGAAGTTCCCAAGGAGCGGCAAATGGGGACTCTAAGGCTCTTCAATGCGTTGGAGGTAAAGAACCCACCTAAGGCGCCACCTAAGGATGGGTTGATGTATGCAAAGGTGGAGTTGAATGGGAAGTCCACCTATGCGATGCTCGACACGGGAGCCACACACAACTTTGTGGCCGAAGATGAGGCGAGAAGACTTGGGCTAGTTGTGGCCAAGACAACTAGTCGCATGAAAGCCGTGAATGCCACACCTCAGCCGGCGAGTGGCATTGTCCGTGGAGTGACCCTTTGCATTGGCGAATGGAGGGGTGCTATTGATCTCACGGTGGTTCCAATGGATGACTTCAAGCTAGTGTTGGGGATGGAGTTCTTCAAGAAAGCCAAGGCCATACCAACACCTCACTTGGAGCAAATGGTGATCATGGAGGAGCGAAGCCCGTGCATGGTGACGACGAAGGTATGTGGCAATCATGACTTGTCTTTACTTTCTGCCATGCAAGTGAAGAAGGGTTTCAAGAAGGGAGAGGAGACCTACTTGGTTTCCTTGAAAGATGATGGGCCGGTGGACGACAACCATGAGTTGCCAAAGGAGGTGAAGGGCGTGCTAAGGGAGTTTAGCGACGTCATGCCACCAGAGTTGCCCAAGAAGCTACCACCCAAGAGAGAGGTGGATCATGAAATTGAGTTGGTGCCAGGATCAAAGCCACCATCCATGGCACCCTATCGTATGGCTCCACCCGAGTTGGAGGAGTTAAAGAGGCAGTTGGAAGAGATGTTGGATGCGGGACAAATCCAACCATCCAAGTCGCCATATGGATCACCTGTTCTATTCCAAAAGAAGCATGATGGCTCCTTGAGGATGTGTGTGGACTATCGGGTATTGAACAAAGTCACGGTGAAGAACAAGTACCCTATCCCATTGATAGCGGATCTCTTTGATCAGTTGGGCAAGGCACGGGTGTTCACCAAGCTGGACTTGAGATTGGGGTATTATCAAGTCCGCATTTCCATGGAAGATGTGCTGAAGACCGCATGCGTGACAAGGTACAGATCCTATGAGTTCCTTGTTATGCCATTTGGTTTGACTAACGCCCCAACGACATTTTGCACCTTGATGAACAAAGTCTTCCACCAATACTTGGATAAGTTTGTGGTAGTCTACTTGGACGACATTGTCATCTATAGTGAGACAATGGCGGATCATGTGGAACACATACAAACCGTGTTCAAGGTATTGAGGGAAAACGAGTTATATGTGAAGAAGGAGAAGTGTTCCTTTGCGAGGGATGAAGTTCTCTTCTTGGGGCACAAGATCAAAGGAGGCAAGCTCATGATGGATCATGAGAAGATCTGGGCTATCGATGAATGGGAGAGGCCAACCAAGGTTCCTGAGTTGAGATCTTTCCTTGGGTTGGTGAACTATTATCGTCGATTCATCTGTGACTATTCAAAGAAGGCGGCTCCACCCACCGACTTGCTAAAGAAGAACAAGCCGTGGGAGTGGGATGTCAAATGCGAGGAGGCATTTGAGGGCTTGAAGAAGACGGTCATGGAGGAACCGGTCTTGAGCTTGGCGGATCCGACCAAGCCTTATGAGGTACATACCGATGCTTCAGACTTTGATATTGGGGGTGTGCTCATGCAGGAAAGACATCCCATAGCTTTTGAGAGCCGGAAGCTGAATGACACCGAGAGGAGGTACACGGTGCAAGAGAAGGAGATGACAGCCGTGGTACATTGTCTTCGGGCATGGAGACATTATCTCTTGGGGTCCAAGTTTGTGGTGAAGACCGACAATGTTGCCACAAGCTATTTCCAAACCCAGAAGAAGCTGACTCCGAAGCAGGCAAGATGGCAGGAATTCTTGGCCGAGTTTGATTATTCTTTGGAGTACAAGCCTGGGACAACCAATGTGGTGGCTGATGCACTTAGCAGGAAGATGGTGTTCAGCCACTTGTCATGTGTGGATAACAAGATCTTGGGTAGGATCAAGGAAGGCATGTCGCATGATCCTATAGCCAAGAATGTCTTGGATCTCGCTGTGGAGGGCAAGACAAGGAGATTTTGGGAGGAGGATGACACTCTTCTTACCACAGGGAGGAGGATATATGTCCCAAAGTGGGGGAACCTGCGGAGGGATCTCATCAGGGAGTGTCATGACTCGAGATGGGCAGGACATCCAGGGCAGCACCGCACCAAGGCCTTGCTAGAGGGAGCATATTATTGGCCAAGGATGGAGGACGATGTGGAGTCCTATGTGAAGACTTGTCTTGTGTGCCAACAAGACAAGGTGGACAATCAGTTGCCTGGAGGATTGTTGCAGCCATTGCCCATTGCAGAGAGGCCATGGGAGACAGTCACCATGGACTTCATCGTTGCATTGCCGAAGTCTGAAGGGTATGGGAGCATCATCGTGGTGGTGGACAAGTTCTCAAAGTATGCCACTTTTATCCCCGCTCCAGCAGATGTGACGGCAGAGCTCATTGCAAGGCTACTCTTCAAGCATGTGGTGAAGTATTGGGGGATACCACGACACATCATCAGCGATCGGGATCCACGCTTCACGGGTAAGTTGTGGACTGAGCTCTTCGGATTGTTGGGATCGAAGCTCCACTACTCTACAAGCTTTCACCCCCAAACGGATGGGCAAACGGAGAGGGTGAATGCCTTATTGGAGCTCTACTTGAGGCACTTTGTGAGTGCCAACCAGCGAGATTGGGCCAAGTTGCTTGATGTGGCTCAATTCTCCTACAACTTGCAAAGGAGTGAGTCGACGGGGAAGAGTCCTTTTGAGGTGGTGACCGGACAACAACCCCTTACTCCTCACACAGCAGTACTTGGGGAGAAGTACCAAGGAAGTAGCCCAACCGCCTACACTATGGCCAAGGAGTGGCATGAGCAGGCCGACATGACAAGAACCCACTTGCACAAAGCTGCCAAGAGGATGAAGAAGTGGGCCGACAAAGGGCGAAGGGATGTGAGCTTCCAGCCTGGGGACAAGGTGATGGTGAAACTCTTGCCTCAGCAGCACAAAGCATTCAGGAGGGTGCACAAGGGCCTAATTCGGCGATATGAGGGACCATATGAGGTCGTGCACCGAGTTGGGGAGGTATCATACCGCTTGGAATTGCCTCCCAAGCTGAAGATCCATCCAGTCTTCCATGTGAGTATGCTCAAGCCATATCATGAAGACGTGGAGGACCCGAGTAGAGGGGTGTCTACAAGGGCACCTACAGCGGTTGTCGAGTCATATGATAAGCAGGTGGATCTCATACTCGATGATCGGATAGTTCGGCGACGTGGAGTGCCACGAAGCAAGGAGTACTTGATCAAGTGGAAGGGCTTACCAGAGTGCGAGGCAACCTGGGAACCTGCAGACAACTTGTGGCAGTTCGCGCGGGCAATCGAGGAGTATCATCATGGACGCGCCGAGGACGTCGCCAGAATAGGTAGGGGAGGATGTCACGCCCCACCAACTGGAGAGGAGACCCGGTGGTGAGGTTCTCTAGAATCCTCTAGAGTTCTCTACATCTCCACCAAGTTCCGGAATATTCCAGACTTCTCCGGAGTGTTGCGGAACACCCCTTGGGCCTTGAAGGGTCCGGAACATTCTAGGCCTCCATGGAAGGTTGTGGATCTCAACGGGTTCTAGAATGCTCCATGTATATTCTAGTAGAGTAGGCTAGAATACTCTAGAATCATGTGGAAGTGTACATATTCTAGAATGTTGTAGACTTTGCCACCAAGCCCTATATAAAGGGAGTGACTCCTCATTTGTAAAGACACACAGAAGTTGAGAGCATTTGAGAGCTTCTTTGCACTTGTGTCTTGTGAGCTTGTCAAGCACTTCCCTTACGATCCTTACTTCCGTTGTGAGTGTCGAAAGGCTGAACTCGTCTAGGCTTTGTAAAAGGAAAGCTAGCCGGGTGCCGCACGAGAGCTTGGAAGAAGGCCAAGTCCCGTGACATTATGCTTGCATAATCGTTTTTCAAATATGATTTTGTTTTGGGTAGCATGAGTTGTTTTTTCTTTGTGTGAGATCTTCTTTATATTACGAGCCATCAAGACACATGCATCACCTGGTGCTTTCTTCATATTTTTTGAGATCTATTCTTGGGTTGGAATGAATGTTACACAATCATTTGAATTGTGCCCAGCCTGCTTGCACCGCCCACACAGAGCTTCTGAAACAATTAGGTTGTCATTTGTTGACAATCTCTCATGAAATTTGGTTTCTTTTTCATGCGGAATCTTCTCTTACCCTTTGGCTCTTGCCTTCTCTTGGGCTTTCGATTCTCTTGCTTTCTCCAAGTCAGTTGGCCATATTACCAAACTTTTTTCAGGGATATGCTCAACCTCTTTGGTTTTTCCCCACAGTTTTTTAGGTGTTCTCTTCACCACTTCAGACCTTTTATTCTTCTCTTCGATTGGTCTTCCATTCTGTTCCAACTTACTCCTTTCAACTTTTACATTCATGGCTTGTTTTCAAGTGTCCATGATGTGTCCTCTTTTTCCACAAAAGAAACAACTTCTCCCTATTGTTGGTGGAACATTATTTTTGGACTTCTTAGGTTTGTTTTGAACAAGATTACTCATGTGCTTATCACCCAAGGATGAATCACCAACCTTCTTCATTGACTTCTTGGGAATGTTCTTTTCAACATTTTTCTCATGATTCATTCCCAAGGCAGGTTCGTCTCCATTTTTGAGCTTATGTGGTCTTTTCTTCTATTTTTTCAGCTTATGTGGTCTTTTCTTCTATTTGTGTTAGTTGCATGATTAAAAGATTTGTACTTTCACGCCTCTTCATTGTGACCACTTCCATTGCAGTCATCACAGAGTTCTTCAAGCATTTCAAATTTGTTTGTTGTATACAGATTCTTCTTCATAGTCTGTTGGTGCTGCAGCTTCTCAGGCTTGCTCCCCCTTAATGTAGGCTCTCCCTTTCTTCCATAGGCTGACATATTATACTGGCAGTCCATGGCCATATACCCTAATCCGTTACAACAAAAACAATAACCAACAAACCTTGGTTTCTTTCTTTAAACTTCATGATGTTCAGATTTTCAAAAACTGACAGCTTGCTGTTTTTTTTTTGTATTTTCATCAACAGTCGGGCTTCATTCGAGGAACAACTCATACAAATTTTTCTATCCATTCTTGACATAATGGTAGACTTATCATCACTTTTCTTCATCCATCTTTTTGTACAAATTTTGAGTTTTAAGTATGCATTGTGTATGCAAATAGAATTAGCAGAGTTGAAGTTCTTGCATGCCTCTTCATTATGACCACTTCCATTCCATTTACGTAAATATGTTACAAAAAAAAAAAAAAACAATAACCAAAAAACTTTGGTTTCTTTCATTAAAATTTATTATGTTCAGATTTTCTAGAACCGACAGCTTGCTGTTTTTTTTGTATTTTCATCAACAGTTCGAGCTTCATTCAGGGAACAACTCAATACAAATTCTTCTATCCATTCTTGGCATGGTGGTAGACTTATCATCACCTTTATTCATCCATCTTTGTACAATTTTTGAGTTCTGCATTGCGTATAGAAACAGAATTAGCATAGATGAAGTTTTGTGATGTGGATGGAACCTTTTCAGCATAAGAATCCTCCTTGGCAGTTTGTGTGGCATCAACTTTCTTTTCAACTTGCAGGGATGACATTTCTTGAATTGATTCCAGATTCTTCAATTTAATAGCAAACTCCAAGCATTTCATATTGAGGATGCTTGACTCATTTCTCTACTGATTTTAGTTTGCCTTTACAAGCTTTTCTTATCTCTTCAATTTTATCTTCATTAACTTTTCTCTTTTCTTGCAGTAGATGGTCAAACTCTTTAATCCTCTTGGCCTTGATCTCAAGTTGATCATTTTTAACAACAATTACTTCTTCAGCTGCATGGTTTTCTTCACGATTTTTCTTTGCTTCCTCTCTCTCCTTGATTGTGTCGAGCCACTCATCTTCAAATCTAGAGCATATTTCGTTCTTTCATTCTCATATTCATGGTGGGTGATCTCCTTCTGCGTACTTCTAAAGATGTCACAAATATATGAGACAATTTCTTTAGGGTAGTTATACAGGATATCCTTTATAACACCAATTGATTCATCAGAATTGGGATCTTCCCCACTGATACATGGTTCTTTAGTAAGGCAATTTTGATGAGGGAATTTTGACACCCCTTCATGTAGAGATGATAAACTACATGAGGCCAGACTGTTTTCCAATTCCTTGGTGGTTAATTCAGCCACCAGATCTTTATCTTCCGTGTAGGATTTTCCTAATCTTTCTTCCTCTTTACTTAAGAGGGATGCTTTTTCATCATTGATTTCTTTAAGTGACATATTATCAATAGAAATATTAAAATGAACTCTACTTTGAGCACTTTCAATTAATAGAGTCATTATTCTCTCCTTTCTTAGATGAGGCCTTTCTCAACTTTTATCCTTCCCTTTTATTCCCGTTCTTCAGTGTCTTGGAAGATATTTTTTTCATGATTGCTTTGATAGGGAAATCACAGGATTCTTCAAATTTGCACTTCATATAACCTTTCCAAAGAGAGATTCAATTCTTCAAACATTCTTCAAATAAGAGAATCCAATAGAGGTGTAACCTCGCTCTGATATCAATTGTTAGGATCACACAGGGAAGTGTCCTATATTGAGGGGTTGGGGTGAATCAGTGTTTGGTTTACTTTTATTCAAATTTTACATTTATCCCTTTATCACCTCATCACTTATTCAATGAGGGGGTCTCTCTTTCTCTCTCTTTTTTGGTTGGTATGCAGATGTAGAATAATAGGAAAGCAACACAAAAAAAAAACACCAGAGCTTCTTAACGAGGTTCGCCTCTCTAAGGATAATTATGTCCCTGGTACATCGTGGTTATTATCCAACGTGCACAACTTCCTTCGTATTATCAAAGAAAGCACAAGCATGGATGTGCTATCCTGACACCGATCAGGTTCAAAGCGAGGGCTTGTTGTCCTTTTGTACAAGAGAATGGATTTGAACCTCCTTGAAGCAAGATCGCCTATGATGGCTCGAGTCCCTCCTGGACTGCCTGAACTATCTTCTTCCTTTCAGACTTCTACAACATATGGATGCAGTAAGCTGGCTTTCTCATCTTCTCGGCTTGGAATATGATTATCAGAAGCAAGACCAAACTCACTCCTCCTTAAACTACCACAGCAAGTGGGCTGTTGGCTAGCTTTGTCAATTACTTCGGCTTGGATGTGATCATCAACAGGTTCAGCTAGATTTTCTCTTCTTTATCTTCAGTGCAAAGGAATAACACTGTGACACCTTCTCTTCGATACACAATATCAACAACAAGTTGTATCGGTTATTCTATCTTATTTTTTATTTCGACTTGTCAAATGTGCAGTTGTTATAGTGAAGCACCCTCTCATTTTTTCTTTAACCAGCACAATATATATATATGTTAAACCCTCTTTTTTATTCTTTTTATTATTATGGGTATTTCTGAGTCCCACATCGGAATACTCTGTGTATTCCTCTTTCTCAATCTATAAAAGAAGGCCTCCGCCTCACCTTGAAGGAAAGGGGGTTTTCCCAATCTATATGGTATTAGAGGGAACCATATTCCCGAGCCTTCCCTCCCATTTTTTCCCTCCCGGCTCTGCTCTAGTGGCATCCTTCTCTCCTCAGTTTGCCCTCCGCGGCCCCCCCGGTGGCCCTCCTCTTGTGCGCGCGGCGCCTCCCGCCGATCCCCCCAGCGGCCCTCTAGAGGCGCCCTTGCCCGGCACCTTGCGCCTCCCTGGGCCGTCCTACCCCGACCTCCAGCAGCCCTCCCCCGGCGGCCCTCCTCCTCTGCGCGCGGTGCCTCCCGCGGATCCCCCCGACGACCCTCCTCTGCGCGCGGCGCCTCCTGCGGCCCCCCCCGGCGGCCCTCCTCCTGTGCGCGCGGCGCCTCCAGCGGTTCCCCCGACGGCCCTCCTCCTGTGCGCGCGACACCTCCCGCGGATCCCCCGGCGGCCCTCCTCCTGTGCACGCGGCGCCTCCCGCGGATCCCCCGGCGGCCCTCCTCCTCTGCGCGCGGCGCCTTCCGCGGCCCCCTTGGCGGCCCACCTCTGCGCGCGGTGCCTCCCGCGGCCCCTCGGCGACCCTCCATCGCGACTGCGCCGCTTCCCCGTGCGATGACCCTTCCCGGCGCATACATCCCAACAATTTTTTTCCAGCCGCGACTCCCTCCAGGCGAACCGGTCCAGGCAAACCGGTCTAGGCGGCTCCCTCCAGGCGAACCGGCTACCTCTAGGCGCACCGACATCCTCTCGGCTCTTCCTGCGCACAACTTGCACAGACTCCCGACGCCCCTCCCGCTGTCCACTGCATCTCACGGCTTCCTTGCACGCTCGACCCCCCGCTGATTCCGGCGCTGCCCACAACTGCGTCTTAGATCGCTACCTGACGCTTCCATGACATACTCCCCTCCGCCTCAGATGATCACTGCTTCCACCCGTCTCGTCGATGACCGGTTGGACTCCACAAATTTCTCCATCTGACAGAAGACTGTGGTGATGTCCCTGACCGGGATGGACCTTGATCATCACATTGAGGATCCTCCCCCGGCTTCGACTGACCCCAAATACCATTCATGGAATCTTGCTGATAGCAAAATCTTTGCTCTGCTGGTCAATTCAACGGATCGATCGGTCAAGGATGTCACCCGCACGACGAATACAGTCAAGGAACTATGAGACTCCTTGAACATCATGTATTCCGAGACCAACAACTTGGCTTAGGTTTCTGATATCCTTCAGTGTCTGTCCCATATTCGACAGCAGGACCAGTCCTTCACCGCATATTTCATGGAATGGAAAGGGCTTCGTGATGAATTGCAGGAGTTGTGGTCCGTTCCCCATACACCGGCAGAGTCTCAGACCCAGCATGACCAACTCTGCATCTTTACTCTTCTCAGCGGCCTCGCTTCGGAGTTTGCCACCACGACAACCGAGCTGCTCGCCAGCCCTTCGTCGCTGGAGATCCCACAGGTTTATCATCGGCTGAGCAAGGCCCAGCGGGCTCTTCCCCCTCCCGCCCCGATCATCGACCACTCCGCTCTCGTCGGTCATGGCGGTGGACGCTCTTCGGGCCCTTGTGGACTTGGCCGTGTGGAAGGCCGTCCACGTTCCCTCTGTCAACATTGTGGCAAGCTTGGCCACCTGATCGACCGATGTTGGGTTCTACATGGATGTCCATCTCAGCGCCCGAGGCAGGGACAGACAGCGCTCCAGGAGGCTTCCTCGGCAGTCGCCACTCTTCCACCATCTTTGGACCTGTATATGGCTGACATCTGGCTGACTCATGATCCTCGGGACCTCGCAGGACCCGGTCCATCCTCGGCTTCTCCGACCCATTCTGTTCGCTCCGCTGCCTTTGTCGGTCGTCGCTTCCTTGCATGGATTCTCGACTCAGGTGCCTCCGACCACCTCATCAGTGATGCTGGTATGTTGACCTCCTACTGCCCTTATACCAGTTCATCAGCCATCACCGTCGTTGATGACTCCACTATCCCTATTGCGGGTTTCGGCGCATGTTCCCTGACTCCATCGATTCACCTACCATGTGTGACACATGTGCTCCGCAGTCCATTTAATCTTCTTTCCATCAGTAAGCTGACAAAAGATTATAACTGTGCTGCCATATTTACCTCCTCTGGTGTTGTATTTCAGGAGCGGACTACGAACTGGGAACTTGGTAGATGCCAGCTTCGGGATGGGGTCTATATATTCGATGGACAAGCACCCATCGTTTGCACGTCTGCCTCTGCTCGAGCATTGGATCTTCATTCCCGGTTGGGACACCCGCCTACCTCCACCATTCATCAGCTTTTTCCAGACTTTAGTCGGCATAATTCTTTTCATTGTGAGTCATGTACATTTGCGAAACATCATCGCACTACATACATTCCTCGCGTGGATACAGGGGCCTCAAACCCTTTTGATCTGATTCATTCAGACGTGTGGGGTCTTTGTACCATTTCGAGTCATTTGAGATATAAATATTATATATCTTTCATTGATGATTTTTCACGAATGACTTGGCTTTACTTTCTTCGAGAACACTCTGAAGTGTTTTCCACATTCCAAACATTTTACAATGAAATTCAAAACCAATTTTCCATCTCTGTAAAATGTCTCCGCTCGGATAATGGGTGTGAGTATCTCTCCAATCCCCTTCGGCAGTTTCTTCAGACAAAAGACATCCTTCATCAGACCTCCTGTCATGATACACCCCAACAGAATGGTGTGGCCAAGCCGGAACACTGACACATTCTGGAGACTGCCTGCTCGTGCCCTCCTCTTCCACCGACAGTCGCCTCTTCATTTTTGGGGAGATGCAATTCTCACCGCTACCTACCTTATAAACCGTCCTCCTTCCTCTATCCTTCAGGGGGAGACTCCTTTTCGGGCGTTGTTCTCCTCTCTCCCTCTTCACTCCCTTCCCCTTCGAGTGTTTGGATGCCTCTGTTACGTTCACGACACACGTCCTGACCTCTCCAAACTCTCTCCCAAATCCCTCCGGTGCATTTTTCTTGGCTACTCCCGCACTCAGCGCGGATATCGCTGCTTCTCATCCGACCTACGGCGGTATGTCATCTCGGTCGACGTCGCATTTGTTGAGAGCTCTCCGTTCTTCCTTGCTTCTCCTCATCCTGACCCCGCCATCGATGATTGTCTTCCTTTCATCATTCACCCTCCATCAGTGTCAACCCCTGTTGACACCCATTTTGGTCAGGTTTACTCCTGTCGTCTATCAACTGTATCCCCCATCCCGGCCAATGACACCGTTGTCCCTGCTTCGTCCGATGCTCCTGCCCCGCCACCTGAGGACTTGCCCATTGCCTTACGGAAAGGTACTCGCTCCTGCCAGAGTACTCTATTTGTATCTTCATACTGGGGTTTGTCCGCTCTGGAGACAGTTTCTATTCCTCGCATAGTTGGTGATGCCAAATCTCACCCCGGGTGGCGAGCAGCAATGCAGGATGAATTGCAGACTCCGGAAGAAAACCATACTTGGGATCTTGTCACCCTTCCAGCAAGCAAACAGGCGGTCGACAACAAATGGATTTACATAGTCAGGGTGAATCCCGATGGCAGTCTCCATCGCCTCAAAGCCCGCTTGGTGGAGGAGGTAAATATGGCAGCACAATTATAATCTTTTGTCAGCTTATTGATGGAAATAAGATTAAATGGACTGCGGGGCACATGTGCCACACATGGTAGGTGAATCGATGGAGTCGGGGAGCATGCGCCGAAGCCCGCAATGGGGATGGTGGAGGTCAACATACCAGCATCACCAGTGAGGTGGTTAGAGGCACCTGAGTCGAGCATCCATGCAAGGGAGCGACTACCGACAAAGGCAGCAGAGCGAACATAATGGGTCAGAGAAGCCGAGGATGGACTGGGTCCTGTGGGGTTCCGAGGATCATGAGTCAGCTAGATGTCGGCCATAAACAGGTCCAGAGATGGTGGAAGAGTGGCTACTGCCGAGGAAGCCTCCTGGACCGTTGTCTGTCCCTGTGCCTCGGGTGCTGAGATGGACGTCCATGTAGAACCCAACATCGGTCGATCAGGTGACCAAACTTGCCACAATGTTGACAGAGGGGATGTGAACGACCTTCCACACAGCCACGTCCACTAGGGCTCGAGGAGCGTCCATCGCCATGACCGACGAGAGCGGAGTGGTCGATGATCGGGGCGGGAGGGGGAAGAGCCTGCTGGGCCTTGGTCAGCCGATGATAAATCTGTGGGATCTCCATCGACGAAGGGCTGACGAGCAGCTCGGTTGCCGTGGTGGCAAACTCCGGAGCAAGGCCGCTGAGAAGAGTGATGATGCAGAGTTGGTCCCGTTGGGTCTGAGCCTCTGCCGGTGTTTGGGGAACGGGTTACAACTCCTGCAATTCATCATGAAGTCTTTTCCATTCCATGAAATATGCGGTGCATGACTGGTCCTGCTGTCGAATATGGGACAGACGCTGGAGGATATCGGAAACCCGAGTCAGGTTATTGGCCTCAGAATACATGATGTTCAAGGATGTCCCCCGCACGGCTCCGCCTCACCTTGAAGGAAAGAGGGTTTTCCCAATCTACAATATATAATAGTTTCAGAAATGTATAGTATTCCTTGTTGCGGAATCGTCGGGAGACACAATGACAGAAACTAGAAAAAGCGAAAGAAAGAAAGCAAAGGACACAACGATTTACGTGGTTCGAGAATAATCCCTACGTCCACGGGAGAGGCAGAATATTTCACTATTCGGGAGCACAAATTACAGAGGGTTTTTTTTTTCGGTAGAAACCCTAGCCCGAAAATGGGCTATAAAACAATGGAGAAGACGATCACTGTTTGAAAAAGTGGTCCGCGTCGCTACAGTGAACGACGGCTGGCTTTGTCAAAAGCGCTACAGTAAAGTTGACTTCGAAGTCCGCACCGCTACAGTGCCTGTCGGTGTCGGTCGGTCAGCTTCGCTACAGTGTTCAACATTGCTACAGTACCGAAAAATTGGGCCGATGACCTTCGGCCCCCGGACCCCCGGAGCAGGGGCGCGTTGCCCCCTGCAACCCCCAACGAGCTCACCGCAGAGCTCGACCCGCAACAGTTGCGGGCCACAAGTATTCGGCCCAACCGGATCGGGCAACACCAAACCAACATTCCTCATATTCAAAACCCCCTCAAATCTCAGATTTGTTTCTTCTTTTCTTTCTTGAAGACTCAGAACTTAGTTTCCATAATTCTCAGCATTTTAACCTCCCAAAATCTCGGCCTTTAAACTCATGAATCTTTTATTTTAAATCGGCCAGTAGACTTGGCTTATTTCCTTCTTTTCCTTCCACAAAATCCTTTTTTCCCATTCCATGTGTGCATGAGATTATCTTCTCCATCATGTGCTTGCAATGTGGAAACCCTCATGATATTTTGAAACTCTTTGCTTTGCGGTGCACAGATTCTCGGCTGATTTTCTTTCCCTTTTCTTTAGCTTGAATCATGGAACACTCTTCGTGATTATTTAAATTTGAAAGCGTAGAAAAATATGAACAGTTTTGAAGTGTCGTTGCATAATTCCCTTTGCTGAATATCAAACTCTAGCTTCATGCGCTCGTAGATGAATTCTCTTACGGCGTCTGCATAGATGAATTCTCTTACACGACTCATGCCTTTGACATTTCTACTAACTCGACTCATTCGACTTTTCACCATGATGTGGATCTTCTCTACACAGTGGAGCCATCATCTTCTTAACTTGTTTGACTCAACTTGAATCATTCTTCCTGTTTCTCTTCTTCTTCATTGTCAACCTTATTCCTACTTGGATCACAAGTAACTTCATCGTGATATATCTTCAAAGATAGAACAATTGTGCATCGTCTGAATTAAATCTCCATTTATTCATAATATCAAAGTCTATTATTCAGAATTCTCGATTCTGGATTCTCAGAATTTTACGAAGTAAATTATCTTATGGGCTCTTCTGCACGTAGGTAAATTATCTTACGGGCCCTTAAAAAACTCCAGTGTGTAAGAAAAAATCCTTTGCCATTTTTTCTTATTCCATCCGCGTAGGAAAATTCTATTATGCAGCCTTGCCACAGATATCTCCTGTGTCAATCTTTCGAACTCCAGCTCCATGCTTATGCAACTTAAGTCAATGGATCGACCATGAATCTCAAATGGTCATATGATACATGCGGTCAGTGAATCGACCCCGAAGATCAACCCTATGTCTGTCTGGATCGATCATATGTATAGACTCAATTGACCATGAGTGAAGAGACCTCACGGACAAACTTCAAATCGATCGCATGAATAAACTCATGCATACGGTCATGCATACAGTTGGTGGATTGACTGCAAGGCACAAGCAACCGAATGATTCATGTGGTCAGTGGATCGACCGCATCAATGAAATCCATTTTCATTTCCAGTTCACTTTATTTCAGAATCGATAATTCTTCTAATGAATACAAAACTTCCTCCATTTGCTTTAGGGCTTCTTCAAACTTCTCAACACTTTATCCAAGTATATTTTCACATGGATGCAGATCTTCTTTTCCCCAAATTTTCTTAAACGGGATCTATATATGAAATATCAAGCGTTAACACATTTAGATTTCAAATGATCTTTTCCAAGTGAATGGATCTTTAAGCAGCTTTCAATGGCGGCATCTTCACTATTTTCTATATGTATAATGGCAGAACTTTCAGCACTAATTTTTTACCATAGAAGGAATGACATCAATTACCTTGTCATATGAATACGATGATAGCTCACAATTCCTCCAAGCTGTGCATCTCTAATCAAAATTCATTGTTCACTGTTCAACACACAAGGGCAGCTAGACTTGGGAACTCAAATCATCTCACTATTAAGCTTGAGGTCTTCAACTTCCTTCCACACTCTTTTTCTCCTTTACATATTGACACACATTGACAACATATACAACACAAATTGAACTCAACAGAAATTACTGGGGTTTTCTCCTTGTTATAGTGAGAGAAAGTGTGCATCCACATTATCTGCAGTGAGATCTTTCATTTGTTGGTGGTTTTTTCATGTTGCATGTGATACATTTATTTCCGCATACTCTTGCACTTTATGTTTTATCTCGATTTTATTGCTGCTTTGTGGACCTATCCCACAAATTTCACCCCCCAGACTAAAGGTGTGTGGAATTTCATGATATATTGCTTACATGAGCGATGACTGGAGAATTTTGCTCACTTAACTTTGATAGAAGAAAATTTTGCAAGGCAGACTTAAACAACATGACTTGTGTAACCTATTGCGGTTCTCCCAGAATAGGAAAGGGTTACTGAGGATGAGTTAAACTAAATGGAAGCGGTAAACCTTGCCAAATCTGTAATAAACTTGGACATATTTCTCATGCTTGTTTTTAATATTTCAGTTATATCCTATTCTTGAAATGCTTCAAACCCACCTCAAAATATGGGAACCGGTCATACTGAAGGTTCGTTGGCTGCAATCACATTCTGGGTTACTCCTGCTTATGTGATGGGTCTGGCTACCTTGATTGTGGCGCCCACAAGGACATTGCCATGCAACTCAGAGAACGTCAACAATATTAATGGGCTGTCATGGTTTAAAATGGTATTGCTCTTAAAAAAGTTAGTATAACTAAACTTTGGGGCAGGCCCGCCAGCGAACATTAATGGGGTGAGTTGGACTAAAAAAAAATGTCCCGCATTTTAAATTGGTTTAAATGGTCCGGAAAAAAAAACTGATCTGGATATTCAGACAGACGGCTCGCTTGCTGGTCAAGAATAACTTTTTTATTTTTATTTTAATATTTTTTTAATTTAATTTATGATTTTTTATGACAACCATACATATTTTTTATGTATTTGATGAATATGTATATAAATTAACGATTATTTGGTAACTGTTAGAATTGAGGAGTGACCTAATACCCAAGATGTCTCTCTAAGAGAGGCTTTGATGTTTATTTATAATGAATAATAAAGATAACATAACACCTCAATTTTGATGTGAGATTCACATCCTTTTGTGCATAGCTTGGATACATAAAAAATAAAAAAGAAACATTCCCACATTCTTGATACCTACCCCCTCAAATCTATATGTCCAGCTTGAAATAAAAATCCAAAAAACTAAAAAAAAAAAAGGAAAAATGAAACATCATAGAAGCTTGACGGTGATTTGAGCACTAATGAGGAAGCCCGACGGTGATTCGGGTAGCTGGATGATAATTTGGGCAAAAGCAAAGAGGCTTGACAGAGATTCGGGAACAATGGTGATCTGAGCACTGATCCCAACGGTGATTCAGGTAGCTGGATGATAATCCGGGTAGAAGCAAAGAGGCCCGACGGAGATTCGGGAAGCTTCAAAGAGTTTTAACATAAGTTTGGGATGCTCAATGAAAATTCAAGCATTAACAAAGAGGCTTGTAGATCCGAGTAGCCTAACGGAGATCCATGCAATGGTGAAGGAGCCCGACGAAGATCCTGACAGTGTCGAAGAATTTCGATGGTAATTCGGATAGCTTGACGGCGATCCAAGCATTCATGAAGGAGGAAGTAGAGTCAAGGGTAGGATGGTCAATAAAGGGGGTGTGCCAAGGGCTGCAACGCCGCAAGGGGGAAGTGCCATTAAAGGGTTAGTTCTTGGAAAAGAGTGCGCACTTTTTGGAGCAGCACCAGAAGAGCAACCTAGAGAAGCGACGTAGCCTGGGTCGTCTGGCGTTTGCGTCTTGCACAAGTTATATTGGAGGAGGCTCGTCTTGGGTGCATGCGTGCATAAAAGGTGGTGTCGGAGCCCGTGGTGACTTAATAGAGTAAAAAAGGGGGGTTCGCCTAGAGGTGCAAAGCAGCAGAGTGGGTTCACCGTCAGAGGTTGCGCTCGGAAGAGGCGTCCCGTGACTAGGGTTTTGCGTCTGGCATGGCACGCGTTTGAGGAAGGGGCGACCGCATGAGATGATGGAGTTGGTGCAATTGTTGGGAGACAAAGGGAGGAGCAGAGGGGGCGATGACAAAGAATTAGGGCTCGCTGGCCATGTGATTGTTGCCCCTCTTTGGGGGAAAAATAGATTGAACCCTAGGAGATAAATGAGGGCGAGAAATTAGGGTTCGGAACATCGCTCTGATACCATGTTAGAACAAAAGAGTGACCCAATACTTAAGATGTCTATCTAAGAGAGACCTTTGTGTTTATTTATTGTTAGAGGTTAAGTTGAGTCAAGTCCCATATCAGACTTGTGTTATTATGCGATCTTTATTATTGATTATAAATAAACTCCAAGGCCTCTCTTAAGAGGCATCATGGGTATTAAGTCCACTCCATTTCTACATGACATCAAAGGAGGTACTAACCTAACCCTATCCCTTTCGTCTCTCTTTTTCCCTTGGAGTACAACATCAGATTTTCCCGGTTGGGGGCGGCAGCCCTAGGCCTTTGGCCACCGTCATTGCAGCGCCACCCTCGGCCTCTTTCGGTGCGACCTGCCCTCTTCATCTCGACCGCCCCAACGCTCCTCTGTTGTCTGAGGTCGCCCCCCTTCGCCGTCAAGCCCCGTTGGCCATCGTCACAGCGCCGCGTCGGCATCTCCCTGGTCGGTGACTCATGTGCGACAGCTCCGCGCCTCAGCCACTGTGCGCCGATCGTCGACAGACCATCCCTCCCCTCCGCCATGTGCGCCTCCTGCCGACGGTCGACCTTCTTCCCCCCGCGACGGCCTTCTGCTGCCGCGACCCCCAGCCGCGCCCCTAGCTCGCCGCCAGCTTGCGCGACCCCTTGCGCACATCCTCCTTTTTGCGTGCGGCTCTCCCTGCACGCTACCTCCTCCACGACGCAGTCCTCACCCACTGTCGATTACCCTGTCTCCATGTACTCGATGAGGTGCATCACCTGAGTTCGACCATTCCCTCTACCTGCTTGTCATCTGTGATAAAAAAAGTTTCTGTTTGTGGGCCATCACTGCCTCCCTTAGATCTCAGATCTATGATCCCATGGGCAGTTTGATTTTCGATAAGAGAAAGTAATTGGAGGGCAATAATGTTGGTGCCCATGTGAGAGGAAAACACGCAACCTCCCCACTGCACCCGTCGCCCCCTTCTTGACCCAGGTGCACACAACCCATGCGTCCCTCCTTCCTGTCTGGGTTCTTCAGATCTGCTCCTTGCTTGCACATCCTACTGCAAAATGAATTCTTTGCCTCAATCAGGTTCTTGGCTGGTCCCTTTTGTTATCTTTGCTATCAAACAAAATAATTTTAGGGTCCGCTAGTCGGATGTCGTTTCACCTCGGCAATCCGGGTCTGCTAGTCGGGCGCTGTATCACCTGGCCTTTTGGGTCTGCTAGTTGGGCGCTGTATCACCCGACCTTTTGGGTTCGCTAGTTGAGCGCCGTTTCACCTGACCGTTTTGAGGCCGTTTTTCAGTTGTCGTTTCATCCGACATCTTGAAGTAAGAGTCGTCCTTAGCAAGGGAGCATGCAAATTCTACGATGGTCATCTTTCCTTTAGCAGTCATGGGCGGGAGTACAACAGGTGGAGCACATCCAGTCGGTAGTGCATTATTGAGGGGATCATCCATGACAATTTATCTTATGTTTTGTTTTGTTATGTAATCAAGTTGGGTATGTCCAGCGTGAGAGGGGTATTGGAAGTGTCTGCTTTGTTTTTGCTTTGATTTGTTTTCTTTAATTATGTTTCCAAGCTAGGTATACCTAGCTTGAGGGGGAGTGTTAGAGGTTAAGTTGGGTCCCATACCAGACTTGGTATTATGTGATCTTTATTATTGATTATAAATAAACTCCAATGCCTCTTTTAAGAGGCATCTTTGGTATTGAGTCCACTCCATTTCAACATTTATAATAAATAATAAAGATGACATAATACCTCAACTTCGATGTGGGACTCATATCCACCAACAATAACTATTATGTCTTTAATATTTAATATTCCTTAATAATTGTTATTTTTTTAAATTATTTTTAATCTTGATTACAAATCTGATCAACCCATGGTCCAGCCCGCTTAAAATATAGATTGGATCGGGCTAAATTTTTTGATCTCGCATTAAGCGCGAGCCTAATCTGATTAGACATTTTTAGACTTGACCCATGTGGGATTGGCTTGCTCTGCCTTGGTCCAGTCTTTTAAGCATCCCTAATTCTTCTAATATTACCAAGAATCTTATGAGGCCTTGTTTGGGGTGGAAATGGAGGTCATGAAAAAGAAAAGGGAAAGAAACTCAGTTTTGTGTGTGTTTGGTATGCTTTAAGAGGGCTTATCCAAAATTTCACCATACAGTAGAATCGATGATCCACCCAAAATTGGATGGATGATGGGGTACAGAAAGGAAACCTAATTTTTAGAAAAAATAATCTCTGTAAAAAGCACAAAATCCAAACCTGTCATCTCTTTCTCCCTCGTGCCTCGCCTTGACCACTGTTGTCACTGCTACGGCTGCTGATATCACCATACTCTGTCACCCCCACCACTCCTGCTCCACTCCTGCTCCACTCCTGCTCCTGGAACCCCGCCTTGCCACCCCTTCCCTACTTCGCTCTCGCTTCCATTGTCATGCCCCACCATGCCCTGCCATCCCCACCATGCTCCTACCCTGCTCCTCCCGCTACTGATTTGCTGACCACAAAGGTTGATTTGCAAAATGGACATGATTTCATTTTCTTCTTATTTTAGCTTTTTTTTTTGAATTGCTTCCCTTCAATTTTCCAGCCACACCAAGCATAAAATTGGAACCCAATCTCCATTTTTACCCCCCCTTTCCTTTCTTTTTCCATTATACAGGCTCCTTTGTTTCTCTCTTTTCTGCTGAAAATGGTGTATATTTGGAGTTTGATGCTCCAGCTAACCACGTGAAGGACCTGTACACAAAGAAGATACTTTTGCGAGGGGAGAATAATGGACAAATTCTTTAAATTTAGGCACAGGTTGTTGAGTTGGCTGTTGGTTCGTGTTTTGTTGCTCAGTCAAATAAGGGTTGTGTCAATACAGGTTGCGGATGATCTTTAATTGATTAAGCAATCAATAATGATGAGAGATAGTGAGAAAGATAAAACAACACACGAACACAAGAGGTTCTTACAAAGTTCACTAACTTTTTTTATTGAGTAGCTAGTCCTTAGTTATTGATTAATGATTGTTATCCCACGCATGTTCTTGTTTTATTATCAATAGGGAACTAATGATGACATTTAGTATTGCGCCATAGCTAGCGTTAGGGACCATTATGCCACTTAATGCATGCACAATTGCCTAGGGTTTTCTTGTTCGTCAAAGTCGGAGCTGCTGCAGCAGAGTGCCCTGGTTCTCGTTCTTGAAGCAGGGGACACCGAATCTGGAGTCGTGATGCGGGTAGTCCACATCTTCATTCATTGCTATGAAGGAGGCAACGATGCTCGATCTTGCACCCGGGAGGGAGACGATTCTTGTTTGCGCGGACTCGGACAACAGTGGCAACGACTGCCCAACAACAGTGCCTTGCTCAACGACGTCATCCAAGGACATCGATTCTTCTTCTTGAACCGGAGGGCTTTGAGCCTCTGATTCGCGCCTGTTGTTAGGCTCAAGTTGTGTTTTGGTTGTATTTGTTGTCAATCGATTATTATATTGAAGAAAGAAAGTATGTTCAGAAAAAAGATGGTGAAAATCAGATTCATCATTGTACTCATGAAGAGGTTTGTTGCTGATTTTTTTGTTGCAAAAGAAGAAAAGAAAAATCTCATCACTTTGTATTCGGTGAAATTCAGATTGGCCATCGCATTCGGAGAATCAGATCGCAATGATTGAAAATGCCATCGTATTCAGGAGAAGCTGGCTCATCAGATTCATGCTAAATCCGAATTGAAGGGATCAATCATATTGAGGAAGAATCTTGCTGGAAGTAAAGTGTCACCAGATTCACTCTTAATCTAGTATGGAAGAGTTGATCGTAATAGTGGAAAATCAGAGTGTGCATGACTACAATTTAAATGTGACGATGCTTTGCTGATCTTAGAGTTCTCATATATCACAAGTAAGTTGTGAAACTTGTGATGTAAGCTTGATGAAAGAAAGAGGGAGTGAAAGAGATAGTGTCAATCGTATTCATATTGATCGGATCTGGATGGAATTGAAAATGGGTGACAATGATTGTATCCAGCTTGATCGTATTCTGGAGAATTGTTTTCTGAACAATCATATTCAGACTGAGTTGAAAATAAAGGTGTTGATGAAGGAAAGAGAAGTTACAATACTTTCCTTGGAAAATCAGACGATGCTAAAGCTGATCTTAAATGTATTCAAAATCATGAAGGAAGTCATGATACAAGTTGAAGTTTTGTGAATCAAGAAAAGAGTTGCAAGAGTTGAAGCTACTAACACCGGTCCATCCTATTCGGCGTACCATCGTATTCAGGAAAATTGTTTTCAACAAAACTGATGGAAAATGAATTGAGTTGAAGACGATGCAAATCATAATGACAGAGACCGATCAACAATGTAGTCAACTATTTAAGACGGTTGAATGAATTGTAGAAGGAAGAGTTTGGAATTTGAAGGCTAGGGAGTTTTGTGACAAATGTGAGAAACCAAAGGTAGTGGTTTTCAGTAGACCAAAAGCCAGAAGATATAAAACCTCAGTGATTGAAGATGATGGGTTATATGAACTTTGATTTGTTTTCAAAAGTTTTGAATCTATTGGATCAAAAGAAGAGTTGAAAGGGATGGCTGGATGTATTGTAAAAGGGGAGAGCATGAACTTCAAAGAAGATGTTTTTTTTCCACAATTGGATCAAGAGTCATCGTATCTGAGTCGATACTGATTCCTCTTGCTGATCGTATTGACAAAATAAGAATGTGTAGATTTCAATGTAATCGTATTAGCAATCAGAGTTGAGAATCAGAATCAGACTGACATGTGAAAAGAAAGTCTGAAGAAAAGTTGAAGTCGTGGAGAAGATTTGAGAAGAATCAAGAAGCATTGACGAAGTCATAAATGCACCCAAAATTCAAGGGAAATCGAGATTTTGGTGAATTTGGTTGATCATGAAAGTTTTAGGGATTCTCGTCAAAACCTCTCATGGGTCACCTATAAAAGGGGAGAAGTACATCGTTCTTTTCTAACTACTGACAGGGGTGTATCGTTCATGAAAGAAGAGAGAGAAGATCTGAAGTGTAAGGGATAAAAAGAAGTTTCCGTATTGAGCCTTTGTTGAAGAAGTTTCAATGGAGAGAAGTGAAAGGAGAATATACAAGATCACAACATTATTCAGCTGATCATCGTATTCAGTAATTATTATATTCAACTATCTATTATATTTTGCTTGTCATCGTATTTGGCTGGTCATCTTATCAGGTTGGATAATCGGATCGGGACTTCCGTACTGGGATTTCCCGACTGAGGAAGAAGGAATTCTTAATTGTCTCGATCGTATTCAGATAGTGTTGTATCCATCGTATTGTACAATCAGATTTGAAAACTGAATACGAAGAATTAGAGTGACCATATCAGACTGAGAAATTAGATTGAATTCTATATCAAAGTCCTTGATATTCTTACCAGTTTCTGGGTAAGAAATTAAAGAATTGTTTTTCAAAAGAATACATTTGTGAAAGTTGGGAAGAAGCATAGGTAACATGTGTTGTTACACACATTATTTCACCCTATTTGTGCTAATAGGGTGCACACACTATTGAATTTTCTTCAAAGTACTACACGAGTGAAAGAGTATATCCTACTCGTTGTAATCCACCAAAAGGATTGTTTTCTAGTGGATTGTGTGGTATTGGATCATTTTCAAACCATACCAAGGACGTAGCTATTCTTATTGAAAAGTGAACCTTGTAAATACTTTTTGTTCTTGTGGATGCGTGTTTGATTTTTTTTAGTAGGGATTGAAATCTTTAATAGGAGACGAAGGTTGTTTCAAGGAAACATAAAAGAAAAATATCACTGATTCACCCCCTCCCCCTCTCAGTGATACAATTATCCTAACTGAGCACTTACAACTGGTATCAGAGCTGAAGGTTCCCTTCGCTTATTCTTTGCTAAAGTATTTGAAGAATAAGTTTTGATAGATAATCTGAGTTGTGTGAATAGTAAGGGGATTCCAATATTAAATGATAGGAATTATCACATCTGGAAAGGAAGAATGTTTCCATATCTTATGTCTCTTGGGTATGATGTTTCAAGAGCTGTTACAAATGGTTTCCCTCGTATTGAGAATGCTCCTCTCACTAATGTTGATAAAGAAAACCTTGAGAATGATGGGAGATCCAATAATGATTTACTCATCACTTTCTGAAAGTGAGTTTCTGAGAGTAAAAGGAGTTGCCACTGCCAAAAGAATTTGGGATAAGCTGAACAACATTTATGAAGGCAATACAAAAGTAAAAAAAAAACAAAGTTACAAATATGGATATTGAAGTATGAAGTCCTCAAGATGGGTGAACATGAATCTATCGACAACTTCTTTACAAGGGTAAATGATATTGTGAACACTATTAGATGTCTTGGTGAAAAGTTAGAAGATTTTACTATTATTGAAAAGATCTTGAGAATTCTTCCTGACAAGTTTGATGCTAAGGTTTCTTCATTGGAAGATAGAGATCTAGAAACATTGTCTCTGGATGATTTGCGTAGTACTTTTATTACATATGAAATGAGAAGAGAGAAAGGTATGAAAACCAAAACAAAAATTGATAGAGAAATTTATTTCAAGGATGCTAAGAAAGAGAGGCCATAGAAGATTTTTTATTGAAGATGAAGCCAGTGAATCCAATCCTAAAAATGAGGTATGTAAACATCTTGATGAAATTTTATCCTTATTTTCTAAAAATGTGAAAAGTGGTTTAAGAAGGTATAAAGGGAAACTTCCCTTAAAATGTTTTGGATGTGGATCCGTTGGGAATTTTGTTGCCAATTTTCCTTGAAGAGGTAATGAAGAAGAAAGTGATGAAGAAGAAAGTGAAGAAAAAGAAAAAAGACCAAGAGGATCTTGGAAGAAAAATGGCGATAAAGAAATTTTTTATTTCAATAGGGAAGATAAGAAGTTCTCCAAATCCAAAAAGGAGAAGCTTTTTGTTTAAATATGATGATAGTGAGGAGGTTACAAATGATGTTGAAGAGAACACATTTATTACAATAGTTAATGAGGAAAGTTCTTCTAGTAGTGAAAGTAGTTGTTCTGAAGAAGAAGAAAGTGAAGCTGAATCTGAAAAATATGTTGAGTATGTTGGTGAAAATACTTTTTTTGCAACAATGAATGATGAAGAATTTGAAAGCAGCTGTTCTGATGAAGAAGAAACTCAACTTGAAATGCATTTGAAAGAAGAGTTGAAAGAATATTTGAGAAAGATCAGAAGACTTGAAAAGAAAAACAAAAAGTTGGAAGATGAATGTTCCTCAACAACTCAAGAAAGATTTTCAGAAGAAAAGAACAAGATGCTAGTATAGATTGGTGATTTAAAGAAATCTATTGAAAAAGAAAAAAAATCATGAGCATTTGGAGGTAATGCTAAATGCTAAAGAAGAGTTGAAACTTGTCCAACAAAAACTTTTTAAAGCTGAAGAGAAAGGTACAGATTTCAAAAATTCTATCTCTGAAGTTAACCTAAGAAGGTTCAACAAAAGTTACCTTCAAAAGGTGAGAAGAAAGATGGAATTGTTTTTGAAAAGAAGAATGATGAGAAAGTTATGTATGTGACCAAGATTAACAAGTTGGGAATTTAGAAGTCTCAAAATACAACGAGTCTGAAAATGTTTCTGAACATTATAAATCTAAAATGGTTTCAAATACTTCTGATTCTGATATGGCTGAAAAGAAAACCAAGCTGAAGAAGAATGTTCTGATTGAAAATAGAAAAGTTGGTGATCAAGAAAGTTCTGTTAAGAAGGTTGCTGAGAAACGTATTCACAACTCTTTTCAGTATGGAAGTTACAAAACAAAATAATCCTTCTATGGATATTTCTGGTATTGTGGTGGATTTGAGCATACAACGAACATGTGTTGGTTCAACCAACAACATTACAACTATTCCATGAATTATAGAAGGCAAAGTTTGAGGGGGAGTCAATTCTTCAAAGGGAAAAAGATTGAGAAGGTTGTTCGGAAGAAACCTGAGAAGGTTGGTGTAAAAATTGGAAATAGGTTCCAACCTTTGGAAACTATTTGTGAAAGATGTGAGAAACCTGAACATATTGCAAAAGGATGTCTTGTTTTGTTACCGACACAACAAAAGTTTCTAAACAATTATTAGAAGCCGAATGTTTTTGGAAATTAAGAAAAATTGATCTGCTGAGTCTGAAAGCAAAGAGTGCTTAGTCATCTGGCCAGAACATGTTAACTTGGCTAGGAAGTTAGAGGAAACACAAAAATTAGTGAAAGAAGAGGGGAATAAATAGACTTTAGAAGATATAAGCAAAATTGACAAAAAGGTATCAACAGATTATGGATATGAGTAAGAGAGGGGGATCAGTGTTCAGAGCCTTGCAGATACCCTTATATGTCTTCATACTAAAATGGCCTAGGAGCTTCATGAATGCCGGACCTTATGGGGAAGGACCGTGGGTGGCCCCTTGGCGGACAACGCGCTGAATGTTAATGCATGCATGTCCCCCTTTATGTCTATGCTTCTTCCCCTTTTCTCTGCCATTAGCCCCCATGTTTGATGGGTAATTGGGGAAGGCAAAGTATACTTTTGGCACGCCAACTGGCTGTCCAGCGTACAACATTACGTACGAGGAGGCCAACAGATTTCCAGCTTTCATCGAGGCAGTTCTCAATAAGGACCAACTGGAATTTTTTCACCTCATTGATATCTCAACGGAGCATGACAAGTGCGTTTTCACCCCCTCACACGCGGGCACCTTCTCCTCTAGTGATGCAAAACGGGCCCGCGGCCCGCGGGCTTTGCAGGTATGGGGCGGATACGGGGCGGGGCAAGCCTAAAAATTTTGACCGCAAAGAGCGCGGGCCAATGCGGGTTGAGCCCGCGCGGGTGCGGGCTGACCCGCGGGCCAAATTTAATTTTTTTTTGTACAATATATGCTTCTTTGGCATTTTAGTTTTTTTTAAAACATGATTAAAACATGAAATATGATTTCTCACAATAATGGTCATACAAATTCACCATTCATTTACATGTGAATTTTAAATAAGTCAATATTTATTGTTTTAATATGATGTTATAATATTTATATAGTAATATTTAAATATTCACATGGTGTGTCATCGCACCTCTCGAAAAATGGAACTCTATCTCTCCTGCACTTGGTTTCAATTCTAAAAGAGTTATTATAATTATAATATTTTTTTAGACCGATTTAATTTTGTTATTGCTTAATTTTATTTGGTTATTAAGAAAACATGAAAGGACCTCATGAGACCCTAATAGCCTCCTCTGAAACCAGTCATTGCTTGAAGTGTCGTCATTAATTCATAGGTCTAGTCATTCGCATCGCCACACAATCAACATCATCATTTTTTGCCCATCATTGATCACTCACCTACTTTTCATTGCAACAGTTCACCACCACATCGACATCGACACATGACCCCATTAACCCATAGAAAAATGTTCCATCATATCTCTTAAAACTCTAGCTATTGTAAATTCATACTTCTCCCAACAACTAAAATTAAGAATGAGAAAAAAAAATACAATATTAAAATGATTATAAATAGTATTTTTTTTAAATGTGGGCAACCCGTGGGCTTATGTGGGGCGGGGCAGACTTTGATTTTTTTGTTCGCATTATATGTGGGATTTTGCGGACAAACCCGCGTGGGCTCAAACCCGTGCGGGTTTGGCCCGCCCCACCCCATCCCGCCCGTTTCACATTACTATTCTCCTTTAAGGATTATCGTTGTGCACTTATGCCGCAACCGCAGGACAATCAATGGAATGTCCTTCTCCTAAACAACAAAATCCCTACGAAATATAACTTCCTTACTTGGAGAATCAGGCATAATGCTGTCGCCACGGATGAAAACATCAAAAAATGTGGTGTCCCCTTTCCTTCTAGGTGCATGTGCTGTAAAGACCCCAACGAGGAGAGTAGTGAACACCTGTTCTTCGAAGGTGACTAGGCGCGGGAGGTCTGGTCTTCTCTTGGCGGCTTCACTTGTCACGACCCGTCCTCGGGGCCCGTGCCGTGACTACCCCAAGCTCGCCTTCCATAGGCCAGAGACTGACGACTAGCACCAAAGGCGTAAATCCCGATAAGAAGGGAAAACATTTCCTTTACAAAGTAAACAAACACCACAGAGTAAACAAGCTGAAGTAAACACTAAGTAAACTGGGTACAACTGTAAGTGCTGGAAAGTAAATGAGTCAGAATACAAACCCAACTGAAAGTAAAGTACAACTGAAAAGAAAGTACAGCAACTGAAAAGTAAAGCAGCAACGCCGAGCCATCCACTGGAAATCCCACCTGAAGGGTGGGTACAGATAGTCTCCTCAGCTCCTCGGGTCCAGCCGTCCGCTCCGTGTACGTCCCGCCCAGTGGTCCACCTTCAGGTACCGACTTGCTCCACAAGCCTCAACCACGATCAGCACTGTCCGTCGTCTGCATCCAACACAACGTAGTGCGGGCATAGCCCGTGCAGGGGTGAGTATACGCTACTCAGTAGGGACCCCGAGACCCCTGAAGGTCTCCCAGAATCCACGAAGGATAAACCACAAAGGAAAAATACAATCATGAAGTAACAACCTACTCTACCTAGGTATATGCACATACATATACCTAAGTCATCAATTCAACTTCGGCTCCAACATCTGAGCCCAAGTTCGATCTAGTCCACACAGGATAACACAATCCAATCCACGCAGGATAACACAACCCAATCCACACAGGATAACAAAACAATCATATCGAAGATAATGATTGAAAGTCAAGACTCAGCTCACACATGTATACTCTTCGTAAGATGATTGAGATGATCAGATGTAACCACTGATTCATCTAAGCTGTTGGACCCACATAGGATACAAGACCAGCTAAGCTGTCGGACCCACAAAAGATACAAGATCGGCCACTCTGCCAGACCCACGTAGGATACAAGTACAGAGTCAAATACTGCCGGACCCACGTAGGATACAAGAACAGTAGTCACGTACTGTCGGACCCACATAGGATACAAGAACAGTAGTCATCGCCGTCGAACCCACGGTGGATTTCAGTACGGTCGTCATCGCTGCCGAACCCACGGAGGATCCCAGTACAGTCGTCATCGTCGTCACAGTTGCAACCAGCTCTAGGGTTCCCGCACACAGCATGCTCGATTCCAGGAGGGTCCGCTCCACGAGCCAAGGGGGGTCGATACATCAACTGACACGAAGTCTAGAGTTGATGTATCCCAAAGTTCCGTCCCGTAAATAGGAACTCAATGCGACTGACGGCGCGTCAATCGGACGCCCGGTCTGAGAGTTATTGGCTTTTTCGTCTCAGAGCCCCGGTTGGTTTTTAAGTCAAAACCAACCCGACCGTACTCCAACTGCGTCCAAACCTCGAGCGGAGTAAGCCAAAAGAACCGCCTCACTAAGAGGAATCCGACAAAGTCGACGACACGTCAATCGGACGTCCGGAGCTCAAGTTATAAGCGTTTCCGCTCCGAAAGCCCGGTTGGTTTTGTGTTCGAACCAACCCGGTCGTACTCAAAGTTCTCTGAAACCTTGAGTGTAGTATACCGAAACGACCGTCTCGATCCAAGGATCGCATCGCAACTAACGGTGCGTCGATCGGAGGTCCGTAGCCCAAGTTACTGGCGTTTGAACGAATCTGTCCGATTTTAGGGGGGTTTGGGCCCGGACCGACCCGACCCAAAACCCCCTGGGTCGGCCCGAACCGGGTCTGGGTCCGGCCCGGCTGGCGCGTCCCGGCCCAGCTGGCGCGGCCCGGCCTGGCCCAGCCGACGCGGCCCGACCCGACGCGGGGGTCCGGCCCAACGCGGGCGGCCCGACCCCGTGCGGGCGGTCCGGCCCGGCGCGGCCGGTCCGGCCCGGCGTGGCCGCATGGCCAGCAGCTCGGCCGTTTCGGAAGAGCAGAAAACGGGGGGCGCTGCCCCCCCTTGTCTCGAAACGGTGACCCCCCACGTGGAGGGGCCCGCCTGTCTCCCGCCGGGGGTTACGACCCTTTCCTCTGAACGGTTGGCCCGGCTGGCCGGCCAGTGCCGCCGCCGCGGGACCCCGCGGTCCCGCCCTTCCGAAGTGCCGGTGGCCGGCGATTCCGGCCGCCCTCCCTTGCACAGCCGCGACTTAGGCCGTGTCCCTTGTCCGTCTAGCGCGGCGCGACGGCGCCGCGCCCCTCCGCCGCGACCCGACCTTGGCCGCGGGTTCTTCGGCTTCGGCGCGATGCGACGGCGCCGCGCTTCTTCGCCGCGGCCCACTCCGGTTGCGGTTCCCTCGTTCCCGCGCGGTGTGACGGCACCGCGCCGCCTCTGTTCCAAACCATAGCGAAAAACTAACAACCACAGGGAGGAGGTTCGACCGTGTTCGTGCGGTCCGACCTCCTCCCGTTATCTTGATAACAGGCGGCTTAATAAACGTCAACGAAGATCGTAAATTAATCTTGAATGTAAAACAATTCCCTACCTCAACAACGATGTCAAAGATGGTGTCGGGGTTGACGACGTCGGCGAACGCTCAAGGTGGATGGCATCTCACACCGGCTGCAGAGAGGAGAAGAACGGCACGTCGATCACTCCTTGGTGCCCCAACGTTCTTCGCGTTCTTCAACGAGGAATAAAAAGATTTTCGAGACTTTGGTTATTTTCTCCCCAGACTCCACACAACGAAACAACCAAAAATAAAATAAGACTTTGTCTTATTTTATTCACACATGCCAACATTTAAAATTCAAAATATCTAATTCAATTAATTAATGAGTTCAATTAATTGAATAGGTTGGGTTGGCATTCATTAATAGAGAAGAGAGAAAGTCATAAACTTATGGGGGGTTGCCAACATAAAAGAGGGGGTTTAGGGAAATTGAAGGGGTGGGGCTCGTGTGGGCCCCACCTCACCTTTAACCTCACATGGGTGGTTAGTTCCACCCAACTTCTATCCTTAGGATTAAACCACTTAAAAGAAATAAAATAAAATTGTCTCACAATTTTATTTTTACTCTTCAATTAATTCCCCCGTTTTTTTAGCAACTCCTCTCGAGAAAACGCAACACCAGAAAGAGTCTTCTTAAGCAATAACCGGCGCTGCGGTTTCATCGGTGCCCTTGAAATTCGATTCCGAGCACTGGTTCAAAAGTTAGAAAAAACCCGCTCGTTTGTTCATTGAACGTACCCGAGCTAAACTTCGGAAAATGATTTCGGGCACACCGGGCCTTGGAATCAGGTGCCGTCAGAAACTGCATACTCGTAAAATCCCAAAGAAATTAAGAAAAAATTTTCCTTGAAATTTACGGGTCTTTACATTACTCCCACCTCAGGGCTTTACGTCCCCGTAAAGATACATCACAAACTAGGGAAACAAATGAGAGTACTGAGCATGCATCTGAGCCTCCCGCTCCCAAGTGCTCTCCTGGAGGTTCCCGTGCTGCCACCAGATGCGTACTAGAGGAATCGACCACCCACGTAGGACCCGCTCCTGTCGATCTTCGATCTCCATCGGGACCTCCGCAAAAGTCACCCATCGTCAATGTCCATCTCCCCATGGTCGATGATATGAGTCGGGTCGTGCATGTATCTCCTCAGCTAAGATACGTGAAAGACGTCGTGCACCCTGTGCAACTGAGGTGGTAGAGCCAGACAATAAGCCACCTCGCCTATCCTGCTGAGAACCTGGAATGGTCCGATGAAGTGCAGAGATAACTTGCCACCCCGACCAAATCTTCGTAATCCACGTCGAGGTGAGACCCGCAAGAAAACGTGGTTGCCATCCTCGAACTCTAGTGGTCTCCGCCTCCTGTCAGCATAAGACTTCTGTCGGCTCTGAGCTGTTCTCATTCGCTCCTGGATGACCTGGACCTTCTCTGTCGTTGCCTGGACCATCTCCGGTCCCACAAGTGTTGACTCCCCAGGCTCTGTCCAGCACAGAGGCGATCTGCAAGGTCGGCCGTACAAAGCCTCGTATGGTGCCATCCCGATGGTAGAGTGATAGCTGTTATTATACGCAAACTCCACCAAGGGTAGGTGATCCTCCCAGCTGCGACCAAAGTCGAGGACACATGCACGGAGCATGTCCTCGAGAGTCTGAATGGTCTTCTCCTTTTGACCATCTGTCTGAGGGTGAAAGGCGGTGCTCAGACGTAGCTGCGTCCCAAATGCCTCCTGCAACCCCTTCCAAAGCCGGGAAGTAAAGCGAGCATCTCGATCGGAGACGATAGATGATGTCACATCATGAAGCCATACAATCTCCTGAACGTAGAGGCGTCCCAAGCTCTCCACTAAGCCCTGCTCTCTGATGGGTAAGAAGTGGGCCGACTTGGTGAGTCGGTCGACAATCACCCAAATGGAGTCGTGACCTCTGGAAGTACGTGGAAGTCCAGTCACGAAATCCATAGATATACCGTCCCACTTCCACTCCGGGACCTCCAAGGGCTGTACCAAGCTTGCTGGTACCTGGTGCTTCGCCTTCACCTGCTGGCAGATGAGGCATCGAGAAACGAACTCTGCCACAACCTTCTTCATCCCCGGCCACCAGTGCTGTCGTCTGAGATCCTGGTACTTCTTCGCCACTCCTGGATGTACCGCTAAATGGGAAGTGTGAAACTCTCTCAGCACCTCCTCCTGTAACGCAGCTGGTACCATGGTACGCCCTCTGAAAAGGACGACATGCTCTCCTTCTATAGAGAATCCATCAGGTGCCTGTCCTGAGAATATCTGTGCATGCCGGGTCTCACAGTCAACGTCCCCATGCTGTGCCTCTCTGATCCGCTGAAGAAGTGGAGGTGTGACTGTGAGCGACTGAAGGAAGACTGCTCCATCTCTATCCACGAAGGATATCTGCAAAGCAGCTAGCTGCTATGTCGCCTCTCCAAGTAGCTGAATGTCCGTCCTCCTGCTGAGAGCATCAGCTACTATGTTCCCCTTTCCAGGAGTATAGACTATCTCAAAGTCATAGTCCTGGAGGAACTCGAGCCATCGCTGCTGTCTCAGGTTCAGGTCCTTCTGCGAGAAGATGTACCTGAGACTTTGGTGGTCAGAATAGACTATAAAGCGCTCGCCCATCAGATAGTGCCACCACATCTTCATAGCGAAGACTACTGCTGCTAACTCCAGGTCATTGGTAGCGTAGTTCTGCTCATGCTACCTCAACTATCGTGATCCATAGGCGATCACCGCCCTCTCCTGCATCAGGACACACCCGAGTCCGGTCCCTGATACATCGTAGTAGACTACGTACCCTACACCCTCCTCCGGTAGCCTCAAGATAGGTGCGCTGGTCAAATATCTGTCTCAGCTCTTGGAAGCTCTGCTGACATCTGTCTGAGCACACGAAGGGTTTCCCCTTCTTCGTCAAAGCTGAAAGTGGTGCCGCAACTCTGGAGAAGTCTGGCACGAATCTCCGATAGTACCCAGCCAAACCTAAGAAACTCCGCACCTCCGTCACGCTCCTGGGTGGCTCCCAAGCTAGCACTGCCTCGATCTTCGCAGGATCCACCGCAACTCCCGCCTCAGAGATGACGTGTCCCAAGAAGTGGATCTCACATATCCAGAACTGACACTTCGAGAGCTTACCATAAAGCTGGTGCTCTCGAAGTGTGTCCAGTACAACCCGCAAGTGGTAGGTGTGCTCCTCCTCAGTGGTCAAGTATATCAATATGTTGTCGATGAAGACTATGACAAATCGATCGAGGTAAGGCTGAAAGATCCTGTTCATGAGACTCATGAACACTGCTGGAGCGTTGGTTACGCCGAAAGGCATAACCAAGAACTCATAGTGGCCATACCGACATCTGAAGGCCGTCTTCTGCACATCCTCGTCTCGAACTCTGAGCTGATGATAGCCTGACCTGAGGTCTATCTTCGAGAACCACCGTGCTCCCTTGAGTTGATCGAAGAAGTCGTCAATCCTCGGTAGCAGATACTTGTTCTTCACGGTCACCTGGTTCAGGCGACGGTAATCGACACACAATCGCAAGCTCCCGTCCACCTTCTTGGCGAACAAAATCGGGGAAGCCCAGGGTGAAACACTGGGTCGAATAAATCCCTTGCCCTGCAAGTCCTCCAGCTGTACCCGTAGCTCTCGAAGCTCAGCGGGAGCCATCCGATATGCTGGAGTAGATATCGGGGCTGTCCCCGGGTACAGGTCAATATAGAAGTCTACCTCTCTGCGAGGAGGTAGTCCTGGAACGTCGTCAGGAAAAACGTCCGCATACTGATCCACCACTACAGGAAAACTCAGACTCCGCACGTCAACTGCTCCTAGGATGAGGTTAGCCAACTGATGAGTGATCGACTGTCCTCTCCTCTGCGTGAGTCCATCCTGCGCTGCAAAGGCTCTCTTCTCACCGGTGAAGGTGAACCTGCTCCCATTAGTGCGAACACACCGCACCTTGCGCCTAATACAGTCTATCTGAGCATGAACTGTAGATAACCAATCCATGTCCAATATGACGTCGTAAGGGCTCAACGCCGCTACAAGAAGATCCCAGCCGAAGCTCTCGCCTCCTAGAGTAAGCTCACACTGCCGGCACCAGTGCGTAATCGTTGAGTCTGCTCCCGTAGGAGTCTCTAGCCGTAAGGATCGAGCCAACGGCTTCGTCGGAATCTCCGAGCTCCGAACAAGGGCAACGACAATGAAAGAATGACTCGCTCCTGTGTCTATAAGAACTGCAACAAGGGTGGAGTAAACACAGATAGAGCCTCAAAGCGTCGGCCACCACCTGCTGTTCGGCCAGCTCCTTTCCCTCGTCCGCCTGTTCCCTGTGGATCCCCACGGTCGAACCTCTGCCTCTGCCTGGGTGGTCCCTCAACCATCTGCTGCTCTGCACGGCGGGTCAGGCAGTCACGAGCCATGTGACCCTGTCCGCCGCATGCATAGCACTGTCTTCTCCTCGTAAGACTAGCTCAGCGTCGTGTGCCCCGCACCTCTGAGCCAGAATCATGAGGTCGTCCGCCTGAAGGTCTGGTCCGCTTGGACCCCTGTGACATCCGTCGACTGCCAGCTGCAGAAGACTCTGCTACGTGCCGCCCTGTGGTAGGTCTCGCTGCTGGTGTAGGCTCAGTAAGAAAGCTCTCTACAAGAAGGGCTTGCTCCAGTACTCCTGCCTGCGTCGGAATGCTGAGGGAGATCATCGATGCCCTGATCTCATGCCTCAGTCTGTAATGGCCCGGACCTCTCCAGCCCATTCCTTTGTCAAAAAGAGGGTTTTGAAGTGTTCTGGAGTGTAAAATGGACTTTTCCCACTTTTTTCAAAATTTTGAAACTACACGCCGTGTAGTGTGAGTACACGTCGTGTACCCCCTCGCCGGGTATACCCCGTGTTGAAGGCCGTGTCCTTACCGTGTGAAATAATTGGGTACATGCCGTGTACCCCAAACTACGCGCCGTGTAGTCCCTCCCCGCGTACGCGTTACCCTCAAACTGTGTGTTGACCAGTCAACGACCGTGTGTCGTGTGGGAGCCGTGTCCTTACCGTGTGAAATAAATGAGTACACGTCGTGTAGCCAATACTACACGCCGTGTAGTCCCTCCCCGCGTACGCGTTACCCTCAAACCGTGTGTTGACCAGTCAACGGTTGCGTACCACGTTGAAGGCCGTGTTGGAAGCCGCGCGGTGGCCGCGTGAAATGGCCAAGTACACGCCGTGTACCATAAAGTACACGCAGTGTACTTTTGTTTTTCACGCCTATAAAAGGAGGGGTCCCCTCCTTTTCAACACACCCCTATCCTCCCCTTTCCTCTGAGCGGAGCTCTCCCAAGAGACTCGAAGACTCCTTTTTTCTTCCATAAATTCTTCGTCCGAGCTCCGATTTACGATCCGTCAGCGGTCACGGGATCGTAACGACGAGGCGGAACTTCTGAGCTTGGATCCGTTGTCTTTACTTCGGCCTTTCCTTTCCAACTTCCACCTGAGGAGGTTTTGCCGGGATTCGACAGAAGTGACGGACGCCGATGGACATCTTCTAAAGTTGATCCAGGGGAGCGTTGTGATCAGAACCTGTTGAAGTAGGGATCTTACCTTCGTCTCTCTAAATTGTGCATCATGCGGGGTGGGTATCCTCTTGTTTTCACGAGAAACAGCTGAACCTTTAAATGAAGATAATAACTGGTAAAGAACGGGGATGAGGAAATTGTTATGTTTATCTTTGTTTATCCTATTGTTATGTTGTGAATTGAATAGGCTTATGCCTACTGAAAATCACGGTTGTTGGGGGCCTTTGCTTGCACAATTTAATGTTGCCCTATCTTTCTAGACTGTTTTGTGAATGGAACTTTGTTGAATGTGGAATTTGGATAATCACGTAAAGTTGGCTGATTTAAAATCTGGAACCCTTGTGTGATCACCCAGGTTGAACAAAATGGAATAATGAACATGTGGGTGTTGTCTTGGATACATGGCATGTGATGGGGGTGTTTTGTGGGCTGTTGTGGATCGGGTGAGCAGCAGGGTTGCGGTTGGCTTGGTTGTGGGTTGGTGTGAATACTATGTTGGTGATGGGCAGCAGGGCTGCGATAAATGGTATTAAAGGGGTGATGATGTACGATGTGGTTGTGGTTATGGTGGTTGGCAGTGGGGCTGCAGGGTTGAGTTTGAATGTGAACGAACTATGGGTTGTAAATAATAAATAAAAAGTGGAAGAGTTAGTAATGGTGGGGAATGGTAATGGAACGAGAATGTTAATCAATGGGTTGGTTGGTTATTAAGAAGGGACTTGTTGTGCTGCTTGTGTTTTCCTAACTTGATTTGTGGATGACAGAGATATGTTTTACGAATGATCATTGTGGTTAGTTGTGGATAGTTGCCCAGTAGTTAAGGAACTAATAAACTGATTCTGTTGAAATATGAAAACCTAAATGAGGTTGGGTTTGTTTTTTGTATGCATGCTTCGTAGTAGCAGTGCTGAGGCACTTGCTCAGTTCTTGGATTAGAAGCCATAGGTTGGGCTGAGTGTTTGGTATATATATATATCTGTATCTTTGTGTTTTATCGCACCCCACCCATGTTGAGCACTTAGTGCCGAACACTCCCATTTCATGGGAGAGGGTGTTTTCCCCTTAGTTACTAGCTCCTTCCTGCTCCTTCCCTAGGCTGTGATGGCTTGAGGCGACCTTACACCCAAGACTCTTCGGGTAGGTTTCTATTGGGGTGGTTTAGCCCAAGTCTCTTCGGGTAGGTTTTACTATTTCCCAAGAACCTTCGGGATGAGGCCTAGGTGTGTGCGGGCGGGATACGTGGTTGTGAGCCCCAGGTGTGTGCGGGCGGGATACGTGGTTGTGAGGCCCAGGTGTGTGCTTGCGGGAAGAGTGTGGTAGCGTTAGGACGTTTACCGTTAGGAAGAGCAGCTAGCTAGTGGGGGAAAAAGGTGCGGGGTACCCAATACTCTTGTTCTTATATACTACTACCTGTTGTGATTGTGTTTTGGTGAGTGTGGTTGGTGAGGTTGGGTGGATAGAATTCCTTGCTAGGTTTCTTCTGTTGTTCTCACGGGACATTAGGATGTCTCCCCACTTGTGCACGAGAGCTTTAGGTTTTCCTACTGAGTATACTTGTATGCTCACCCTATGTTTACTTTCAGGTTTCCAGGAGGACTACCAGGGCCGTGCGGGACCCTACTAGTCGGGATAGTTGGAGTTGCTGCAGTTTGCTGTACTTGTTTCTTTTGGTATTGTACTTTTTGAGATTTCTTGTACTTTTACCTTGTTTCAGAACTATTTAAACATGCATGTGGGATTAGTTTGAGTTTATTTCTATACACTTGTTCTTTTCCTTTTTGGTGGTTGACTTGTCATATTTCCCGATCTTAAATAATAAAAAGGGTAATGCCTCTCATTTTGTGAAAACTCATACCCTTGGTGCTAGTCGCCACCACGGGGCCTACTGGAGGCGGGACTCGGGGGGTCATTATCTCCCTTTCACCATTGCCAGCTCAGGAGGGGCATCTTTGGTGGGAGGGGGTTGTGACAGAATGGTATCAGAGCTGATGGTTGAGAGATAGGATGGAGTCTGGAGTTAGGCACAGTGAGGATTGCATGGGATGGTAGGACAACAGTGTTGGTTAATCTTGGTGCGTGACATAGGCCAGGGAAGACCGACTAGGACACGGGATTTTAGGGCCCCTCGTGATCGGATGCAAGGACTCTGAGCCTACCGAATGACCAAGTGAGACTACATTGATTGCAGGGTAGAGAACCTAGGGAAGGTACATGCATCATCATGATTGTGTTTTACTTGATTTGGGTGTTATGGGAAAGAAATTGAATAAAATGATAAAATGAAACCCTGCAAAATTTTCTTACTACTTGGGCTTAGGTGATCTTTATTTACCGTACATCTATGACACCTGGACGTCGTCCCCGGGTGACTCAGACGGCCGAGGCCCAGCAGATCCAGGCGGTCGATCAGTTGAGGATTGACCGAGAGGAGGAAGATAGCCAGTGGCAGAAGACTCTCCGTTCTTTCCAGCGGCAAACCCTCAAGAAGTATGAGGGTAGTACTTCGGATACGGAGACAGAGGGGTGACTTGAGGAGCTAGGGTTCGCTTTTATCTTGATCCGTGCTCCGAGGGAGTACTGGGTTCCCCTAGCAATCAGTCAGCTGAGAGGTGCGGCGCGATAGTGGTGGACGCTCTACCTCGGAGAGAGGATAGAGGCAGAGGTTCAGTGGGCTGACTTTGAGAAGGAATTCCGAGAGGAATTCCTTTCTTCCATGATCAAGGCGGAGAAGCGGCAGGAGTTACTCTCCCTCCAGCAGGGGAGTATGTCTGTACGAGAGTTGGGGATCAAGTTCAAGGATCTCCTACGCTTTGCTCTGGATCTTTTTCCGGATGAGGAGTCTCGGGCGAGATGTTTGGAGGAGGCGCTTCGTCCTTCGCTCCAGTATGCTGTCACCCCCTTCACCCTTCCGACGTACTTGGCAGTACAGAAGAAGGCAGAGGTTGTAGAGAGGATGCACTCACTGGGAGGTGCACCACGTGAGGGGTTTCGGCCAGGTTCGTCGAAGGGGAAGGTAGTCAGCAGCAGATCTCATGCGACGAGACCTTCCAGGTTCAGGCCAGTGGGGAGCAGGCCCCCGCAGTTCCAGTTCAGATCTTCAGGTCCTCGCCCCTTTTCCACGAGCCCAGGACTGAAGTGTTTTTCTTGTGGAGGTTTCAGGCACATTCAGAGTCGGTGCTCGACCCGAGCTCAGTACGGTGGAGGTGGGCAGGTTCAGCGCCCACCTCAGCAGCACGAGTTGCCGGCGAGGCCCTTCCAGCAGCAGCAGGACCATGCTCCTCCGAGGGAAGACTTTGCGGGAGGAGGCCGACCTCAGGGTGCTCCTCAGGGACCTCAACCAGGGCGTGGTCGGGGAGGTGGACGACATCAGAGAGGCAGAGGAGCTGGGCGTGGACAGTTGCACGCAACAGAGTTTGCAGCTCCAGCAGGACCAGAGGTGGTACGAGGTACGATTTGTTTGTTCAGCACTCTCGTTTCAGCTTTGTTCGATTCAGGAGCTTCGCACTCCTTTGTTGCACCTGGTCTAGCCCACGTTTTGTGACTAGACGTAGAGAGACTTTCCATACCACTAGTGCCGAGTACACCAGTTGGAGGCCAGGCCAACGTATCTTGTGTTTGCTGGGGATGTGGGCTGACGTTGGGACCACATCGATCTAGTGGGGATCTTCTTTTTCTACAGATGCAGCCATACGATGTCATTCTAAGCATCGACTGATTGTTTTCTGTTAGTGCCATTATCGACTGCTTCCGGAGAAGAGTTGTGTTCTCCGACGTGGACGGGCAGCGTGCAGCTTTTGTTGGTGAGAGGAGCTATCAGGTGGGAAGCCGGTGTGTGTAGCCTCTCCTTTCTTTGTTAGGCGGGTTATCAGTGGTTCCAGCTGATACAGAGATGGTGGATATCCCAGAGGTTGTTGGGGAGTTCCTCGATGTTTTTCCCGAGGAGGTTGTGACTCTACCCCCCGACGTGATGTTGAGTTCGGGATAGACTTACAGCCTGGTGCTCGTCCGATTTCGATGACCCCTTATCAGATGACACCTTCGGAGTTGTGGGAGTTGCGGCTTCAGATTGACGATCTGATGGAGAAGGGTTTTGTTCGACCCAGCGTGTCGCCATGGGGTGCTCCAGTTTTGTTCGTAAAGAAGGCAGATGGTGGTCTCAGGTTATGCATAGACTACCGAAGGTTGAACCAGGTAACAGTCAAGAACCGTTACCCCCTTGCAAGGATAGATGATCTCTTCGACCAGCTGAGGGGAGCATATTGGTTTTCTAAGATTGATCTACGATCGGGATATCATCAGCTGAGGGTGAAGGACAGTGACATCTCGAAGACGGCTTTCAGGTGCAGGTATGGGCACTTTGAGTTTGTAGTGATGCCGTTTGGAGTTACGAATGCACCAGCTGTGTTCATGGGACTTATGAACTTTGTCTTCTGAGAGTTTCTGGACCGGTTCGTCATTGTGTTTATCGATGACATCTTGATTTACTCAAGATCAGAGGAGGAGCACGTTGAGCATCTCAGGGCAGTCTTGGAAGTCCTTCGACACCACCAGCTTTATGGGAAATTGTCGAAGTGTAAGTTCTTGACGCAATAAGTACACTTCCTTGGGCACGTGGTGTCTCAGCATGGAGTGTTAGTGGACCCGTCGAAGGTGGAGGCAGTTGTTTCTTGGGAAGCACCCAAGAGCCTGGCAGAAGTTCGTAGTTTCCTGGGGTTAACAGGTTACTATCGGAGGTTCGTTTCAGACTTCTCTTGAGTTACTGCTCCATTGACAACTTTGACTAGGAAGAACCAGGTCTTCCTATGGAGCGAGCAGTGCCAGAATGCTTTCGACTACCTGAAGGAGAAGTTGGTTGGTGCTCTCGTACTCAGGTTTCCAGAGGAAGGGTTGTTGTATGAGGTGTTTTGTGATGCTTCTGGCCTTGGTCTGGGGTGCGTGCTGATGCAGAAGAAGGGAGTGATCTGTTATGGGTCTAGGCAGTTGCGCCCTCACGAGCGTAACTATGCCACCCATGACCTCGAGCTTGCAGCAGTAGTGTTCGCACTGAAGTTGTGGCGACATTATCTCTTTGGGGAGCGCTTTGTGGTCTTCTCAGATCACAAGATCCTGCGTTATATCTTTTCTCAGCGTGACCTGAACTTACGGCAGCGGAGATGAGTCGAGTTCCTCCAAGACTATGACTTCGAGATCTCTTACACTGAAGGTAAGGGCAACGTTGTGGCTGATGCCCTGAGCAGGAAGTTGCATAAGGAAGTGGTTCGAGAATCCACTGATGCTTGGAAAGCGATGGGAGAGTTGGACGCCTTGCACTTGGATGCAAGGGTAGAAGGTGTTAGAGGCTGTTTGTTTCAGATGACGGTGCAGTCCTCCTTGTTGCAGTAGGTGGAAGAGTCTCAGTGGGGGGACTCCGAGGCGGAAGTAATGCGAGATCGTGTCGATCAGAGAAACGCTCCAGAGGGATGGTCAGAGGACTGCCGACATCAGATGCTTTTCCATGGAAGGTTGTTTGTTCCAGAGGCGATGCTTGAGGGAGTTCTCCGTGAGTTCTATAGCTCAGCCTTGGCAGTACATCCAGGAGTTTCAAAAATGTACCGAGCCCTGAGGGAACAGTTTTGGTGGCCTGGGGTGAAACGGGCAGTGGCGGAGTTTGTGGCTAAATGCCTAGTGTGTCAGCAAGTGAAGGCTGAACACAGTGTTCCCAGTGGTTTGTTGCATCCTTTAGATGTCCCCGAGTGGAAGTGAGATGACATCTCAATGGACTTCGTCACTGGACTACCCTGAGCTCAGGGTGATTATGATGCTATCTGGGTAGTGGTGGATTATCTGGCGAAATCAGCTCACTTCTTAGCAATTAAGGAGTCGGGCCCGGTGAGTACCTTAGCACAGAGGTACGTAGACGAGGTGGTGTGTTTTCCTGGAGTTCCGAAGACTATCGTCTTAGATTAGGATACTCGGTTTACTTCACAAGTCTGGAGGGGGTTATAGCATGCTTTTGGCACCCAGCTACGCCTTAGCACTGCTTTCCACCCCCAGACCGACAGGCAGACAGAGCGGACTATCCCGACGTTGGAGGACATGCTGCGAGCATGCGTTCTGGATTTCAGAGGGTCATGGGTATGACACTTGCCTTTAGTAGAGTTTGCCTACAACAACAACTTCCACTCTACTATTAGCATGACACCGTTTGAGGCTTTGTATGGAAGACCATGTCGTTCACCCATTTGCTGGGTAGAGGTTGGTTAGACAGGTGCTCTTGGGCCAGAGGTAGTGCAGAGCACCACAGAGAAAGTCCAGCTTGTACGTGAGAGGATGAAAGCGACTCAGGACCGACTTAAGTCTTATGCTGATCGTCGGAGGAGGCCCTTGGAGTTCGAGGTGGGAGATCATGTGTTCTTGAAGGTTTCCCCTCGACGAGGGTAGAGGAGGTCTGGGAAAGGGAGCAAGCTCTCACCTAGGTTCATCGGACCTTTTGAGGTGCCGAGGCGAGTCGGCGAGGTGGCATATCAGCTGGCCCTGCCACCTCAGTTGGAGAAAGTTCATGACATCTTCCACTTCTCCCTGGTTCGTCGGTACTTACATGACGACTCTCACATTATCGACCGGGGAGAGTTAGATATGGGAGATGACGCGACCTTCGAGGAACGACCATTCAGAATCGAAGATCGTAAAGAGAAGGTGCTTCGTGGACGAACCATTCCCTTGGTTCGTGTGTTGTGGAGGCATGACGACCTCAAGGAGAGCACTTGAGAGCGGGAGGCCCAGATGCACGCTCAGTACCCGGAGTTGTTTTGACTTGTGTTTGCTTTGTTTTTCTGAGCTTTGTTTTGATGTTATACTCTGTACCTTTGACATATGGAATGCTTGGCTTGTCGGTTATGAGGCATTTTGTTCCCTTGTTCTCTAGAAGTGTGTAACATGTCCGGGCATGTGGGGAAGGGAAAAACCTGATCCTTAATCGAGACGCATTAATGAGGATGCGATTAAACCTGTGCAGGCGAGTCAGTGCCGCCTAAAGAGGATAATATCTCGACATAAGAAAAGGAATTTTCCCCAACCCACGTGTTCGGGCAGTGTGTGGGTTGTGCGGTGTTGGGGGCAGTGTGAGTTGAAAAATCCTAATGTATGGAAGTGGGAAGACCCGATTCTTAATCGAGACACATTAATGAGGATGCGATTAAACCCGTGCAGGCAAGTCAGTGCCGCCTAAAGCGGATAATATCTCGACATAGGAGAATGAATTCCTAACACCTATGATTAGGGTTGTTGGTTGGGTTCCTGTTATAACGAGGGCCTTAAGAGGTATCTTGTTGGGTTCCTCTGGGTTGAATTTTGAATTCTCGGGGATGAGAATGTTTTAAGAGGTATCTGATGTAATGGTCCGGACCTCTTCGGCCCATTCCTTTGTCAAAAAGAGGGTCTTGAAGTGTTCTGGAGGGTAAAATGGACTTTTCCCACTTTTTTCAGAATTTTGAAACTACACGCCGTGTAGTGTGAGTACACGCCGTGTACCCCCTCGCCGGGTATACCCCGTGTTGAAGGCCGTGTCCTTACCGTGTGAAATAATTGGGTACACGCCGTGTACCCCAAACTACACGCCGTGTAGTCCCTCCCCGCGTACGCGTTACCCTCAAACCGTGTGTTGACCAGTCAATGGCCGTGTGCCGTGTGCCGTGTGGGAGACGTGTCCTTACCGTGTGAAATAAATGAGTACACGCAGTGTAGCCAATACTACACGCCGTGTAGTCCCTCCCCGGGTATGCATTACCCTCAAACCGTGTGTTGACCAGTCAACGGCCGCGTACCGCGTTGAAGGCCGTGTTGGAAGCCGCGTGGTGGCCGCATGAAATGGCCAAGTACACGCCGTGTACTTTTTTTTTTCACGCCTATAAAAGGAGGGGTCCCCTCCTCCTTTTCAACACACCCCTCTCCTCCCCTTTCATCTGAGCAGAGCTCTCCCAAGAGACTCGATGACTCCTTTTTTCTTCCATAACTTCTTTGTCCGAGCTCCGATTTACGATCCGTCAGCGGCCACAGGATCGTAACGACGAGACGGAACTTCTGAGCTTGGATCTATTGTCTTTCCTTCGGCCTTTTCTTTCCAACTTCCACCCGAGGAGGTTTTGCCGGGATTCGACAGAAGTGACGGACGCCGACGGACATCTTCTAAAGTTGATCCGGGGGAGCGTTGTGATCAGAACCTGTTGAAGTAGGGATCTTACCTTCGTCTCTCTAAATTGTGCATCATGCGGGGTGGGTATCCTCTTGTTTTCACGAGAAACAGCTGAACCTTTAAAATAGATAATAACTGGTTAAAGAATGGGGATGAGGAAGTTGTTATGTTTATCTTTGTTTATCCTATTGTTATGTTGTGAATTGAATAGGCTTATGCCTATTGAAAATCACAGTCGTTGGGGGCCTTTGCTTGCGCAATTAAATGTTTCCCTATCTTTCTAGACCGTTTTGTGAATGGAACTTTGTTGAATGTGGAATTTGGATAATCACATAAAGTTAGCTGATTTAAAATCTGGAACCCTTGTGTGATCACCCCGGTTGAACAAAATGGAATAATGAACATGTGGGTGTTGTCTTGGATACGTGGCATGTGATGGGGGTGTTTTGTGGGCTATTGTGGATCGGGTGAGCAGCGGGGTTGCGATTGGCTTGGTTGTGGGTTGGTGTGAATACTATGTTGGTGATGGGCAACGGGGCTGCGATAAATGGTATTAAAGGGGTGATGATGTACGATGTGGTTGTGGTTATGGTGGTTGGCAGCGGGGCTGCAGGGTTGGGTTTGAATGTGAACAAACTATGGGTTGTAAATAATAAATAAAAAGTGGAAGAGTTAGTAATGGTGGGGAATGGTAATGGAACACGAATGTTAATCAATGGGTTGGTTGGTTATTAAGAAGGGACTTGTTGTGCTGCTTGTGTTTTCCTAACTTGATTTGTGGATGGCAGGGATATGTTTTACGAATGATCGTTGTGATTAGTTCTGTATAGTTTCCCTGTAGTTAAGGAACTAATAAACTGATTCATTTGAAACATGAAAACCTAAATGGGGTTGGGGTTGAGGTTGTTTGTTGTATGCATGCTTCGTAGTAGCAGTGCCGAGGCACGTGCTCAGTTCTTGGATTAGAAGCCATAGGTTGGGCTGAGTGTTTGGTATATATATATATATCTGTATCTTTGTGTTTTATCGCATCCCACCCATGTTGAGCACTTAGTGTCTAACACTCCCATTTCATGGGAGAGGGTGTTTTACCCTTAGTTACTAGCTCCTTCCTGCTCCTTCTTCCCTAGGCTGTGATGGTTTGAGGCAACCTTACACCCAAGACTCTTCAGGTAGGTTTCGATTGGGGTGGTTTAGCCCAAGAATCTTCGGACAGGTTTTACTATTTCCCAAGAACCTTCGGGATGAGGCCCAGGTGTGTGCGGGCGGGATACATGGTTGTGAGGCCCATGTGTGTGCGGGCGAGATACTTGGTTGTGAGGCCCAGGTGTGTGCGGGCGAGAAGAGTGTGGTAGCGTCAGGACGTTTGCTGTTAGGAAGAGCAGTTAGTTAGTGGGGGAAAAAGGTGCGGGGTACCCAATACTCTTGTTCTTATATACTACTACCTGTTGTGATTGTGTTTTGGTGAGTGTGGCTGGTGAGGTTGGGTGGATAGAATTCCTTGCTAGGTTTCTTGTGTTGTTCTCACGGGACATTAGGATGTCTCCCCACTTGTGCACGAGAGCTTTAGGTTTCCCTACTGAGTATACCTGTATGCTCACCCTGCATTTACTTTCAGGTTTCCAGGAGGACTACCATGGCCGTGCGGGACCCTACTAGTCGGGGCAGTTGGAGTTGCTGCAGTTTGCTGTACTTGTTTCTTTTGGTATTGTGCTTTTTGAGCTTTCTTGTACTTTTACCTTGTTTCAGAACTATTTAAACATGCATGTGGGATTGGTTTGGGTTTATTTCTATACATTTGTTTTTTTTTCCTTTTTGGTGGTTGACTTGTCCTATTTCCCGATCTTAAATAATAAAAAGGGTAATGCCTCCCATATTTGTGAAAACTCATACCCTTGGTGCTAGTCGCCACCTTGGAGCCTACTGGAGGCGGGACTCAGGGGTCATTATCTCCCTTTCACCATTGCCAGCTCAGGAGGGGCATCTTTGGTTGGAGTGGGTCGTGACAGAATGATATCAGAGCTGATGGTTGAGAGATAGGATGAAGTCTGGAGTTAGACACTGTGAGGATTGCATGGGATGGTAGGGCAACAATGTTGGTTAATCTTAGTGCATGACATATGCCAGGGAGGACCGGCTCGGACACGAGATTTTAGGGCCCCTCGTGATTCGATGTAAGGAATTTGAGCCTACCGAACGACCAAGTGAGACTACAATGATTGCAGGGTAGAGACCCTAGGGAATGTACATGCATCATCATGATTGTGTTTTACTTGATTTGGGTGTTCTGGGAAAGAAATTGAATAAAATGATAAAATGAAACCCTGTAAAATTTCCTTACTACTTGGGCTTAGGTGATCTTTATTTACCGTACAGCTATAGCACCTGGACGTCGTCTCCGGGTGACTTAGACGGCCGAGGCTCAGCAGATCCAGACGGTCGATCAGTTGAGGATTGACCGAGAGGAGGAAGATAGCCGGTGGCAGAAGACTCTCCGTTCTTTCCAGCGGCAAACCCTCAAGAAGTACGAGGGTAGTACTTCGGATACGGAGACAGAGGGGTGGCTTGAGGAGCTAGGGATCGCTTTTACCTTGATCCTTGCTCTGAGGGAGTACTGGGTTCCCCTAGCAGTCAGTCATCTGTGTGGTGCGGCGCGACAGTGGTGGACGCTCTACCTCGAAGAGAGGATAGATGCAGAGGTTCCGTGGGCTGACTTTGAGAAGGAATTCCGAGAGGAATTCCTTTCTTCCATGATCAAGGCAGAGAAGCGGAAAGAGTTACTCTCCCTCCAGCAGGGGAGTATGTCTGTACGAGAGTTGGGGATCAAGTTCAAGGATCTCCTACGCTTTGTTCCGGATCTCTTTCCGGATGAGGAGTCTCGGGCGAGACGTTTGGAGGAGGCGCTTCGTCCTTCGCTCCAGTATGTTGTCACCCCCTTCACCCTTCCGACGTACTTGGCAGTACAGAAGAAGGCAGATGTTGTAGAGAGGATGCCCTCATTGGGAGGTGCACCACGTGAGGGGTTTCAGCCAGGTTCGTCGAAAGGGAAGGCAGTCAGCAGCAGGTCTCCTGCGACGGGACCTTCCAGGTTCAGGCCAGTGGGGAGCAAGCCCCCGCAGTTCCAGTTCAGATCTTCAGGTCCCGCCCCTTTTCCATGAGCCCAGGACCAAAGTGTTTTTCTTGTGGAGGTTTCGGGCACATTCAGAGTCGGTGCCCGACCCGAGCTCAGTACGGTGGAGGTGGGCAGGTTCAGCGCCCACCTCAGTAGCACCTGTTGCTGGCAAGGCCCTTCCAGCAGCAGCAGGACCATGCTCCTCCGAGGGAAGACTTTGCGGGAGGAGGCCGACCTCAGGGTGCTCCTCAGGGACCTCGACCAGGGCGTGGTCGGGGAGGTGGACGACATCAGAGAGGCAGAGGAGCTGGGCGTGGACAGTTGCACGCAGCAGAGTTGGCAGCTCCAGCAGGACCAGAGGTGGTACAAGGTACGATTTGTTTGTTCAGCACTCTCGTTTCTGCTTTGTTCGATTCAGGAGCTTCGCACTCCTTTGTTGCACCTGGTCTAGCCTACGTTTTGTGACTAGATGTAGAGAGACTTTCCATACCACTGGTGCTGAGTACACTAGTTTGAGGCCAGACCAGTGTATCTTGTGTTTGCCGGGGATGTGGGCTGACGTTGGGACCACATCGATCTAGTGGGGATCTTCTTTTTCTACAGATGCAGCCATACAATGTCATTCTAGGAATCGACTGGTTGTTTTCTGTTAGTGCCGTTATCAACTGCTTCCGGAGAAGAGTAGTGTTCTCCGACGTGGACGGGCAACGTGTAACATTTGTTGGTGAGAGGAGCTATCAGGTGGGAAGCCGGTGTGTGGAGCCTCTCCTTTCTTTGTTTGGCGGGTTATCAGTGGTTCCAGCTGATACAGAGATGGTGGATGTCCCAGAGGTTGTTGGGGAGTTCCTTGATGTTTTTCCCGAGGTGGTTGTGACTCTACCCCCCCGACGTGATGTTGAGTTTGTGATAGACTTACAGCCTGGTGCCCGTCCGATTTCGATGGCCCCTTATCGGATGCCACCTTCAGAGTTGCGGGAGTTGCGGATTCAGATTGCCGATCTGATGGAGAAGGGTTTTGTTCGACCCAGCGTGTCGCCGTGGGGTGCTCCAGTTTTGTTCGTAAAGAAGGCAGATGGTGGTCTCAGGTTATGCATAGACTACCGAAGGTTGAACTAGGTAACGGTCAAGAACCGTTACCCCCTTGCAAGGATAGATGATCTCTTCGACCAGCTGAGGGGACCAGGTTTCTTTTTTAGGATTGATCTACGATCGGGATATCATCATCTGAGGGTGAAGGACAGTGACATCTCGAAGACGACTTTCAGGTGCAGGTATGGGCACTTCGAGTTTGTAGTGATGCCGTTTGGAGTTACGAATGTACCAGCTGTGTTCACGGGACTTATGAACTTTGTCTTCCGAGAGTTTCTGGACCGGTTCGTCGTTGTGTTTATCGATGACATCCTGATCTACTCAAGATCATAGGAGGAGCACGTTGAGCATCTCAGGGCAGTCTTTGAAGTCCTTCGACACCACCATCTTTATGGGAAATTGTCGAAGTGTAAGTTCTTGACGCAAGAAGTACATTTCCTTGGGCACGTGGTATCTCAGTATGGAGTGTCAGTGGACCCGTCGAAGGTGGAGGCAGGTTTTTCTTGGGTAGCACCCAAGAGCGTGGCAGAAGTTCGTAGTTTCCTGGGGTTAGTAGGTTACTATGAGAGGTTCGTTTCAGACTTCTCTTGAGTTGCTGCTCCATTGACATCTTTGACTAGGAAGAACCAAGTCTTCTTATGGAGCGAGCAGTGCCAGAATTCTTTTGACTACCTGAAGGAGAAGTTGGTTAGTGCTCCCGTACTCAGGTTTCCAGAGGAAGAGTTGTTGTATGAGGTGTTTTGTGATGCTTCTGGCCTTGGTCTGGGGTGCGTGCTGATGCAGAAGAAGGGAGTGATCTGTTATGGGTCTAGGCAGTTGCGCCCTCACGAGCGTAACTATGCCACCCATGACCTGGAGGCTGCAGCAGTAGTGTTCGCACTGAAGTTGTGGCGACATTACCTCTTTGGGGAGCGCTTTGTGGTCTTCTCAGATCACAAGAGCCTGCGTTATATCTTCTCTCAGTGTGACTTGAACTTACGACAGTGAAGATGGGTCGAGTTCCTCCAAAACTATGACTTCGAGATCTCTTACACTGAAGGTAAGGGCAATGTTGTGGCTGATGCCCTGAGCAGGAAGTCGCATAAGGAAGTGGTTCGGGAATCCACTGATGCTTGGAAAGCGATGGGAGAGTTGGCCGCCTTGCACTTGGATGTAAGGGTAGAAGGTGTTAGAGGCTGTTTGTTTCAGATGACGGTGCAGTCCTCCTTGTTGCAGCAGGTGGAAGAGTCTCAGTGGGGGGACTCCGAGGCGGAAGTAATGCGGGGTCGTGTCGATCAGGAAAACGCTCCAGAAGGATGGTCAGAGGACAGCCGACATCGGATGCTTTTCCGTGGAAGGTTGTTTGTTCCGGAGGCGATGCGTGAGGGAGTTCTCCATGAGTTAGAGGAGTTTCAAAAATGTACCGAGTCCTGAGGGAACAGTTTTGGTGGCTCGGGGTGAAACGGGCAGTGGCGGAGTTTGTGGCTAAATGCCTAGTGTGTCAGCAAGTGAAGGCTGAACACCGTGTTCCCAGTGGTTTGTTGCTTCCTTTAGATGTCCCCGAGTGGAAGTGGGATGACATCTCAATGGACTTCGTCACGGGACTACCCAGAGCTCAGGGTGGTTATGATGCTATCTGAGTAGTGGTGGATCGTCTGACGAAATCAACTCACTTCTTAGCAATTAAGGAGTCGGGCCCGGTGAGTACCTTAGCACAGAGGTACGTAGACGAGGTGGTGCGTTTGCATGGAGTTCCGAAGACTATCATCTCAGATCGGGATACTCGGTTTACCTCACGAGTTTGGAGGGGTTTACAACATGCTTTTGGCACCCGGCTACGCCTTAGCACTGCTTTCCACCCCCAGACCGACGGGTAGATAGAGCGGACTATCCAGACGTTGGAGGACATGCTGCGAGCATGTGTGTTGGATTTCGGAGGGTCATGAGTACGACACTTGCCTTTAGTAGAGTTTGCCTACAACAACAGCTTCCACTCTACTATTGGCATGACACCGTTTGAGGCTTTGTATGGAAGACCATGTCGTTCACCCATTTGCTGGGCAGAGGTTGGTGAGACAGGTGCTCTTGGGCCAGAGGTAGTGCAGAGCACCACAGAGAATGTCCAGCTTGTACGTGAGAGGATGAAAACGGCTCAGGACCGACATAAGTCTTATGCTGATCGTCGGAGGAGGCCCTTGGAGTTTGAGGTGGGAGATCATGTGTTCTTGAAGGTTTCCCCTCGACGGGGGCAGAGGAGGTTTGGGAAAGGGAGCAAGCTCTCACCTAGGTTCATCGGACCTTTTGAGGTGTTGAGCCGAGTAGGCGAGGTGGCATATCAGCTGGCCCTGCCACCTCAGTTGGAGAAAGTTCATGACGTCTTCCACGTCTCCCAGGTTCGTCAGTACTTACACGATGACTCTCACGTTATCGACTGGGGAGAGTTAGATATGGGAGACGACGCGACCTTCGAGGAAAGACCAGTCAGAATCAAAGATCGTAAAGAGAAGGTGCTCCATGTACGAACCATTCCCTTGGTTCGTGTGTTGTGGAGGCATGGCGACCTCGAGGAGAGCACTTGGGAACGGGAGGCCCAGATGCACGCTCAGTACCCGGAGTTATTTTGACTTGTGTTTGCTTTGTTTTTCTGAGATTTGTTTTGATGTTATACACTGTACCTTTGACATATGGAATGCTTGGCTTTTCGGTTATGATAGCTTTTGTTCCCTTGTTCTCTGGAAGTGTGTAACATGTCCGGGCATGTGGGGAAGGGAAAAACCTGATCCTTAATCGAGACGCATTAATGAGGATGCGATTAAACCCATGCAGGCAAGTCAGTGCCGCCTAAAGCGGATAATATCTCGACATAGGAAAAGGAATTTTCTCCAACCCACGTGTTCGGGCAGTGTGTGGGTTGTGCGGTGTTGGGGGCAGTGTGAGTTGAAAAATCCTAATGTATGGAAGTGGGAAGACCTGATTCTTAATCGAGACGCATTAATGAGGATGCGATTAAACCCGTGTAGGCGAGTCAGTGCTGCCTAAAGCGGATAATATCTCGACATAGGAGAAGGAATTACTAACACCTATGATTAGGGTTGTTGGTTGGGTTCCTGTTATAACGAGGGCCCTAAGAGGTATCTTGTTGGGTTCCTCGGGGTTGGATTTTGAATTCTCGGGGACGAGAATGTTTTAAGAGGTATCTGATGTAATGGCCCGGACCTCTCCGGCCCATTCCTTTGTCAAAAAGAGGGTCTTGAAGTGTTCTAGAAGGTAAAATGGACTTTCCCACTTTTTTCAGAATTTTTAAACTACACGCCATGTAGTGTGAGTACACGCCGTGTACCCCCTTGCCGGGTATATCCCGTGTTGAAGGCCGTGTCCTTACCGTGTGAAATAATTGGGTACACGCCGTGTACCCCAAACTACATGCCGTGTAGTCCCTCCTCGCGTACGCGTTACCCTCAAACCGTGTGTTGACCAGTCAACGGCAGTGTGCCGTGTGGGAGTTGTGTCTTTACCGTGTGAAATAAATGAGTACACGCCGTGTAGCCAATACTACACGCAGTGTAGTCCCTCCCCGCGTACGCGTTACTCTCAAACCGTGTGTTGACCAATCAACGGCCGCGTACCGCGTTGAAGGCCGTGTTGGAAGCCGCGTGAAATGGCCAAGTACACGCCGTGTACCATAAAGTACACTCCGTGTACTTTTGTTTTTCACGCCTATAAAAGGAGGGGTCCTCTCCTCCTTTTCAACACACCCCTCTCCTTCCCTTTCCTCTGAGCAGAGCTCTCCCAAGAGACTCGAAGACTCCTTTTTTCTTCCATAACTTGTTTGCCCGAGCTCTGATTTACGATCCGTCATCGGCCACGGGATCGTAACGACGAGGCCGAACTTCTGAGCTTGGATGCGTTGTCTTTCTTTCGGCCTTTCCTTTCCAACTTCCACCCGATGAGGTTTTTCCGAGATTCGACAGAAGTGACGGACGCCGACGGACATCTTCTAAAGTTGATCCGGGGGAGCGTTGTGATCGGAACCTGTTGAAGTAGGGATCTTACCTTCGTCTCTCTAAATTGTGCATCATGCGGGGTGGGTATCCTCTTGTTTTCACAAGAAATGGCTGAAACTTTAAACGAAGATAATAACTGGTTAAAGAATGGGGATGGGGAAGTTGTTATGTTTATCTTTGTTTATCCTATTGTTATGTTGTGAATTGAATAGGCTTATGCCTACTGAAAATCACGGTCGTTGGGGGCCTTTGATTGCGCAATTAAATGTTGCCCTATCTTTCTAGACCGTTTTGTGAATGAAACTTTGTTTAATGTGGAATTTGGATAATCACGTAAAGTTAGCTGATTTAAAATCTGGAACCCTTGTGTGATCATCCCGGTTGAACAAAATGGAATAATGAGCATGTGGGTGTTGTCTTGGATATGTGGCATGTGATGGGGGTGTTTTGTGGGCTGTTGTGGATCGGGTGAGCAGCGGGGTTGCGTTTGGCTTGGTTGTGGGTTGGTGTGAATACTATGTTGGTGACGGGCAGTGGGGCTGCTATAAATGGTATTAAAGGGGTGATGATGTACGGTGTGGTTGTGGTTATGGTGGTTGGCAGCGGGGCTGCAGGGTTGGGTTTGAATGTGAACGAACTATGGGTTGTAAATAATAAATAAAAAGTGGAAGAGTTAGTAATGGTGGGGAATGGTAATGGAACGAGAATGTTAATCAATGGGTTGGTTGGTTATTAAGAAGGGACTTGTTGTGCTGCTTGTGTTTTCCTAACTTGATTTGTGGATGACAGAGATATGTTTTACGAATGATCGTTGTGATTAGTTGTGGATAGTTGCCCAGTAGTTAAGGAACTAATAAACTGATTCTGTTGAAACATGAAAACTTAAATGGGGTTGGGGTTGTTTGTTGTATGCATGCTTCGTAGTAGCAGTGCCGAGGCACGTGCTCAGTTCTTGGATTAGAAGCCATAGGTTGGGCTGAGTGTTTGGTATATATATATATATATATATATCTGTTTCTTTGTGTTTTATCGCACCCCACCCATGTTGAGCACTTAGTGCCGAACACTCCCATTTCATGGGAGAGATTGTTTTCCCTTTAGTTACTAGCTCTTTCCTGCTTCTTCTTCCCTAGGTTGTGATGGCTTGAGGCGACCTTACACCCAAGACTCTTCGGGTAAATTTCGATTGGGGTGGTTTAGCCCAAGACTCTTCGGGCAGGTTTTACTATTTCCCAAGAACATTCGGGATGAGGCCCATGTGTGTGCGGGCGGGATACGTGGTTGTGAGACCCAGGTGTGTGCGGGGGGGATACGTGGTTGTGAGGCTCAGGTGTGTGTGGGCGGGATACGTGGTTGTGAGGCCCAAGTGTGTGCGGGCGAGAAGAGTGTGGTAGCATCAGGACGTTCACCGTTCGGAAGAGCAGCTAGCTTGTGGGGGGAAAAGGTGCGGGGTACCCAATACTCTTGTTCTTATATACTACTCCCTGTTGTGATTGTATTTTGGTGAGTGTGGCTGGTGAGGATGGGTGGATAGAATTCCTTGCTAGGTTTCTTCTGTTGTTCTCACAGGACATTACGATGTCTCCCCACTTGTGAATGAGAGCTTTAGGTTTCCCTACCGAGTATACTTGTATGCTCACCTTACGTTTACTTTCAGGTTTTCAGGGGGACTACCAGGGCCGTGCGAGACCCTACTAGTCGGGACAGTTGGAGTTGCTGCAGTTTTCTGTACTTGTTTCTTTTGGTATTGTACTTTTTGAGCTTTCTTGTACTTGTACCTTGTTTCAGAACTATTTAAACATGCATGTGAGATTGGTTTGGGTTTATTTCTATACACTTGTTTTTTCCTTTTTGGTGGTTGACTTGTCCTATTTCCCGATCTTAAATAATAAAAAGGGTAATGCCTCCCATATTTGTGAAAACTCATACCCTTGGTGCTAGTCGCCACCCTGGGGCCTACTGGAGGCGGGACTCGGGGGGTCATTATCTCCCTTTCACCATTGCCAGCTCAGGAGGGGAATCTTTGGTGGGAGGGGGTCGTGACACAGTCCCTGCTCGATGGTCCGGGCCCGGAAGAATGGGTCCCGTACCATGTCCGTGGAATAGCGCGAGAGATCGGTAAATCTCGCCGAGTACTGGGCTACCGTCATGCTGCCCTGCCCCAACTGTAGTAGCTCCTGAATGCGCACCACACAGAGGGTGGCTGGGACGAACTCCGAGCGAAAGAGGCGCTCGAAGTCCGACCAAATGAGAGATGCCTCGTCGTGCACCTGGAGCATCAGACTCCACCATCTGCCTCCTGCCGCGTGCAGGAGACTCGCTGCAAGGATCATCATGAGGTCAGCTGGTGTCCCCACTAACCTGAAAACTCGTACAACAGCCTCCAGCCAATCTTTGGCTGCCTGAGGGTCCGTCTCCCCATGGAACCTGGGCGGTCTCTGACGCTGAAACTCGTGCAGTGCACTAAGGCGACATGCACTCTCAGCGGCTGGGGCTTGTGGCATCGGTGGCTCGACGGGTAGAGGTACCACCGGTGCCTCCGCTGTAATAGGGCCCTGTACCGAGGCCTCGTCGCTCGGTGGGCTGTCCTCTCGCACAAAACTCGAAACCCTAGCTGGCTGCCATCGTGGGGCCATCGTGAAAAGAGACAGGTGCGCCACGGTCAATACAGTATACCTGATGAGCTGACACAAGTAATCACTAAGAAAACTTTGAAACACACACGCAATCAATGTTTTCGTGCATTGAGTCGGAAATCAGAAGTCAGGGTCTTGGTGTATGGATACGTCGACCGCCACACCAACGCTGGACTCCCTGAACTGATAACCATACTCAAATACCCTTAACACTATTGCTTTACATAGTGAAAGATCAGAGTCCTGAGTTCTGCGGTAGGACCGAACTCCTCTGATACCAATTTGTCACGACCCGTCCTCGGGGCCCGTGCCGTGACTACCCCAAACCCGCCTTCCATAGGCCAGGGGTTGGCGACTAGCACCAAATGCGTAAATCCCGATAAGAAGGGAAGACATTGCCTTTACAAAGTAAACAAACACCACAAAGTAAGCAAGCTGAAGTAAACACTAAGTAAACTGGGTACAACTATAAGTGCTGGAAAGTAAATGAGCCAGAATACAAACCCAACTGAAAGTAAAGTACAACTGAAAAGAAAGTACAACAACTGAAAAGTAAACCAACAATGTCGATCCGTCCACTGGAAATCCCACCTGAAGGGTGGGTACAGATAGTCTCCTCAGCTCCTCAGGTCCAGCCATCCGCTCTGTGTACGTCCTGCCCAGTGGTCCACCTCCAGGTACCGACTTGCTCCACAAGCCTCAACCACGATCAGCGCTGTCCGTCGTCTGCATCCAACACAACGTCGTGCGGGCATAGCCCGTGCAGGGGTGAGTATACGCTACTCAGTAGGGACCCCGAGACCCCCGAAGGTCTCCCAGAATCCACGAAGGATAAACCACAAAGGAAAAATACAATCACGAAGTAACAACATACTCTACTTAGGTATATGCCCATACATATACCTAAGTCATCAATTCCAGTTTGGCTCCAACATCCGAGCCCAAGTTCGATCTAGTACACACAGGATAGCACAATCCAATCCACGTAGGATAACACAACCCAATCTACACAGGATAGCAAAACAATCATATGGAAGATAATGATTGAAAGTCAAGACTCAGCTCACACAGGTATACTCTTCGTAAGGTGATTGAGATGATCAGATGTAGCCACTGATTCATCTAAGTTGTCGGACCCACATAGGATACAAGACCAGCTAAGCTGTCAGACCCACAAAGGATACAAGACCAGCCACTCTGCCGGACCCACGTAGGATACAAGTACAGAGTCAAATACTGCCGGACCCAGGTAGGATAGAAGAACAGCAGTCACGTACTGCCGGACCCACATAGGATACAAGAACATTAGTCATCGCCGTCGAACCCACGGTGGATTTCAGTACGGTCGTCATCGCTGCCGAACCCACGGAGGATCCCAGTACAGTCGTCATCGTCGTCGTAGTCGCAACCAGCTCTAGGGTTCCCGCACACAGCATGCTCGATTCCGGGAGGGTCCGATCCACGAGCCAAGGGGGGTCGATACATCAACTGACACAAAGTCCGGAGTTGATGTATCCCAAAGTTCCATCTCGTAAATAGGAACTCAACGCGACTGACGGCGCGTCAATCAGACGCCCGGTCTAAGAGTTATTGGCTTTTTCGTCCCAGGGGCCCGGTTGGTTTTTAAGTCAAAACCAACCCGACCATACTCCAATTGCGTCCAAACCTCAAGTGGAGTAAGCCAAAAGAACCATCTCACTAAGAGGAATCCAACAAAGTCGACGGCACGTCAATCGGACGTCCGGAGCTCAAGTTATAAGCGTTTCCCCTCCGAAGGTCCGGTTGGTTTTGTGTTCGAACCAACCTGGCTGCACCCAAAGTTCTCCGAAACCTTGAGTATAGTATATCGAAACGACCGTCTCGATCCAAGTATCGCATCACAACTGACGGTGCGTCGATCGGAGGTCCGTAGCCCAAGTTACGGGCGTTTGAACGAATCTGTCCGATTTTAGGGGGGTTTGGGCCCGGACCGACCCGGCCCAAAACCCCCTGGGTTGGCCCGAACCGGGTCAACCCGACCCGGGTCCGGGTCCGGCTCATTAGGGCGCGGCCCGACCCGGCCGGCGCGGCCCGACCCGATGCAGGGGTCCGACCCGGCGCGGGCGGCCCGGCCCGGCGCGGGCGGTCCGGCCCGGCGCGGGCGGTCCGGCTCGGCGCGACCGGTTGTCCTGGCGCGGGCGCGACCTGCGTGGCCAGCAGCTCAGCCGTTTCGGCAGAGCGGAAAATGGGGGGCGCTGCCCCCCTTGTCTCAAAACGGCGACCCCCCACGTGGAGGGGGCCCGCCTGTCTGCCGCCGGGGGTTACGACCCCCGGCCACCTCCGATCGGCCGGCCCGGCTGGCCGGTCGGTACCGCCGCCGCGGGACCCCGCGGTCCCGCCCTTCCGAAGCGCTGGCGGCTGGTGATTCCGGTCTCCTTCCCCTAAACAGCCGCGACCCTTGTCCGTCCGGCGCGGCGCGACGGCACCGCGCCCCTCCGCCGCGGCCCGACCTTGGCCGCGGGTTCTTCGGCTTCAACACGACGCGACGACGCCACGCTTCTTCACCGCGACCCGCTTCGGCTGCAGTTCCCTCGTTCCCGCGCGGTGCGACGACACCGCGCCGCCTCCGTTCCAAACCATAGTGAAAAATTAACAACCATGGGGAGGAGGTTCGGCCGTGTTAGTGCGGTCTGACCTCCTCCCGTTATCTTGATAACAGGCGGCTTAATAAACGTCAACAAAGATCGTAAATTAATCTTGAATGTAAAACAATTCCCTACCTCAACAACGATGTCAAAGACGGTGTCGGGGTTGACAACGTCGGCGAACGTCCAAGGTGGATGGCGTCTCACACCGGCTGCAAAGAGGAGAAGAACGACACGTCAATCACTCCTTGGTACCCCGACGTTATTCGCGTTCTTCAACGAGGAAGAAGAAGATCTTCGAGACTTTGGTTATTTTCTCCCCAGACTCCACACAATGAGACAACCAAAAATAAAATAAGACTTTGTCTTATTTTATTCACACATGCCAACATTTAAAATTCAAAATATCTAATTCAATTAATTAATGAGTTCAATTAATTGAATAGGTTGGGTTGGCATTCATTAATAGAGAAGAGAGAAAGTCATAAACTTATGGGGGGTTGCCAACATAAAAGAGGGGGTTTAGGGAAATTAAAGGGGTGGGGTTTGTGTGGGCTCCACCTCACCTTTAACCTCACATGGGTGGTTAGTTCCACCCAACTCATATCCTTAGGATTAAACCACTTAAAAGAAATAAAATGAAATTGTCTCACAATTTTATTTTTACTCTTCAATTAATTCCCCCTTTTTTAGCAACTCCTCTCGAGCAAACGCAACACCAGAAAGGGTCTTCTTAAGCAATAACCGGCGCTGCGGTTTCATCGGTGCCCTCAGAATTCGATTCCGAGCACCGGTTCAAAAGTTAGAAAAAACCCGCTCGTTCGTTCACTGAACGTACCCGAGCTAAACTTCGGAAAATGATTCCGGGCACACCGGGCCTCGGAATCAGGTGCCGTCAGAAACTGCATACTTGTAAAATCCCAAAGAAATTAAGAAAAAAATTTCCTTGAAATTTACGGGTCTTTACATCACTTATGTTAGTATTCATCCCCCACTTGATCCCCCTTTTTTTTTCTCAATGGTTTCACGGCTTGGGCGATAAGGGAGTGGAGCGCACTTCCAGATCCTTTATTCTCCATGCTGGCGTGTGGTGCATCTGGCATGCTAGGAAAAAAGCCAGGTTCGAGGGTGTTGGATCGTCCGGCAAAGTCATCTTTGCCCGTGCCTGCAACCTTCTTCTCGATCTGACCAGGTGCCTGGATAATTAGCGGGATGCGCCTTCCCTTCAGATCCTCTTCCCATACTCTCAAGCCCGTCACCCAACCGGTTTTCTCAGTGGTCATTGGGTTAGGTGGTCGCCTCCTCACTCGGGTCTGAAGCTCAATATGGATGGATCCTGTATTGTGGGTGACATGAGGGGCGGTGGTGTGGTATGGGACTCTTGGGGCTGCATGGTGACGGCATTCACGACCTTCTTTGGCATATGTTCATCTCTTCAGGCGGAAGCTCTCGCGTTTCTCTCTGGCCTCACTCTTTGCGGCAAGGCGACATCATCATTGAAGAAGCAGAGACAGACTTCATGACTCTTTTCAACTCTTTTCATGGCAATGTCAATTCCCCCTGGTCAATCTCTTACCCCATCAGGAAGTGCTACACCCTCCTCTCTAACAACATTCGACTAAGACACACATGGCGCAAGGGAAACAAAGTGGTGGACCACTTAGCCAAGCTTACGATGCAAGGTTTGGGCACTACATGTTTTTACAACCCCAAACAGCTGAAACCATAGGGTGAAATTCTTATTCGAGGGGACGGGTCTCCATTATTTCAGGCCCCCTTAGGCCTTTCTTCTTTGTTGTTCTCCCTGATTTTGTCTCCCTTCTTTCTTCAATAAATAAAGAACAATGATGATGAAGTAAGATACATTGAGTTATGTAATATTACTCTTTTATAAAATATTAAAGGATTTTTGTGTGTCCAACTATCTTGTTAGAACAAAAGACAGACATGGGAAAAATGTTATAAACTGATTATAATAAAGATGTTTCTAAATATGAAGAAAAGTCGACATCCTCTGTTGGGTACCGAGACTGCGCGGTGGAAGCCGGTGGGCCGGGATTTTAATTTTTTTTTGCTTCACCGGAGTGACATAACCCTGTCAACTACGGTGATCTTGTCCCGGCTTGGTCCGAGGATCTCGCAAGGTTCTTTAGGAGCACAAAAATAAACTTGAACATTTACCTTGTTCAGAATTGACATGCAGGGTGCCGATGATCGTTGCTCGAAGACTCCGACGTCGAGGCCCTCTAGATCGTCCACACATGCCTCGCAAATCTGTTTGCGCGCCGTTCGTCAAGATCCGGGTGCTAGCGCAGATCTTCGACGCACACTTCGACACAGCGATGATCACCACAAACTAGCGTCTTCGATCCGTGAAGGCGGAACTTGAAGAACTTGTTAGTTTGAGAGAGTCTCTCTCTAGAACTCAGGAGGAGAGAGAGACTCTCAATTCCAACAGATGAATAGTTCCAAGGGGAGAGCCTCTCTCTTAATATATATAGGGAATATCTAAAATACGCGGTAAGGGTTCCCGACCCCCGTGTATTAAACATTCACTATATATATATTATAAATAATTATTTATGACAAATTAAATTATGCCATAAATAATATTTATTATTTATCACTGTACTGAAATATATATAATTATATATATTACGTGATAAACATGAGTCTAACTCGACCCGCACCTCCTGATAATATTAATCGAACCCAAGATATAAATATCTATCCGATTAATATTTATCTATGTATTTACTTAATCACTCGTAAATACATGTTATAAATAAATTCAGAGAATTATTCCAAACTTGAATAATAAAAGAATTTATTTATTACTTGGTGAACCATAGGACTTGGATAATACCCGGACCCCGTGGTGGGGCCCACCAAGTCCTATAATCCTATTCATTAGAATAGGGTAGATTCTCAAAGCGCTGTTGTGTGTGACCCTCTAGGCCATTATCTCAATAGCAGTGAATAATATCACCGACCTAGAGCGGGGTCTAGCAACCCATCAAGGCCCCTATAGAGATAAGGTAAAGTCAAAGCAACGACTGCCTTCCTATGAACACGGTCCGTGTAATCTAATCTCTTCATTATCGATATCTCAATAAAGCAGAATGCATACTCAGTGTCATCATTCTTCATTTGCTTTATTTTGTTTGTTGATTTGTCCGGACGGTCTTACCTTCTACTACCATGGCTATGGATTTAATGAAGGTGCAACCATCCTAATCAACCAGGCCCGAGATATCTCTTCCTAAACTCGGAAGCGACAAATCCTTTCTCGATCATTCAATCAATGACATGCCATTAATGACGTACCCGATATAAACTACCTCACCACGACTTGTCGCCATGGTTTTCACCTTATATCAAATGTACGTAATTAAATGACATTCATTGATAATGATCTCAAGTCAGGAGACCATTACACATGTCCGTAGATAGGAACGACCAATGACACCAGAAACATGTGGTGTTCCTATTAAGCGGGTTTGTCCTCATGATCTCAATAGCTAGAGATCATCAAGTGCGAACTTCATGAGATGAAGTCTCAATGCTTATAAGCCCCCAGCACCTGATGGTCACACATCATCTGTGTCCTTTCAGAATGATGTAACTGGACCATAGGACGTTACTTTAAGATTACTGTCATGGCATCTCAAGGTTCTCATTATAGCCTGGGACCTTCTATAACCATTTGATGCGACGGGTAATCTAAGGACATTGCCATTAATAAAGTGGATGCAGAAGTATCTACACTATCATGGCAAGATAAGCACATGTATAATAACAAACTGAATACATGTAACAATAATCAAAGTACAAAACAAGTTGGGTCCAGGGCACCCACTTTCAACACTCCCACTTGCACTAGAGCCAACTGCTAACAGGTTTCAATCCGCTAGCTCTCACATGTGAATCATGCTTCTGCTGAGAAATGGCTTTAGTCAGGGGGTCTGCCACATTGTCCTCCGTGGCTACTCTGCTAACTGTCACTTCACCTCTTTGAGTAAAATCCCTCAAGAGATGAAACTTCCAAAGAATATGCTTTGTCCTCTGGTGAGACCTGAGCTCCTTGGAAAGCACCACTGCAGCAGTATTATCACAATATACTGGAACATGGTCTGCACTTCTCGGTACAACACCAATGTCTAAGATAAAGCTACGTATCCAGACTGCTTCCTTTGCTGCATCGGAAGTTGCAATATATTCAGACTCTGCTGTAGAATCAGCAACCACAGCTTGCTTTGAGCTTCTCCAGCTTACTGCACCACCATTCAGGCAAAAGATGCAGCCTGACTGCGATTTCATATCATCATGATCTGTCTGGAAACTAGCATAAGTGTATCCCCTCACAACTAGTTCCTCATCTCCTCCATACAGCAGGAACATATCCTTAGTACGCCTCAAGTACTTAAGGATAGTTTTAACAGCTGTCCAGTGCAGCTCTCCTGGATTGGCTTGATATCTACCCACCATGCTTAAAGCAAAGACAACATCAAACCTAGTACATAACATGACATACATGATAGAACCCACTGCCGAAGCATAAGGCACTCTACTCATTCTTTCAATCTCTTTCTGTGTTTGTGGATACATTTTCTTGGAGAGATTTACACCATGTGACATAGGTAACAATCCTCTCTTGGATTGTTCCATATTGTACCTTTTGAGTACCTTGTCAATATATGTACTTTGACTTAGGTCAAGCATCCTATGAGATCTATTTCGATAGATCTTGATCCCTAGTATGTAGGCTGCTTCAGCTAAGTCTTTCATGGAGAAGCATTCATTTAACCAAGTCTTAACTGACTGTAAGACTTGCACCTTGTTTCCCATGTTTAATATGTCATCAACATATAAAACTAGGAAAACGATAGCATTCCCTTCAACCTTTTTATAGACACAAGGCTCGCTTTCATTTTTGACAAAACCAAAATCTCTTATGACCTCATCAAAGCGTACATTCCATGATCTTGATGCCTGCTTCAATCCATAAATGGATCTCTACAACTTGCATACTTTATTGGCATTCTTTGACTTAACAAACCCTTTTGGTTGAGTCATATAGACGTCTTCAACCAACTTCCCATTTAGAAAAGCAGTTTTGACATCCATTTTCAAAATTTCATAATCATGAAAGGATGCTATTGCAAGTAATATTCTGATGGATTTAAGCATTGCCACTGGTGAGAAGGTTTCATCATAGTCAATGCCTTGACGTTGTCTGAAACCCTTTGCAACCAGTATTGCTTTAAAGGTATTAACCTTACCATCCATGTCCAGCTTTTTCTTGAATACCCATTTGCAACCAATGGGCTTTACATCAGCTGGAGGGTCTACCAAAATCCAAACTTGATTTTGGTATATGGACTCCATCTCAGAATTCATGACTTCTTGCCATGTTGTAGCTTCTTTTCCCTATATTACTTCCTTGTAGGTTATAGGTTCATCATCCTCAAGGATTATTGTGTCACCTGACTCGGTGACAAGAAAACCATAACGCTCTGGTTCTCTAACCTCTCGCGTAGACCTACGCAGTATCTGTGTCTCAGGAACAATTTCTTCTTCCACTTGCTCTTGTGGAGATTGTTCCTCTACCAACTCTTGTGCATATGGAGCACTAACTTCATCGAAGTCAATCTTGCTCCCACTATTTCTAGTAGAAATGTGATCCCTTTCTAGAAATGTGGCGTATCTTGCCACAATGAATTTTCTATCTAAAGGGTTATATAGGTAGTATCCTCTTGCTTCCTTAGGATAACCTATAAAGATGCACTTAGTGCTTCTGGATGCTAATTTGTCACTTGGTAAAGTCTTGACAAATGCCTCACACCCCCACACACGCATGTGTCAGATTGGGTTTCTTTCCATACCATAACTGATATGGAATCCCATCTGTAGCTTTAGTTGGTACTCGGTTATTGGTATATGCTGCTGTCTGTAAGGTGTATCCCCAAAAGGATAATGGAAGAGTTGTATGACTCATCATTGATCTGACCATGTCAAGCAAGGTCCTATTCCTCCTTTCACCAACACCATTCCATTGTGGTGTATAAGGAGGAGTGAGTTGAGATACTATTCCACACTCCTTCAAGTGATCAATAAAAGCTTGGTTAAGATATTCTCCGCCTCAGTCTGAGCGAAGTGCTTTTATCTTCTTACCAAGTTGGTTTTCTACTTAATTTTGGTATTCCTTAAAGAAATTAAAGGAATCTGACTTATACCTCATTAAGTAGATATAGCCACACCTACTATAATCATCGGTAAAAGTGATGAAGTATAGAAAACCACCCCTTGCCTCTACTGGAAATGGACCACATACATCAGTATGTATTAATTCCAGCACTGCATTGGCTCTTTCTCCCTTTCCTGAGAAAGGTGCTTTGGTCATTTTTTCTTGTAAACAAGATTGACATACATCTAAGGGTTCTAACTGTACCGAGTTTAGATACCCTTCTTGATGTAATCTTTGTAATCACTTCTCGTTTACATGACCAAGCCTGAAGTGCCATAGGCAGGTGTTATTTGAGTCATGTTGGTTGTTTTTGTCATTGATAGCCATTATTGAGTTTTCTAGTTCTAGTATATATAAACCATTGTTAAGATGTGCCATACCATAACATATGTTATCCCTATAAAAGAGACAACTTTTATTTCCAAACTTGAAAAAAAACCCATAGTGTCTAAACATGACACAGAGATAATGTTTCTGGTAACAGACAGTACATAATAGCAATTGTTTAAAACAAGAACCAAACCAGTTGGTAAAGTCAAGTGATAGTCTCCCACTACCAAGGCCGCCAGACTTGCACCATTTGCAGCTCAGAGATCCACTTGACCTTTTGCAATCTTCTTAAACCTACTTGGTTCCTGTATATAAATACAAATGTGTGAGCCACATGCCGTATCCAATACCCAACTTTTAGATAAAGATAGATTGCATTCAATGAAAAAAATACCTGAAGCAGAAGCGTCAGCTTGCTTCTTCTTCCCAGCTCTGCAATTCTTTTTCCAGTGGCCTTTCTTGCCACATCCATAGCAGATAGCTTCTTGCTCATTACTTTGACTCTAAATCTTTGGCTTCTTGGCAGGACGATGCATTGGTGTCTTTGGCCTTGACTTGGCCTTAGACCACTTTGCCTTGCCCTTGTTTTTCTTGTTCACCATAAGGACAGATGTATTGGTGTTTTTCATGTCCTTATCATCTTGGTGAACTAAAGCCAAAAGATCCGAGAGCGATTTTGTCATATCATTCATATTATAATTGACAATGAAAGTTGAGAAGCTTGACGGTAAAGAGGCAAGAATGAGATCCACTGCTAGTTCTTGGTTCAGTTTGAACCCAAGAGCTTCAAGCCTCTCAATATACCCAATCATCTTGAGTACGCGAGGACCGGCTTGGTTCCCTTCTGCCAGTCTACACTTATAAAGCGCACTTGAGATCTCATACCTTTCTTACCTAGCCCTCTCCTCATATAGTTCTTGGAGATGCGGAAGCATCTTGTAGGCATCCTCTTCCTCATGAATTTTTTTCAATTGGCTAGACATGGATGACAACATGATGCATTGTACATCAAGCACATCATCTACATGTTTTTTCCACTTATCTTTTTCCGTCTTGCTTTCTCCCTGAGGAGGCTTAGTAGGAATTGGAGATTCCAGCACATATAACTTCCTTTCTTGGCGTAGTACTATGCGCAAGCGCCTGTACCACTCCTGGAAGTTATTGCCGATTAGGATATTTTCTTTATCCAAGATCAATCGCAGTGATAAAGTACTAGTGGTGTTGGTGATTGCCATTTTGAATCTACATCAGATAAACATTTATCAGTTAGTACTTTGTCTTGATTACCTTTTTGACATTTTATGATTAATAAATTATTATATCATTTAACGTCTCCCACTATTTTAACGAACCTTAATAGCCCTCACCATTAGATTCATAATACTCTATCGCTTGAGCATTCTAGTGGCAATGATCCTTGAAACCCCCTTCGTAGTCTACAAGCTAGGGCTACGACACTACTTGGAGGGTTTCAAGGTAGGCTCTATGTTGACCAACCACTTGTTCTTGTGGTTCCTTGTGTAGTTGAGTAAAGTCCCAGCTTTTGGAATCTGAACTTGATTCCCTCAACCTCTTGCCTCTAAAGTGATAGTAAGTTAGCTAAGGATAATCCTTGACTACTCACTTTAGTTAAGTCGACCCATTTCTCACATGGAAACGCCCCGGTAGTAAGAGACACTCTCAACTGAGGCTGATGAGAACCCAAACAGCCGGTTTTGTTTAGATGTGAGAAATGGAAGGCATTTTGACTTAATATATCTTTGGGGGATTTTTAATATTAATTGACGAATATAATCCTTTTCTATTTATTATGTTCAAACTGGGTTGTTGCGCTCACAACTGAACATTCAATAGAATATTTATTCATTACAACTTTATGCATTTTCTCTTGTTTAATATCCTATGTGATCATGCAATAATCATGCAGTCGCATAAAATAATAAACTGTGCATAAAGTAAATCAAGCATTCCGACTGGTCTTGAGCATTCTATAATGATTGATCGATAACTGATCAATCATCACTTAGGGGCATCCATACCCGAGTCGATACATGACTCGTGTCGCTGCTGGCCCCAGTGCAAAGTGTCCAACTCCTGCCTGGACTACCGCCTCATCTTGGCGGGGTCTGCCTCTCGGATCGTCATCGAATAAATACAAATATACTCGCACGCAGGCGAGGGGGTCTGGGGTACCAAATACAAGTGATGCAATGGACACGCATGCCCTTATACATATTTGAATTAAAAAACGATTCGCAGACCGTCATTTATCTAATTAAATATTACAATCATCGCACACATTGAATAAATAATTAAATAAATAAATACATGCCAGATATACACAGGTCAGTCAATAGCTCGAGACCAGTCGGGGTAAAAGCGCAATAAAATTAAATTGCAATAAATTTAAATTATGCGAGGGTGTTCTAATAAATTAAATGAATTTGATTAAATTCAAATAATTTATTTTTATCGGTTCCATTTGTTTAATTTAATTTTAATTCCAAAAATTAAATTAAATTAAATTAAATGATTAATTTAATTCTTAAACTTAAATTAAATTAATATTTCGGATTAAAAGAATTTAAACCCCTCAATTAATTCCAATTAATTTAATTTAAAAAACTAAATTAATTAAAATTAATTCAGTGCAGGTTACCTCTAACCGGAGAGGAGTCCGGCGGGACTGCGTACCGCTGCGAGATGTCGTCCTGGAACCGCGGCGTGACCGCGACGTGACCGCGGCGTGACCGCGGCGTGACCGCGGCGTGACCGCGGCGTGACTGCGGCGTCAAACACTTCCCGCGACGGCTGCATCTTTCGGCAGCTCGCTGCTCCGGCCTGGCGCGGGCTCGGGTCAGCCGGACGGAACCGATCCGGCCTGGAGGAGGAGCCCGGTGAGGGCTCGGGGTGGCCGGAGGGTTCCGGTCTGGCAAGGCCCCGAAGAGGAGGCCGACGAGGGTCCGGGGCGGCCGGACAGAGCCGGTCCGGCGCGGCCCGGAGGAGGAGGCCGGCGAGGGTCCGGAAGCCGGCGCGTGGCTCGAAGGCCGCCGGACAGAGCGGTTCGGCGAAGGGGAGGCCGACGGCCGGACGGAGGCGGTTCGGTGAAGCAGGTCCGACAGAGGAGGTTCCAGTGGAGGGGGTTCGGCGTGGGCCACGACCGGCGCGGGTATCGGGCGGCCGGTCGGAGGGAGCTCAGGGCGGAGAGGAGGAGGCCGACGCGAGGGCGGTCCGACGAAGGCTGGCCGGCGGCGGCGCGCCGTGGAGCTGGACCGGCGGAGGGGGAATGAGGCCTAGGGTTTCGGCCTCCCTTGGTGCGCCGTGGGAGAGAAGACCCGTAAGGGTCTTCCTCCCCCTTTTTTTATTTTATTATTTTTGTCCTTTAGACAAAAATGTCCAGCCACTATTTTTTTTAAACAAAAAGAGAAGACCCCATTTTGGGGTCTTTTCCACTCCCCTTTTTTTTAATTAAAAGGAGGAAGACCTCCATTTTGGGGTCTTGTTCTTCTTCCTTATATATATTTTATTATTATAAAATTATAATAAAATATTTATTATAAACATAATAAAATATTTATTATAAAATTTTATAATTAAAAATAATTTTTGATGTTAATTCTCAATTTGAGATAAACATCAAATGAACCGAAAACTTGCGACGTCGATCCGATAAAATTTTTCAAATGATCGTATCTTGATCATTCGAAATCGAAACGTCATGCAGTCGAATTCGAATGAACCGTTTTAACACCCCGCAATTAAATTTAATGCATTTTAATGTTTTTGACTCAGAAAAACCTTGCGTCCCTCTGATACCACTGTTGGGTACCGGGACTGTGCGGCGGAAGCCGGTGGGTCGGGATTTTAAATTTTTTTGCTTCATCGGAGTGACATAACCCTGTCAACTACAGTGATCTTGTCCCGGCTTGGTCCGAGGATCTCACAAGGTTCTTTAGGAGCACAAAAATAAACTTGAACATTTACCTTGTTCAGAATTGACGTGCAGGGCGCCGAGGATCATTGCTCGAAGACTCCGACGTCGAAGCCCTCTAGATCATCCACACATGCCTCGCAAATCTGCTCGCGCGCCGTTCGTCAAGATCCGGGTGCTAGCGCGGATCTTCGATGCACACTTCGACGCAACGATGATCACCAAAAACTAGCGTCTTCGATCCGTGAAGGCGGAACTTGAAGAACTTGCTAGTTTGAGAGAGTCTCTCTCTAGAACTCAGGAGGAGAGAGAGGCTCTCAATTCCAACGGATGGATAGTTCCAAGGGGAGAGCCTCTCTCTTAATATATATAGGGAATACCTAAAATACGCAGTAAGGGTTCCCGACCCCCGTGTATTAAACATTCACAATATATATATTATAAATAATTATTTATGACAAATTAAATTATGCCATAAATAATATTTATTATTTATCACTGTACTGAAATATATATAATTATATATATTACGTGATAAACATGAGTCTAACTCGACCCACACCTCCTGATAATATTAATCGAACCCAAGATATAAATATCTGTCCGATTAATATTTATCTATGTATTTACTTAATCACACGTAAATACATGTTATTAATAAATTCAGCGAATTATTCCAAACTTGAATAATAAAAAAATTTATTTATTACTTGGTGATCCATAAGACTTGGATAATACCCGGACCCCGTGGTGGGGCCCACCAAGTCCTATAATCATATTCATCAGAATATGGAAGATTCTCAAAGCGCTGTTGTGTGTGACCCTCTAGGCCCTTATCTCAATAGCAGTGAATAATATCACCGACCTAGAGCGGGGTCTAGCAACCCATCGAGGCCCCTATAGAGATAAGACAAAGTCAAAGCAACGACTGCCTTCCTACGAACACGGTCCGTGTAATCTAATCTCTTTGTCATCGATATCTCAATAAAGCAGAATGCATACTCAGTGTCATCATTCTTCATTTGCTTTATTTTGTTTGTTGATTTGTCTGGACGGTCTTACCTTCTACTACCATGGCCATGGATTTAATGAAGGTGCAACCATCCTAATCAACCAGGCCCGAGATATCTCTTCCTAAACTCGGAAGCGACAAATCCTTTCTCGATCATTCAATCAATGACATTCCATTAATGACGTATCCGATATAAACTACCTCACCACGACTTGTCACCATGGTTTTCGCCTTATATCAAATGTACGTAATTAAATTACATTGATTGATAATGATCTCAAGTCAAGAGACCATTACACATGTCTGTAGATAGGAACGACCAATGACACCAGAAACATGTGGTGTTCCTATTAAGCGGGTCTGTCCTCATGATCTCAATAGCTAGAGATCATCAAGTGTGAACTTTATGAGATGAAGTCTCAATGCTTATGAGCCCCCAACACCTGATGGTCACACATCATCTGTGTCCTTTCAGAATGATGTAACTGGACCATAGGACGTTACTTTAAGATTACTGTCATGGCATCTCAAGGTTCTCATTATAGCCTGGGACCTGCTATAACTATTTGATACGGCAGGTAATCTAAGGACATTGCCATTAATAAAGTGGATACAGAAGTATCTACACTATCATGGTAAGATAAACACATGTATAATAACAAACTGAATACATGTAACAGTAATCAAAGTACAAAACAAGTTGGGTCTAGGGCACCCACTTTCAACATCCTCATGAAAAGATTATACAGATAAGAAGAAATTCGTTACAAAATATGAAAAGGATGAACAAAAGGAAGAAAACACATCCAATGTAAAATCCAAGAAAAAGAAGAAAAATGTAAGACTGAGAGAGGACTCTCAGTCTGATTGTGTTGCTAAGAAATAATCAAGGTTCCTCCTTATTCCCAAAATTTTTGTATACTTATACTAACTTGCAGGGAATTGAAGGAGTGGAAATAAGGAAGCTGTAATTGATGAGTCTCTTACTATTATTGCAAAAGAAAGTAATGAGGTTATGAAGAATATGAGTTTTTGAAAAGTTGTGTTTTTTAGACCTAAACTTTCCGATATGTTTGTTGAGATGGTGTAGGTTACTTTTATCTTAAACAAATTCTTTCAAGGATTTCCCCCAATCATGATAATGTTAGAAGAAACATGAAAAGATATTACATGAAAGTTGTGTTATGGACAACATTGATCACCTTGATTATAGACTATTATTTTATACACCAGGTTCTCCCACACATACGAGTTGTTAGTTAAAGGTTATGTGTTAAGAAACTCATGTGATACCTATATTGATGAAAAGTTTCAAGATTCAGAGATAAAAAGTTACAAACCCTAGAAATGAGATCATCTGGGATAAACTTGTCTTGATGCCCTCTTATCTTGATTCCCCCTTTGAATTTGTTTGTCAATAAGAGGGAGAGATAAAAGAAATAGGGGGAGCAAGAACAGAATAGAGAGAATAAAAAGTGAGAAAAGAAAAACAATACCACTTATTGTTTTCAAGTGGTTGAAGTGGGTATTGACAACAAATACAAAGGGGGAGATTGTTAGACCCAAGTTGTGTTTTGGTTGTATTTGTTGTCAATCAATTAGTATATTGAAGAAAGAAAGTATGTTGATAGAAAAATATGGTGGAAATCATATTCATCATTGAACTCAGAAAGAGTTTTGTCGGTGATCGATTTTGTTGCAAAAGAAAAGAAAAATCACATCACTTTGTATTTGGTGAAATTGTATTCGGAGGATCAAACTCACAATGATTGAAAAGGTCATCGTATTTAAGAGAAGCTGGCTCATCAGATTCATGCTAAATCTGGATTAAAGGGATCAATCGTATTGAGGAAGAATCTTGCTGTAAGTAAAGGGTCATCAGATTCACTTTGAATCTGATATGGAAGAGTTGATCGTAATAGTGGAGAATCAAAGTCGGCATGACTATGATTTAAATGTAACGATGATTTTCTGATCTTGGAGTTCTCATATATCATAAGTTGTGAAACTTGTGATGCAAGCTTGATGAAGGAAAGGGGGAGTGAAATAGATGGTGTCAATTGTATTCACATTGATCGGATCTGGATGGAATTGAAAAAGGGTGTCGGTAATCGTATTTAGCCTGATCATATTCTGGAGAATTGTTTTCTGGACAATCATATTCAGACTGAGTTGAAAAGAAAGATGTTGATGAAGTAAAGGGAAGTTACAATACTTTCCTTAGAAAATTAGATGATGCTAAAGTCGATCTTCAATGTATTCAAAATCATGAAGTCATGATACAAGATGAAGTTTTGTCAAAATGAAGAAAAGAGTTGCAAGAGTTGAAGCTACTAACACCGGTCCATCCTATTTGATGTACCATTTTATTCAGGAAAAATTGTTTTCAACAAAATTGATTTCAAAGGAATTGAGTTGAATACGATTCAAATCGTAATGATAGTGACCGATCAACAATGTAGGATGGTTGAATGAATTGTTGAAGGAAGAGTTTGAAATTTTAAGGCTGGGGAGTTTTGTGACAAATGTGAAACCGAAGGTACTGGTTTTCAATCAGACAAAAATCCAAAAGATATAAAACCTCGATGATTGAAGATGATGGGTTAGATGAACTCTGATTTGTTTTCAAAAGTTTTTAATCAACTAGATCAAAAGAAGAGTTGAAGGATATGGCTGGATATATTGTCAAAAAGGGATAGCATGAAATTCAAAGAAGATATTTTTGTTTTCACAATTGGAACAAGAGTCATCGTATTCAAGTCAATACTAATTCATCTTACTGATTGTATTGTCAAAATCAGAATGGGTAGATTGCAACATAATCATATCAAAAATCAGAGTTGAGAATTAGAATCAGACTGACATATGAAAAGAAAGTCTAAAGAAAATTTGAATTCATGGAGAAGATTTAAGAAGAATCAAGAAGCGTTGAATAAGTCATAAATGCACTTGAAATTTAAGGGAAATCAAGATTTTGGTGAATTTGGTTGAGTATGAAAGTTTAGGGGATTCCTGCCAAAACCTCTCATGGGTCACCTATAAAAGGAGAGAAGTACATCATACTTTTCTGACTACTGACAGGGGTGTACTGTTCATGAAATAATAAAGAGAAGCTCTGAAGTTTAAGGGAGAGAAAGAAGTTTCCATATTGAGCCTTTGTTGAAGAAGTTTCAACAAAGAGAAGTGAAAGGAGAAGAGACAAGTTCACAATGTTATTCAGCTGATCACTGTATTCGGTAATTATTGTATCCAGATGTCTGTATTCTGCTTGTCATCGTATTCGACTGGTCATCATATTGGGTTGGATAATCGGATCAGGATTTCCATACTGGGATTTCTAGACTGATGAAGAAGTAATTTTCAATTGTCTTAATCATATTCAGATAGTGTTGTATCCATCGTATTGGGAAATTTGATTTGAATATCATATCTGAAGAATCAGAGTGACCAAATTAGACTGAGAAATCAGATTGAATTCTATATCAAAGTCATTGATGTTCTTACCAGCTTTTGGGTAAGAAATTGAAGAATTGTTTTTCAAAAGAATACATTTGTGAAAGTTGGAAAGAAGCACAGGTAACATATGTTGTTACATAAACATTGTTTTACCCTATTTGTGCTAAGAGGGTGCACCCACACTATTGGATTGTCTTCAAAGTGCTACATGAGTGAAAGGATATATCCTACTCATTGTATTCCACCAAAAGGATTGTTTTCTAGTGAATTGTGTGGAATGAGATCATTTCCAAACAATACCAAGGAGGTAGCTATTCTTATTGAACAGTGAACCTTGTAAATACGTGTGTTCCTATGGATGTGTGTTTGAATTGTTTTTCAGTAGGGATTGGAATCTTTAATAAGAGGTGAAATTTGTTTGAAGGAAACATAAAAGAAAAAGTATCACTGATTCACCCCCCCTCTCTCAGTGATACAATTATCCTGACTGGGCACTTAAACATGTCTTGTACACCAACTGGGAACCTGAATTTCCTCGATCATGAGGATGTACAGAGAAGATGCTGCAATGACGATCTTAGCACTGTGAAAATATTCTTCCTCAACAAAGGTGAGACCGAGCCCCAATAAGGGGGTCTTGGTCCAGTTTTGTTTTCTTTTCTCTTTATCGATTTTTTGCAAGCCCAATTTGTGTTGCTTGTTTTTATGTTGTTTCCATCTTTTATGTATCTGATCCTGATTTATTCATTGTTTCTTGCTCGTCCATTGATGTCTTAGTGTGTGCTGCTAATTGTCCTTGGTCTCCTATACTCATTTGTTCTTTCATAGTGGAAAACCCCCTAATGATTCTGCCCTATACACATAGGCTGAATGGCGAAGCACATAAATCTTGTTGTCTTTTTACTGCTTTCCTTTCCGCATTTGTTCAACCTATAATCACGGATCAAATTTTCTACCTTATTGAATTCTAAATCTATTTTGATTTGTATAATTAAATATAATCTGTTTTGGGCTTTGGTGTCACCCAAATTTCAATACCACTGCTTCTTTATTTCATGTTTCTTGTCAAACCTTGTTTTTAGGTTTGTCTTTTAGTTCTGGAAATGTGTATGTCATGAAATTTTATTTCTCATTCTTCTGGTTCTGTTTTATTGAATCAATGTGTACAAATTTTGTGTTATGTTATAATGAGAAATATTGCAAGATTTTGAGTTGATGTAATTGTCACTTCCCATATGAAATTTATATCTACCATGCATTGTTTATTTCTGGATTTATTCATTTGATTTATTCCTTATAATTGGAATTCAATGAGAACATGTTTTATGCTAATCAATTTGCATGTAATAAACTGAAAATAAACATCATTTTCACATTTCGGATTTTGATGAATCAAAACACCCAATAGATCCTGGGCTATTGCATGGGGACTGTTTCTCACGTATGAGCATCCCCCATAACAAAGTGGTATTAGAGCCTAATTGGGTTTAACTTTTGTTTCATTAAAATATGAAATTGCTTGTTTGTTGCTTTCAAATGATTTGTTAGTGGCTTTTACCTATTGCAACATGATTTGATTATTTTTTTAGCTAGGTTGTTGGGTTTTTAGGCTGTAATTTCATTCTGTTGCTGGTAGTTTGTTTCATTGCCATTTTTCTATTTTCTTTGCCTATCTGAGCCTCAAAGATGCCTCTTGGTAGTTGCTACCTATGCGTGTCTATGGTTTTGGGGTAGGAATGAGTTTTGTGTGAGGTTTTCCCATGTTCAAGAGCTAGTTAGCAGTAAGGTCTAGGCATAATTTTGTGTCTCTAGTGTCTGCCTTTTGCCTAGGAGATGAGATTTTCTTAGCTCTATTGTGTTCCTTTGCATCTTTTGGGACCGTTTTCTCTAGGTATGGTCCTGTAGCGAGTTCAATGTTTAGGTTTGGGTAGTTTGTGGGTGCAGTGTCTCTTGGCTGATCACCATGCTTCTTTGTTTACTGCTCGACCTTGTTTAGTGGTTTTGTTTTGGTTTCCTAGAAACCTTCTTCCGTTAGTAATACTAGACTAGGATGTGTGTCCCTTTTGCAGCTTATCTCCTCCTAGGTTTCTAACTGGCTCCCAGACTTTGTTCTCACGCCTTAGAGCTGTCCTAGGATGTTGGGACTACTTGTACGTGTCCTTGCAGTTTTACTTTTGTTTAAGGATGTCTCATTTTAGATTTTGTTTAGGCGGTCATCTCCTTGGGTAGAGATTCTGAATCCATCTTTTAAGGATATTCTGATGCCTTGCGTCGAGAGTCTTCCTAGTTGTGTTCAGTGCGGTGTGTCACGTCTTAAAATCGATGGTGCTTGGCACTTCAGTCCTTTTATGTTTTTATGGGTTCAGGTGGAGATCTCTTTTGGTTGTTTTCCTTTCCTATGCATGCTCTCTCTGTTGCTCTCTTTACGCTTCTCTTTGTATAATTGAACTATTTTGTATTGAGTTACATTCTATGTGAATTCTCACAGTTTTGTTTTTCCATGTTTTATTAGAGGATGATACTGCTTTGTTTTGTTTATGTTTTGCAGGAACTGGTGAGCTGTTCCGATGACCTATGCTGGCATATGATTTGCAGGTCCTGTTTTCCTCATTGGCATTGTCTCATAGTGCGACTCAGGTAAACGAAGGTATGGATTTTATCATTCATTTTTTAGATTTTTTTTAATTCTGAGCTTGTTAGTAGTTTTTTTTTAAAATTATCATTCTACTTTTGGAAACATGTGTCACATTGATACATGGTAGGGGGACTGTTTGGACCATTATCCAATAGTTATTTCCTGTTTAGGATATGCCAAAGTTGATGATGTTAGGTGGTGCATAATCATCATATGGTTTTGATTTTAATTTGCAATGTGGAGAGTGTGTTGTTACATATTAAACATGTTGATGCATTTATTCTCCAGGTGGAGATTTATGAATCAATAATTCGTTTTATTTGTTAATTAAATGCATATTTTAATATATCCTTTTTTAGAGTTGTTATGCGGCTGGAAATTGGAACCGCCCAAGTGCCCTCCACTGACATGTGTCTCTTCCATCTCGGTTTTTCAGGTTTCTTTTTTTCCATCTGCGCCTCTTCAGTTTTCATCAGATTTTAGGGATTTTCATGGGTTTTCATTTTAAATGGGTTTTTAATTTTTTTTTACAAAAGGGATAGGGCTTGGGATATTTTTAAAAATGGATCTGAGATGCGTGAACCCCATTCACGCATCCCCGATCCCAGAAGGATGCATGAACACAGTTCATGCATCTTCAATCCGAGCGAGATGCGTGAACCTCGTTCATGCATCCTTCGCGAATCAGATGAAGGATACATGAACGGGGTTCATGCATCATACAGAATGATTTTTAATAGTTTTAATTTTTTTTTTATTTTGTTTTGTTTTGTTTTGTTTATATATAACAAAAAATTTTAGCAGAATTTATTCGCTATTTAAAATCCAACATCACTGCCATTTACAACAGTCTGGATTCTGACAAAAACTCTCACCCATGACTCCCTTTTATAAGAGAGCTTGCCCTGAAAATTATTCTGCATTTTCAATGTGGGATACAGGTTCTTCCTAACCTGCACAGTACATTCTGCATTTCTGATGTGGGATTCTATTTCAAGTACGTGACTTTGAAAGAGTATAAAATATAGACTATAAGACTAATATAAATGAAATTTTAAACATTGATTAAACATATAAGAAATAGTTGAAAACAAAAAGAATTTCATAAAATTTTTTGATCAAAAATAAATTATAACCATTCAAAACCATCAAATTGAAACTTAAAAATGTTTCATGTATTTCAAGTACGTGACTTTGGAAGATTATAAAATATAAAATATAAGACTAATATAAATGAAATTTTAAAAATTGATTAAACTTATAAGAAATAGTTGAAAACCAAAATTAATTTCATAAAAAATGTTGATAAAAAATAATTTATAACCATTCAAAACCATCAAATTGAAACTTAAAAATGTTTCATGTATTTCAAGTATGTGACTTTGAAAGACTATAAAATATAAACTATAAGACTAATATAAATGAAATTTTAAACATTGATTAAAATATAAGAAATAGTTGAAAATAAAAAGAATTTCATAAAAAATGTTGATAAAAAATAATTTATAAGCATTGAAAACCATAAAATTGAGACTTAAAAATGTTTCATTTATTTCAAGTACGTGACTTTGAAAGACTATAAAATATAAACTATAAGACTAATATAAATGAAATTTTAAACATTGATTAAACATATAAAAAATATTTGAAAACATAAATAATTTCAAAAAAAATATTGATCAAAAATAATTTATAACCATTCAAAACCATCAAATTGAAACTTAAAAATGTTTCATGTATTTCAAGTACGTAACTTTGAAAGACTATAAAATATAAACTATTAGACTAATATAAATGAAATTTTAAACATTGATTAAAAATATAAGAAATATTTAAAAACAAAAATAATTTCATAAAAAATGTTGATAAAAAATAATTTGTAAGCATTCAAAACCATCAAATTGAGACTTAAAAATGTTTCATGTATGTGACTTTGAAAGCCTATAAAATATAAAGTATAAGACCAATATAAATGCAAATTAAAACATGAATTTAAAATATAAGAAATAGTTGAAAATAAAAAGATTTTAATAAAAAATGTCGATGAAAAATAATTTATAAGATTTCAAACACACATACTTGAAACATAAAAATGTTTCAAATATGTGGTTTTGAATGACTAAAATATAAATTACAAGAAGAATATAATTAAAACTTTAAACATGAATTAAACATATAAGAAATAATTAACAATTAATTAGTTAATTAGTAGTACAATTATTAATTACTTATTAATCAATATAATTATAAATTAGTTAATTATTAATATAAATATTAGTTATTAATTACTAATATACAATAATTAATTAGTTAATTACTAATATAATTATATAATAATTAATTAGTTAATTAGTAATATAATTATTTATTATATAATAATTAATTAGTTAATTAGTAATATAATTATTAGGTAATTAGTAATATCATTATTAATTATATAATAATTAAGTAGTGATATAATTATTAATTATATAATAATTAATTAGTATTATAATTATTAATTATATAATAATTAATTAGTTAATTCGTAATATAATTATTAAATATATAAAAATTAATTAGTTAATTAGTAATATAATTATTAGTTATATAATAATTAATTATTTAATTAGTAAAATAATTATTAATTATATAATAATTCATTATTTAACTAGTAAATTAACATGATAATTAATAATTATAATTATTCATTATAAATATTAATTATCAATTATTAATAATTAATTATATAATAATTTAATAGTTAATTAGTAATTTAATTATTTATTATATAATTATTAAATAGTTAATTAGTAATATAATTATTAATTAACTAATAATTAATAATTATGCTGCTAATTAACTAATTAATTATTATATAATTAATAATTATAATACTAATAAATAATTAGTTATTATATATATAATTAATAATTAATAATGACTAATTATAATTAATAATTATATTACTAACTAAGTATTTAATTACTATATAAATAAGAAATAAGAAATAATAATTATATTGAATAATTATAATTAATAATTATATTACTAATTAATTAATTATTTAATTATTGTATAATTAATAATTATACTACTAATTAACTAATTAATTATTGTATATTAGTAATTAATAATAATAATTAATAATTATTTTACTAATTAACTAATTAATTATTATATAATTAATAATTCCTAATTATAATTAATAATGATATTACTACTTAACTAATTAATTATTATATAATTATATTAGCAGTTAATAATTAATATTTATATTAATGATCAACTAATTTATAATTATATTGATTAATAAGTAATTAATAATTATATAATTAATAATTATACTACTAATTAACTAATTAATTATTAATTATTTCATATATGTTTAATTCATGTTTTAAGTTTCATTTATATTCGTTCTGTAATTTATATTTTATAGTCTTTAAAAGCCACATATTTGAAACATTTTTATGTTTTAAGTATGTGTGTTTGAAATCTTATAAATTATTTTTCATCCACATTTTTTATTAAAATATTTTTATTTTTAACTGTTTCTTATATTTTAAATTCATGTTTTAATTTTCATTTATATTGGTCTTACACTTTATATTTTATAGGTTTTCAAAGTCACATACATGAAACATTTTTAAGTTTCAATTTGATGGTTTTGAACGGTTATAAATTATTTTTTATCAACATTTTTTATGAAATTATTTTTGTTTTCAACTATTTCTTATATGTTTAATCAGTGTTTAAAATTTCATTTATATTAGGGTTATAGTTTATATTTTATAGTCTTTCAAAGTCACATACTTGAAATACGTGAAATATTTTTAAGTTTCAATTTGATGGTTTTGAATGGTTATAATTTATTTTTGATCAATATTTTTTATGAAATTCTTTTTGTTTTCAACTATTTCTTATATGTTTGATCAATGTTTAAAATTTCATTTATATTAGTCTTATAGTCTATATTTTATACTATTTTAAAGTCATGTACTTGAAACAGAATCCCAAATCGGAAATACAGAATGTACTGTGTAGGTTAGGAAGAATTTGTATCCCCCATCGAAAATGCAGAATAATTTTCAGGATAAGCCCTCTTATAAAAGGGAG